>OZ017738.1:218323898-218351398 GCA_963969285.1 Odontomyia ornata | reverse complement strand
ATTAATTTTTCTTCTGTACAACATACACTAGGCCAAAACCGTTCTGCTACAAAAATCTTTCATTCACTCTTCATCTTGTATCCAACGCAACTATTTTATTTCCACTCTAAAAATTCAATTTTAGTTTAATTTGTTTAATTACTTCACTAAACTCCAAACAACTTTTATTCGCCGAATTTTTACAAAAAAACTTTCTCCGAAGCTGCCAAAGAATTCCACTCTCAAAATTCAATTTTAGTTTAATTTGTTTAATTACTTCACTAAACTCCAAACAACTTTTATTCGCCGAATTTTCACAAAAAAACTTTCTCCGAAGCTGCCAAAGAATTCCACTCTCCTTCACAAGCCAAATATTCACTTCAATCCCTTTTCTATCCAAGTCCAATCTCCACTGCCTAATTCCTCACAACTTAATCCCGCATTTCACCTCTCCAAATCCGATTCCGCAATCCCTTTTCTCAATTACCGCTGCCGCATCTGGGTAACGTAATCGAAGTTCATTACACTTCGATTCCGCTACCCACACATTTTTGTTCCCGTATCGACAATCACAATAGTATCCATTGACTTGCATATATGGCAATTTACATCCCCAAGAATCGCTTGATTGAATGTAAAGTGTCACATATACATTACGAAAACTATTGATTTTGCCGATACCCCAAAAAGAATACTTCCGTGCGCCCGGAAGAACTTGAACTCAGGGTTCCAGCAGACCCAAGATCGAGGACACACGACGCAGCCAATGGTTCCGTGGATGGTCGATCTCCCATTCATCTCATAAACAACTTCAACGATGCATTTGGGCATGAGATTGAATCTTGTTAGTAATCAGTGAATTCATTTTTGTTAGTATAAAAAAAAATAAAATTTGTTAGTGGGAATGGAATTAGTTAATGTTAAGGAAAGAATTAGGTTTTGTTAGGGAAAATAAATAGAATGAAATTTTGTTAGTGGGAATTAACAAATGGAACGTTATTAGTGGGAAAATTGAAATTATTAGTAGGCATTATTTTTTTTTTCGTAGTTGTTAATAAGGAAAAAGGTTAGTATTGTGATGATGGGGGAGTAAAAATTAAAGGAAAAATGGAAAAATGTAAAAAATAAATAAATAAATTTATAGGGGAAAAGGTAGAGTTGCCCAAAGGGAGGTGGAAATATCACGGCGGCCGTTGAAGTTGCGAATGGGAGATAGTCAGTACGCCGGTATTCGCAACAATCGTGGCGACGACTCAGACCCTGAGTGTCTCATTCAGCCGGGCAAACAAAGAATGTCGGCAGGGGTAACTATGAATCGGATCGGATGTCTTTAGCGTGAAAGATCCCAAGCAGCTTACCGGATTCATCCTCAAGTTCATAAGTAACTTGCCCAGTACGGCGGCGAACCACTGCAGGAACAAATCGTGGAGCGAATTTAGCCGCAAAACGATCGGCTGCATTGCTCACGGCGAAATTCCGCACGAAAACTTTCTGACCTTGAAGTAGCTCACGGGGGCGAGCCCGAAGGTTGTAACTTTGAGCTCCCTTCCGGTAGGCTTCTGTCAGCTTAGCTCGGACACGGTCTTGTACAGCTCGCAGACGATCACTGTTTGCACTTAGCTGTACTTCTCCATCCTCAAAAGCGTTCAAGCTTCTAAGGAGGGCGTACTCAGTGCCATGCTGGATAGGGTGGTATCCGAACATGAGGAAGTAGGGCGAAAATCCTGTGGATTCATGAATCACCTTGCGGAAGGCAAAACACGATTCCGGAAGATTCTCGTCCCACCTGCTATGATCGGACCCTATGTAGGCTCTGATAGCGTTCAATGTCGACTGGTTTGACCTCTCCGAGGCATTCGCTTGCGGGGAATGGTATGGAGTGAAGCAGTGCTGCACCCCATAGTCACTCATAAGCTTAGCGAATACCTTGGAGACGAACTGCACACTATTGTCCGAGTGAAGCCATTCGGGAACTCCGAAGGTCAAAAAGATTTCGCGCTCCAAATATCGCACGACTGATTCCGCAGTGGCTTTAGCCATGGGTTTGAGCCATATGAACTTGCTATAATGGTCCAGGACCACAAACAATTGAGTGTTCCCGGATTTTGAACGAGGGTATGGACCCATGAAGTCCACAAACAGGCGCTGCATAGGTCTCGTCGAGTCTCGTGATGCGCCCATAGGAGGTCTCAAAGTGGAATTCGAAGGCTTGACCTGTTTGCATGTTGAACAGCCCTGGATGTGCTGAATAACATCTTGACGCAAACGAGGCCAATAATAATATCTTTGTAAGACTTCCGTGGTCTTACGAATTCCACAATGAGAGCCCCGGGGATCATCATGAGCTCGCACTATAAGAGCCTGTTGGTAGCCCTCAGGAACCCATAATTTTGTTCGGGGGATATCTGTAGTCAGCGTTACAGGAGAACCAGAACCGATGTACACTCGGCCATCAGCAAGGTGCAAATTCTGAAACTTATCAGGTTGCTTCAGGATTTGCTCCTTGAGATGTTCGTACTCGGGCTCCTGAAACGCAGACTGAGGTATCAAACCATCAATATGTGTGCTCCGGGAGGCAAGCAATGAGCGAGGCCACCCGCTCGTCCTGCGAGCAAGATCTCGATAACGCATCCGGTACAATGTTAAGAGCACCTTTCCGGTGTTCAATCTGGAAATTGAACCCTTGTAATTTCAGACTCCAGCGAGCCAATCGACTAGAAAGGTCCGACTGCTGCATCAGCCATTTAAGACTGGCATGGTCGGTTATGATGGTGAAAGGCAACCCTTCGCCATATGCCCTGAATCTCTTTACGCTCTGCACCGCAGCTTAGCATTCCAGTTCTGTAATGCTATAGTTACGTTGCGCAGCGTTGAGCTTCATAGACATATATGCGATTGGATGCTCTCCACCCTCATCGTCCTTCTGGAACAAAACACTTCCAATACCCACTGTACTTGCGTCACACTGGATATAGAAGTGCTTCGTAAAGTCGGGGTTGGCCAGCACTGGAGCAGAAATCAGCAATTGCTTCACTTTATTGAAGGCACTATTGGCGGAAGCAGACCACTTGAAGGCACGTTTGCCCTTTAGCAAATCCGTTAGAGGGGCCGTAACCGAGGCGAAGTTTGGAATAAAGCGCCTGTACCATCCTGCCATGCCCATGAACCGTCTCACGTCTTTGGCCGTTCGGGGTTCAGGATAGGAGACTTTACCTGAAACCTTCTCCGGGTCGGTGCGCAGGATACCATCACTCACTACAAAGCCAAGATATTTGCTCTCCTTCTTGACGAACTTGCTTTTTTCAACATTGATGGTCAAGTTGGCGTCCCTGAGCAGTTTTGCAACAGTACTCAGGAGCTCCAAGTGCTCATCAAATGTTGAACTTGTAACAAGCAGGTCATCTAGATAAACGAATACCTTGTCCTGCAGCTCATGCGGTATTAATTTATGCATCAACCGACACATCGTTTGGGGAGCATTACATAGACCGAACGGCATGACCTTGAAATGGTACAAGGGCCTACCAGGGACAGTAAAGGCCGTTTCCTCCTTACTTGCCTCATCCAATGGTATTTGCCAAAAGGCATCCTTCAGGTCCAAGCTGGTAATGAACCTGGTACTCTGCAACCGTGCCAAAAGACCTTCAATCAGTGGCAACGGATAGGCGTCCTTAACAGTCACCTCGTTGAGGCGTCGAGCGTCAAGACACAAACGCACCTTGCCGGGTTTTCTGACAAGGGTCACCGGCGAACTCCACGAACTCTGACTTTCCTCTATTACCCCCAAAGACAACATACGATCGAGTTCGTCATACAACAGTTTCTGTATAACAGGCGAGACAGCATAATGCCGCTGCTTAATGGGTCGAGCAGAGCCAGTGTCGATGTGATGAGACACGAGACTGGTCCTACCCAAGCCTTTTTCATTATACGATGGAAACTGTTGTTTGACGAAGTCCAGTCGTTGCTGATCTTTTGGGGACAGCAGATGAAATTCAGGGCTCTGAGGTTCCGAGGCTGCTTCGATAGCGTTGACCTGGATTGGTGCTATTTTGAAGAGATCCAGAAGTCAATTCCAAGATACACTGCGTGCGTCAAGGAAGGAACAACTAGGAATCTCATCAATTTGGTGGTTTTATTAAATTGCACCAATGTGGTGACGTATCCCAGAACTGGATCCTTGTGCCGTGATGCAGTTTGAACATGAGCATGCATGGTATGCATATGCAAGCCCAAATCCGACAGCAGGTCCAAGGCTCCGGCTCCGAGAATACTAACACTGGCTCCGCTATCAAGCAAGCCCGTCAATTTGCGACCCTTGACGGAAATCTCTGCGTAGGGTCTATTGTCGCCAGGAGTTGCCACAATTGACTCCACGCAGGCACGCTTCAAGAGACGCCTGGCGAAAAAATATCTCCAGGATCTCTGGAAGCGATCCCGAAAAGGTCGTGCTCTAAAACTAGCGGGTGACTCACGATCATCGCCCGCCTTTCCATTACTTCCGACGTAGTCCGGTGATCTGCTTGAGATATTAGCACTGCTAAATGGTACAGGGGATTCATGATGATGCATGTCGGTATTATTATAACCAAAATCCCTCGTTCCACTAGCATGGGGATTGATTGGCACACAAGATTCCAAACCAGCCGGAAACCGACCAGGTGGTCTCATCAAATTAAGCTCATAAGGCTGAACTGGAGGTCGACCATACTTGATCTCCAGCTCACGCCAAATGTCCTCAATTCGACGACACCTCCAGACAAGCTCACGGGTGGTCGAGAACTCATGTCCAGCTAAGTGATCCTGCAACCTGAAACTCATATTTTTGAAAACTAGGTCTCGCAGATCCGTGTCCCTAATCGGAGTCCTGAGTTGAAGAGCCATAGCCTCAAGGGATTCATAAAATTCGATGAATGGTTCATTGGATTCTTGCCTGCGGGCGAACATATTTTTCCAAATATGAGCGTCATCAAGCCGAGATCCAAATCGTTCCATGAACTCCACTTTTAGCTGCGTCCAACTCAAGTTTCTATGCAGGTCACGTATCTGCCAGTACCAGTTTTCGGCATATCCCTGCAGCAGAACATGAAAGTCTCGAACGAGTTCACGCTCTGTGAGACCATAATCTCTAGCCATAATGCTAGCACGAAACAAAAATTGTCGTGCAAACCATTGGAGCCACCATCGTACTTAAAACCCCATTTGGTGATTGGGATAATCGTTTGATGAATCTCAACTGCCTGATCACCATCCTGGAACGAGAGCTCCGACTGAGGATTTGGCAAATCTTGGGACGAGTGTAATGAACAGCGAGTGCAATTATCGGGTTCATGTCGTATGTGCGGAAACATGATGACTATCAAAAACAATAAAAATCTACAGACCATCTAAATAATTTAAGTACATATATTAAAATCAATTAACAGACGGACAACACCGACAATTTGAATAAAAGAAATAATTTAATAAGAAACAGACGGACAAACAAACGATTCTTTAAAAATAAATTAAAACTGGAATGCCAGACAGACAAACAGACAAGTAAATAAATATATAAAATTTTAGCACCTAACCTAAATTAAAATTGAAATTAATTGGACAGTCTCAAAATATACTTTAAACGAACCCAAACCAAAACTTAACTCACTACCCTAAACTATAATCAATTAACCAAACTCAATCTTACAATTATTCAAACCCAAAAAAAAAAATAATTAAACTAAACGCAATCTCCAATCATCAAAACTAAAACTAATAAAAATTACTCAAAACTAACAAATACCGTAAACCCAATTATCTAAAACTAATCTAAATCATGAACCCTAATTAACTCTAATAATCTATAACTAAACCTAAATTCATTGACTTTAAGATCAAACCAACAAGCTAATGATCATAACTAAACAATCACTAATGCGATGCCGAAATAAAAGAAAGTATTTGATAAGAAGGGAAATGAGTGCAGGCGAGTGTAAATGGAACTAAATATAATAAATTGACTTGCACTTTTATTTCTCAAAATGAATCTCCCCATAGGAGGAAAAGGAAAAGAAAAGGTAATTGAATGGGATGAAGGTTAAAATTTATACAAAACACGAAGCAGACAAACCACATCAGTGCCTGGTATAACAATGGGACTCGTAGGCGGACTCCACTCAAACTATCGCCACAAAGGGCCGACTACGAGACCATTATGAAACGCTACGGAATTCATAATGGCTTGGACAAGAGCCGCACAAATCCCAAAGCTACCACCAGATAGATGATGGAAGGGCCGAAAGCGTTGGCCAATTCCAAGAGATGGATCTAAGTCCAACTATCCCGTGCAGGGAGATATAGCCAACGACTCAAAATTCGGTTGATTCCAACCAACATCCACACTGCTAAAGCATGCCCACTATCATAGCCAGTGGAGACTATCAAACACAAAACAGCACGGTAGGCGCCACTGCAACTGCGGCGAACCCCGTGATCAAGATTTCAATATTTAGCTATCAAAACTCCAGATTGAACTTAAAACCATCAATAAAATCATGTAAAAATTATATCCAAACTCATAAAAAATTTCCAACGAAACAAAAAAAAATAATTTCCCTGGAATGCTCAAACCACTATTCAAGCAAGGCACTCCAGGTACTCATCCCAAACAAATCTGAAATTGAAAAATTTAAGTTATAACTAAAAACTGATAAAATCAACTAAAACCAATCTTGGGCGCCATATGTAGCAACAACGGAAGTCACCGCAGTTGCAGACATTATGTAATTAGCAGAGGGGTGGCATACTGAGGCCGGCTAGCGCTCAGTCGTGTCGTGGATCTTCCGGGACACCCTCTGCTCGTGCTGAGCCACCTTACATATAAATACTAGCACATAGGGAAAAGGACGGGAAGGGAAAGGTCATATTGAGAAATGAAAGTTTGTTGTCTTAACGAGACATGGCCGTTTTATTTAATTAAAAAAAGTAATTTACACAGCAAATTCAACAATTAAGAGATACCAATCAAAAACAAACAGACCCCTAAATATTTTTAATTATGCAAATATATTAAATAAGATATTAATAAAAGAATAGCAAATTACAATAAACTGGAAAAATAGGTAATAGATAAAAGAATGTCCAAAAAAAACAAGGAAAAATATTAATCATTGTATTTACTTACTCTCTTCTTTTTCTGTGGATCCTCGAGCGCTCGACGAAGGACACCGAAAACGAGAGGTGGGGTCACTGCAAATTTAATTGATTTTAACTAAAAACTCATTAGTTACAGATAAGCTTCATCCTAATATTTAATCCGCCCATGTATTTCCGTTAATTACCGCCTTAGTTTATAACGATAATTTCATTTACTTTTTCTTCCCCGTAAGTTATTCAATATTTCTCACTTATTGCAAAGACAATCTTTTCTTGATACAAACTTTTGATTCCACACGTGAAAATTCACAATTCCTATCTTCACTGTAAGAACAGAAGGAGATCAACTCAATCACTTGGTACAATTCACACGATTTAATGATTGTTTTTAGTATTTTTCCTCCACTTTTTGTACCCACTAATTAATTTTTCTTCTGTACAACATACGCTAGGCCATAACCGTTCTGCTACAAAAATCTTTCATTCACTCTTCATCTTGTATCCAACGCAACTATTTTTTTTCCACTCTCAAAATTCAATTTTAATTTAATTTGTTTAATTACTTCACTAAACTCCAAACAACTTTTATTCGCTGAATTTTCACAAAAAAACGTTCTCCGAAGCTGCCAAAGAATTCCACTCTCCTTCACAAGCCAAATATTCACTTCAATCCCTTTTCTATCCAAGTCCAATCTCCACTGCCTAATTCCTCACAACTTAATCCCGCATTTCACCTCTCCAAATCCGATTCCGCAATCCCTTTTCTCAATTACCGCTGCCGCATCTGGGTAACGTAATCGAAGTTCATTACACTTCGATTCCGCTACCCACACATTTTTGTTCCCGTATCGACAATCACAATAGTATCCATTGACTTGCATATATGGCAATTTACATCCCCAAGAATCGCTTGATTGAATGTAAAGTGTCACATATACATTACGAAAACTATTGATTTTGCCGATACCCCAAAAAGAATACTTCCGTGCGCCCGGAAGAACTTGAACTCAGGGTTCCAGCAGACCCAAGATCGAGAACTCATGACGCAGCCAATGGTGCCGTGGATGGTCGATCTCCCATTCATCTCATAAACAACTTCAACGATGCATTTGGGCATGAGATTGAATCTTGTTAGTAATCAGTGAATTCATTTTTGTTAGTATAAAAAAAAATAAAATTTGTTAGTGGGAATGGAATTAGTTAATGTTAAGGAAGGAATTAGGTTTTGTTAGGGAAAATGAATAGAATGAAATTTTGTTAGTGGGAATTAACAAATGGAACGTTATTAGTGGGAAAATTGAAATTATTAGTAGGCGCTATTTTTTTTTTCGCAGTTGTTAATAAGGAAAAAGGGTAGTATTGTGATGATGGGGGAGTAAAAATTAAAGGAAAAATGGAAAAATGAAAAAAAAAATAAATAAATTTATAGGGGAAAAGGTAGAGTTGCCCAAAGGGAGGTGGAAATATTACGGCGGCCGTTGAAGTTGCGAATGGGAGATAGTCGGTACGCCGGTATTCGCAACAAGATATATATATATATATATATATATATATATATATATATATATATATATATATATATATATATATATATATATCTATATATATATATATATATATATATATATATATATATATATATATATATATATGTATATATATATATATTTATATATATATTTATATATAAATAGATAGATATATATATATATATATATATATATATATATATATATATATATATATATATATATATATATTTATATATATATATATATATATATATATATATATATATATATATATATATATATATATATATATATATATATAGATATAGAGATATATATATATATATATATATATATATATATATATATATATATATATATATATATATATATATATATATATATACATATAGACACGTAGATATATATATATATATATATATATATATATATATATATATATATATATATATATATTTATATATATGTTACATTTTTAATCATATAAACACAAGCATTCTGAAAGGAGTTAATTAAGCTGTAAGTTTGAGTTCAATAAATGGAATATTTAAGAGGAAATTGAGACCTTCATCTCTACCTCTCCTACCCTTGTAGCACCGGAAATTTTAAAACTTTTAATGGGCGCTATTCACAGGGCACCTTTTTACGCATTTGTAACAGATTTGGACCTTTATGATGTTTTTTAAAGCAAAACCATAATATTTGGCATTCTTTAATTCGGCTTTTCATTCACATGCACTGAGAAAATTTTAGTTTTTGTACTCTTGTATCAGACATTCTTTTCTCAGGGGTAAAGGTTGGTTTATTTGTTTATAAAAGGACTTTGCTATTAAGAAAAAAAAACTGTTTCTTTTACCGTAGCATTGTTTATTTTCGTGGTAGGAATGAATTTCAAGACTCACTTAACCTCTTCTTATGTAAAAAAAACACTGAGTCGCAAAAAACGTATCCATGACAAACATTAAATACTATAAGACAAAGGAAACACGATAATTTTAACCTTACTATTTAATATTATTATTCGAAGAGCTTTTTTGTATAAACGACGCAACTCATACCGTTCCCGTTAAAACCAAAAGAAAAACGAACAACAAATTTAGCCACGATTGAAGTCAAGCACTGTCACTTCTGATTTCCCGACAAAAAATTCGCAGATGTAGCAGGCATCTATGTATGTTTTCATGTCCACTTTATGCGTGAAATACTAAATTTTCTATATACAAATTCAATATGTTAATACAGTATCGTTTCTATGCATCAATGGACATTATTTTGATGAGTTCCTCGATTTTTATGAAAATCTCTATTCAAAATGGCAACTGCCGATGAAATTTTATATTGCCGCTATAATAACTTCACCGTACACTCCAGCTTTGAAAAACATCTGTAAACTTTATCACAGGTGTTCATTTCAATCGGTGGTTCACGTTTGAATTTTCCTCCGGTTTTCAATAAAAATCGAGGCGACAATTTTAAATTAAATCGATGATGATAAGTGTCAGTGATTATTATAATTTATAGTTTATAATGTTCTGGCACTTACCTAAAGAATGAGATATTCGGTTAATACTTCTTATAAACGTTTCCACATGATTTAACCGCGCACTTTATGTTTTGGTTTGATTTCACTCCGAAACACTTTCACGGTGATCAAGTTTTTTGTTTTAAGATCGCTTGTACGAAACCGGCTTTTTAGTTCACGATTTTTATTAAAATTTTATGAATTTTTATCACCTTTAATAGCCGAGTTTTCCCACGTGTACGTTTGTTGTGTTGCAAGAGAACGTTTGTTGTGTTGTACTCAAACTGTTCAACGAATGATAACGAAGGCGCAATCGTGTGCACATGGAATGAAATTTTGTCGGTGTGCGCAGGTGTCAGTGGGGGAAGTGATTTTTCTGAAGAGAGGAAAGAAAAACTTATCTGGCCACAAAGGGGAATGAGAAGCAGTGAGAATCATATAGTTTCGAGAGCGTAAATTATTTATAACTTATTTATGTGTTAAATTTGCTTCCCACATGGACGAGTACATAGATTCGCGTTGCTCGTCCATTTATTTATATGTCTTTGATGAATATGCACTCATTCGCTGAATTTAATGAAATGAATTTGCATTGGTTCTTAAGACGATTCAAGAAAAAAGGCGAATCTATTAAACAGTTCAATTATATCGCTTGAATCGATTAATCGATAACAAAAATATTCTTCCTATCAACGGTTGTCTAACTAATCCATTCATTCCGTCCAAGAAAATATTTTCGATAATCTTGCCGTCAAAAAGTCATATTCCAACACTTATTACAAGTATAAATCACAACCATTGTCTCACGTTACACGGAGCACTAATAGTCACAGCAAACCAAATTTGTCAAAGCTACTCAATTTTTGATGTATGCAATAACGCTAGTCAGTTCATACGCGAATTTTACAAGATATATCCAGTTCTAACACAGCAATAAATGGGTGCTTTACCAGCTGCACACGTAAACATTTGTTGTGTTTTAAGATGGGTTGCTAGGTCCATTCAAGACAGCAGCGATGGACTGCAGCATCAGCGGGCCTAGATTTTGGTGCTCGCCGGAATTGGTCTTGTCTCAGGGTACGTGAATTCGCTTACAGGGTAGCGTTGCGGTGTCTTGGGGTGGGTTCTTTACCCCAGCACAAGAGCCTACTAAAAAAAAATTCGCATTCACGAGTAATACAATACAACGAAAATGCTCGGTCGAACCGATAAAAGGTGGAAGGATGAGTCAACTTACCGAGGGATGAACTATGAAATCGACGCCAATGTTCGATTAACGCACGTGGGACGCAAGAAAATTTCGTCATCTCTCCGGACACGTATGACCCCCATCAAAAGTGAGGCATCTAGTTGGAAGCGATGCCCTTTCACATCCCCCATCCAGATCAAGATCCATTGTAGCCGTGGCTGTTTCATTTTCCATTTAAATGAAAAATTCATATAAAAGCCATTTATATAAACGTTTCCCTTAAATGAAAAATAAAAATATTTCAGACTTGTATTAAAGTTTTCTACGCTAAAATCATTTAAGACATTAACATAAATAGCAAACATAAGTAGAAGGCCACTCTACCCAGTAAGAGCACCTCTAACAACAAAACAAAAGGGGACAGCTCACCCAATGGCAAGCTCAAAAGTGGAGGGCCCAGCCAACGTGGCGGGTCCAATGCCCAGTCAGAGTTCAAACGAAATGGGAATACCAAGTTTTTCTTTCCATATTTTCGCTTGCTTTACCTTTATTTGATAATTTTTATTTAAAAAATACGTTGGATAAAAACTAAAAAATTTGAAAATATATACTTCTTCATATAATTAGTACTTCATCCTACAATAATCTTTTCTAATTTTAAACATTATTACCAATTATATGATTTTCTTTATAATAAATGATAGGAAACAACAAAAAATGGTACTTGCCTACTCCTCCAACGAGCACTCGCTGTTAGGGGGTAAGGGTAGTTAAAAAAATTGCGTTTCTCTTTTCAAAAACAAATACGATTCTTACTCCAAAAAAAAACGATTGAATTACTCATTCCTTTGTGTATTTACTCGATTATTTTCTTCTTGATCCAATTTCCGACACCACTGCGTAAAATCATTCAAAAACGATCCAAATAATTGATTCAAGCATCCAAATTGCAAACGCTGTAGCGTATAAAGTTTTTGATTCATCTCACTGACTGTACGACTGACACTTTTTGCGTGTACTGCACTTTTGGTTTTTTCACGAGCTTCAAAATTACAGAATATGTAAACGAGACGGAACAAATAACTGCTTTGCGACTTAACCGAACAGGTGAGACTCTCATTTTAGCGAACTAGCAAGCACTATGGAACAATGTAAAGCACGGCACGCGCTTGTTATGGAATATTTTTTTAACGTTCGGACGTGCTTCTATGCACAAAGAAAACTATGCTAAAAAGGCGATCAGACTTGCGTGGCACTGAGACATAGTTCGACAACTACTATGTACACTGTGACAACGTTCACTTGTTGGCGATTTTGTATTTGCACTTTTACAGCCAGGTCTCAAGATTTTGGCATTAGAGCCAGTGAAGTTTAAATGTAAATATTGAACAAACAATGAAAGCATTGGTGTGAGCCAGGTTTTGCAGAAAACTTAGGATACTTTAAATGCAAACGAATCCATTTCGGCAAATAAATGGAAGATTTTCATTTCTTCAAAGAGCAGCAAAACATGGGATCGAGGACGTTTTTGGAAAAGAAAGTAGCATATGTAAATTTTCACCAGAATTATTACACTTTTAATACTTCCCCAAATCTACAAATAAAATTCATTGAATTCCACTTGTAATCTTTGAGTGAAAAATTTTTGCGCCATATTTAATTTATCAGGGTTACATCTTTAATTCCAAACGAGAAAACACTTAAAAATCATATACGCAGTATCAATTTACTTTCTTCTTTTTACCCGTATGGGATCAAGTCCTCATTACATTTCCCGTTCCACTCGACGAGTTATCTCTTTATCCACTTGCTCAATTTTCTCGCCATCGTGATAACGGTGGATTCGATTGTAAGCGGAATTATTTCGCTTATGTACATAGAACTGGTTTTACCATTATCAATTTGTTTGTCATATCGTTATTTACTTACTTTGTTGACAATTTTCTGAACTGATATCAAAATTCAATTTCGGATTTATTATGATCGTTTTCAAAATAACTGGATCAAGTTGTGGTAAAATTGTGGTAGGTAAAACTCCGTGAAGGACTGCAGCAATGGTGTGCTGCGTCGGTGAGAGAGGATTATGGATTTTGCCAAGAGTGACTTTGTCTTAGGACGCGTGAATGCGCTGGCAGGCTAGCATTGCGTTGTCGTGGGGCGGGTCCTATTCTCCACCACAAGGATTTCGTATCCATGAATTGCAAAGTACAAATAAATATCGACCAGAGACGAGCCTGAGGTAACCTACTAAGGGTCCAAAATTGCTAACGCAGATGACAAACCGGGTCGGGAGAAAACAGACGGACTTAAGGCGATACTTATGGCTCCCAAATAAGAGTGGGGCATCCAGGTGGAAGCAGTGCCTCCTCGCACCCCCCAGCCTTATCAAAATCCAATGTAAGCATAGTCATATATTTTCCATTTAAGTGAAAAACTCATACAAACATAATTTGCATGAATTTTTTCTTTAAATAAAAAATATGAACGTGGCAAAATTATTTTATGCTTGTAATATTATGTGAGGGAGTTACATAGCCCTATACCGCAAATAGGCACGCGAGCGGAAAGCCACTCTACTGTGCGAGAGTACCTCTAAGCGACTTAAAAAGGGGCTAGCTCATTATAGTCAGTCAACATGGCGGGTCCCATACCCGGTCAGGTCTCAAAAGAAAGGAAATAATTCATTTTTAGGGTTTTGTAAAATAATTTTACAAAACTCTTCTAAAATTGCGTCCTGTCTGTCCGTCTGTCCGTCTGTCTGTCCGTCCGTCCGTCCGTCCGTCCGTGTGTCACAGCAGTTTTTCTCGGAAACTACTTAAGCTAGAAACATCAAATTTTGTATGTAGGTGTAAAGTGGTGATCTCTTCAAAGTTCAATTGCTAAAAAATTTTATAAGGTATTCAAGGGGGGTCTCCCCATGTAGGGGAGTGACCCCCCGAAAAAAAAATTTCATTGAAGGTAGCCGATATGGGTATCAAATGAAAGGTCTTGATAAGAGCTTTCCAAAACAGGTCTTAGTTTGGAAAAGT
Organism: Odontomyia ornata; assembly: GCA_963969285.1. Taxonomy (NCBI): domain Eukaryota; kingdom Metazoa; phylum Arthropoda; class Insecta; order Diptera; family Stratiomyidae; genus Odontomyia; species Odontomyia ornata. The sequence continues at coordinate 218,337,013 of OZ017738.1, read as the reverse complement.
TTGCTGCGAGGGGCGCACAGGGAGGGGAAATACACGAAAAATGTGTGTCCCCCCCCCCCTCGCGATTGGACACCTGTGATCCGAAAAATCTGAAAAAAATCAGGAATGTAGGCCTTGATGAGTACAACAACAACAAATAAGTGAGAAGTCGCAATTCACTCAACTTTGTTAGTAATAGTATGATTTATCGATTTTATATTTTCTTGAATAAAATCTTAAGGGTACCCTTAAATTCAGTGTACAGATGACGATTTATAAGATTGATTCACCCTGCAAGTTTCATAAAGATTGAATTATATTTAGCGAAGTTATAGCGGTTTGAATTTTCCTGTATTACTATGGAACAATATGCGCTGCATGTATTACTATGGCAACATATGGCTCTGGAACAATATGCGCCACTACAGTTTTGCTAGGATTTGCATGAAAATTTCAGGAATGATAGGTGTCATGTATATCTTTGAGAATCGGCTCAGCTAGTGGTATCAGTAATCGTAAAACAAAATGGTGGCTGTTTTAAATGCGAAGATTGAATAATTTTGAGTTATTTTTTCCCAACTGCAACGTTCAAGGTCCATGCTTTGAACACTTGATTCAATTTAATGAATGACTGAAGATGAGTGCCTACAATTATTACTCATAAGTGAAACAAGTCAAGGAGGCGGGAGAGAGCTCCTAGTAAAAGGGCTTTGTAACAACTCTAGGATTCGAGAAAATGGCCATGAATCGATGACAACAGTACAGGAGAGTGGCCCCTGAAAAAAAAAATTCATCAAACGTAGCCGATATGAGTATAAAATGAAAGTTTTCATGGGAGCTTTTCAAAACAGTTCTTAAACTGTCAGTTTCTGCTTCAGTGGGGCACAGGGGGGGAAATACATGAAAAATGTGGTTTCCTCCCTCACGAATGGACATCTGAAATAATTATCAAGGGAGATATTTATGAGTATAACAATAACAAAAACCTCAAAAGTCTAAATTCGTTCAACTTTGCTAATAATAGTATGATCTTCGAATTTCATATTTTCTCCAATAAAATCGTCATTGACATGCTTCTTGACTTTATTCAATCTGGTGACTGCATTTTGAAAATTGAGTACAAAACCCTTCTAACATGAGCGTAGGTCTGTTTACCCAACTTGTTTATTATTCAAACTATGTTAATATAACGAAATTGATATATTTCTACAGAATGATTTTTTTATGGCAATCAGCACAGTAATTTTTAACCCTATATTGAAGAGTAATTTAACGACCGAAAGAGGAAAATTGATACTAAAACCAAGATTAAAATAGAAGAAAATTCATTTTACTCTAATTTTGTATATTACTATAATTACTATGTTTTACCACAAATTTCAAGAAGAAAAAATTATACAAAGAGGTTGATAAAACCTGCGTTTTTTACATCAGTTTATCTTGTGGAGAGAAAGTTATGAGGATGAATTCTGCGTTTGTTCCGAACATAAAAGCAAACGTAAAAACCGCCTGCTACTTCAGAAAAATTTCTATCGTTAATCCCCGCCTTCAACTCAATTCTGTTTTTTCCCCACCTTGCCAAAGCGTTGTGTTAAAGCACTCACATTTAGTTTGTTTTTCTATTTTGTTTGGTTATTTCTAAATTAATTTAAGACTTTTCCGTAAACATACATAATATAATTTATAATATAAAAAAATAAAGAAACGAATAGGATACTTACTAATATCCTCGACGGGCGCCCGCTGATGATCTGTATGATGGAGTATTGCTAAAAATTCTAATTAATAAAAATAGTGGGGAAAATTCCCAATCACACGTTTGCACTGTGTAGAAATCAACTTCCTTAATCATATATGATAGCAAGACGAGCTACTATGGGTCAGTTACATCAACAAGTGGTTCAGTTATAGCTGCTTTTCGAATACGACTCCTATCAAATCCATAAGCATCGTTCCAACAATTGTTTTTTTTCATCCTTGTATTGACGATCTTCAATTGCAGTTATGAACAATGTTCCACCATCTGTAAACATCATCCTATTTCCTTTCAGTCACTGATCTCTGGAAACAACATCGTATCTGTTATTGATTAAACAAGTTGGGTAAACAGACCTACGCTCATATCTATATATATATATATATATATATATATATATATATATATATATATGTATATATATATATATATTTATATATATATTTATATATAAATAGATAGATATATATATATATATATATATATATATATATATATATATATATATTTATATATATATATATATATATATATATATATATATATATATATATATATAGATATAGAGATATATATATATATATATATATATATATATATATATATATATATATATATATATATATATATATATATATATATATATATACATATAGACACGTAGATATATATATATATATATATATATATATATATATATATATATATATATATATATATATATATATTTATATATATGTTACATTTTTAATCATATAAACACAAGCATTCTGAAAGGAGTTAATTAAGCTGTAAGTTTGAGTTCAATAAATGGAATATTTAAGAGGAAATTGAGACCTTCATCTCTACCTCTCCTACCCTTGTAGCACCGGAAATTTTAAAACTTTTAATGGGCGCTATTCACAGGGCACCTTTTTACGCATTTGTAACAGATTTGGACCTTTATGATGTTTTTTAAAGCAAAACCATAATATTTGGCATTCTTTAATTCGGCTTTTCATTCACATGCACTGAGAAAATTTTAGTTTTTGTACTCTTGTATCAGACATTCTTTTCTCAGGGGTAAAGGTTGGTTTATTTGTTTATAAAAGGACTTTGCTATTAAGAAAAAAAAACTGTTTCTTTTACCGTAGCATTGTTTATTTTCGTGGTAGGAATGAATTTCAAGACTCACTTAACCTCTTCTTATGTAAAAAAAACACTGAGTCGCAAAAAACGTATCCATGACAAACATTAAATACTATAAGACAAAGGAAACACGATAATTTTAACCTTACTATTTAATATTATTATTCGAAGAGCTTTTTTGTATAAACGACGCAACTCATACCGTTCCCGTTAAAACCAAAAGAAAAACGAACAACAAATTTAGCCACGATTGAAGTCAAGCACTGTCACTTCTGATTTCCCGACAAAAAATTCGCAGATGTAGCAGGCATCTATGTATGTTTTCATGTCCACTTTATGCGTGAAATACTAAATTTTCTATATACAAATTCAATATGTTAATACAGTATCGTTTCTATGCATCAATGGACATTATTTTGATGAGTTCCTCGATTTTTATGAAAATCTCTATTCAAAATGGCAACTGCCGATGAAATTTTATATTGCCGCTATAATAACTTCACCGTACACTCCAGCTTTGAAAAACATCTGTAAACTTTATCACAGGTGTTCATTTCAATCGGTGGTTCACGTTTGAATTTTCCTCCGGTTTTCAATAAAAATCGAGGCGACAATTTTAAATTAAATCGATGATGATAAGTGTCAGTGATTATTATAATTTATAGTTTATAATGTTCTGGCACTTACCTAAAGAATGAGATATTCGGTTAATACTTCTTATAAACGTTTCCACATGATTTAACCGCGCACTTTATGTTTTGGTTTGATTTCACTCCGAAACACTTTCACGGTGATCAAGTTTTTTGTTTTAAGATCGCTTGTACGAAACCGGCTTTTTAGTTCACGATTTTTATTAAAATTTTATGAATTTTTATCACCTTTAATAGCCGAGTTTTCCCACGTGTACGTTTGTTGTGTTGCAAGAGAACGTTTGTTGTGTTGTACTCAAACTGTTCAACGAATGATAACGAAGGCGCAATCGTGTGCACATGGAATGAAATTTTGTCGGTGTGCGCAGGTGTCAGTGGGGGAAGTGATTTTTCTGAAGAGAGGAAAGAAAAACTTATCTGGCCACAAAGGGGAATGAGAAGCAGTGAGAATCATATAGTTTCGAGAGCGTAAATTATTTATAACTTATTTATGTGTTAAATTTGCTTCCCACATGGACGAGTACATAGATTCGCGTTGCTCGTCCATTTATTTATATGTCTTTGATGAATATGCACTCATTCGCTGAATTTAATGAAATGAATTTGCATTGGTTCTTAAGACGATTCAAGAAAAAAGGCGAATCTATTAAACAGTTCAATTATATCGCTTGAATCGATTAATCGATAACAAAAATATTCTTCCTATCAACGGTTGTCTAACTAATCCATTCATTCCGTCCAAGAAAATATTTTCGATAATCTTGCCGTCAAAAAGTCATATTCCAACACTTATTACAAGTATAAATCACAACCATTGTCTCACGTTACACGGAGCACTAATAGTCACAGCAAACCAAATTTGTCAAAGCTACTCAATTTTTGATGTATGCAATAACGCTAGTCAGTTCATACGCGAATTTTACAAGATATATCCAGTTCTAACACAGCAATAAATGGGTGCTTTACCAGCTGCACACGTAAACATTTGTTGTGTTTTAAGATGGGTTGCTAGGTCCATTCAAGACAGCAGCGATGGACTGCAGCATCAGCGGGCCTAGATTTTGGTGCTCGCCGGAATTGGTCTTGTCTCAGGGTACGTGAATTCGCTTACAGGGTAGCGTTGCGGTGTCTTGGGGTGGGTTCTTTACCCCAGCACAAGAGCCTACTAAAAAAAAATTCGCATTCACGAGTAATACAATACAACGAAAATGCTCGGTCGAACCGATAAAAGGTGGAAGGATGAGTCAACTTACCGAGGGATGAACTATGAAATCGACGCCAATGTTCGATTAACGCACGTGGGACGCAAGAAAATTTCGTCATCTCTCCGGACACGTATGACCCCCATCAAAAGTGAGGCATCTAGTTGGAAGCGATGCCCTTTCACATCCCCCATCCAGATCAAGATCCATTGTAGCCGTGGCTGTTTCATTTTCCATTTAAATGAAAAATTCATATAAAAGCCATTTATATAAACGTTTCCCTTAAATGAAAAATAAAAATATTTCAGACTTGTATTAAAGTTTTCTACGCTAAAATCATTTAAGACATTAACATAAATAGCAAACATAAGTAGAAGGCCACTCTACCCAGTAAGAGCACCTCTAACAACAAAACAAAAGGGGACAGCTCACCCAATGGCAAGCTCAAAAGTGGAGGGCCCAGCCAACGTGGCGGGTCCAATGCCCAGTCAGAGTTCAAACGAAATGGGAATACCAAGTTTTTCTTTCCATATTTTCGCTTGCTTTACCTTTATTTGATAATTTTTATTTAAAAAATACGTTGGATAAAAACTAAAAAATTTGAAAATATATACTTCTTCATATAATTAGTACTTCATCCTACAATAATCTTTTCTAATTTTAAACATTATTACCAATTATATGATTTTCTTTATAATAAATGATAGGAAACAACAAAAAATGGTACTTGCCTACTCCTCCAACGAGCACTCGCTGTTAGGGGGTAAGGGTAGTTAAAAAAATTGCGTTTCTCTTTTCAAAAACAAATACGATTCTTACTCCAAAAAAAAACGATTGAATTACTCATTCCTTTGTGTATTTACTCGATTATTTTCTTCTTGATCCAATTTCCGACACCACTGCGTAAAATCATTCAAAAACGATCCAAATAATTGATTCAAGCATCCAAATTGCAAACGCTGTAGCGTATAAAGTTTTTGATTCATCTCACTGACTGTACGACTGACACTTTTTGCGTGTACTGCACTTTTGGTTTTTTCACGAGCTTCAAAATTACAGAATATGTAAACGAGACGGAACAAATAACTGCTTTGCGACTTAACCGAACAGGTGAGACTCTCATTTTAGCGAACTAGCAAGCACTATGGAACAATGTAAAGCACGGCACGCGCTTGTTATGGAATATTTTTTTAACGTTCGGACGTGCTTCTATGCACAAAGAAAACTATGCTAAAAAGGCGATCAGACTTGCGTGGCACTGAGACATAGTTCGACAACTACTATGTACACTGTGACAACGTTCACTTGTTGGCGATTTTGTATTTGCACTTTTACAGCCAGGTCTCAAGATTTTGGCATTAGAGCCAGTGAAGTTTAAATGTAAATATTGAACAAACAATGAAAGCATTGGTGTGAGCCAGGTTTTGCAGAAAACTTAGGATACTTTAAATGCAAACGAATCCATTTCGGCAAATAAATGGAAGATTTTCATTTCTTCAAAGAGCAGCAAAACATGGGATCGAGGACGTTTTTGGAAAAGAAAGTAGCATATGTAAATTTTCACCAGAATTATTACACTTTTAATACTTCCCCAAATCTACAAATAAAATTCATTGAATTCCACTTGTAATCTTTGAGTGAAAAATTTTTGCGCCATATTTAATTTATCAGGGTTACATCTTTAATTCCAAACGAGAAAACACTTAAAAATCATATACGCAGTATCAATTTACTTTCTTCTTTTTACCCGTATGGGATCAAGTCCTCATTACATTTCCCGTTCCACTCGACGAGTTATCTCTTTATCCACTTGCTCAATTTTCTCGCCATCGTGATAACGGTGGATTCGATTGTAAGCGGAATTATTTCGCTTATGTACATAGAACTGGTTTTACCATTATCAATTTGTTTGTCATATCGTTATTTACTTACTTTGTTGACAATTTTCTGAACTGATATCAAAATTCAATTTCGGATTTATTATGATCGTTTTCAAAATAACTGGATCAAGTTGTGGTAAAATTGTGGTAGGTAAAACTCCGTGAAGGACTGCAGCAATGGTGTGCTGCGTCGGTGAGAGAGGATTATGGATTTTGCCAAGAGTGACTTTGTCTTAGGACGCGTGAATGCGCTGGCAGGCTAGCATTGCGTTGTCGTGGGGCGGGTCCTATTCTCCACCACAAGGATTTCGTATCCATGAATTGCAAAGTACAAATAAATATCGACCAGAGACGAGCCTGAGGTAACCTACTAAGGGTCCAAAATTGCTAACGCAGATGACAAACCGGGTCGGGAGAAAACAGACGGACTTAAGGCGATACTTATGGCTCCCAAATAAGAGTGGGGCATCCAGGTGGAAGCAGTGCCTCCTCGCACCCCCCAGCCTTATCAAAATCCAATGTAAGCATAGTCATATATTTTCCATTTAAGTGAAAAACTCATACAAACATAATTTGCATGAATTTTTTCTTTAAATAAAAAATATGAACGTGGCAAAATTATTTTATGCTTGTAATATTATGTGAGGGAGTTACATAGCCCTATACCGCAAATAGGCACGCGAGCGGAAAGCCACTCTACTGTGCGAGAGTACCTCTAAGCGACTTAAAAAGGGGCTAGCTCATTATAGTCAGTCAACATGGCGGGTCCCATACCCGGTCAGGTCTCAAAAGAAAGGAAATAATTCATTTTTAGGGTTTTGTAAAATAATTTTACAAAACTCTTCTAAAATTGCGTCCTGTCTGTCCGTCTGTCCGTCTGTCCGTCTGTCTGTCCGTCCGTCCGTCCGTCCGTCCGTGTGTCACAGCAGTTTTTCTCGGAAACTACTTAAGCTAGAAACATCAAATTTTGTATGTAGGTGTAAAGTGGTGATCTCTTCAAAGTTCAATTGCTAAAAAATTTTATAAGGTATTCAAGGGGGGTCTCCCCATGTAGGGGAGTGACCCCCCGAAAAAAAAATTTCATTGAAGGTAGCCGATATGGGTATCAAATGAAAGGTCTTGATAAGAGCTTTCCAAAACAGGTCTTAGTTTGGAAAAGTTTGCTGCGAGGGGCGCACAGGGAGGGGAAATACACGAAAAATGTGTGTCCCCCCCCCTCGCGATTGGACACCTGTGATCCGAAAAATCTGAAAAAAATCAGGAATGTAGGCCTTGATGAGTACAACAACAACAAATAAGTGAGAAGTCGCAATTCACTCAACTTTGTTAGTAATAGTATGATTTATCGATTTTATATTTTCTTGAATAAAATCTTAAGGGTACCCTTAAATTCAGTGTACAGATGACGATTTATAAGATTGATTCACCCTGCAAGTTTCATAAAGATTGAATTATATTTAGCGAAGTTATAGCGGTTTGAATTTTCCTGTATTACTATGGAACAATATGCGCTGCATGTATTACTATGGCAACATATGGCTCTGGAACAATATGCGCCACTACAGTTTTGCTAGGATTTGCATGAAAATTTCAGGAATGATAGGTGTCATGTATATCTTTGAGAATCGGCTCAGCTAGTGGTATCAGTAATCGTAAAACAAAATGGTGGCTGTTTTAAATGCGAAGATTGAATAATTTTGAGTTATTTTTTCCCAACTGCAACGTTCAAGGTCCATGCTTTGAACACTTGATTCAATTTAATGAATGACTGAAGATGAGTGCCTACAATTATTACTCATAAGTGAAACAAGTCAAGGAGGCGGGAGAGAGCTCCTAGTAAAAGGGCTTTGTAACAACTCTAGGATTCGAGAAAATGGCCATGAATCGATGACAACAGTACAGGAGAGTGGCCCCTGAAAAAAAAAATTCATCAAACGTAGCCGATATGAGTATAAAATGAAAGTTTTCATGGGAGCTTTTCAAAACAGTTCTTAAACTGTCAGTTTCTGCTTCAGTGGGGCACAGGGGGGGAAATACATGAAAAATGTGGTTTCCTCCCTCACGAATGGACATCTGAAATAATTATCAAGGGAGATATTTATGAGTATAACAATAACAAAAACCTCAAAAGTCTAAATTCGTTCAACTTTGCTAATAATAGTATGATCTTCGAATTTCATATTTTCTCCAATAAAATCGTCATTGACATGCTTCTTGACTTTATTCAATCTGGTGACTGCATTTTGAAAATTGAGTACAAAACCCTTCTAACATGAGCGTAGGTCTGTTTACCCAACTTGTTTATTATTCAAACTATGTTAATATAACGAAATTGATATATTTCTACAGAATGATTTTTTTATGGCAATCAGCACAGTAATTTTTAACCCTATATTGAAGAGTAATTTAACGACCGAAAGAGGAAAATTGATACTAAAACCAAGATTAAAATAGAAGAAAATTCATTTTACTCTAATTTTGTATATTACTATAATTACTATGTTTTACCACAAATTTCAAGAAGAAAAAATTATACAAAGAGGTTGATAAAACCTGCGTTTTTTACATCAGTTTATCTTGTGGAGAGAAAGTTATGAGGATGAATTCTGCGTTTGTTCCGAACATAAAAGCAAACGTAAAAACCGCCTGCTACTTCAGAAAAATTTCTATCGTTAATCCCCGCCTTCAACTCAATTCTGTTTTTTCCCCACCTTGCCAAAGCGTTGTGTTAAAGCACTCACATTTAGTTTGTTTTTCTATTTTGTTTGGTTATTTCTAAATTAATTTAAGACTTTTCCGTAAACATACATAATATAATTTATAATATAAAAAAATAAAGAAACCAATAGGATACTTACTAATATCCTCGACGGGCGCCCGCTGATGATCTGTATGATGGAGTATTGCTAAAAATTCTAATTAATAAAAATAGTGGGGAAAATTCCCAATCACACGTTTGCACTGTGTAGAAATCAACTTCCTTAATCATATATGATAGCAAGACGAGCTACTATGGGTCAGTTACATCAACAAGTGGTTCAGTTATAGCTGCTTTTCGAATACGACTCCTATCAAATCCATAAGCATCGTTCCAACAATTGTTTTTTTTCATCCTTGTATTGACGATCTTCAATTGCAGTTATGAACAATGTTCCACCATCTGTAAACATCATCCTATTTCCTTTCAGTCACTGATCTCTGGAAACAACATCGTATCTGTTATTGATTAAACAAGTTGGGTAAACAGACCTACGCTCATGTTAGAAGGGTTTTGTACTCAATTTTCAAAATGCAGTCACCAGATTGAATAAAGTCAAAAAGCATGTCAATGACGATTTTATTGGAGAAAATATGAAATTCGAAGATCATACTATTATTAGCAAAGTTGAACGAATTTAGACTTTTGAGGTTTTTGTTATTGTTATACTCATAAATATCTCCCTTGATAATTATTTCAGATGTCCATTCGTGAGGGAGGAAACCACATTTTTCATGTATTTCCCCCCGTGTGCCCCACTGAAGCAGAAACTGACAGTTTAAGAACTGTTTTGAAAAGCTCCCATGAAAACTTTCATTTTATACTCATATCGGCTACGTTTGATGAATTTTGTTTTCAGGGGCCACTCTCCTGTACTGTTGTCATCGATTCATGGCCATTTTCTCGAATCCTAGAGTTGTTACAAAGCCCTTTTACTAGGAGCTCTCTCCCGCCTCCTTGACTTGTTTCACTTATGAGTAATAATTGTAGGTACTCATCTTCAGTCATTCATTAAATTGAATCAAGTGTTCAAAGCATGGACCTTGAACGTTGCAGTTGGGAAAAAATAACTCAAAATTATTCAATCTTCGCATTTAAAACAGCCACCATTTTGTTTTACGATTACTGATACCACTAGCTGAGCCGATTCTCAAAGATATACATGACACCTATCATTCCTGAAATTTTCATGCAAATCCTAGCAAAACTGTAGTGGCGCATATTGTTCCAGAGCCATATGTTGCCATAGTAATACATGCAGCGCATATTGTTCCATAGTAATACAGGAAAATTCAAACCGCTATAACTTCGCTAAATATAATTCAATCTTTATGAAACTTGCAGGGTGAATCAATCTTATAAATCGTCATCTGTGCACTGAATTTAAGGGTACCCTTAAGATTTTATTCAAGAAAACGTAAAATCGATAAATCATACTATTACTAACAAAGTTGAGTGAATTGCGACTTCTCACGTATTTGTTGTTGTTGTACTCATCAAGGCCTACATTCCTGATTTTTTTCAGATTTTTCGGATCACAGGTGTCCAATCGCGAGGGGGGGGGGGACACACATTTTTCGTATATTTCCCCTCCCTGTGCGCCCCTCGCAGCAAACTTTGCCAAACTAAGACCTGTTTTGAAAAGCTCTTATCAAGACATTTCATTTGATACCCATATCGGCTACCTTCAATGAAATTTTTTTTTCGGGGGGTCACTCCCCTACATGGGGAGACCCCCCTTAAATACCTTATAAAATTTTTTAGCAATTGAACTTTGAAGAGATCACCACTTTACACCTACATACAAAATTTGATGTTTCTAGCTTAAGTAGTTTCCGAGAAAAACTGCTGTGACACACGGACGGACGGACGGACAGACAGACGGACAGACGGACAGACAGGACGCGATTTTAGAAGGGTTTTGTAAAATTATTTTACAAAACCCTAAAAAATAAACAGTATCCCATCGATTCAGATATTATAATGTCAACGTTTTTAATCCCATCTGGCATTCCCACATCCTCGATTTTTCCCCTTGAAAGCAGTTATCACGTATGCTAATTGATTGTCATTAACAATTCGCAACTGCTCTCTATGAGTTAATTTTACCAGTGGATGAGCATACTTGAACGTTTTTGGTACCATCTTCATTTTTCGTTCAGAATTCGGTCATGGACGCGCGAATGGATTCCTAGTCTTACGCGAAATCACGTCCAAAGTTTTGTTTAAACGCACTTTAAAGTCACGAACTTGATTTCTTCTCAAATCAAATTGGTTTTTATTACGATCGTTAATCCTTTCACACAGATTATGAGGGGAAATCAAGTGAAGAGAAAAATATTTTAGGGAATTCGAAAGTTAATGTACAATTCTTATCTACACACTATTTGAACTTTCGCTGAATTCCCCGAAAACAGCAGAGTGATTCTTTTTAACCGACTTCCAAAAGAAAGAAGGTTATCAATTCATCGCGTATATTTTTTTTTGCTTTTTTTTTGTATGTTAACGCATAACTTTTAAACGGAAATAGATAGAAGAGTCCTGTTTTTGGCAAATGATATGTCTTTCTTCCAGTTAGGTCCCGTTTAAAGGATAAGAAATTCAAGTAACGGTAAGGGACTTTCACCGATAAAACTAAAAAAAATCCGATTTTCACCCGGATTTTTCAGCATAACTGATCGACGCGCGTAAGGATTTTGATTGTGGAGGTTTCAAATGAAGGACAACATATTGATCTAAAATGTATCGGAACAGAATTGAAATCCTTCCAAGGACTCTGTAGATATTAACAGTTAAATATGATACATTGATGTCGAGAAATTGAATTTAAATGATATTTCGTACGAAAAGTGCCAATTAGTTGGCACTCTGCAAGGATTTGTTGGAGATAGCGAGTCCTTTGTGACGGATGATAAAAATGTTCAGTATCCTTAATTTTCTGCATAAACAGTACCTTTTAGTCCATGATTTCTACCGGAAATAACAAATAAATTCGCTTACCAATGAGCTTGGTATAGGATCCTTCTTACATCCTTGGCCGTAAACGTTACATAAAGGATTATGAAATTCCCCGAAGCAATTATAAGGATTGAGTGATTGCAAATTATAGAGCTGAGTCGTTAGTTTCCAGTTAATATTATATATACATTACAACTTATGCCCAGAAATCTAAATTAAGTGATTTCCATACTTAAAAACCGGCGAGAATCGCAACCTAAAACAAATTGGGTAAACAGACCTACGCTCATGTCAGAAGGGTTTTGTACTCAATTTTCAAAATGCAGTCACCAGATTGAATAAAGTCAAGAAGCATGTCAATGACGATTATATTGGAGAAAATATGAAATTCGAAGATCATACTATTATTAGCAAAGTTGAGCGAATTTAGACTTTCGAGGTTTTTGTTATTGTTATACTCATAAATATCTCCCTTGATAATTATTTCAGATGTCCATTCGTGAGGGAGGAAACCACATTTTTCATGTATTTCCCCCCCTGTGCCCCACTGAAGCAGAAACTGACAGTTTAAGAACTGTTTTGAAAAGCTCCCATGGAAACTGTCATTTCATACTCATATCGGCTACGTTTGATGAATTTTTTTTTTCAGGGGCCACTCTCCTGTACTGTTATCATCGATTCATGGCCATTTTTTCGAATCCTAGAGTTGTTACAAAGCCCTTTTACTAGGAGCTCTCTCCCGCCTCCTTGCCTTGTTTCACTTATGGGTAATAATTGTAGGTACTCATCTTCAGTCATTCATTA
>OZ017738.1:218228898-218318898 GCA_963969285.1 Odontomyia ornata | reverse complement strand
ATCTAGTTCGTTGTTGATGAACTGTAAGGCATCAGTAATAGCAGATGTTGTGCTACCTTTCTCAATAAAGCCATATTGGTTTACATCAAATTGCAAAGAATCTTCAATAAAGCGAATCAGACGTTTATTAATTATTTTTTCAAATACCTTACTCAAAGTACTAGTTAAACTTATAGGTCTATAGTTATTAGGGTAATTTACATTGCCTGATTTGAAAACTGGCACAACTATAGCATCCTTAAAGTCTGTAGGAAAGATCCCATTAGATATGAAATTATTAAAGTCGGATACCACATGTGGAGCTATTATATCACTGACGAGTTTTAGATGTTTTGCCGAAATACCATCACTACCAGCCGAAGAGTTCTTTAAAGAGTTAATGCATAACACTACTTCTTTAGTATTGGTAGGCTCAAGGAATATAGAGTTAGAGTTATAAGGATTTTGCTTTCTATCAAAATTTAAAAGATTGAATCTTTGGTTAAATTCTTCCGCTAATTTTTTTCCAACAGATCCGAAGTGGGGTCCAAGTGAATCAACAGAAATAAACGAAATTTAATTCTTAGTCCTATCAAAGGAGAATAATTCTTTATTTAGAATCTGCCATATTTTTCTTGAATTTCCCTCAGCAGCATTTATCTGATTGTTTAATACATTTTTTTAAGCTGATCTAATCAAAGAGTTAACCCTATTCTTTTGTACCTTGTATTTCTGGTTCAATATAGGATCATCCTGGCAATTTTTTAAGTCGATTAAATAAATCTTTCTTCCTCCTAATTTCCCTAAGAATATCACCAGTTAACCAATTATTACTCCTAGTTCGAATCATTCTGATGGTAATAGCTGCTTCTTTTGCATTTTGCATTATTTTTATTATTTCAGAAATAGATAAATAATCATTAAAGGCCGTACATTTGCTTCTAACCAATTCAATGAATTTAATTTCATCAAAACTATAAATTTTCTTCTTAACCATAGGAGATAACAATTTTTTTAATTCCTTCCAAGGTAATAAATAAAGTGCTATGGTCAAGTTCCGGCCAATCATTATATTTAATACTAAAAGTTGCCAACTGCCTGCTTAATGTAGAGACAACATGATCAAGGAGAGAAGCACGATTATCAGTTATTCTAGTTGGAAGGTTATTCATTGCTGTTGCTCCATTCATAAGTAGCATATCTATCGCTTTCAAGAGAAATAACTAAAGTGTTACAATAACTATCAACCACCAGGACTTTATGCCTTATTCTTTCCTTGATGTAAATCTCAGTCCCACCTCCTTGAGAGTGATCTCTGCAAGTATATACGGCATTATAACCATCAAGATTATACAGATTGACTTCGTTACTACAAATCCATGTTTCGTTTAAAATTATAACATCCAGATTCTCATGCGAACTACAAAACACCTCAAGATCTATAAACTTATTCCTTAAACTTCGAATATTAGCATAAAATATACTTAAATTGTGGCAATTCTCATATTTCAGATAAGTAATTAATCTTCCTCTGGAAAGTTTTAACAGCCTTGAGGTGCTCAGGACAATCTTTATGAGAAACTGGATGTGAAACATCCTTATTATTCACCAGCAGACAATTCGAGCATTTCGAAACCTGAGATTTACAATCTTTTGTGCTATGATGTTCCGCACAATTGGCACAAACCTCTATTTGACTTTTACATCTCAGAGCAGCATGACCGAACTTCTGACACTTATAGCATCTTCTGACCGTCAGCTCTTCTCTGCAGTAGTGAGAGTTGAAGTCAATATTTATGTATGTATCTACCAGTCTCCTAAATAATCCTCCCGGAACTTCAAGAATCATCGAAAATTTCTCATTTTTTCTACTTTTCTAGCATTTAACAACTTTTAAAATACCATCAGGTATATTCGGATTAAGGACCTTAATCTCAACCAGGAGCCTTTGCCTTCCTCTTTCACCGGCAGCACACATGCCCCGTCCACACCTGTTCAACACCAATCACAACACTCCTTTTCCGGGAAAGTTGTTCGCATGCAACTATTTATACGAAATCGACTCGAATCTGCTGTATCCGTAAACGGCCAATGCAAATTTCACGCCACCGAAAGGGAAACAATGAACGACCGCGCTACAGATCAGATACAACCGTGAACTGCAAGACCGTTTGCTATTTTGTCAACCTGACTCCATGCCAGACGTAAAGCCCTCCAACGCTCTCAAAATCCCAAATTTTTCCATTTTAATCACTGTTTGCCGGCGCGGTTCTCACACGTGCTCACTACTTAACGATCCTTCTCAGACTCCTCTTTGTTAACACTTGTCATATTGCGGGACAAGTCGTAGTGGCAGTTGACGAGCCTTCCATCTACCCTAGATTGCATTGCGGAAGTGCAATTCGTGAATAAGTACTTCCGTAATGCAATTTTTAATTCCAAATTCAAATGATTATTTTTTACATTTAAAATTTAAATTTGGATCAGCTTCATGATGGTTTTTGAGCAGTTTGCTTTAGTGACTGCTTGATTACTACAAAGTGAATTTGTGATTTTGTTGATCTTAACATTATTGTCAGTAAATTGAAACTTTCTTGTATGCTCATTCAGTAGGGATCGGAGCAACTTTTCTTTGATGATGGTAGCGGTGGTAATGGCAGTGTTTATTTTGGGTTAGTATTACCAATATTATTAAGTTGCTTACTAACATTTTCCATACTTATCGGGTTACTATTATTATGAAATTGCTTCTTTTCGTGAAAGTCCCTTGAGTAGTTTGCCTAGGCGGGTTGCTCGATTACTATAGGGCAGCCAATTTTCTCACGACGCTAAACAGATGAGGATTGCGAAAAAGGAGCTGCAGGATCCTCCTGCAGATAACTGGTTATGTTTAGAGCAGGAATAGTGAGCAAAATTAAAAAACAAAACGATTATCGAGCGGACAGACTGACGCAAATATTTTCGACTTGCTGCAGATGGGAAAACCAACGAATACTAATTTGACCAAAAAATAAGGTGACATTTGAATTTAACTAGGCGCGTCGAAGGATTTGGAGAATTTTTTTTTAAGGTCGGTTGTACTGTCAGTGACATCTACGTCAAATTCAGATGTCAAAATATTCATTAGTGTTTGAGATACGCGTCGTTTTGTGAGCTACTGTAAGTGAGTTTTTCGTTGCTTGAAACTAACTACGCACGAAAAAAACAGAAGTATCTACATAAACCAAGTGCATACATATTTAATTAGTTAGTATCGACGTAGGTCTTTTTCGTGGTAGATACCCATTTCTATGCCAGACAGATCCGTGAGGTCCTACAACCTTAGTTACCCGGCTTCTTAAGAAACATTGAACCAACTTCGCAATATAATGGCTGGCTACGTCGCTTTGGCGGAAATTGTGACGAAAGACTTCAGCCCTGTTTCTAAACTTGGACGGTTGGAATCTCAGGTGATAATGCACTTCATATGCACGTCCTGCTTCGCTTATCTTCGGTCTGCTTTTTTGGTGGGGATCACCTAATCTTTCGGGGGCTCCAGTGCAACGACGGGATCTTCCGAACATTTTAATTGCCACAATAGCTTGTCCAATTTGCCGTTGCAAATCATGTGCTGTCCAATGGCGGCAAAATAAGGCAGTGCGCAAGTGATGGCGGAAAATCTGTGATCCCGATCCTTCTGAGTTGAATGAACA
This sequence comes from Odontomyia ornata, assembly GCA_963969285.1. Taxonomy (NCBI): domain Eukaryota; kingdom Metazoa; phylum Arthropoda; class Insecta; order Diptera; family Stratiomyidae; genus Odontomyia; species Odontomyia ornata. The sequence continues at coordinate 218,315,227 of OZ017738.1, read as the reverse complement.
TAGGAACGGATCGCAGCTAACAGGGTGTGACTCAATCGCCCTGATGTGTTAGATTGACGAGAGTATATTAGTGTCAGTTGGTGTTCGATACTGTACTTTTTGGGTGGACTCTTAAACTGTTGGAACTGTACCCCGTTGTCTGAGTACAAGCTTCCTGGAACTCCAAACACATCGAACACTCGGCTTTCTAAGAATTAAACGTTGATTTGATTCATAGGAAGTCAAAGAAGCTGGTTGAGTGCCTTTATAGGTCTCACATGCACCTACACATTCCTTGAGCTGAGATGACATTTTAGGCCAAAAGAAGTATTTTTTTAAAGCACCGAAGTGTCCGATCGTAGCCACCATGGGCACTTAGAGGATGATCGTGTGCACGAATGATCAGATTATGAGTCATCTTCTTCGACATCCAAAGTTTTTAAGACTCTTCCTCTTGCTAAGAGTCACCGATTGCGTATTCATTACGTCGGTAAATATAGCCGTCGATCACTTTTAAATCAGGCAACTGTGTTTGTTGGGTTACGATGATTTGCCTCAACTTGCTATAGCTGTTTGAATTCAAATGCGGGCTTTCTAAATCTATTTCGATGGGACTACCGTCATTTAATGATAATTTCCCTCCCTTGGTGCAAAAATTCACGAAAGAGTATCGGCCACAATGTTCTGTGTTCCTTTCCAGTATTTGATGGAAAACTTAAACCCTTGCAGTATAAAAAGCTATTGGGCTCGACACTCGGGCATGTCAGCTTGGTTCATTAGCCTTTGTAACGAAGCGTGGTTGGTGATGACCTCGAACGGGTGGCCTGCTATGTACGCTCGGAATTTCTTGACAGTCATCACCGCAGCCAGGCATTCTTATTCGGATACGGTGTAGTTTCTCTGTGCCGAGTTTGGTTTACTGGATATGAAAGTAAAGGGAGCTTCTTCTCTCTCTTCGGTTAATTGCTTTAGCACGGCTCCAACTCCATGTTGACTTGCGTCGCAATGAATGGGGACTGGTCCGATGACATGTCCTAGATATTAGACTACGTTAATCATGAACTTACTTTTCTGGACATTGATGGTGAGTTCCTCCTTGCTGATATGTAGGGCTACCTCTTGCAGCAGTAGAAGATGTTGGTCAAATGTTCCTGTAATGAGTAGATGGTCATCCAGGTAAACGAACACTTAGTTTCAAGTGAGGTGGAATGACTTTGTCCATCAGACGGGTCATCATTTACAGGGCATTAAATTGGCCGAGGAACTTGTATAGTGGTCCTCCAGGCACTGTAAAAGCGGTTTTATCCCTCGGCCCTTCATCGAGAAGAATTTGCTAGAAGGCATCCTTCAAGTCGAGACTCGTAATGTAGTTCGCTTTTAGCAATCTTTCCAATATAACATCGCTAAGTGGAAGAAAGTACGCGTCTTAAATGGTCACTGTGTAGACTTTCCAGGTGGCCAAACAAAGACAAAGTTTACCTGGTTTTATCACCAAGGTTACTGGGGAGGACTATTTGAGATTCTCCTATAACCACCAACTACAAGCATCCTGTCCACCCTCACATACACTAGCTTTTCCATGGCTGGCGAGATAGCGTAGTGTCTCTGCTTTATTGGCTTGCTATCACCAATATCGATAACATGTGAGACCAGAGTAGTGCGGCCAAGGCCTCCGGTAGTTTAAAATGGAAAAGCAACGATGGGTACTTCCAGGCGTTGTCGCTGGTTAGGACTTAATTTGTAACTGTCGGGCATAGAAGTAAGTTCATGGTCATCTCTAGTGTTAACGTATGAATCCAAGAATAAATCTGTGACTAAACCAAATTGTAGGACAAAATTGTCACCAAAGTACACGTTTTGTGTCAGTGAGGAGATGATGAAAAATGTTATATCCTTAGTTTGACCTTTAAGCGTGACAGGTGTGATCAATCTATTTTTGATGGAATGTTTGATGCCGTTAGCTGAGCTGATGTCCAAGCGCCAAAATTTTATCAATTTAATGTCTCAATGGAGTACGTTTGAGGCGACGCTCGAGGCAAGGTAGCTAATACTTGCACCCATGTCAATTAATGCGACAAAAATTTTGCCTAACACTTTGATTGTTGCGTAAGGTCTGGTGTTGTTCATGGAAACCTCCGAGATATTGCATGCTTACAGGGTATATAAAAGCTTCCCCAACAACAAGTTGACCATTTTGTTTTGTGCTGGTTTGAGGTGACCTCTTCATGCGAAAACCCTCTCTCCTACTGCAAGATATTACAGTGACCTAATGTGATATGGTTTCAATGTATGAGTCTGTGATTGTCGGGGTTCTTCAGACAATACCAGAAGTAGTCGCTTCAAAAATATCTTTGGAGAGGCCTCCGAAAGAGATTTGTTCTCTGCAGCATCATAAACCAGCAAAGCTGTCGGCGTGGTTATATCTAGAGTGTTTTCTGGTAAAGAGCTTGTCGTCGTGGAACTGTCAGTAGACGGGATAGAGTGACGTTCCGTTACGGGGTCTGTCTTAATTGCTACTGACTGTCGCGGGGAATGTTTTTTGGCTTCTTGCAATTGGCGTGATTTGGCGCATATGCATCTGGCTTACCACAATGGAAACAAAAGATACCTCTACCTGACGTGGGGTAAAACGATATTTTGTCTACCGGCAGTTACAGCACGTGATGAGTCATCTCTTAGGTGCCACTTCGTGGCCTTCTGTTTGATGAGCTTGATCCAGCTCCATGCGTGTTGAAAATACGGTCTCCGAAGCGCTGTCCATTATGGGTGGTATGGGATAAGGTGGTGCGGGTAGGACAGGCACGTTGTTTTCGAGCTCAGCCACTGGGCGTCATTCCGATTGCTTTCTTTGGTTAAAGAATTTTCTTTGGGGTGTTAACCGCTGGGAGTGTTTCACGGCTTCTAGTTCTTTTGCTGAAGTGCAAAGCGCATGTACATTTTGACAAGGAGCAAAGACCAATCATTCTCGTAGCTCCGGTCTGAATCCTTCCCATAAGAGACTTAAGAACTCTGTCTCCGGCATGGGGCATATTAGTCGTTCCAGCAAGCAACTTCGAGCTTCATAGTAGTCATCTAATCTCTCCTAAGTCAACTGGTGTCTACTTCGTAGCCTTTGTTTCAATATGTCATCGTTTTCCACTGGCATGCCTCAAAGGGGGTAAGGGGCTTGCAAATTTAAAAAAACTTGTGTTTCTTTTTTCAAAAAACTTGTGTTTCTTTTTTAAAAAATAAATACGATTCTTATTACAAAAAAAACAACGATTGAATTCCTCACTCCTCTGCGTATTTACTCGATTATTTACCTCTTGATTCAATTTACGATGCCACTGCGTAAAAATCATTCAAAAACGGTCCAAACAATTTATTCAAGCATCCTAAATGCAATCGCTGTAGCGTATAAAGTTTTTGATTCATCTCACTGACTGTACGACTGACAATTTTTGCGCGTACTGCATTTATGACATTTTGCACGCACTTCAACATAACAGGATATGTAAACAAGATGGAACAAATAACTGCTTCGCCACTTAATCAAACACGTGAGACTCTCATTTCAGCGAACTAGCAAGCACCATGGAACAATGTAGAGTACGGCGCGCGCTTGCTTGGGAATATTTTTTTAACGTTCAGACAGAATATTTTTTTTAACGTTCAGACTATGCACAAAGAAAACTATGCCAATATGGTGATCAGACCTGCGCGGCACTGAGACAAATGGCCGACAGCTACTATGCACACTGTGACAACGTTCACTTGTTGGCGATTTTGCATTTGAACTTTTGTTGCCAGGTTTCAAGATTTTGGCATTAAAGCCATTGAAGTTCAAATGTAAATATTGAATAAACAACAAAAACACTGGTGTGAGTCAGGCTTTGCAGAAAATTAAAGGATGTTTTAAATGCGAACGAAGCCATTTTGATAAATAAATTGACAATTTTCATCTCTTCAAAGAGCTGTAGGACATTTTAATTTCTTCAAAGAGCAGTAGGAATGCTCATCGAGTGAAGATTGGAGAAACTTTACATCGGTGATTGTAGCGGTGGTAGTGGCTGTGTTTATTTCGGGTCAGTAATTTTAATATTATTACGTTGCCTATTAAATTGTTCCACGCTGATCGCGTTACTATTATTATGAAATTGCTTCTTTTCTTGAACTGTGGTAAATTGGATGGATATCAATGTCCTTAAAGGACTGAAGTGATATTCTGGTGTCTTGGCAAGCAAAGATGTTGTTGTTTGCCAGAATTGGCCTTGTCTGAAAACGTGAATGCGCTGGCAGGCTAGCATTGCTGTGTTATGGGGTCGGTTCTTTTCCCCCAGCACAAGTGCTCACTGCAAAAAATTTTACATACAGGAATTAAATGGTCGTAGGACTCGGTTTGACGGTGTCGAGGCCGAGGCAACCTACTAAAGGGATGGATTGCCAAAGAAAAACGACAAACTGGGCCTGGCAAGCCCGGGCGAGACTTGGGAGGATCTTGTCTTTACCAATGTATTCTTATGATCCCCAAATAAGAGTAAGGCATCCAGGTGAAATCGTTGCTCCCTTGCACTCCCCATTTGGATCAACATCTATTGTAGGCGTGGTCATATATTTTCCATTTAAATGAGAAACTCATTCGCATGAATTTTTCCTTTAAATGAAAAATATGAACGTTGCAGATTTATGTTAAAGTCTTATATGCTAGAATTCCCTAACACTTTAGCATAAATAGGACGCTCAAGTGGAGGCTCTACCCTGCGAGACTACCTGTAACGCAAATAGAAGGGGTGAGCTCACCCGATGGCTAGCTCATGAGTGGAGGGAAAGCCAACGTGGTGGGTCCCATTCTTGGTCAGGGTTTCAGATAAATGGAAAGATTAGATTAGATAATGTTTATCTGGAGTTATCTCGTTTTATTTAAATACTCAAAATTTCCTCGTCTTCTCGCGGTTTCTATCGGACTGTAAAATTTTTCATGGAAAATACAATTTTTCTTCTATTTTTTGCTAAATTATGTTCTTTTAAATTTATTTTTTTAATTCATAATAAATATAAAAGGGTACTGAAACGGGCTTTGCTAATAATAGTTCAGTGTCAGAATAAAAAAAATTTTTGTAAGTTTTTAAAGTTTATAACAACTGTAAAGGGTACTCACCCAATTCTCCTCCACCAAGCGCTTGATGGGGCGGGTAAGGCTTGTGAACGCGAAAATGTTTCTGCTTTTTGTTTTATCTTAAATTTATGATCCAGCAATAATATTAGGGATTGTTATGTGAATTAGTTTTATACAGAAACCAATAAATCACTTTATACAAAATCCAATGGCGGTAGCAAAACCAATTTCCTGAAATTGTATACGATCGGGTTTCATGCAATGCTTAATTAGATGTAGTAAATAATTTTGTTTGTTTGATATCCGCAGGCCAATCCTCTTTTTTCTTTAAAACCCGTTGGGCCTTGCTTAGTTGTTTGAGCAGACGTGTTTCGACTACTTTGAGTCATCTTCAGTGTCTAAAGGATGTGTTGAAGGACGCGACTTTATATAGTCCTAGGATGGGTACTTAGCGAATGGATAATTAGCAGATGGGTAATTAGCGGATGGGTAATTAGTGGATGGGTAATGAGGTCAGGAAGTAAATTACTCAAGTGCTAAACTATACCAGGTAGGGGGATATTATGTTTTTGATTTTTTGCTTGTTGGCTGTCCGGTTGTTCTGTTTCATCTCGTTTCCGTTTTTGTCTAAGAGTGTGGTCTAGTAATGAGAAAATTGCGTCGGAATTGGTAACAAGTTGTTCGTTGATAATATCACCGTCTGTCTTTCTATGTTTATAAATTTCAAGCCTTTTTAGGATGTCAAGTCTCGGTCCTTTGCTTTGTTTGTGTAGCAATTTCATATACAAACTGACATACAAGGACTGCGACATGGTATATATAGGAAGGACAACACGAAAACTAGCGACAAGGTACAAAGAGCACCTACGGTCTTTCTTACACAACAAGGCAGACTCCAATTATGCGACGTACCTACAAAACCACGCACATGAGCCTGACGCTATGACAAACTCTATGAAATCGCTACACAAACAAAGCAAAGGACCGAGACTTGACATCCTGGAAAGGCTTGAAATTTGCAATTTTGCCCCCCTAGTGGCTAGGTTAGTGAACCAGCTACAGTGCTGTGAGTAAATATAGACTCAAACTGATTATTCACCATTTTTATGGCTTTACGTGTGTTTTGCGTAATCTTATGAAAGTCTTTCAATTATAAAGTTACCACTTTATTTCAACCATGCTGATTTCAGGGGGAAATCCCGAAAAAGGGATTTAATAACTGTGAATAATTATAAACTTGGTTGCTTTTTGTAGTTTGTCAAGAGCGTTTCCAAAGTGGATTCAAGTTTTTACGTAGAGATTTAATACTGGAAAGGCGTGTAAGTGTATTTTTATCGAGAATTTAAAGTTTTTGTCGAAGTCTAAAATGCCGCGAGGGAAAAACTAAGTGAAGTTGAAAAACATAGAATTATTGACTTAAGAAACAGTAGAAAAACTCAAAGCTCGCAAAGTTTAGTGAACAATTTTCTAAAGCTTAGAATCGAGAATTATGGGGAAAAGCAGTCGTCTGGATGCCCTCCGAAATATTCAGATGCTACAAAATGCAGAGTTTTACGAGAACTGTCGGATACATATGCTTCATCATCGCAAATCGTTGGACGGTTGGACTGTGCAATGTGGCCCTAGCCTAGTTACAACATGGGCTACATCATCTAAAAAGATTAAATATCGAAAAAGTTTGCTAAAACTCAAATTGATGAAAAATCCTATTGATGCTAGACTTAAATTTGCCGAAAATTTCATTCAAAAAGGAAGCATTTGGGATCATGTCATCTTCTGCGATGAGAAAAAGTTCAATCTCGATGAACTCGATGGATTTCATTATTACTGGCACGATTTGCGAAAGGAAAGAAGAATCATGGCAAGAAAAGGTCATGGAGGTGGATTTGTTATGATTCGGGTAGCTTTGAAAAGCAAACTAGGAGCGTTATAGCCTTTATCAATGGCAGATAATCAAGAGTTACTAGAGGAAAATTTACTGCCTTTTGTGACACTAGTTGAAGATGAAAACATCGTTTTTCAGCAGGATAATGCACCCATCTATGCGGCTTTGTCTGCCAAAAAATGGTTTCATGATTACGGAATCAAGTTATTACCATGGCCAGCGTTGAGTCCCGGCCTGAACCTGATTAAAAAGTCAAAAATTTAAAGCTAATATTTTTAGCTGCCATTTTTACTAAAAGTTGAATATTTTTGCCCTGTCTAGAGTGAAAATTTGATTTGAACGAGATTTGGAACATTGATTGATGAGATCCTAGCACACAAAGATTTAAAATAATCCAAAATTAATTGCATGTATTCAAAATGGCGGCACCCAAAGGTCAGAAGGTAAGCGCAATGCGCTATTTTAGTAGCAACTGAAATAATGAATATTTTCCATGGAAACGTTTTAAATGACTTAACTTGTAAGTATTTATAAAGCAGACCATTTTTAAGATATTGTCAAATATTTTTAACAATACCCTAAAAAATTATAAAGCCATGAATTGTCTGTCTGTCCGTCCATTTGTTCGTGCGTCACAACAAGTTTTCTCGCAAACCACATGAGTTAGAATGAGGAAATTTTCTACGTAGGTCACAAGTAGTACCTCTCAAAATTTGCAGTGTAAGGAAATATTCTAAGGTGTTTACGGGGGTCTCCCCATGCAGGGGAGTGACTTAAAATTTTTTTTTTGTTTCTGTAGCCCTCTAGCAACCAAGTTCTTCAGCAGATTTCGATGAAACTTGAAATTATTAGTTATTAGGGCTAGTTAATTTAACTTGCAAAAAATTATGCAATCGGATAACAAATGAAAAAGTTGAAAATTTACAGCTTAATATTTTTAGAAGCCGTTTTCAATAAAAATTCAAAATGGTGGCCCCTGATGGCTCAGAAAAGAATTTAAAATATACATATTAATGGCATCGCAAGTGCTGATTAAAATTTCATGGAAATCTTTTGAAATTAACTATTTGAGCTATTTAAGCCGACAAGTTATCACCTTTGTGTGGTAACCACTGTGAAATGTGTAAACAGCGAATATGAGAAGGACGAAACCTGTATTTTTATGTTTATAACAAATTATTGTCCACCGATTTTTAATATGCTATCCATACATGTGCAACTTAATTATTAGCAAAATACTTGTGCCTCTATAAAGGGTCACTAAAAACGAACGTTGGCAGATTCTTTTTATGTTAATTAATACTCATCAGGTGCTACGAAAATTGCAGTAAGAAGTCTAGTAGTAGGCAAGCCAAATTCTTTTTCGGAACCTTACGCTACATACGAGAAATTTACTTTTCCGGCTGGTGCTGCCAACGGGGATTTGTTTTCTTTAGTAATTATAAAGGAGTCGATAAATAAGCTTAAAGATTGTTGCTCGTATATAAAACTACTTCACTTATATATGGAAAAATTATTCACTGACCAGTGCTTCACCGATATAAGTTCCACGCGCAATACAAAATGTGTCTTACAAACTGTCCACATAATTGATAAACTTTTTGCTCAACAAATATTAATTTTGAGGGGTACAAAACTCAAGACCATAATTTGCATCAGTTTGTACAAAGAATTAAATTTTAATTCGTAATGGAAATCACTACCTTTTAACCATCTTCCAAGAGAGAGAAGGTTATCAATTTCACAAGTAAACATTTGATCTTGTCTTCCATTCACGTACGAGCAGGGGTATCGTTAAGTTTGGATGCTCGGATCTGGTGCAGTGAAAGATCTTTATGTTTTGTCATCTGCGACTTGGCTGGTATAGTTGTCTCGGTAGTGGTATGTATCATACTTGCCAGCAATTCGAGATTCGGAGGGAGTCTTGAATTTCTGGGGGGTCAACTCATGCAAGTCACCCAAAGAATTGAATAATATCAAGGCCCGTATAGTGGATTCATTCAAACTTGAATTCCCAAGCTGAGCCCGGTGAACAGGAAGATAATTTGTTCGCAATTTATGGGAGCTGAACAACTCTGATACGAGCAATTTTCAAACCTTAGTCACACAATTAGGATTCCACTAACTTAATTTTTCCATTGCCCTCTTCTCACTTTCCACCACTCGCTATTGATGTGTAATTTCAAACAACAACAACTAATACATTACACAAAATAACATTCGTCAAATCCAATGCCACTGATTAATTACAATCAAAATTAATTATCAATTGCAAAATTAATTACAAATAAATGTTTAACGTAGGGGAATGAACAATAATTAACTACTTCATAGAGGCAACAAGGGAAATCATTTTATAGATAAATACAAACATTCATTGCCAATTTGAATCTTCTCGACCGTAGAATATGCGAGAAAGATTCAAACTCCCACCCACGCGACGGCTATCTCCTAGTCGTTCCACATACCGGTCCGGCTTGACAATCTTAGCGCTTCGCACGACGAGCCTCTTCATGACAGTAACGGTGGTTTTTGTCGTCAAGATAAATTGCAATTCCTTTGATAAATTGCGTCGCAAAGGGGGTTGCCGTCATCAACATTTTTTGTAGTTTTTAATTAATTTTCCCACTGTTTCTTTGGGAGAAGCTTTCCTGACAATGGCAGTGGGAAATGGTATTTTCTCTGCAAGGGTATTTCGAGCATTTTCCTAGGTGACTGTTCAATTACTACAGAAGGTCTCTCGAGCAGTTTGCCTAGGCGAGCTAGGCCATATTATATTCGTACGTCAAAAGTCGCTGCTAAGTTTCGTATAAATGCTACTTTGCTGTGTTCACCTGCATGACCACAAAGATAGTCAACTTGAAAGCAGCTCAATATTGCACGCCACAAACATTTCTTCATACCTTTGATCTAGTAATTGCCCACTGTAGACTTTGTCATATTGTAACATTTTTAGCAAATGTGAAACCAAATATTTTTGATACAACAAATTTATCCAATCAATCAAAACTAATTGTACCAACGTTAGCAAATCATAGCATTTATGGGGGTGTTGGCCCACCGGCAGCACCTAATTTCAATAGGTTAGGCAAAACAGCCATAAAGTCTATAAAATTTCATCGGATGAGAATAATTGAAAACTTCAAACTCACTTTTGAAGAACTTTCAACTTCCTTTGCTTAAATCGAAGCCCTTCTCAATTCACGTGCAATTTCACTGTTAACTAACAACGCTAAAAGCTTCACCGCACTAGCACCGGGGCATTTCTTCATGGAAAATACCCTTTTGTCCCTGGAAATACATTCAAGGGATGTCCCGGCTTATGAACATTTCCCCTAATCTCGCTACAAAAGCAACGATATAGAGGAGCCCGATGGCTTCAACTAGGACGATTGTGTCCATCACCAACGATAACGGGCGGAAAAAGCTAAAACAAAAATTCAATAGCAATGAAGACAAACCAAAAATTTTATCAGTTATTGAGATCGAGTAGTTTAATCAACGATAACGAGGAATCTGAGAAGATTGAGAAAGAAAACGAAGATCACAGACTTTGGATCCAGTCGCCAAAAGAACTAGTTGAAAAATCAACGTTCAATAAAGGAAAAGAAACCAGCAACGTCAGTACAAACTATTATGCAGCGCTAGCTAAGCTGAACGATTCCATAAACATAGAACAGGGTACAGGTAACAAAAATTCTGAACATTGTTTTACTAAACTGGGTATGAATTTATTGAATATTTTAAAATTAAACATCGGGAGAGAAAACCAAAAGGTTTGTCTGTTGATTTGTCTGTCAATGCTAATCAAGGGAAAAATAGTCCCACTAATCAATGTATTTGGGTAAGCAGGCAAATGTATGGTTCGGCGTTTGGCAGCCAAAAATAAATGATTTTGAGATCAAGAGAGTGAATGCCGATAAATTGAAAATTATAACTAAGTCATTGGTTGATTTTCAGGTTGCAAAAATTGCGGTGGAGGTTCTGCACTTTACGTGCATCCTCCAAAGCGAAAAAACCAGACCGTTTTATTGAAGGGTCTGGATTGCGGAGAGGACACAGAGTCAATCTCTTTCAGTTGCTTCAAGAAAGTGCACTAGAAATAGAATTTATTACAGTTAAAGACTTTGTAACAAGGAGATCGATTGTCGAGCGTAAACATTTGTCTTATTATTTAGTTCAAATTTCAAGCAAAAGCAGTACAAGTTCCCTTCCAAAAATAAAGTACTTGAACTTCTGAGTGATAAGGTGAGAGCAACTACAGAAAAGCGATGTCAACCAGTGCTACAGACGCCAAAGACTCGGTCATTTGGTTACCAATTGTGCCATGAAATATAGATGTGTAAAGTGCAAAGATGAACATGCTCCCAGCGAGAGAAAATTGGCTCAGACGGAGCCAGAAGATAAATTATATTGTACGAACTGCGGTTCCTTTGGCCACCCAGCATCATATTGAGGATGCCCCCGGCGTTGCGAGCGAACAAATACCAACTATATACTCACGCTTCATCAATGAAATTATACAAGCAAGCACATACGCCCATTGTTATCAAAGCATATACTTGTCGTTCAATGGGCATACGCAAAGATCAATCTGCAATTCACTTCATACGTACATGATGAGCTTCACTACAATCAAGCAAATAAGCTTTGGGGCAAAGTCAAGCCGAAGAGAGAGAGAGAGAGAGAGCCAAAAGATGAAACAAAAGCTCTCCCTCGCTCAATTACTCCAATTTGGTCGTAAAACTCTATAAACAAAACGGACAGTAGAGTTTCCATGGAGTGCCAGCTCACATTTTGTATATTTGACAAATTTTGGTGAAATATGGAACAAAAGCTCGTTTCGCAATCTTATATAAACACTTGATGGACTACTGAAGAGCAGTCGGTGTTCAAGTCCAAAAGGGAGCGCTACCTATTAGTTTAATTGTGCATGTAATAACGCAATTCAAGTTTTAAAGGGAGGTTTTTTTCAGTGCCTAACAAAATGGTGAGGGTGAGGCGTTGGCCTGCGCCACGAACAACAATCGGCCTTTTGGCGTTCCACGACGTGTGGCCACCCCAAACCATTAATACGTCAAGTTGATTCCCTCTATAGGCTGGCGCTCACCTGTGAAGCACGACAAGTCAGGGTAGAAGTGAAAAGCGCTTCACCCAACACAGATGGTTAGAGGTTTAAAATAATTAAATAAGTGAAAATGTAATTGATCGATTCGGTTGTAATGTAAATGTTTAAAAAATGAAATAAAATTAAAGTTATTCCTTAAAAATTAACTCTCGCCTTGTTAATTTGGTTTAGATGGATTGAGTAGCAGGTAATTTTCTTACAGCGAGATCTCTTCCCAGGAGCCTTGATGATGTATATAAGATACACATCAGGTCGAGCTCCCAGTTCATACCAGCATACATAGGGTATACTGGTTGCTTTTGTTTCATCTTTTGGCTCTCTCTCTCTCTCTCTTCGGCTTCACTTCGCCCTAAAGCTTATATGCTTGAGTGTAGTGAAACATATCATGTACGTATGAAGTGAATTGCAAATCGATCTTTGCGTATGCCCATAGGACGACAAGTATATGCTTTGATAGCAATGGGCGTATGTCCTTGCTTGTATAATTTCATTGAGAAAGCGTGAGTATAAAGGTGGTGTTTGTTCGCCCGCAACACCGGTATCAAAATGCAAAAGTAAAATTTAATCCAAAACATAGTCAAGTACACCGCAGTGTGATACTTCCTAACTTCTTCAAGCCCGGGGTGACATTTGCACTTGCTGCGAAAAGACCAGCAGACAATGTAAATAAAATAAATAATGTAAGTGGCAATGATGAGCTTCTCCTTAAAATTTATCAGCAAGTAAATTTTTTATCGGAGAGAATCGATAAACAGGATTCTAAAATTAACTTTGCTTTTCATCGTTTAGGGCTTTCAAATGCCTCAAAATAAGTTGTCATCTAGCCAACTTGCCATGGATAGGATTCATCTCATCTCGATCAACGTCAACTCCATTGTGAGTCTACATCGATGTGACATTTTCTTGGAATACCTTGTCTAGCAAAAGCCTGATATCATCCTTCTCACTGAAACCATAATCAATTCATGGCAAGACCTGAAATGTAATTGGAAGGATTTCCACATTATGGCTGGTGAGGGGAGCTCAGAACGGGTTCCACATACACCCTGTATTCGATACCTCGGACTTTATCTCGATCAGTATCTGTATTATACTGAACATGTCAAAATCATGTTACTGGGCACAAAAAGTAGTCATGGCCCTACGAAGACTCTTTCATTCCGGATACATTGAACAAAAGGCCAAAATTATCTATTACAAGACCCTGGTTAGACCAGTTTTGACATATGGATCTGGTACAACTAGAGTGCTAGTACCATGGAAAAATCAAGAGTTTTCGAAAGGAAATATATTAGTGCGTGTACTGGTTTGTACAGAAAGCCTTCGATGGATTGGAAGCATTATATACATATAAAATAGCAGAATTTCTCAAACTGCTAAAGTGAAGAGAGTCAATATCTTCATATTGAAACTGTGGATGAAACCCCTTGGATTTCATAGCCTTCCCACCCTACACACTAGTATATTGTGACTTGGCTCGCTACTGGTTTCGTTACTCCAGAAGCATTCGTGTATTTGGACATGAATTGATATGTTTTTGATTCGGACAGCGTCCCAATCATATATCTCATGTATCGACGGGCTACCGATAAGAAGATAAAATATCCTCCGAATTTGAGTTCACGAGACGAACAAATCCAATGGCTATACTTATTTGCTAGATTTGTTGAAGCTGGTCGAGCTGAGATGGAGCAATCTAGGTATGGGTGGCTGAATGACAATGTCTGAATTATTATGTGAATGAAATTCGCAACGTTGGAACGCAACGATTTTCATTTTTTTTCACCACCTCTAAATTTGATCTGCAGTCAAGAAATTAATTTTTCTTACGTCTATTGTATCAAGATAAGCTTAAATATTAACATGAATGCCAAAAAAATTTTTTGGTGATTTCAGCGTTTCCAAACATTTTCTTAGATCCGTGGGCGGAAAGGCAAATTAAACGTCTGAAATAAGAATTTAGTGGCAGAAGCACAGCTGGAAAATCTAAGAAATTATCAAAGCTTATAAGTTTCAGCTACAAAATGCATAACTGCAGCTACACATGCTTTACAAGCCGAAAAAACTCATTAGATATGCTGATATGACATACTCATCAAAGGCACCGAATCTGACATATGCATTTTTCTCTCTAATGAAATTTTAGCACTGTGTATATCAACCGGAAAGATCATGCAGCACCTTTGCATAAAATCTTATGTTTCCCACTCATCGTTCCTTGCTCCCCATAGAGATTGTAGGACCCATTGAAGCTACCACACAACGATTTTAAAGAAAATCGAATGTTCGGAACACATCGTAACGGGGCCTCCAACGAACGTGTTTTGTGAGATTTTGCATTTGGTCTGGACCACTATTCACGAATTAAGCTTTGTTTTCGAATTTCATAAATGAATTATTCACTTTTATGATATATGCGCATTTGGCATACATCTTGGGAAGATTATTCAGCACCTTTGAATAAAATCTTACGTTTCCCACACATCGTAACGGGGCCTCCAACGAACGTGTTTTGTGAGATTTTGCATTTGGTCTGGACCACTATTCACGAATTAAGCTTTGTTTTCGCATTTCATAAATGAATTATTCACTTTTATGATATATGCGCATTTGGCATACATTCCGGGAAGATTATCCAGCACCTTTGAATAAAATCTTATGTTTCCCACTCATCGTTCCTTGCTCCCCATAGAGATAATCGTGGTGGACCAAGTCCTTACAGGCGAAAGCGGCGCTGTGGGAACATTTGGCGGTATCTCTGCTCTGAGAAATTTACTCTCCTGGAAATTTATATATTTCTTGAAAAAACCATTGAAGCTACGACACAACGATTTTAAAGAAAATCGAATGTTCGGAACACATCGCAACGGTGCCTCCAACGAACGTGTTTTGTGAGATTTTGCATGTGGTCTGCACCACTATTCACGAATTAAGCGTTGTTTTCGAATTTCATAAATGAATTATTCACTTTTATGATATATGCACATTTGGCATACATCCTGGGAAGATTATGCAGCACCTTCGAATAAAATCTTATGTTTCCCACTCATCGTTCCTTGCTCCCAATAGAGATAATCGTGGTGGACCAAGCCCTTACAGGCGAAACCGGCGCTGTGGGAACATTTGGCGATATCTCTGCTCTGAGAAATTTACTCTCCTGGAAATTTATATATGTCTTGTAGAACCCATCGAAGCTACCACACAACGATTTTAAAGAAAACAAAATGTTCGGAACACATCGTAACGGGGCCTCCAACGAACGTGTTTTGTGAGATTTTGCATTTGGTCTGGACCACTATTCGCGAATTAAGCTTTATTTTCGAATTTCATAAATGAATTATTCACTTTTATGATATATGCGCAGTTGGCATACATCCCGGGAAGATTATCCAGCACCTTTGAATAAAATCTAATATTTCCCACATATCGTTCCTTGCTCCCCATAGAGATAATTGTGGTGTACCAAGCCCTTACAGGCGAAACCGGCGCCGCGGGAACATTTGGCGATATCTCTGCTCTGAGAAATTTACTCTCCTGGAAATTTATATATTTCTTGAAGAACCTAGTGGAGCTACCACACAACGATTTTAAAGAAAATCGAATGTTCGGAACACATCGTAACGGGGCCTCCAACGAACGTGTTTTGTGAGATTTTGCATTTGGTCTGGACCACTATTCACGAATTAAGCTTTGTTTTCGAATTTCATAAATGAATTATTCACTTTTATGATATATGCGCATTTGGCATACATCCTGGGAAGATTAAGCAGCAGCTTTGAATAAAATCTTATGTTTCCCACTCATCGTTCCTTGCTCCCCATACAGATAATCGTGGTGGACCAAGTCCTTACAGTCGAAACCGGCTATTTCAATATATGAAGTACCATATTTTGAAGCATCACATAAGAAGCAGGCAAAAAATAGATATGTCACCGTTTCCATAAATTTTTTGGATTTATTGCGTACGTTAAAGTCCATTTGATAATTGGTGTTCTTTCATTCTAAAAGATTTTAGTTTTCATAAAATAAATTAAATTCATGTCACTTAATGTTATGCTGTTGGAATCTAACAATTACATTTTTGTATTTTTGATGACCATTGATGTCACTTTATTATATGTTTTTGGTTGCACTCTTCTTTAACATGTAAGTTAGTTTTAGATTGCTCAAGCCAACGAACATATGCGGGTATTTTAATATTTCGGTAGGCTTTGCAACTGTTATAAATACATTTTTGTGTGACAATATGTAAACTTTGGATGAAATAATAAAATATACATGTGAATTCCCTAGCTGATAGCAAAATCGCATAATGAAACAAAGCAGAAATCAAAATGAAAACTTGACTACGCGTAGAACTTGATGACGAATGAATGGTATTAAAACATTAATCTGTCTTATTCAAGTAAAATGTAAGTAACTTATGTTTCAGTTTGTAAATTAAAACATTACCGTACATTCCAATAACTGCATATTGAGTTTACTCATGAATGGCAGATATATATGTTTGCATACAAAGCATTACACACGAATCCCTTATGCCTTCTCTCATAAATTCTTGAACATGCATATATGTATGTATATGGTATTCATTCATCATTTCCCTTAACACGTTACGCAATCAAAAATTTTCAACTAGGTGGACAATAAACAAGTTAGCATAGCAAATGATTTTCTTTTTAAATTCAATACTTGAAATTTAGAATGAATTGCTTCCATGAAATGACCTTGAAGTAAAATCAATTCTATAAATAGAAATCACATCACGTTTTAATTTTCGCATACATTTTTCTATTCATAGAATAAGTTTCACCTTAAGGACATTTAAAAAAAAAACAATTTAAATTCTTACTTACATAACTAGTAAAATGAGTTGAGAGGAGTATAGAGCCACCAAAAGGGTTATATTCTGATATAGATACATATATTATGAACTTTTTTTTGTAATTCATGAATAAACTCGATATGCAGTTTATTGCGATGTACAAGGAGAGTAAACGTTTAAATTTAGATCACATATTACTCAAATTCTATTGAAGTTGAACGTTTAGTTTTCCTATATTAACGTTTAATAGATAACTTCTGAAATTAAACCACAGCAGAACTATAGTTCATGGGTTAATGGTAAGCCCAAATAGCTTTGGATTCGTCCAATTATATTGAGTCTTTAAAGCTTTTGCAGTTTGTTCGAAAACCCTAATGAAATCGTGTCCTGCCTCTCAATCAGTCAATCATAACAAGCTAAAAGTAATCGGCGAAGGTGTGCCATTCGACTTTTCATTTATAAAAATCCCCGTTGGCAGCACCAGCCGGAAAGGTAAATTTCTCGTATGTAGCGTAAGCCAAATTCTTTCGAAAAAGAATTTGGCTTGCCTACTACTAAACTTCTTTCTGCAATTTTCGTAGTACCACATGGGTATATATTAACATAAAAAAAATCTGGCCACGTTCGTTTTTAGAGACCTTTTATCGGGGCGCTAATATTTTGCTAAATAAATTGAGTTGCACGCGTATGGATTACATATTGAAAATCGGCGGATCATAATTGTTGTAAACATATAAATTCCGGTTTCACCCTTCTCGCATTTGCTGTTTACACAGTTCACAGTGGTAACCACACAAAGGCTTAAATAGCTCGAATAGTTAATTTGAAAAGATTTCCGTAAAAGTTTAATCAGCACTTGCATTGCCATTAATATATACATTTTCAATTTTTTCTGAACTATGAGGGCCGTCATTTCGATTTTTATTGAAATCGGCTGCTAAAAATATTAAGCTGTAAATTTTCGACTGTTTTATTTGTCATTCGATTTGCATA
Organism: Odontomyia ornata; assembly: GCA_963969285.1. Classification (NCBI taxonomy): domain Eukaryota; kingdom Metazoa; phylum Arthropoda; class Insecta; order Diptera; family Stratiomyidae; genus Odontomyia; species Odontomyia ornata. The sequence continues at coordinate 218,297,322 of OZ017738.1, read as the reverse complement.
ATTAAATTAAATTAACTTGCCTTAATAACATATAATTTCAAGTTTCAACGGAATCTGTTGAGAACCTTGGCTGCTAGAGGGCTACAGAAATAAAAAACATTGTATGCCACCCCCCTGTATGGGGAGACCCGCCTGTATGGGGAGACCCCCTTAAATACCTTAAAATATTTTCTTGCACTGTAAATTTCAAGAGGCACCACTTTTGACCTACGTAGAAAATTTCCTCATTCTAGCTCATGTGGTTTGCGAGAAAACTTGTTATGATGCACGAACAAACGAGCGGACGGACGGACAGACAGACAAGTCACGATTTTATAATATTTTAAGGGGATTGTTAAAAATATTTTACAATATCTTAAAAATGATCTGGTTTATAAGTTCTTTCAAGTAAAGTCATTTAGAACGTTTCCATGAAAAATATTCATTATTTCAATTGGCACTAAAATAGCGATTTGCACTTGCCTTCAGACCTTTGGGGGCCGCCATTTTGAATGCGCGCATTTGATTTTGGATTATTTTAAATCTTTGTATGCTAGGACCTCATCAATCAATGTACTATCTCATTCAAATAGGAGTTTCACTCTAGACAGGGCAAAATAATTCAATTTTTAAAGAAAATGGCAGCTAAAAATATTAGGCTTTTATTTTTCATTCAATTTTAATAATTTCCTGTAAAATACAAGAACATAGTACAGAGATTCATAATCTCAAGTTTCATCATAATCCGTTGGAAAATGTGACCGCTAGAGGGCCACAAAAACATGAAAAAAAACGCATATTTAAGCGGCCGCCATTTTGAAATTTGCACATGCATGGTCACCAAAATATCATGTAAGTAATGTCTGTCTCGAAACCTAGTTTCATATATGTTGGATCAAAATTCCGACTTTTAAAAGCCTTTGAAATTTTGACCTTCAACTGGCCGCCATTTTGTTTTTTGCAACCTGACCTCCAGTTTTTTTACATAATTCTCTAGATACTTATAATTTCTATCAAACTACCGAACTTCACGAAAATCTGTTGAAAGCTTTGACCACTATTACAACAACAAAATTTTGCACGTTTTTCGACCTTTGAGCGGCCGCCATTTCGTTTCTGCCGTACCGACTTTGGATTTTTTATTGTGAGATTCATCACATACATCAATGAACCTTCGTACCAAATTTCATCCAAATCGGAGCTATGCTTTGGTCAGCACAGAAATCACGATTTTTCGTCTAAAATGGCCGCCATTTTGTTTTTGCCCGGCCGATATAGCTGGTTCACGAACTTAACCGAGATAATTACCCAATACACCTTTCCTGAAAATTTGGTGAAAATCGTAACAAAATTGCAACCTCTAGCGTGGTCACAATTTTCGTTATATCCCATATATATATATATATATATATATATATATATATATATATATATATATATATATATATATATATATATATATATATATATATATATATACATATGTATATTTATATATATATATATATATATATATATATATATATATATATATATACATATATATATATATATATATATATATATATATATATATATATATATATATATATAAATATATATGTATATATATATATATATATATATATATATATATATATATATATATATATATATATATATATATATATGATGCTCTCCGCAACAGGTAAATTTCTCTCGAGAAATTTACCTAAAAAATAAAATAATTAAAGCTTTTCCTACGATTCAGGTTTACGCAAGTTCTCCTTTTATTTAAATTTTTAGGGAAGATAAATAAATTGAAAGTTTCTTTGATCCTGTTTGATGAATAATGTAGTGTATATCTTTAAAAATTTTATTAAATGTTTTCATGAGCCGCACCGTGAAATTGTCTGCACATACTATATTTAATACAAAACACATCTGGTAGCATACTTCTGTGGACTCGATTTATTTTAATCATCTTTTTTTAAGCAACTTAATGATTGCTGTCTGCGACTGTGGTGGACACCCCATTAAATTTAAGGGAGGACTATGAGTAAAATTATAAAATTTTTAACAAAGCAAAAGCAGCAGTTGAAATGTACATTGTGGCTTTTAGTAGCTTTAGCGTACATTGAGACCTCTGGTACAAGATTCAATGAACATTGAAGGGCACGTAGGTAAAAACAATTCTGAAAATTTCCATACGAAAACTGATAAAATATTTATTGAATATTTAAAAATTACAAATAACGAGAAAAAATCAACAGTTTTGTTTGCTAGTCCGTCTGTAAATGTTAATAAAATAAAAGGAACGAAAATCCCAGCAAGAAATGTATTTGGGCAAAGTGGCAAAGATATAGTTCAGCTGTTGGCAGCTGAAATAAATTAAATAATTTTGAAATCGAAGGAGTGAAAGCTGATAAACTGACCATCAAAACTAAGTCTCTGGTTGACTTTCAGACAGCCAAAAGTACTTTGAATTCTGAAAAGGTTCCGCACTTTACGTACACCCCTATGAGTGAGGCCCTTTTGCTGAAATTCTGGACTGCGGCGAGGACACAGTCGATCTCCTTCAGGTGTTTAAAGGAGCTGCACCAGAAATAGAATATATTGCAGGAAATAGAATATATTGCAAGGAGATCTTTTGTTGAACATAAAAATTTGCCTTTCTACCTACTTCAAATTTTGAGCAAAAGCAGTCCAAGTGCCCTTCAAAAAATAAGGTACTTTAACTTTAGAGTGGTGAAGTGAGAGCATCTCCAGAAGAACGAGGCTAACCAGTGCTATGGGTGTCAAAGGTTTGGTCATTCGGTTGTCAATTGTGTCATGAAATACAAATGTGTGAGGCATAAAGATGTCCATGCCCCCAGCGAGTGCAAATAGGCTCAGGCGGAGCCAAAATAAAACTTTATTGTGTGAACTGAGGTGCCTTTAATCATCCAGCATCATATCGAGGATGCTCTCGATATCAAGGTGCAAAAATAAAATTTATTCCAAAGCAAATACAAGTGAACCGCAGATTGATATCTTCTGACTTCATCAACTCCCAGGGTATCATTTTCACTTACTGCTAGAGGACGAGTAGTGAACAATGTAAATAATATGAATACTGCAAGTAGCAATAATAAACTGCTTATCAAAATCTATCAAGAGCTTGGGTCTTTTTCGATAAGAATTAACAAACAAGATCAAACATGTTGGGTTTTATACACTATTTAACATATGATATGCAGATAGACGAGTATAAAATGATTTAATTCCAGAAAAACCAGCGTTATTCCATTTTAGCTGCTCAACATATTGTTGCAATATTGCTAAAATCATTGACTAAGCCGACTCTTAAATGTATTTTTATTCTTTTATATATTTGGAGAAAATACAATCAAAAGTGTAGTGTCTGGTTTGATGGAAAGCCCATGTAGTAACCGTATTTAATTGTTGTAATGGGAGAAAATGCAAACGGCAATAATTCTATACATTCTGCTAAGACTCACAGAGTATAAGAACCTTTTAAAGGACCCCTAACTCTCTACGTTCATCCAATTAAATCATACTAATTCGAGTACAGTTTTACTGGCGAAAATGTTTAATTTACAGATTCTACTAGTATCAGCAAAGTTGAACAAACTTCCACCATTAAGTTATTAGATCTACCTTCATAGTTTTTTCAGCGATTATTTTTGACTGTTTATTATCAGCTATTCATAAATAGATTCAATCAAGTGTGAATCGCATGTACCTTAAATGTTGAACTTTGCAAAAAATAACACAATTTTATGCAATATTCTCATTTGAAACGGCCGCTATTTTCTTTTACGATTATGGATGTACCCTTTGAACGAATTCTTAAAGATATTCACCATGAATATAATTCCTGAAACGTTCATGCAGATCCAACAAACGTGTAGTGTCTTAGTTGATTGGAAGTGCATATCGCCCCAGAGCCATGTATAGTTGCTGTTGTAATACAGGAAAATTTAAACCCCTATAACTCTGTTAAATACGATCCGATCTTTCTAGATTTTCCAGTTGTGAATAAACTTGTAAATGTACAATGTTTTCGAGTATCCCGCTTCCGATTGGACACATATCAGCAGAAAAATCTCAATAACAGTAAATACGTCAGAAGTTCAAATTCAATCAACTTTGTTAGTAATAGTATGGTTTATTAATTTTTCATTTTCTTGAATAAATTCTTCAGGGGATCCTTAAATTCAATAAAGTTTGATGCGCAAATGGCTTTTTATAAGTTTGATTTATTTTTAAAAATTTCAAAAAGATTGAGTACTATTTAAAGAAGTTATACCTTTTTGAATTTTCCTGTATTCCAACAATAACAATACACGGCTACGGAGCAATATGCGCTTTTACCGACTCAGACACTAAGTGTTTGCTAGGATTTCCACGAACGTTTCAGGAATGATATGTATCCCGAATATCTTAGAGGAAGCGTTCAATTAGTGACATAAGTTTCAAATGAGAATATTAAATAAAAATTGTGTTGTTTTTCTCCAATTTCAACGTTTTCCCCAATTTCAACAATAACAAATAAGTTAGAGGTGGAATTCGTTGTAATCAGTAAATAATAATGGGATTTGTAAATTTAACATTTTCACCAGTAAAACTATAGAAGCACTATTAAATTGAATGAAATTAGGTATTTCAGTAGTGCTTTGGAAGATCCTTATGTTCTATAAGATTTAATAAAATTTACATAAGTCGCAGCCGCTTGAATTTTCTCCGATAACAACTATCATATACGGTTTTTCTACTTTTTCAGCAGACACTACACTTTTGATGGGATCCTCTATAGATTTTCAGAAAAGATGAATAACAAAAATAAATTTCAGATTTCTGTTTGTCAATGATTTCGGTAATATTGCAACAAAATTATAGCTGGTTAAATTAGATTAGCACTGGTTTGTCTTTTTAAGCAAAAATATATTTATTGTGCATGTTATTAAAGGTTTCTCATCTGAAATCATTTTATGTGTCTTGTCGATTACAAAACCCTTCTCATATGGTCGTAGGTCTATCCGTCCAATTTGTTTTATGTTGAATTTGACTTTTTAAGTCTTTGTAAAAATTTTTTTTTACAAAGACCTACTAGTTTCGCGACCTGTCTGTCCGTCTGTCCGTCTGTGCGTGCGTCACAGCTAATTTCCTCAGAAACTATAGAAGCTAGAATGCTCAAACTTTGTGAAAAGGTCAGAAGTGATGGTCTCTCAAGAGATAAGGCCTTACCAAAAATTTAAAAAAAATTTAAGGGGGTCCCCCTAATAACGAATTGGCCCTTAAACATTTTTTTTAATCAAAGGTAGTCAAGTGGGGTATCAAATGAAAGGTCTTTATTCGAGCTTTTAGAACCCGGAATAAAAAAAATCATTTTATGAATTAGGGGGTCCAGGTGAAGGCAAAATGTACCCAAAATTTGTGTCCCCCCCCCTCGCAATTGGACACCTTTCAGCCGAAAAATCTGAAAATTATCACAAACGTGGGCCGTTATGAGTACAATGGCAACAAATACCTTAGAAACCGGAATTCGCTCAACTTTGTTAATAATAGTATGATTTGTAGATTTTACATTTTTCTCAACTTCTTGAAATTTTGCAATTATATAGACTGACATAAGATATATACATTTGCAAAATTTAATTGAGATCGAATCATAATCAAGTGAGTTATAGCCATTTCAATTATATGGAATTACAACAACAATAACACGTGTTTATGGTCGATATAGGGTTTTCCAATAAGAGGTGTTATTTTGATATTAAAAGAAAAATGCCAGTTTTTAATACAAATGATCTGATGTTTATTTCATTATAAAGAAGACGATATGCCGTTAATAGCAAAAACTAATATCAGGCAAATAACCACTACGAAACGCTTACAGGACCATATCCTCTTCATGAAATCTTCCATAACCAAATCGCAAAGTAGCTGCGCTATGTCCTCGATAGATTCGCGAATTTCATCTTTGAGATATTGAACCCAAGCTGGGCTATTGGCGTAGGACTTCTCTATCATGTGGCTCCAAAGGAAGAAGTCGCAAGGTGTTATATCACAAGATCTATTCAAAATAACACTTTTATTTTCTTTCAATTTTCATGAAAATTTAAGGAATAGTGTTTGACTTGAACATGTTCAATCGGCCGAGCATTCTGAAAAATCATTTAAGCTAGATTAAAATGGCGGCTGCACTGTGCTTATGAAAGAAATTGTGCACCCTAGGATGTTTACAAAGACCTTCTGGTAGGAGCACTCTCCTGCTTACTCAACTTGTTAAAATTTAAATTGCTTGCTAACTGGAGATGACCCCCACGTGAAATTAAATCTTTTATATGAAAATATATCGTTTTTGGATGTTTACCAGTTAACTTCATTTCATTATTTCTCACCATTTCATTTGAAAGTTATAATTTTGTAAGGTAATTTTACAAAACCCTACTACAATCAGTACCTGTATTTCCCTCCATCCGTCCGTCCATCCGTCCCTCCATGCGCTACACCTAGTTTTCTTTCCAACAAGATGGAGGAGCATGAAATTCGTTCAATAGGAGCAAAGTTGACAATTTTACCACAAGAAAAATGTTATTAGGGTATTAAGGGAGGTCTGTTCATATAGAGGTTGACCGTTAAATAATTTTTTTGCCAGATATAGCCGATATGGATACCAATTGCAAAGTCTTGACGAAACCTTTGTATATAGTTCTTAAACTGTACCATTTTGCATCAAAGGGCCCAAGTGGGGCGAAATGCACGAAAAATGTTTGCCCCCTCTTGCGATTAGACACTTTTAGTCTGAAAAACAAGGGAAATCATGGTGGTAGGTCTTTATGAGTACTAGGCCCAAAATATCCTCAGAAGTCAAAATTCAATCCTATGTTAATGACAGTACATTTTATGGAATTTATGTTTTTAATCATAAAATCAAAACGGGATACTTAAATATGGCATATAGATATTTGATTAGCAGATATACATTCTCTTAAAACAAAATGGTGACGAAACTAAATTTTGTTTTTATGGTTGGGAGGTGAAGGCTATTTATGCTCTAACTGTGTTGCTTCCAGACACGTAAGACGTCTAAACTACCTACCAAGCACCTTCCTTGCTGGTCTGAGACCTTGGCCTGGAAAAGTTTGACACAATATTTCGGGCTAAGCCGTCGGGGGTGCTTCCAAGTTGAAACATTCCTCCTGTGATCCCTTTTAATATTTTTGGGTGCCCGAGCATATCATGCCACATAGTTCCATTTGCCTACCGATGCAAGCATCTCCCCGAAAAGAAAATTTGAGGTGAGCTCTCCTGTTTCCCTGAAAAAAGCCCGGCGCAGAGTGTCTTATGTTTTGCATACAAAAAATGTGTGGTAGGCATCGTCGTCCTCTCCTGCGCAAAACTTACAGTCGGGAAACCACAACTTAACAATATTGTGCAAGTAAGACTGAAAATAACCATGCCTGCTTCAGAGCTGGGTCAGGTAGAAGCTAGTCGCTCCTTGCATTTGATTGAACCACGATCTCAAATCAACGATGGGGTGCACAATTCATCCTTCCTTCGTGCTGTTCACCCATCATCGAGTGAGTGCTGCTTCTCTTTGGCGGCAACTGTCTCCCTTTTGTCTTCGTTGCAACGTACGTAGATCCTAAGGAACTTTGTGTTTCAACCCTTATTTATTCTGACGGTTTGATTTGAATATTTAGACAAAGAAAATTTTTTTTAATTTTTTTCCCTGTAACCGTGATTCATTTACTCTATTCTACAGACGCGTGTTTCGTCCGTAACACTTGGACATCTTCGGTGTACTACCCAACTGATCCTACTCCTTAACTATTTATATGTTACATCTAATTACATTCCTTCTCACTTAACTATTTATTAATAACATTCCAAAAACTTATCTAATAACATCTACTTAATGAACTTCAGAAGTTTTTCTGACCCATTTCCTAAATCCAAGTTTAACCTTTTTTCGGCAGGTACCCTACTCATTTCCATTGTTTCCCTAATGTCTAACTCGTTAATTTTTCTAGCCTTTTTTACAATTTTTAGGTTCTCGATACCTATTTTGCGTAGATAGTACGGGAGGGGCACTAGGTATCATGACTACGATGACTAGCACCGCTGAATCAGAGACTGTCAGGTATGAAGATGCAATCTTTAGTGCTTCTGTTCTCTGTACATGTGACAATCATTTTCAGTACAGCTCCTTGCTAAGAGCTTTGTCCCATATTTCTGCTCCGTACTGTAGGACTGACGAACGGAAGCAGCGTTATCAGCCGTTGCCATGATATGTTCAGAGGAAACTCCATCATCGAGGCGATTAGCAATCCCAGGTACTTCACGAATCATTTTAGTTCAACCTGTACTTCCGCAAAACCGATCGTCCCTACTGTGGGTATTATCTTCTTTATCAGGATGAACACATTGGTTTTCTCTAGTGCTAGACTGACCTCGCGAGCAGTCTAAGTCGCGTCGGCTTGATGCTGCGTCCAGCAACTAGGGCTGGAACATTATCCTCATAGCTCTAGCCTCTGTAGCCAAGCGCACGACATTTTCCACGCGTTCGGGCTAAATATGGATCCTTGAGCCACACGCGAGTTAGGCGTACCCCCCCCCCCCCCTCGCGATTGGAAACCTTTCATCTGAAAAAATCAAGAGTAGGCCTTTATGAGCACTACAACAACAAATACGTCAGAAGTCGAAATTCACTCAACTTTGTTAGTTATAATATGGTTTATCAATTTTACACTTTCTCGAATCTAATCGTAAGGGCATTGTCAAAATCAATGAATAAATATAAGTTTACAAGTTTATTCACAACTGGAAAATCTAGAAAGATCGGATCGTATTTAACAGAGTTATGGGGGTTTAAATTTTCCTGTATTACAACAGCAACTATACATGGCTCTGGGGCGATATGCACTTCCAATCAACTAAGACACTACACGTTTGTTGGATTTGCATGAACGTTTCAGGAATTATATTCGTGGTGAATATCTTTAAGAATTCGTTCAAGGGTGACATCCAGAATCGTAAAAAAAAATAGCGGCCGTTTCAAATGAGAATATTGTATAAAATTGTGTTATTTTTTGGGAAGTTCAACATTTAAGGTACATGCGATTCACACTTGATTGAATCTTTTTATGAATAGCTGATAATAAGCAGTCAAAAATAATCGGTGAAAAAATTATGAAGGTAGATCTAATAACTTAATGGTGGAAGTTTGTTCAACTTTGCTGATACTAGTAGAATCTGTAAATTAAACATTTTCGCCAGTAAAACTGTACTCGAATTAGTATGATTTAATTGGATGAACGTAGAGAGTTAGGGGTCCTTTAAAAGGTTCTTATACTCTGTGAGTCTTAGCAGACTATATAGAATTATTGCCGCTTGCATTTTTTCCCATTACAACGATCAAATACGGTTACTACTACTTTCAATCTATTTATCTTCCCTAAAAATTTAAATAAAAGGAGAACTTGCGTAAACCTGAATCGTAGGAAAAGCTTTAATTATTTTATTTTTTTATAAATGAAAAGTCGAATGGCACACCTTCGCCGATTACTTTTAGCTTGTTATGATTGACTGATTGAGAGGCAGGACACGATTTCATTAGGGTTTTCGAACAAACTGCAAAAGCTTTAAAGACTCAATATAATTGGACGAATCCAAAGCTATTTGGGCTTACCATTAACCTATGAACTATAGTTCTGCTGTGGTTTAATTTCAGAAGTTATCTATTAAACGTTAATATAGGAAAACTAAACGTTCAACTTCAATAGAATTTGAGTAATATGTGATCTTAATTTAAACGTTTACTCTCCTTGTACATCGCAATAAACTGCATATCGAGTTTATTCATGAATTACAAAAAAAAGTTCATAATATATGTATCTATATCAGAATATAACCCTTTTGGTGGCTCTATACTCCTCTCAACTCATTTTACTAGTTATGTAAGTAAGAATTTAAATTGTTTTTTTTTTTAAATGTCCTTAAGGTGAAACCTATTCTATGAATAGAAAAATGTATGCGAAAATTAAAACGTGATGTGATTTCTATTTATAGAATTGATTTTACTTCAAGGTCATTTCATGGAAGCAATTCATTCTAAATTTCAAGTATTGAATTTAAAAAGAAAATCATTTGCTATGCTAACTTGTTTATTGTCCACCTAGTTGAAAATTTTTGATTGCGTAACGTGTTAAGGGAAATGATGAATGAATACCATATACATACATATATGCATGTTCAAGAATTTATGAGAGAAGGCATAAGGGATTCGTGTGTAATGCTTTGTATGTAAACATATATATCTGCCATTCATGAGTAAACTCAATATGCAGTTATTGGAATGTACGGTAATGTTTTAATTTACAAACTGAAACATAAGTTACTTACATTTTACTTGAATAAGACAGATTAATGTTTTAATACCATTCATTCGTCATCAAGTTCTACGCGTAGTCAAGTTTTCATTTTGATTTCTGCTTTGTTTCATTATGCGATTTTGCTATCAGCTAGGGAATTCACATGTATATTTTATTATTTCATCCAAAGTTTACATATTGTCACACAAAAATGTATTTATAACAGTTGCAAAGCCTACCGAAATATTAAAATACCCGCATATGTTCGTTGGCTTGAGCAATTTAAAACTAACTTACATGTTAAAGAAGAGTGCAACCAAAAACATATAATAAAGTGACATCAATGGTCATCAAAAATACAAAAATGTAATTGTTAGATTCCAACAGCATAACATTAAGTGACATGAATTTAATTTATTTTATGAAAACTAAAATCTTTTAGAATGAAAGAACACCAATTATCAAATGGACTTTAACGTACGCAATAAATCCAAAAAATTTATGGACACGGTGACATATCTATTTTTTGCCTGCTTCTTATGTGATGCTTCAAAATATGGTACTTCATATATTGAAATAGCCGGTTTCGACTGTAAGGACTTGCTCCACCACGATTATCTGTATGGGGAGCAAGGAACGATGAGTGGGAAACATACGATTTTATTCAAGGGTGCTGCTTAATCTTCCCAGGATGTATGCCAAATGCGCATATATCATAAAAGTGAATAATTCATTTATGAAACTCGAAAATAAAGCTTAATTCGTGAATAGTGGTCCAGACCACATGCAAAATCTCACAAAACACGTTCGTTGGAGGCCCCGTTACGATGTGTTCCGAACATTCGATTTTCTTTAAAATCATTGTGTGGTAGCTTCAATGGGTTCGTCAAGAAATATATAAATTTCCAGGAGAGTAAATTTCTCAGAGCAGAGATATGGCCAAATCTTCCCACAGCGCCGGTTTCGCCTGTAAGGACTTGGTCCACCACGATTATCTCTATGGGGAGCACGGAACGATATGTGGAAAATATTAGATTTTATTCAAAGGTGCTGCATAATCTTCCCGGGATGTATGCCAACTGCGCATATATCATAAAAGTGAATAATTCAGTTATCAAACTCGAAAACAATGCTTAATTCGTGAATAGTGGTCCAGACAAAATGCAAAATCTCACAAAACACGTTCGTTGGAGGCCCCGTTACGATGTGTTCCGAACATTCGATTTTCTTTGAAATCGTTGTGTGGTAGCTTCAATGGGTTTTTCAAGAAATATATAAATTTCCAGGAGAGTGAATTTCTCAGAGCAGAGATATGGCCAAATCTTCCCACAGCGCCGGTTTCGCCTGTAAGGACTTGGTCCACCACGATTATCTCTATTGGGAGCAAGGAACGATGATTAGGAAACATTAGATTTTATTCAAAGGTGCTGCACTATCTTCCGGGGATGTATGCCAAATGCGCATATATCATAAAAGTGAATAATTCATTTATGAAATTCGAAAACAAAGCTTAATTCGTGAATAGTGGTCCAGACCAAATGCAAAATCTCACAAACCACGTTCGTTGGAGGCCCCGTTACGATGTGTTCCGAACATTCGATTTTCTCTAAAATCGTTGCATGGTAGCTTCGACGGGTTTCACAAGAAATATATAAATGTTTAGGAGAGTAAATTTCTCAGAGCAGAGATATCACCAAATGTTCCCACGGCGCCGGTTTCGCCTGTAAGGACTTGGTTCACTACGATTATCTCTATGGGGAGCAAGGAACGATGAGTGGGAAACATAAGATTTTATTCAAAGGTGCTGCATAATCTTCCCAGGATGTATGCCAAATGCGCATATATCATAAAAGTGAAAAATTCATTTATGAAACTCGAAAATAAAGCTTAATTTGTGAATAGTGGTTCAGACCACATGCAAAACCTCACAAAACACGTTCGTTGGAAGCCCCGTTACGATGTGTTCCGAACATTCGATTTTCTCTAAAATCATTGTGTGGTAGGTTCAATGGGTTCCACAAGAAATATATAAATTTCCAGGAGAGTAAATTTCTCAGAGCAGAGATATCGCCACATGTTCCCGCAGCGCCGGTTTCACCTGTAAGGACTTGGTCCACCACGATTATCTCTATGGGGAGCAAGGAAAGATGAGTGGGAAACATAAGATTTTATTCAAAGGTGCTGCATAATCTTCCCGGGATGTATGCCAAATTCGCATATATCACAAAAGTGAATAATTCTTATGAAATTCGAAAACAAAGCTTAATTTGTGAATAGTGGTCTAGACCAAATGCAAAATCTCACAAACCACGTTCGTTGGAGGCCCCGTTACGATGTGTTCCGAACATTCGATTTTCTTTAAAATCGTTGCGTGGTAGTTTTGACGGGTTCCACAAGAAATATATAAATTTTAGGAGAGTAAATTTCTCAGAGCAGAGATATCGCCAAATGTTCCCACGGCGCCGGTTTCGCCTGTAAGGACTTGGTCCACCACGATTATCTCTATGGGGAGCAAGGAACGATGAGTGGGAAACATACGATTTTATTCAAAGGTGCTGCATAATCTTCCCGGGAAGTATGCCAAATGCGCATATATCATAAAAGTGAATAATTCATTTATGAAATCCGAAAACAACGCTTAATTCGTGAATAGTGGTCCAGACCAAATGCAAAATCTCACAAAACACGCTCGTTGGAGGCCCCGTTACGATGTGTTCCGAACATTCGATTTTCTTTAAAATCGTTGTGTGGTAGCTTCAATGGGTTCTACAAGAAATATATAAATTTCCAGGAGAGTAAATTTCTCAGAGCAGAGATATCGCCAAATGTTCCCGCAGCGCCGGTTTTGCCTGTAAGGACTTGGTCCACCACGGGTATCTCTATGGGGAGCAAGGAACGATGAGTGGGAAACATAAGATTTTTTTCAAAGGTGCTGGATAATCTTTCCGGGATGTATGCCAAATGCGCATATATCATAAAAGTGAATAATTCATTTATGAAATTCGAAAACAAAGCTTAATTCGTGAATAGTGGTCCAGACCAAATGCAAAATCTCACAAAACACGTTTGTTGGAGGCCCCGTTGCGATGTGTTGCGAACATTCGATTTTCTTTAAAATCGTTGTGTGGTAGCTGCAATGGGTTCTACAAGAAATATATAAATTTCCAGGAGAGTGAATTTCTCAGAGCAGAGATATCGCCAAATGTTCCCACAGCGCCTGTTTCGCCTGTAAGGACTTGGTCCACCACGATTATCTCTATGGGGAGCAAGGAACGATGAGTGGGAAACATAAGATTTTATTCAAAAGTGCTGCATAATCTTCCCGAGATTTATGCTTAATGCGCATATATCATAATAGTGAATAATTCATTTATGAAATTCGAAAATAAAGCTTAATTCATGAATAGTGGTCCAGACCACATGCGAAATCTCACAAAACACGTTCGTTGGAGGCCCCGTTACGATGTGTTCCAAACATTCGATTTTCTTTAAAATCGTTGTGTGGTAGCTGCAATAGGTTCTACAAGAAATATATAAATTTTTAGGAGAGTAAATTTCTCAGTGCAGAGATATCGCCAAATGTTCCTGCAGCGCCGGTTTCGCCTGTAAGGACTTGGTCCACCACGATTATCTCTATGGGGAGCAAGGAACGATGAGTGGGAAACATAAGATTTTATTCAAAGGTGCTGGATAATCTTCCCGGGATGTATGCCAAATGCGCATACATCATAAAAGTGAATAATTCATTTATGAAATTCGAAAACAAAGCTTAATTCGTGAATAGTGGTCCAGACCACATGCAAAATCTCACAAAATACGTTCGTTGGAGGCACCGCTGGGATGTGTTCCGAACATTCGATTTTCCTTAATATCGTTGTGTGGTAGCTCTAATAGGTTCTACAAGAAATATGTAAATTTCCAGGAGAGTAAATTTCTCAGAGCAGAGATATCCCCAAATGTTCCCACAGCGCCGGTTTCGCCTGTAAGGACTTGGTCCACTACGATTATCTCTATGGGGAGCAAGGAACGATATATGGGAAACATAAGATTTTATGCAAAGGTGCTGCATGATCTTTCCGGTTGAAATACTTAGAGTTAATATTTCATAAAAGAGAAAAATGCATATTTCAGATTGGGTTCCATAATGAGTATGTCATATTAGCATATCTAATGAGTTTTTTCGGTTTGTAAAGCATGTGTAGCTGCAGTTATGCATTTTGTAGCCGAAACTTATAAGCTTTAATAATTTCTTATATTTTCCAGCTGTGCTTCTGCCATTAAATTCTTATTTCAGACGTTCAATTTGCCTTTTCGCCCGCGGATCTAAGAAAATGTTTGGAAACGCTGAAATCAGCAAAAAATTTTTTGGCGTTCATGTTAATATTTAAGCTTATCTTGATACAATAGATGTAAGAAAAATTAATTTCTTAAGTTCAGATCAAATTTAGAGGTGGTGAAAAAAAAAATGAAAATCGTTGCGTTCCAACGTTGCGAATTTCATTCACATGAATTATTCGTGTTCATTTTCAGTTTTTAGGTCATTGTAAAATTTTTTTTTTCAAAGACCTACTAGTTTTGCGACCTGTCTGTCCGTCTGTCCGTCCGTCTGTCCGTCCGTCCGTCTGTCCGTCTGTCCGTCTGTCCGTCTGTCCGTCTGTCCGTCTGTCTGTCTGTCCGTCTCTCCGTGTGTCCGTCTGTCCGTCTGTCCGTGCGTCACAGCTGATTTCCTCAGAATCTATAGAAGTTAGAATGCTCAAGCTTTGTGAAAAGGTCAGAAGTGATGGTCTCTCAAAAGTTAAAGCCTCAACAAAAATTTTAAAAATGTTTAAGGGGGGTCCCACCTAATAACGAATTGGCCCTTAAAAATTTTTTTTCATTAAAGGTAGTCGAGTGGGATATCAAATCAAAGGTCTTGGAAGGAGCTTTTAGAATCTGAAATAAAAAAATCATTTTATGAATTAGGGGGTCCAGGGGAAGGCAAAATGTACCCAAAATTTGTGTCCCCCCCCCCGCGATTGGACACCTTTCAGCCGAAAATTCTGAAAATTATTACAAACGTGGACCTTTATGGGTACAATGGTAACAAATACCTCAGAAATCGAAATTCGCTCAACTTTGCTAATAATAGTATGATTTGTAGATGTTACATTATTGCCCATAAAATCAAAACGGTACCTTTACACTTCTTGAAATTTCGCAATTATATTGACTAACATAAGATATATATGTTCACAAAATTTAATTGAGATCGAATCATAATCAAGTGAGTTATAGCCATTTCAATTATATGGAATTACACCAACAATAACACGTGTTTATGGTTGATATAGGGTTTTCCAATAAGAGGTGTTATTTTGATATTAAAAGAAAAATGCCATTTTTAATACAAATGATCGAATGTTTATTACATTATAAAGAAGAAGATATGCCGTTAATAGCAATAACTAACATTGAGCAAATAACCACTACGACACGCTTACAGGACCATATCCTCTTCATAAAATTTTCCATAACCAAATCGCAAAGTGGCTGCCCTATGTCCTCGATAGCCTCACGAATTTCATCTTTGAGATCTTGAATTGACGCTGGGCTGTTGACATAGGCCTTTTCTATCACGTGGCTCCAAAGGAAGAAGTCGCAAGGTGTTAAATCAGAAGATCTATTCAAAATAACACCTCTTATTGGAAAACCCTATATATATTTAAAATTGGCTTAGGCACTTTTATTTTCTTTAAATTTTCATGAAAATTTAAGGAATAGTGTTTGACTTGAACATGTTCAATCGGCCGAGCATTCAGAAAAATCATTTAAGCTAGATCGAAATGGCGGCTGCACTGTGCTTATGAAAGAAACTGTGCATCTTTTGTATAAATTTGAACGATATCATATCTAAGTATTGGATGAATAACTCAAGTTATCGATTCACGCCATTAGAAAACTTGTTTCTAACCCTAGGATGTTTACAAAGACCTTCTGGTAGGAGCACTCTCCTGCTTACTCAACTTGTTATGTCTATCGTTACTTAGTTTTTGAGTTTCAGCTCATTATCGCTACATTAAGTGTTGTTTATTTGTATTAAAAATTAGGGATAGGTTAGGTACATGTTATGTTTTTCATATTACGTTTAGTTATAAGGTTGAACGACAAGGTTGGGAATATTGTGACTGCATTTTTTAAGTATAAGATAAAGTTTTTGATTGAATTTTATTATAATTAGGTTATAAAATATTATATGTAGAATTTAAGTTCATTGTTGTGTTAAAATTATCAATAATATTGGAATAGTATTGGTTGGTTTTTTCTCCTTGTTCCAATCAAATCATAAAATATGTAATAGTTTTAATTAATTTGAATTTGCTATTGTTTTTTTTTATCAAATGCGTTTAACTGATAAGGTATAAATTTAAAGAGCCATTTGGGCCATTAAGTTTTTATATTATAATGGTTGGGAATTTGCTTTATACTCTTTTAAAATTTATAACGATAAGTATTGAATAAAGCGCTTTTGACTTTGACTATCCTTCTGTCAATTAATGAAGCAAATGATTCAAAATTTCTGGTAAAGATTCAAAAAAATATATTGTTTGCCATGCACATTGATACGATGCAGCAAGGTTAGCAGCCGCACATAAAATAAAATAATTTAGGACTGTGAGCCGTAGCATGTCCTTGCATTGAATAAAATGTAAGCTAAACTTATTTGTTATACTATAGGGTATGTTTTAGAGATGCTTACCTTTGAAATTGATCAAATATGGATAAATTTTTTTGATTGCCATAAAATTGATTTTGTTGGAAAGATAGTTTATGGACATTTTTTATAAATATAGTAGGGGCATGGGAGCGCCACAACTGGTGTGAAGAAAGTCCGAAGAAAAGGTCCAATTTTCAACTAATCTAACCAATAATTGGGGCCAATGACGCGGCAAATGTTGTGTTCCATTCCATTCTTTTCATGATAAAATGGCAAACCAAACTAACTATAAAATGGCTGACAGCTGTTGCACCATACGTAGCATTATAAACTATGTAGCTGAAAGTTCCATAACTCTAAAAAAGCATCCTATACACACTGCCACTAGTCTGATTAAAATACCGATTGTCAAACTTGCTTTGGTGCGAAACATTGCCCAACGAGTAGCGAATACATAGTTGTCATTCGAATCGGTTTGGTCACTTACTCTCGCCTTAGCATAAAGACAAAAGCGTTAAATACTTCAAACCGCAAGATAATTCAACTCGAAATTCAAAGCAAATACTTAATCTCAACTTTAAAAACACAAAATTTGTTTAGTTAACATACTGTCAATCAGCTCACAATTTTCTACATATTCAAGAAAAAAGAGCCCCCGCAAGGGAA
This sequence comes from Odontomyia ornata, assembly GCA_963969285.1. Lineage (NCBI taxonomy): Eukaryota > Metazoa > Arthropoda > Insecta > Diptera > Stratiomyidae > Odontomyia > Odontomyia ornata. The sequence goes on along the minus strand of OZ017738.1, from coordinate 218,279,622 downwards.
TGCTGGCGACAGGAATACTCTTGGAGGCTAGCATTCTTTGGGGAGTTCCGCCCCCACGTATCCGAGGAAATTCTGCCAGGGGGAATGCCGGTCGACAAGACCACTCCTGGAGGCTAGCATTCATTGGGGAGCGCCGCAGTCACGCACCCGAGGATATGGGAGGCGCCGTGAGGCTCCCTCTTGGGATGACAGGTAACGACTTTGACTGGAACTGGACTACGCTTTGGACAACGAACTGGAATTTATGCTTTGGGCTGGCGGATATGATGGTTTGGACCTAGTTGCGTTGCACAGTAGTGCCGAGGTGAAACTCGTATCTCAACGGCTGCAATTCATCTATCATACGGTCTCCGTCCCGGTAAAACCTTGGCAGGCCTCGGAGCACGTCCGAAGTTCACACCATTGGGTTGGTGGTGTAGGTTCGTTTGAGACGGACTGCCGATTAGCGCTGGTCTGGCTCTGAGCGCTCGACCCCATAAGGGCTTGTGCCAACCCTCGCATGGCCTCCCTGCTTTGCAAAGATAACCATTAGACCAAAAAGGTGACTACACGCACGAACGGAGATAGTGGCTCCGAGGGGGGACCCAATCGAACTGGAGCAACCAAAATCAAAAGATCAAACAAATCCAAAAATAAAAAATAGTAACAACGACGACGTAACCAGCGGTTGTAACCACGATGTTAACAGTACATCGAGAGCAGTACTAACGATGACAAAAACGACGAATAATACAATGACAATGAAGAGGGACGAAAAGCGGAGAGTAGCGACCGTCTGGTTCCTACTGAGACTCGGCCGCAGCAAAAAAGTTATGCGAACATCAACGCGTCCTATTAAGGAAAAGCGGGAAACTCTCCAGGATGCTTCTGGTGTTTGAGTGGTGGAAAAAATTATAAAGAGCATCGGGAACTCAATGGTCACTGCTGCAATCGCTACCCAAGTGACCGATGCAAAATTTGCAAATCCCGACATAGTAAAGAAACATCGTAAAGCCAACGAGAAGATCATGGTACGAAAAGCAACGAGTGATCAGACATATAAAGTGACGTTGTGAACTAGAGGAGCTCCTAGAGCGTATAGGGCACTATCGGAGGAGCTGGTTAAGGGCTGAAGACGAGCAGAAGGCTAAAGAGGTGCTGGGGCGAAATCAAAAGGCCACATGCAGATAGCTCCACCATTAAAAATCAATAAAAGAATGGCGTCTACGCCAATCGAAGGAGATTGGGATAAAAGAAGGAAAGAAGATTCACTTGGTGGACGTGGAGCACCAGACCACGGGTGCCGGATAGTGGTTGCAAAAGCCATAAAGAAACTCCTCCAAAAAGTGGCAGAAAGTAAAGTTTGCACGGACGCCCAATCAGAAAAAGACCTGATGCAAAACAGGAGAGGCAGAAGCCCCGACGAAGACCCCGGCAGCAAGCACTGCTCGTAAAACCCCAAGATGGCCGATCCTACGCGGAGGTACTGCGGGACCTCAGGGAAAACGTAAGGCCTGAAGCCACCAACACTACCATTAAAGTAGTACGATCAACGCGGTCGGGCCACATACTGGTCAAATTTGAGGCAAAGGCTGGTAATAAGGAAACATTCTGCGACGCAGTAAAGAAAGTCCTAGGCAAAAGCGCAACTATAGCCTCACTCGAACCGATGGCAATAATCGAAATAAGTGATATTGACATTGCCGAGGTAGAAGAGGCCATCAAAAGGGAGCTCCCTAGCGTGGAATAGATCAAAGCGAGACTGACATCAGAAAACAACAGGGGACAACGCATGGCCATAGTTGAATTAACCGAAAAGTACGCCGAACAATTCCCAAACAAGGGCAATAGGGTGGGTTGTCTAAAGAATACGACAAAGAGCAACGCCACTTCAATGTTTCAAATGCCTTGGCTATGCTCACACCACACAAGTATGCAAAGGAACCGATATGAGTTCCCTATGTTACAAATGCGGTGAAATGGGACATAAAAGAAAGGAGTGTACGTAGGAGGCACACTGTAGTCCCTGCAAGAATGCTGATCCAAGACCTGATTTTAGACACGTCTTGGGATCAGGAAAATTCCGGGTTTTCCAGGAAGCCCTAGCCAAGGCAAAATCAGAACTTCGATGATCGCATCCTGCAGCTAAGCCTACATCGCAGTTCCACCGCCCTAAATCTGCTGGGGCAGTTTGCAAGGGATATGAAAGCCGACTTCTTGCTGCTGAGTGAGCAACACCATAATAAAAGTCCTGCATCATGGTATTCTGACGAAATTGGTACTGCCGCCACCTGGGTTCGGAACAGTGATTTTCAAGTGGAGATTTGTGGACGGGGGGGGGTGGTTTCGTGTGGGCTAGGTGCTCAGGGACTACTTTTTTTCAGTGTGTACCTAACGCCTAACAAATCGATATCATTTTTACAAGCCAAGCTTAATGCTCTGAAGGGCACTGTCTCGAACGCAGAGGGCAAAGACTTCAACGTGAAAATAATCGAATGCGGCATGCCTCAAACCGATCCGCGAGGAATATGAATCGTGGGAAAGGCGGCCAGAACGGCACTTGTCGTACTAAACTCAGGAAAAACGCAGACTTTCCGCCGTATTGGCTGTGAAGGAACCATACTGGACGTGACATTCACCTCGGAATCCTTAGTACGGAGGATATACAATTGGAAGGTATTAGAGGACTACTCAGCCAGTGATCATCAGTGCATTCTACTTGAGATCAGTGATGTTGTTTCCTGACGTCCGTTCTCTCGACTTTCAACAACTGGATGGAACATCGGAAGGATACACGTCGAGAGATTCGTGCAGGACCTTCGGAGGCGACGGAAGAACTGGCAGCTCAAGACGTGGTGAACTCTACTATGAGCATCATCTCGACTGCTTGATGCGCTTCTATGCCCCGTTGAAAGCCCCAACACGGCAAGCTCCCTGTGTACTAATGGTCAACTAAAATCGCTGAAAAGCGAAGGGAGTGTCACAAGCTTCGACGTGAGGCTCAGCGGGCGCGGAACCGTGACGAGGCATGCAACTGGGTGGCAGCATATAAGTCGGCCAGGAAATGCCTGCGAAAACTGATCAAGAATAGCAAGGCTTGCTACTGGCAAGACCTAGTGAACAATTCGAACAAGGATCTGTGGGGCCTTGGCCACAAGCTAGTTATGCGGAAGCTTGGTGCCCTAAGATGGCCTTGTATACATGACGCGGAAAAGATGAACGAACTAGTGCGGGGACTCTTCTCCACCCATCCCGTGCATGTTGACGCTGTCCATGATGAAACAGCAGTCGAGTGTCCACTATTCACACAGCCGGAATTGGAGGAGGCAGTCCTCGCATTGAAAGCGAGGAAGGCTCCAGGTCCAGAAGGGGCTCGCGCTGAGGTATTGCGGCTCGTCCTGACTTGGTGCTCAGCACATTCAACGCTTGCCTACGCGATGGGGTTTTCCCGGTAGGATGGAAGGTGGCAAGGCTCGTGCTGATAAGCAAGGGGAAGGGAAATCCCGAATCGCCGTCTGCATACCGCCCGTTATGCATGCTAGACACGGCTGGGAAAGTGCTGGACAAACTCATCAAGGGAAGAGTCACTGGCGTAATTTGTACCACTGGGGACCTATCTCCTCGGCAGTATGGCTTTAGAGCAGGACGTTCTACCATTGATGCGATTGCAGAGGTGTTGAACATGGTCCAAAATGCAGAGGCACATAGTCGCACCAAGCGACGGATCATCCTGTTGGATGATACTTGACGTCAGAAATGCCTTCAACTCCGCTAGATGGGTGGATATTCTGGATACGCTGGAAAATTCTTTCCAAATTCCAGAATATCTAATGCAGCTTTTAAGGAACTACCTAAAGGAGCGTAGCTTGCTCTACGACACAACACAGGGCCAACGAAGGATGGAAATTACATCGGATGTTGCCCAGGGATCTATCCTTGGTCTGGACCTATGAAACGTGTCTTACGACGGGCTACTGAGACTTGAGATGCCAGATGAGTCGCCCTTGGTCGGCTATGTGGATGATGTTGCGACTCTTGTTACTGGACGCACCGTTCAACAAGCGTTACTTAGGCAAGGTATGCTAATGCACCGAGTGAGGGACTGGATGACTGCTCGTGGGCTCAGTTCAGCACTGAAGAAAACCAAAGTGGTCATCTTGACAAAAAAAAATCCCTAGAGTTAGGATGATCAGTATTGGAGATAGTCGAAGCCATCGGTGAAGTACCTGGGGCTACTGATCGACTCGAAGATAAGTTTCTCTGAGCAAATCAGGGCAACGGCTGAGAAGGCTGCCTCGGGAATATCGTCTCTGAGTCGACTTTATGGCCAACGTAGGGGGACCCAGCCCATCAAGAGGACGCCTCTTGATGAGTGCTGTAGGGTCAGTGCTACTGTACGGAGCAGAAATATGAGGCAACGCTCTCAGCAAGGAGGTATACCGAAAACGTTTGGCACAGATAAAGAAAAGAGGAGCACTGAGGATTGCATCTTCGTATCCGAGAGTGTCTGATCCGGTGGTGAGAGTTATTGCAGACGTGATACCTGTCGCCTTCCTTGCTAGAGAGTGCAACGCGTTTTGCCTACGCCGAAACGAGGATGCGAGGGAGATGGTAGTCCGCGAGGAGAGACAGCGCTCGCTCAACGATTGGCAGCAGTCTTGGGTCAATTGCATGAAGGGAAGGTGGACTGCACGCCTCATATCGGGTGTGATACCGTGGCTAAATCGAAGGCATGGGTAGACTGACTTTTATCTGATCCAGCTTTTGAGCGGGCATGGGTGTTTTCAGTCTTACCTGCACAAGATTGGTATGTCACGGTCCCTCGATTGTCGGTTTTTCCCAGGAGAGGAGGAAAATGCCTGTCACACATTTTTGCGTGTACAAAATGCATTATGCTGCAAAGGGAACTCTACAGGGAGACGGGAGAGCTCACTCCGGATAATATAGTTGCGGTGATGCTCGAATCGGTTGACAAATGGAACCAGGTGGCACATTATGCTCGAAGGCGTTGGGGGTGGGGGATCGCTTTTCTGACAGTTCCTCTTCTTCTCTCCCCTCCCGCTGGGAGGGCTTAACGAGACCTGGTCCGAAATAATGTGTCAAACGGTTCCAGGCTGGGTTCTCAGGTTGACAGGGGAGGTGTTTAGTGGGTAGTCCAGTCGCCTTCTTGCGAGCATGGGAGTCCCACACTCTGTGCATAAATGCCATTCACCTCCCGACCACAAAAAAAGTGGTTGAAATTGTATTTCTGTTTATAAGGTCCATTTGTCACAGCAAATTTTTTGCAAACCATACTTGGTGAGTGGGTCAATAGTGTTACATCCTTAAAAATTGCAGTCTGAAATAATTTTTAGAAGGTTTTAAGGGGAATAACAGCAAACAGAGGGGTGACCCTCAAAAAAATTTTTACCAAAGGCAATCGATATGGATATCAAACCAAAGGCCTTGGTGAGAGCGTTTCAAAACAGGTTTTACGGTGGCACTTTTCACTTAAGGGGATGCAAAGGAAAGGGAATTCATGAAAAATGTGTGTGCCCCCTTGGGATTGGTCATCTTTGAACAGAAAAATCTGAAAAAATCATAAAAGTAGGCCTTTATGAGAACGAGGGCAACTAATGCCCTGACAATAATTGTACATTTGACGAGTTTTACGTTTTTCATCTATAAAATCAAAATATGACCCTATTTTAGAAATAATTGCTAACATTGATATGTCATCATGACATAGAGGTCAGCACCCTGAAAATAAAATGTATCAAATCGAAATATATAATAACCATATGTCAATGTAACGAGCTGAATTTATGGATTTTATGTATGAGCTAGGTTTTGATATTTAGAGGTTTGATTTTCTAGTAACTGTACAGTACCGTTCTGAAAGGAGTACTCTTCTGCCACTTTTAACATTTTAATAACAACAATGATGTCTTCTCCAAGAGGATGTGACTGATCAAAATAAAACCAGTATTTAAGTCTTTAACTCTAATACTGATACATCAATTCAGTACAACCATCTTGAAACGTTGCATACATAACAACGTTATCACGGCAACATCTATCAGAACGTCTCATAACATTATTTACCTGAGCATGAATATTAGAAAGATGGTAAACTATTTTCATGTTAGCTTATTCATTCTCTGGATATGATCAATTGAATATCTCGACATTTCTTTATAATACAAAAAAAAAATCCAACCAGCTCTGATGCTACTTTAATAGATGAAATAATTAAAAAGATATCTTCTGCTTCTACATAGAATGAGTTCATAAAATTATCAAATATTAAATATTAAAAAAAATTTCACGGTATTATTTATATGCTGCATAAACTAAAAACAAATAAAACGCGTTAGAAAAAACTGAACTCATAAATCAATGCATGTCACAAAAATACCACACTTATGTTGAGCCGAGTCATACGTTTCCACGTACGAATAGTAAGTGTATCTCACTGGGCAGATAGCACTGCATTGAATGCAGGGACGTTGCAGGTAGAGGGTGAATGTAACTTTAGCTACACCAGCATTCAAACGCGTGATAATTGTAGAAAATAAAATATGACTGTTTAAAGTCTTCTCGGGTCAATATTACCCAGCATTATTTGTGCCGGGTGAAGATCTTTCAGAATGAAATATGCTTACAAAAAGTTGAATTTGCAAGTTAATAGGATATCACAGCTGCAGCTGTTTATGCAGCTGTGATATCCTATTAACTTGCAAATTCAACTTTTTGTAAGCATATTTCATTCTGAAAGATCTTCACCCGGCACAAATAATGCTGGGTAATATTGACCCGAGAAGACTTTAAACAGTCATATTTTATTTTCTACAATTATCACGCGTTTGAATGCTGGTGTAGCTAAAGTTACATTCACCCTCTACCTGCAACGTCCCTGCATTCAATGCAGTGCTATCTGCCCAGTGAGATACACTTACTATTTGTACGTGGAAACGTATGACTCGGCTCAACATAAGTGTGGTATTTTTGTGACATGCATTGATTTATGAGTTCAGTTTTTTCTAACGCGTTTTATTTGTTTTTAGTTTTTTTTAGAAAAAAATCACTCGCTGATTACCTAGAGCGGATTTCGGCGGAGTTAAAAAAGTCAGACTCTGAGGATGAAGATCCAGATCCTACTTTGGAAACCGAAAACAAAGATCAGTTGTCTGAACTCAGGGATAGCAGCAAAACCGAGCAAGATGCAAGCGATTCAAGTGAAACATAATCAGATTTGTTCGATGATCGTGATCTATTGACTTTGCAACAACGGTTCATTAAAGGCCGAGATGAAACAAGATGGGAAAAAAGCACCAGTACAATCAAATGAACGTAAGGATCAGGAAATATAAGTACGGAGACACTTGGTGTAAAAAAGCTGCTCAAATTATTAAATTGGGGTCAGAATGTTGAGACTTATTTGTGAAAAGTGATATGTTGCGCGAGATTTGAACAAACTCGTATACTAACTTACATATCCAAGAAAAAAGAGCCCCCGCAAGGGAATGCTGGCCGACAGGAATACTCTTGGAAGCTAGTATTCAATGGGGAGGTCCGCCCCCACCTACCCAAGGAAATTCCTGCAGGGGGAACGCTGGTTGACAAGAGCACCCTTGGAGGTTAGCATTCTTTAGGGAGCGCCGCCAACACGGACCCGAGGATATGGGGGTGCCGTGAGGCTCACTCTTGGGATGACAAGTAACGACCCTGATTGGATCTGGACTACGCTTTGGGCAACGAACTGGAATTTGTGCTTTGGGCTGGCGGATATGATGGTTTGGACCTAGTTCCTTTGCATGGTAGCGCCGAGGTTACACTCGTGTGTGGATGGCTTCAATGGAACTATCATACCGTCTCCGCCCCCTGTAAAACCTTGGTAGGCCTTGGAGTACGTTCGAAGTTTGCACCATTGGATTAGTGATATAGGTTCGGTTGAGACAGACTCCTGATTAGCGCTGGTCTGGCTCTGGGAACTTCTCCCCATAAGGGCTTGTCCCAACCCTCACATGGCCTCCCTGCTCTGCAAAGATAACCATTGGACCAAAAAGGCGACTATACACATGAACGGAGATAGCGGCTCCAAGGGGGGCCCAATAATACTGAAGTAACGAAAAACACTTAGAAAAGATAAAAAAAAAAACCCCAAAAAAATAATAAAAACGACGACGACGTAACCAGCGGTTGCAGCCACGATATTAACAGTACATCGAGAGCGGTACTAACGATGACAAAAACGACGAATAATACAATGACAGTGAAGACGGACGAAAAACGGAGATTAGCAGAGAGTTTGGTCCAGACTGCGGCATTTGGGCGTAGCATAAAAATGATGCGAACGCCAGAGCGTCCTATGAAGAAAAAGCGGGAAACTTTGCAGAACACTTTAGGTGGTCGAGTGGTGAATGAAAATGTTAATAGCATCGAGAGCTCGATGATCACTGCTGCGATCGTGACCAAGGCAACCCATGCAAGAGTTGTAAGATTGACGCAGGAAAGAAACGAGTGACCAAGCAAATAAAGCGACGTTGTGTGATTGCGCTGCCAAGGTCAAAAATGTGCCGGATGTACTGTTTTCGGAAACGGAAAGCGAAAACCTCTCCCAAGCATGGTCACAAAGTGCGATTGCCACCTAGTGACATGAAGAGGAAAGGCTATTCCGAAAAGCGGGAGATGTTCTGAAAAGAATACAATCGGCATAAGACTCCCCAAAAATCAGCAAAACAGTAAAGATTGGGCTTCTTGAACTAGAGGAGCTCCAAGACCGTATAGGACACTATCAGAGGAACTGATTAAAGGCCGAAGATAAGCAGAAGGCTATAGAAGTGCCTGGAGACGAGATTTAAAGGCCACGTGCAGATAGCTCCACCATCAAAAATCATTAAAGACTGGCGTTTAGCCCAATCGAAGGAGATTGGGACAAAAGAAGGAAGAAAGAGGCATTTGATGGGCGTAGAGCGCCAGTCATGGGTTCTAGACAGTGCTTACAACAGGAGCAAAAAAACCACGAAGAAACTCCTTCAAAAGTGCCAGAAAGTAAAGATGACATTGTCCATGGTGAAACAGCAGTCGAGTTTCCACACTTCACAAAGTCGGAACTGGAGGAGGCAGTCCTTTTATTGAAAGCGAGGAAGGCTCCAGGCCCAGCTGGTGTTCCGATTGAGTTTTTGCGGCTTGTCCAGCATCATTGTGCTGACTTGTTGGTCAGCAAATTCAACGCTTACCTACGGGATGGGGTTTTCCCGGTTCGATTAAAGGTTGCGAGCCTCGTGCTGATCAGCACGGGGAAGGGAAATCCCGATTTTGCATTTGCATACAACCTGTTACGCATGCTAGACATGGCTGGGAAAGTGCTAGAGAAACTCATTAAGAGAAGATACACTGACGTGATTCGTGCTGCTAGCAACCCATCTCCTCGGCAGTACGTCTTTAGAGCAGGACTTTCTACCATTGATGCGATTGCAGAGGTGGTCAGCGCGCTACAAAAGGCAGAGGCATATAGTCACACTAAGTGACGGATCGTTCTGTTTGTGACACACGACGTCAGGAAAGCTTTTACCTCCGCTAGATGGTAGGATATTCTGGATATGCTGAAAACCCCTTTCCAAGCTCCAGAATATCTAATGCAGCTTTTGAGGGACTACCTTAGGGACCGAAGCCTGCTCTACGACACGACGCAGGGCCAATGAAGGATGAAAGTTACATCGGGTCTTACCCAGGGATAATCCTTAGTCTGGACCTGCGAATCGTGTTTTAAGACGGGCTACTGAGACTGGAGATGCCAGATGAGTCGCGCTTGATCGGCTATGTGGATAATGTTGCGGCTTTGGTCACTGGACGCACTGTAGAACCAGCGTTACTTAGGTAAGGTATGCTAATGCGCCGAGTGAGGGACTGAATGACTGCTCGCGGGTTCAGTTTAGCACTGGAGAAACCCAAAGAGATCATTTTGACAAAAAAGAGAATCCCTAGGGGCCACTGATTGACTCGAAGATGAGTTTCTCTGAGCAAACAAGGGCAATGGCTGAGAAGGCTACCACGGAAGCATTGGATATGAGTCGACTTATAGCCAACGTAGGAGGACCCAGCCCATCAAGAAGATGCTTCTTGATGAATGCTGTAGGGTCAGTGCTACTATACGGAGCAGAGGTATGGGGCGACGCTCTCAGTAAGGAGGTTTACCGAAAACTTTTGGCACAGGTACAGAGAAGAGGAGCTCTGAGGATTGCATCTTTGGATCTGACAGTCTGCGATTCGGTGGTGAAAGTCAGCCTCCTTGCTAGAAAGCGCCGCTTTATTTATCCACGCTGAAACGAAAATGCAAGGTAGATGGTTGTTTACGAAAAGAGACATCGCCCAATCAACGATTGGCAGCAGTCTTGGGTGAATTGCACGAAGGGAAGGTGGACTGTGTGCCTCATCCCGGGTGTGAGTCCGTGTCTAAATCGAAGGTATGGTGAGACTGACTTCTTTCTGACCCAGCTTTCGAGCGGGCAGGGTGTTTTCAGTCTTACCTGCACAAGATTGGTGGTTCATGGTCCCCCGATGCTCGGCATTGTCCAAGAGAAGAAGAAAATGCCTGCCACACATCGCAGGCTGCAAAGGTCCCTCTATAAGGATACGGGAGAGCTCACTCCGGATGATATAGTCGTGGTGATGCTTGAATCGGTTGAAAAATGGAACCAGGTCTCTGATTCGGCGGTGAAACTCAGTCGAAGCGTGATATCTATCAACCTCCTTGCTAGAGAGCACCGCTTTATTTATCTACGCCGAAACAAAGATGCGAATCAAATGGTTGTCTACAAAAAGAGACATCGCTCACTCAACGATTGGCAGTAGTCTTGGGTGACTTCCACGAAAAGAAGGTGGACTGTGCACCTCATCTCGGATGTGAGACCGTGGCTAAATCGAAGGCATGGTGAGACTGACTTCTATCTGACCCAGCTTTTGAGCGGGCATGGGTGTTTTCAGTCTTACCTGCTCAAGATTGGTAAGTCACGGTCCGCCGGTTGTCGGTATTGCCCAGGAGAGAAAGACAATGCCTGCCGCATATTTTTTGCGTACATAAAATGGAACAGGCTGCAAAGGGCCCTTTCTAAGAAGATGGCAGAGCTCACTACGGATAATATAGTCGTGGTGATGCTCGAATCGGTTGACAAATGGAACCAGGTTGCACACTTTGTTCGGGCAGTCTTAAAAAATGAAACAGACTCACAGCAGCCGGGGGCGTTGGGGCTGGGGGATCACTTGTCAGGCACTTTCTCTTCCCCTCTCTCCTCGCGCTAGAAGAGGGATCCCCCCGCTTGAAGGTGGCTCATGGCGTAACAAAACAAAACATGACCCGAAGTAATGTATCAAACGGTTCCAGGCTGGGTTCTCAGGTTGACAGGGGAGGTCTTTAGTGGGTAATCCAGTCGCCTTCTTGCGAGAATGGTAGTTCCACACTCTACGTAAATGGACATTCACCTCCATACCACAAAAGAAAACAGCAGCATGCGTAGCTTTGAGCGAACATAGATACATGAGTTAAGTGGAAATAAGTGAACTAAAAGCATTTATTAGACTTTATTCTACTTTGTACAGAGCTGTTTACTTTTTGATAAGTCTACACGTGATAAAAGACAAAAGCTTGATAAGTTAGCAAATATACGCTAAATATTTGAAACATTTCTTGAACGGTGCAAAAAGATGTATGTTGGGAGCATCTAGAAGTCGCTGTAAATTTTGACAAAATAAACCGTCTAAACCAGCTAGATATGCTTTGGTTGAAGCAAAAACATTTTACGTGACAAATTTGGAAATTAACCCTGGTAAACAGCCCAGTGGCACATAGTCAGTCAGCAACAAACCGTTTGATGTGGTTGATCGTGTTGTATTTCCAATTTCTAAGTCTCACCGTAATATAACATTTGACAATTGGTTTGCCAGCTAAGAATTGATATCTCATCTTCTGTACCTGTACCAACACAAACTTACTTTTGTAGGTACTTTACTTAAAAATCAAAAGCAAGTTTCCTCTGAATTTATGGTAACAAGAGAAAAACGTGAAAACTCAACAACTTTTGGGCATCAAAAAGATCAATCTCGTATATCCTTAAGAAAAATAAAGTTGTCCTTTTTATGTCAAGCTAACGTCACGATAATCATATCGATGACTCTGCAGGTAATAAGCAGAAACCAGGGATTATAACTTTTTATAACTCAACAAAGAGTGGACTAGACGTGGCTGATGAACTATGTGCCTAACTATGTTAGCAGAAACTTGAAAAAATGACACTCATGTTTGCTATGTTGAATATAGTAAGAATTAATGTAAATATGATATATCGTGTTAATAATAGTGTTAAGATGTCACTTCTAGAAAAATCTGGGCCTTTGTATGGTTCAGGAACATTTACTCTGGCGCAGAACTCGTACCGCCGCTCTCACTATGGCTCTCGATTTGCACCTCGCTTGCACATTGTTTGAATCGCGCCTTGCTCTTGATTTGCACCACTGATTTACCCTTCGTTTGGCACTGGTAATATGCACAATTTCTGCACTGCTCTTGCCAGCTCCCCTGTTGCGGTTCGTATAATTGCGCTCCTTACTAGCCCATCGCTTCCTGAACGAGGCCGTTATCTGCTGTATTTTGCGCCACTGTCTCAGCCACCTCTTGCTCAGCTCTGGCTGATTTCTCGGTAATGGTTGCACTAGCACCTCCCCAATCAAAAAATCCCCGTTGGCAGCACCAGCCGGAAAGGTAAACTTCTCGTATGTAGCGTAAGCCAAATTCTTTCGAAAAAGAATTTGGCTTGCCTACTACTAAACTTCTTTCTGCAATTTTCGTAGTACCACATGGGTATTTATTAACATAAAAAAAATCTGGCCACGTTCGTTTTTAGAGACCTTTTATCGGGGCGCAAATATTTTGCTAAATAAATTGAGTTGCACGCGTATGGATTACATATTGAAAATCGGCGGATCATAAATTGTTGTAAACATATAAATTCCGGTTTCGTCCTTCTCGCATTTGCTGTTTACACAGTTCACAGTGGTAACCACACAAAGGCTTAAATAGCTCGAATAGTTAATTTGAAAAGATTTCCGTAAAAGTTTAATCAGCACTTGCATTGCCATTAATATATACATTTTCAATTTTTTCTGAACTATGAGGGCCGTCATTTCGATTTTTATTGAAATCGGCTGCTAAAAATATTAAGCTGTAAATTTTCGACTGTTTTATTTGTCATTCGATTTGCATAATTAAATTAAATTAACTTGCCTTAATAACATATAATTTCAAGTTTCAACGGAATCTGTTGAGAACCTTGGCTGCAAGAGGGCTACAGAAATAAAAAACATTGTATGCCACCCCCCTGTATGGGGAGACCCGCCTGTATGGGGAGACCCCCTTAAATACCTTAAAATATTTTCTTGCACTGTAAATTTCAAGAGGCACAACTTTTGCCCTACGTAGAAAATTTCCTCATTCTAGCTCATGTGGTTTACGAGAAAACTTGTTATGACGCACGAACAAACGGGCGGACGGACGGACAGACAGACAAGTCGCGATTTTATAATTTTTTAGGGTATTGTTAAAAATATTTTACAATATCTTAAAAATGATCTGGTTTATAAGTTCTTTCAAGTAAAGTCATTCAGAACGTTTCCATGAAAAATATTCATTATTTCAGTTGGCACTAAAATAGCGAATTGCGCTCGCCTTCAGACCTTTGGGGGCCACCATTTTGAATGCATGCATTTGATTTTGGATTATTTTAAATCTTTGTATGCTAGGACCTCATCAATCAATGTACTATCTCGTTCAAATAGGAGTTTCACTCTAGACAGGGCAAAATAATTCAATTTCTAAAGAAAATGGCAGCTAAAAATATTGGGCTTTAAATTTTCGACTTTTTTATTTTTCATTCAATTTTAATAATTTCCTGTAAAATACAAGAACATAGTACAGAGATTCATAATCTCAAGTTTCATCAAAATCCGTTGGAAAATGTGACCGCTAGAAGGCCACAAAAACATGAAAAAACGCATATTTAAACGGCCGCCATTTTGAAATTTGCGCATGCATGGTCACCAAAATATCAAAAGCTGTAGGTGTAAGTAATGTCTATCTCGAAACCAAGTTTCATATATGTCGGATTAAAATTCCGACTTTTAAAAGCCTTTGAAATTTTGACCTTCAACTGGCCGCCATTTTGTTTTTCGCAACCTGACCTTCAGTTTTTTTACGTAATTCTCTAGATACTTATAATTTCTATCAAACTACCGAATTTCACGAAAATCTGTTGAAAGCTTTGACCACTATTACAACAACAAAATTTTGCATGTTTTTCGACCTTTGAGCGGCCGCCATTTTGTTTCTGCCGTACCGACTTTGAATTTTTTATTGTGAGATTCATCACATATATCAATGAATCTTTGTACCAAATTTCATCCAAATTGGAGCTATACTTTGGTCAGCACAGAAATCACGATTTTTCGTCTAAAATGGCCGCCATTTCGTTTTTGCGTGGCCGATATAGCTGGTTCACAAATTTAACCGAGATAATTACCCAATACACCTTTCCTGAAAATTTGGTGAAAATCGTAATAAAACTGCAACCTCTAGCGAGGTCACAATTTTCGTTATATCCCATATATATATATATATATATATATATATATATATATATATATATATATATATATATATATATATATATATATATATATATATATATATATGATGCTCTCCGCAATAGGTAAATTTCTCTCGAGAAATTTACCTTAAAATTCCCTGGGGTGAATGCACTCAAGTCTTGCGCGTCGTCAGATATCGCATTCATTGGTCGAGAGTTCAGGCACGCCTCTATGTCTACCAATACTGTGCACAATTGCTCATATGTCAGTCGCTGTTGCTTCATTATACGCTTTAGATGGTACTTCATGGACTTAACTGCTGCGTCCCAGATGCCTCCTTGATGAGGGGCAGCATGAACTTGATGAGGGGCAGCATGAACTTCCATTCTGTGCCCTGGACGTTTAACTGCTCTAGCACTTCTGCACCTTACCAAGTCTTGATCGCACTCTTCAACTGCTTATCCGCCGCTACAAAAGTCTTCCCTTTGTCGCTGTATAATCTTGCACATCGCCCTCTTCTGCCAACAAATCGTCTGAAGTATGCTATAAAGGCTTCTGCTGTTAAGCTCGTCACTACGTCTAGATGCACGGCTCTTGTCACTAGGCACACAAATACTGCTACATAGCTCTTGACCTCCACCTGACGCCCTGCTCTGCCTTGCCTCGCAACCGTGCATATTGGCCCTGCAAAGTCAACTCCTGCGTATAAAAATGCTCTTGCTGGTCGCACTCTGTCTGCCGGAAGATCGCCCATCAATTGCTCGCTCATTCGCGCATCTAACCTTGCGCATGTTGCGCAATAATGCATTACGTGCCTTGATGCTCGTCGTAGCCCCGGTATCCAGTATTTGTATCTTATATACTGCATCATGAGCTGCACTCCTCCATGCTTCGTGGTCTCATGCGCCTCGCTCATTATCAACTGCGCTAGTCGTGAATTTGCTGGTATGATTACTGGGTGTCACTCATGATATTCGTCCTCGGCTCTGCCGATCCTTCCCTCCACGCACAGAAGACCCTCTGGGTTCAGGATCGGTCTCAATGCTGCAATCTTGCTCTTACTCGGGAAGCTCTTGCGTTCTGCTCTGATGCACTCTAGCTCTGCGCCATATTGAACTTTTTGCACCTGGCGCACCCATAAATTTCGCGCTTCTCGTTTTTCTTCGCTCAATGGCAGACCATTCCGTCTCTTGGCACGCTCTTTTTCTTGCGTATTAAAGGTGAACCTTAGCACATATGTCGTCACGTTGATCGCTTTGCTCATTTTGCTCGCTCTTTCGAGTATTGATTCTTGCGCTACGTTTATCATCATTGACATATAGCTCTGGACCTCTTTGCTCTGTATGCATTCCCTCATCACTTGTTCCGCATTTGCGCTATCCTGCATAGGCTCTGGCCATTCGCTCTGCACTCTGTTCAACCAAGTGGGTCCCATCAGCCACAAGGTACTGTTAACTAGCTCTACTGGCGTTGCTCCTCTGCTCAATAAGTCGGCTGGGTTGTCTGCCGATCGCACATGCGCCCATGTTTTATTTTTGTATTTGCTTCGATGTCTCTGACTCGATTCGCTACATACTGCTTCAGCACGTTCGGAGGCTTCCTTATCCAGTGTAGCGCAACCATTGAATCGCTCCATAGAAAATACTTGCACTCATTAAGCTCTAGCTCCTTCTTTGCCTGGCACATCATTTTGCTCAGAACTTGCGCTGCACTAAGCTCTAGCCGTGGTATGGATATTGTTTTGATCGGCGCAATACCTGATTTTGACATCAATAGTACCGTTGATATTCGCCCTTGCTCATCTTCTGCTCTTACGTATATTACTCTGCCATATGCCTTCGCGGACGCGTCAGCGAAGCCGTGTAGCTGCAGCTTCAGGCGTCTTCCTGTTCCTAGCCACCGCGGGATTTTCAATTTTTCAATCTCAGGCAGTGTATTCCGTAGCCTCTTCCATTGCTTGGCTATGCCTTCTGGCAGAGTCTCGTCCCAGCTTGTTTCTTACTTCCAGATTTCTTGCATCAGGATCTTGGCTTGTGCGATAATTGGTCCCAACAGACCATTCGGGTCATACAGCTTGGCGATCTGGCTTAGCACTCTTTTCTTTGTTATTGGCTCTAATTGCTCGCTCAGCTCGACTTTGAATTCAAGCACATCTTGCTCTGTCACCCATCTTAGCCCTAGCACTTTAGTTTCTTGCTCGCTACATAGCTCTTCTTTTTGCTCATGCCTTTTCGTTATATGCACGCTCTCCTGTTCGCTCATCGCTCTTGCTACTTGTTCATTATTCGATGCCCATTTCGCTAGCACAAATCCTGCACCTCTTAGCACTTTATCGACCTCTTTGCTCAGCATGACGGCAGATTGCTCGTCTTCAGCTCCAGTCAAGCAGCCGTCCATGTAGAAATCGATCAATATAGCCTCTATCGCAGCAGTATGCTCGCGCTCAGGTTCTTTCGCACCTTGAATCATCGCTCGCACTGCACTGTGGGCTGAGGATGCCATACCATACGTGACAACTTTCGGCCAGTATTCGCGCAATGGCTCATTTCTATGCTCTCGCCAAAATATTCTCTGACAATCCCATTGCTCTGGATTGACATTGACTTGTCGGAACATCATCTTTATGTCAGCTGTGATTGCCACTCTGTGTCGTCTGAAGCGCATCAATATGTCCGCTACATCACGTTGTAGCTTCCCGCCTACCACTTGCACATCGTTGAATGAGATGCCCTGATCCGTTTTGCAGGATGCATCGAATACGACTCGAAACTTCTTCACAACGCAATGATGTGGTATGTAGTACGTCATTTTCCCTCGCTCTGGCTCTCTATTTGCTCTTTGCATGTGCCTTATCTGCTCATATTTGCGCATAAACTCATTATATTTTGCTCTAAGGTCTAGCTCACGCTCTAATTTCTTTTCTAGCACAGGAAATCGCCTCAAGGCAATGTTTCGGGATTCGCCTATTTCTTTGCGTTCTGGCTTTACTGGGATAGTGATTGTAAATCTCCCAAATTGGTGACGCCGATACGTCTGCATAAACATTGCTTCGACCTGCTCTTCTACGCTCGTCTTTGTACTTTCTTCTCGCTGCTCTTCTTCCTCCCAGAATTTTCGCATTAGCACTTCTAGCTCTTGCTCTCGTTCTTGCACCGCTGCACATATTTTTGTTCCCGTTAGCCCTTTGCTCGGCACTGCACCAATTAATATGTATCCGAATATTGTTTTTTGTAGCACTGCACCATGTAGGCTTTGCACTATCTCCGGCCTTATCATTTGCGCCCAAACATTTGCTCCGAGTAACATATCAACTTCACCTGGGGTGTCAAAGCTCATATCTGCCATTGGCATGTCCAGCTCCTTCTCTATGATCTCGCGAACAATTTTGCTCAGTGGCGTTATGACGAGCCAACTATCATTTGCAACTAAAAAACTGCACGTCATTCGCACTTCAGATTCGAACCATGGCATTATGCCTAAAGTAGTCTTGCCCTTTAGCACTGTTATCTCGCCCGTCGCAGACCGAACTGTTTTGCACATTTACTCGTTAAAATGTTCACTTGCGATCCGGCATCGCACAATGCTCTTATTGGCCCACTCTTTTGCCCGTTCGCGTATAATTTAAGCACTACTGTCGCTAACACTGAAACTTGCTCAACATTGTCTTGCATCTTATGAGATTGATCATTCCCGTTGGTATTCGCACGCACCGTTTCATGCCCATTAGTCTTTGCATCATATCCATATTCAACGCGCCGTTTTCTCCTGCTCTTCCAATGCTCTCGCACTTTTAACCGAGCCCATTTGCTCTTCTTTTGCACTTTAAAAATAGTCCGTTTGCACCTTCTCTGCACTCGTACTTTCTTTATCTTCCTACTTCCGCACAATCCGTTCTGCTTTTTGCTCCGCCCACCATATGAAATCGCTTATTTCGCTCCTGGCACTGCTCGCACTTCTTTATACAATCCGCACTGCGCATCCTGCTATCTTCGCTCATTTGCGGCCTGGCCCAGCACCATAATTCGCACCCCTTCTCGTCATCGCACCTTCTCTTCTGGCTCTCACTGGACACATCACACTATTGTGCATCTTGCCTGGACAATTTGCACATGGCCCCGCATAGCATCTTCCTGCTGCATGTCCCGGCTTTGAACAATTAAAACAGAGCATATTGTCGATGACAAACGTCGTTCTGCTCTCTAGGCTCATCTCTAGGAATCGCACGCACCGATATAGGGGATGTTCCGCTCCGCACTTCATGCACCGCACTGTCAGCCGCATTTGCTCCATCGCTTGTGTTGGCTCCTTCGCTCTATTTTTCTCTTTGCATGACGCTCCTACTGATGCATGCATCAATGCTCTTGCTCGCTTCTCTAGAAATGTGCACAGCTCGTTCACCGTTGGTGTTGCATTTTTGCACGCTAGCTCCCATTGCTCTGCTGTTATCGGGTCTAATCGTTCGACCATCATATATACCACAATCGGCTCCCAATTGCTGAACTCGACCCCTAGCGCGTTCAACTGTCTCATCGACTCGTTGACGACGTCAATAATTGCTCGAATCCCGGCATAGTTGGCTACACTCATTGCAGGCATCTCAAACAGTGCCCTTATATGCGCTCTCTGCATTAAATAGATGTCGTCGTAGACCTCTGCCAGCCTGTCCCATGCCTGCGCATAATTTGCTCCGGTTAATTGCCACGAGCCCAGCACACGTTTAGCTTCTCTGCTCACCGCTGCTAGAAGGTACTGCAGCTTAAAAATTGGTTTTATGCGCTGGTTTTCGTGCACGGCCGCTTGAAACTTATCTCGAAATGAGCGCCACTCCTTGAACTCTCCCGCAAAAGTGCCCCACGTGTTCGGAATCGCTTTCTGCTCGTACACTTCCACGTTTTCAACACTGTCCTGCACTCGCTCTGCACTCGTTTCCGCCGAATCTTGCACCTCACTCTGCACCGCACCTTGCACTGCACTTTGCTCCATATATGCGGAGATCATGGCCTTCGCCTCAGCATACATTTCCTCTATCCGCTCATATATATCCGCCTCCTCCTTTACGTAGCTCCCTTTCTTTCGCCCTAGCGCATGATGCACCTTCTGGAACTTCGTTCAGGTATCCTCCAAAATTCCCAACTTTGCGCCTACCTTCGCTCTCGTCACTTGCTCCGCTCCAAGCTCATTCGCGAAATCACGCGCACGCTCTATACTCGCCATGTACGTCGCCCGCTCTTCTTCCGACATTTCACCGCGCTTTTTCCAATAAACTTTCTCACAAATTCCGTTTTCGATGCTTACTCGCCCGTTAATTCAAATCACTTTCTCACGCTCTTTTTCTCCGTTTTATTCGCCCGTTCCGTATTCACTTTCAATTCACGTATACCAATTCCTACTGTCACTTCGATCCTATCCGCTGCCGCTTCAGTAACATTTACGCTACTAATGAAATACAATTCCTTTCTTCTAAACATTTCAACCCTTAAATTCATGCATCGCGAATTTATGCCCATGCACACATACTCATAACGTCCAGGCCTGGTCTACCCTAAAAGCTAAAAATAATCTCATGCACACAAATTTTTCTACCTTAGCATTCCATTTCAACATGCACATATTCTTCGCCCATTCGAATTGCCCGTGCGCATCATGCACATCAACAACGCGCGCCGTCCTTTCATTGTCACAAATTGCTCGCGCTGCTCATAAAAACTTTACACAAACATTGCCCGCGCGCGTCGTTCAAGCTGAAATGTTCTTCGGTCGCCCATATCGCCGCTCAATTGCTCGCACATTTTCATTTTTCGATCTTCGCGCCACTCGTAATATTCCACTTGCACGTCAGACCCGCACCTTGGGTCCTATTCGTGCAGCGGATTGACTTTTTGCTCATTGCTCTTCTGCACTGCGCTTTGCTCTTATAATTCGCGGCTTGTTGAAGGGATTTGGGTATCATGTGTTTCATGCCGTTGCATGCTGGCCAAGCAATTTCCGAGATCATCTCATATTTGCTTGTGATGCCGTTTGTGTGGTTGTGCGCCAATGCTACATAGGGTTTGGGTGTTCGTTTCAATGGAAATTTGGAAGCATTTGTGAGCAGCCTACAGTGCATGTTTCGTGCTATATTTTGGGCAGCGGTTGCGGGTAATTTTATTTGAAGTCGTCGCTTGCACGTTTTTCATGCGCTTACACTTCCGTGGGCATATTTCTTTTAGGTTTTTCTTCGCGCCACGCACACAATTTGCTCGCTTCAATTTGCTTCTTAATTGGTCGCACATAACACTTTGGCAATTTGCACGTACTTGCACTTGTAAATGCTCGCTCTGCACATTTACATGCTACGGAGCTCTAGGGCGCTACAGCTCAATTTGTATGGAGGTATTTGCGGAAACCTTTGCGGGGATTTTTTGAAGGCCATTTGCTTACGGTATCCGGCTCGACGGACCAAAATGTATAATATTGCCCGAAGCCGGCAAAATCTTGCCGGTCGATATATGGAGGGGGGGTTTCCTACGGACAATGAAAACACTTATTGGCGGTTTACCGCCGTGCACTTGCACTATTTATTTGCACATATCAATTGCCGTACATTGCCCACTATGCTCAACGCACTGCACTTAATCTATCGCGCTCTTGCACTGCTCCCTCGGGACCGGCACTCGTGATAGATTCTCGGGGGCGATTCACTATCTCGTGTGTGGCTAGTAGGTCGGGTCCACCGGACAGTGTTGCTGTTCGGTACATATGTGATTAGCAAAAAATAAATTTCCAATTTCATCCTAAAATACTAATTAGAGATGAACAAGCAAATATGCTTTCATTATTCAAAAATAAAAGTTTTAAAGTGGTATACAATATCATTCAAATTAGTTATTCAAATTAAATCATATTTACGTTTTAAATTTCAGTTAATATATATTATAAATTATTTGAAAAGGCAACATTAAGCAATCAACTGAAATTAATTTTTTCAACGCTGAGTACCTGTTGGTCTCTTAGCTTTGGTTGTTCATTCCAGAAACAACTTTGTTGTTTTTGAAAGCAAGGAAATGCCAAACATAATTTTCGGAGCTCCTATAATAAATCGGGATAAGTTGCGGCGATATTTAACGAATTCAGACAAAATGAAACTTTTTAGCAAGCATAATGATTCCGTATAAAAAATAAATTCGTGATTTTTAAAAATACATATTAAAATTGCTCAAAATTTCCTGTTAAGGCGCTTCTTGCTGAAGCTATACGGTTTTCCAATAAGAGGTGTTATTTTAATATTAAAAGAATAATGCCATTTTTAATTAAGTGATAAGATGTTTATTTCATTATAAAGAGAAAGGTATGCCGTTAATAGTGAAAAATAACATCAGGCAAATGACCACCTCAGCTTACAGGACCATATCCTTTTCATGAAATTTTCCATAACCAAATAGCAAAGTGGCTGCCCTATGTCCTCGATAGCCTCACGAATTCCATCTTTGTGGTCTTTGAATTGACGCTGGGCTGTTGGCGTAGACTTCCTTTTTCCCGTGGCCCCAAAGGAAGAAGTCGCAAGGTGTTATATCACAAGATCTATTCAAAATAATACCTCTTATTGGAAAACCCTATATATAACAAGGTACAATGTTAACAAAGATTTAACAAAACTTCATGAAGTTCATTTGAACTATCTTTGTTCTTAAAAAAATATTTGCAATTATTTTCTGTTTCGATCCTTTTTGCCACAAAAAAACTGCCATTTCTAATTTTAGAAAAAATGCCGGTGAGGGTCATTTCAGTCACATAGTCGACTGAAATTACCGTTACAGATATTATTTCTAAAATCGGTAATGGCAGTTCTTTGTGCAAAAAAAGATTGAGACAGAAGATCATTTCAAATATTTTTTTAAGAAGCATTAATGAAAGCGATTTGGGTACATAGAACTGTACTCATGTAAGAAGAGTTTTGTACTTAATATTTAGAATATGCAGACTCCAGCAGTGAATAAATGCTTTCAAAGACAAACCACGGTTACTCTATATAAAGTAGCAATTATTTGGTCAAAATATTAACAACAATAACCATTAACTGAATTAAATCTTTAAGAAGTTTTTATAATTCATTTTTCCTAAAAATTCGGTGAAGATCTAATCAGAAGTCTAATGTCTGGTTCGTTAAAAAGCCAGAATAGTTAAAAAAACTGCAATATCTTTTTGTTGTAATCTGTAAAATTTTAAGCGGCTATAATTTTTAAGAATATGATTCAATTTTATTGAGCCTTCAAAAGTTTAAGGACCTATTAGAGTACCACTTATACTTTTCAGTGAATTTATGTGTATCAATATGAATTTAGTGGGAAAAATGTTATATTTACAAGTCCTACTTAGTTCATTGACAAAATTGAGTAAATTTTGACTTCTTAGGCATTTATCACTGTTGAACTTATCACAATAGTTTTGCCACTATTGAATTGTACGCTTTCATCAAGAGTTAATAGCCTATACTTTCAATGTTGAAGTTGGGGAAATTTACTCAATATTCTCATGAAAAAATGCCGTAATTTTGTATTATGCTACCCGTCACTCGGTAAATGAATTCTTAAAGATATTCATAGTTTATAAACTTCCTGGGTTTTCCACGCAAATCCTGACAAGCTCGTAATGTCCGAGTCTATTGAAAGCGCACATTATTCTACAGTCATATATTTTTGTTGTTGTAACGCAGGAAAATTCAAACCACCATAAACCCGTCTAGACATTTAATTTTATTGAATTTAAGCCTACTTTGCTCTGCAAAGACAAACATGAGACCAAAAGGCGATTACACACTATAACGAAGAAAAACAAGCTGAGTAAGTAGGAGAGTGCTCCTAGCGGAAGGTCTTTGTAACTCTCCCAGGCTTCGGAAAAAGTTTTCTAATAGCGTGAATCGATAACTTTAATTATTTACCCAATATATGGACTAGAAATTGCTCAAAGTTATGCAAAAGATGCAGAGTTTCTTTCATAAGCACACTGCAGCCGCCGTTTTGATCCAGCTTAAATAATTCTTTTGAGTGCCCGGCCGATTGAGCATATTCAGATTAAAAACTATTCCTCATGATAATTGGAAGAAAATAAAAGTGCCTAGATCAATTCGAAATATGTATTAAAAATTAACAATTGAATCTGGTTCGATTTCTAATAAATTTTGTGCGCATACAGCACTCTACATTATTGCAACATTTTAAGAAGATATTGCAAAATGCAAGAAACTTAAGGACACCAATTGGATTTTATAGGCAAAAAAATAAGATCTACAAATCACACCATTATTAACAAAGTTGAGTGAATTTCGATTTCTGAGGTATTTGTTGCCCTTTTACTTATAAGACTCACCTCCGTGATTATTTCAGGTTTGTCGGCTCAAAGGTGTACAATCGCGTGGGGGGAGGGCACCAAATTTCACTTCATTTTATCTCCCCCTAGCTCCTTTGATCCATAAACTGCCTCTTTTCTTTCAGATTTTAAAAGTTCTACTTAAGTCCTTTCATTTGATACCCCACTCAAATTTTCAAACTTTTGGTAAGACATAAATTTTTGAAAGTCCATCATTTCCTACCTTTTCACAAAATTTGAGCTTCTATAGTTTCTGAGAATACTTGCTGAGATGCACGGACAGACGGATGAATGGACGGACAGACAGGTCACGAAAACAGTAAGTCTTTGCAAAAAAATTTTTTACAAAGACTAGAAAACCAAAAAATAAGTAAAAATGTCAAAAACGACGACAGAATCAAAAGTTACAGCCGCGATGTTAATAGCACATTGATAAGGGTACCAACGACGATGAACAAAATGCCAGTGATGACGGATGAAAAACGGATGGCAATGAACAGCTTTGTCCAAAATGAAACTTTTGCCGTGTTCAAGTGCAGCTTACAAATACTGCAAACGCCAGAGCGTCATAAAAATAGAAGAGCGGGGAGATCTGCAGGGTACGCCAGATGTTCGCGCGGTGAAGAAAAATAGAAAAAACATAGAAAATTTGACGGTTACTGCTATGACTAATACTGAAGCGACCAAAGCAAGTATCTTAAATGCCAAAATAATAACGAACATCCTGTAATCCACAAAGAGATCATGGCAGAAAAAAAAGCGTAACTACACAAACGAAGTGCCGTTGTTTGATTTCACCACCATCATCAAAAATGTAGCTCAAGTACTACAATCGTGAGCGGAAGCCAAGAAAGGAGGTTGCAAAATGCAATTGCCGTCTAGCAACACGAAGAAGAAAGGCAACCCAAAAAGCGGGAGACGTTCTGACAAGAGCAAAATCTGTATGCGGCTCGTCAAAAATCAGCAAAGGTATAAGAATGGCCTCCCAGAACTAAAGAAGCTCCTAGACCGTATAAGGCATTAACGGAGAAGCTGTTTAAGAGCTGAAGAGGACCAGAAGACCAAAAAAGGGCAGATGGCTAAAGAAGCACTGAGGCTTAAGCCTGTACAACACGCGCAGATAGCTCCACCATAAAACATCAATAACAGAACAGCGTCTGACCAAATCGCTTCGGTATTGAGAGTCATTGTCAGTGTGATACTTGTCACTTTCCTCACTAGAGAGTGCAACGGTATTTACCTGGATCAAAACGAGGACACAACGAGATAACTGCTCGCGAGGGAAAACATTGTGCACTCAACAAGTGGTAGCAGTTTAGACTGCGCGCCCCATCTGGAATGTGAGACCATGGCTAAATTGAAGGCATGGTGAGGCTTTCTTCTATCCGACCCAGACTTTTAGCGGGTCTGGGGTTTTTCAGTCTTACCTGCAAAAAATTTGTAAATCATCGTCCGTCGACTGTTACTTTTTGTAGTGATCAAGCAGTCTACCTAGGAAACTGCTCGAGAAGCCTTCACGAAAAGGACAATAGTATATTACAAATGATGCCATTAATCAGAATGTATTGACCTCGAAACTTTCAAGTAATTGAAGCTGAACCCTTTTCAGTCTGGAAGTGATCAAACAAACGTTAATGAATAAACAAAATCCAGATGGATGGATGTGAGTGGACGTCACACATGTTTTAATTTTGTAACACCAACAACGTAAAGGGTATCCTTGAAATAGCTCCAGCTCTAGTATTGCAATTTAGGTTTGAAGGTGAAATATAGCTAGGAATGCAATGAACAGACACATTTATCGTATAACAAAAAAAAAATAAAATGCAAACAGCAATTTATCGAATACATGTAATCACATTATTTTGTATATACAAGAGACTTGCAAAGAAGCGAGAGACAAAACGTAAAAAAAATAAAACACAAAGCTACAAATGAAAAGAGTATCACAGTCAGTACGGAACATTAATATGTCTTACACTGAAAGTCCAAATAAACAAAATGAAAATTCCTTTGACAATCTTAAATCAAAATTGAATTTCCTGTCATCCACACTTGGTTATACAGATACAGAGAACGAGGAAAAATCAACGAAAACGATGACCTATAATTGCGCAATGTAGCGCTGCTTCATTTGATAAAAAAACAAGCTGGGTAGACAGAGCTAAACTTATGTCAGAAGGGTTTCGTAGCCAACTTCTCCAAAATGCAGACGCCAGCAACGAATAAGGTCAAAAAACATGTCAAAGAGATGTGCACGTTTAAAAGAAAATCCATTGTTTTTTTTTTTTTTTTTTCAACGGTGAACAAAAATCACTCAAAGTATGAGTTCTCAACAACATTTATTTTATTGATCTTATTTGAAAATTTTAAGAAAATTTAATCAAAACTGAAGTATCTGATTCGATGGAAAGTCCATAAAATACCAAAATCATGTGTTATTGTTGTTGCAATTCGAGAAATTTCAAATGGCTATAACTTCCACGTACATCATAAGATTTTCTTTAAACTTACAGAATCTTCTATAAGACTGCTTAAGTATTGAATTTCATAGAGTTCAAAGGTCTCTATACGATTTTATTGGGGTAAATGTGAAATTCGAAGATCATACTATTATTAACAAGGTTGAGCAAATTTTGACTTCTGTGGTATTTTTTGTTATTGTGCTCATAAACACCTACCTCCATAATTTTTTCAGATTTTTTACATCACAGGTGTCCAATCGCGAGGGGGGGGGACACAAATTTTTCATGTATTTACCTTTCCAATGCGCCCCTTGAAGCTAAAAATGTCAGTATAAGACCTGTTTTGAAAAGCTCTTATCAAGACCTTTAATTTGATATCCATATCGGCTACTTTTGATGAAATTTTTTTCGAGGCTCACTCTCCAATACGGGAGACCCCCTGTAGTGAATAAGTAGATTTTCATATGTCCGTGAAGGACCGCAGCGATGTTCTGCTGCCTCGGCAGAGGAAGATGTTGGTTCCTGCCGAGAATGCCCTCGTCCGGAGACGCGTGAATGCGCTGGCAGGCTAGCATTGCGGTGTCGTGGGGCGGGTTCGTTTCCCCGGCACGAGGACTCACTACAAAACATTTCGCATTCACGAATTGCTTGCAGAGTTCGAGAGGACGACCGAAGTCGCAAATCAGTAAATAACCTCCACGAAGGAATTACGACTTGTTGCGAGAACAAGTGCAACCTGACAAGAAAGACTAATTTGGGGTTGAGCTCGTCTTTACCCAAATACATTCAGGGCCCACAAATGAAAGAGGGGCAACCGGGTGGTGGTGGAGCCCCTTCATGCCCACCCAACCGGAATAAATCCAATGTTAAATCGTTGAAGTGGCCAGGTATTCCTCTTCTGAGTGGAAAACTCATACAACTTGAATTATATGAGCTTTCCCATCAGAAGGGGAGTACCCCGGTGACCAATTTATGTCATAGAATTATACAATTGAATTGCATAACTCTATGCCATAAAAAGGCACTTGGCTTGGGCCACTCAACCCATTAAGTCTCCTGAAACAGAAAAATTTTTAAGTACCCGGTGGCTGGCTCATATTTTGGGGTGGAAGCCTGCCACCGTACCGGGTCCTATACCCGATTGGAAAAGACCGGAAGGGAAAGACCGATTTTTACCGTTTAATTCATCATTTTATTTAATTTCATTGATTTCTCGTAAATACAAAGCAAAGAAATCAAAATAGTTCAACAAAAATTATTCAGTGTATATATTAAAACATTTTTTAATATTGATATAATTAGTATTTGCAGTATATATTAAAGATTACCCCACTTAATTGAATAAATTGAATAAAAAGAAACAATTGGTATATATAAAAAAAATGAAACAATTGGTATATATAAAAAAATGAAACAATTGGTATATATGTAAAAATGAAACAATTGGTATATATGTAAAAATGAAACAATTGGTATATATGTAAAAATGAAACAATAGGGGAACTTACCCAACCTTTTCCGACGACGAGCGCTCGTTGACGAGGTGAGTAAGTCCTGTAAAGTTATAATACTGCATAGCAAATTAGTTAAAAGCACTCGCGATATTTCTGGAATATTTTCGTTGTCAACTTTTCTTCTTCTTTTTTTTTTTTTTTTTTTTTCTTTTGGTAAATGCTAAAACGCACACGTGATAACGAGATTCATGCAAATTAAAACGTTTTTCTTTAGAATTTCCTTTTCGGCTTCTTGGTTGAATTCGTGAAAAATTCAGCACGAAACACATTAAAACTTTCTGGCGCGCATGGATCAGTACAAGTGACGCGCGATAAAAAAAATGTTTAAATCCGGGCTTTGAGTTTCTTCGCTAGAATATTTTCCCCCTCTCTTGCAGCACAGTCCCACCAAATTTACTTCCACGAGCAGGCAAAACTGAAACTGTTTTCGTTTTGGCTTTCCCGTTATCTTGACGAATAACTTCCCTTTGTTGTCTGCTGACGACCGAAAATTTGTAACAGTTGAGATCAAACAAACTAAAATTTCACGTCCCGCAATCTTGCACTGAGCACTATTTGTCGGGTGGAAATAAATAACTAAAACGGATAGAAATAACTAATCCTCGTTAGTTTTTCCGGTAATAAAATTATTCCCAGAGTTTCGTCCGCGATGACGTGTTTCCACAAGACAGTCCGTGATATTCACGAGAAATGATCCACGCGAATTTCCTGCTTTTCCGGCGCACACAACACTATCTTGCACTTGAGCAGTTTTCCGCGCGAGCAGGAAAACCCAAGCCCGACTAGCAATCTCCAATTTTACTTTCGTACGTCACTTGCGCACAACGAGCGCCAAGTTTTTCTTTTTCCGCTGCGGAACAACAACGTTCGTTTTTGTTGTACGGAAGATGCAAACACGCTTTTCTTTGTCGCGCACACGCTTCAGCAGCAACGCACCACCAACTTTTCCGCGATCGCCAACACCTCGCAGAAGCAGCACGAAGAACCGCAAAGAAAACTCTCCATTTTCAAAGCATAAATCAATTGCGGATTTTTCTTTTTCACTTGACACTCATTTATTCACATTCAAATCAATTTTCCCGTTCCAAAAACATTTACGGTCTTTTCGTCATTCAACCAACGCAAACCCCACAACAATTTTATCTTCTTCCACTTATTGCATTCAAATGCCAAATTCCCGAGCACTTTTCTTGGAAACCGTAATGAACACCACCGCTCTTGTACTATTTTCACCCACGATAACTTTCCGATTTCCTAACATATGCATTCGCATAGGCAATCATTAACGCGTATTTGGTAATTTCGATATTAACACCCTACGACATGATAAGTTTCTTTCCGCATCCGACGTGACCGCCGTGAAAATCCATAACCGACTCCCTACAATCCCCGTAATTCCACTTGACTTTTCGAAATGCAATTTCTATAGCGGGATCGCTACTCAAACCGCTTTAAAGGGATTATTACAAAACAACACCAAGATGTAACTCCGGAGCATGCGATGGAGCGATGACACGCCGGAGTAAGCGTAACTGAGATGACGTTATGTCTATGTGCATATTTCGTTTTTCGTCACACAATACTGCTAATACAAATGCAAGATCCCGAACGATATTGGCGATGGCTTGGATGAAAAACTCAAGCATGCAACGCAAAATAAAATCAATCAGAACAAATCACTTCACCGTCCAACGTAATTCGGAACTCGTATTCAATCGAAAACGAGCGAAACACTCCCCATCTCCATCCAATTCCTCGTTTGTGAGACGAAGCATAAGACTCGACTTGCCGGCGCCACTCTCCCCGATAATTCCAATGTTGTTATGTAGTTATCACCCATTTTCATGATTTACGACGCAATAGCATGCAAATTTCGCAAGCACAATTTAATATTCTCCACACTCAAGCAACTACGACACTTTATGGGCAAGTAGAACAATACGAACCCATTCAGAAAGGGGGAAATCACACAATTGAAGGTTTTTTTTTTGTTGCTATCAAATGTACTTTTTCCTTATCAGTTGTAGTTTATGACGGCGGTATTTGCAATTTCCCTTTTCACTGTCTTTTGTAGGTTCAATTAAGTTATCAATTGAAGGCAATTTGTCGTTTATGATAATTAGGCGTAATTAGGTGGGAAAATCGGAAGAATTAGACAAATTTTAAGGGGTTTAAATGATACAATGATTTTAGCGTTCATATAATTAACAGGTTAAATGATACAATGATTTTAGCATTCATAATTAACAGGTTAAATGATACAATGATTTTAGCATTCATAATTAACAGGTTAAATGATACAATGATTTTAGCATTCATAATTAAAAGGGGTTAACCGTTTCGTTCTAAGCATTTGCATACCGCGTTACACCGCAATTCGTTAAATTATCTTCAAAAGATATTGTAATAAGATACTACACATTAGAAATTTTTTTAAACATTTTTAGAATTTTGTTTCCCGGGTGTTAAGTACAAAGGAAATTTTTCCACTTATTATTCCTGCGAAAAAAAAAACGAGTGTTGCGATGGGGAAGGTGACTGAATCGACTGAATCCTTATTAAATTGCGTTCGTGCTGTGTGCCTGTGTCAGCGCTGCTTTTAGAGCCATAGTTCTTAGATTACTACAGGGCAGCTAATTTTCTCGTGATCCCAAGGCAATGCGGATTACGAAAAAGGAGCTGAAGGATCTTTCTGTGTCTCACGGGTTGCCTTCGGCGTCGGGACTAGAGATGACGAACAATAAAAGAACACAATTAACAGACGGACGGACTGACTTATGTCTATGTTTGCCTGGAAGTATACAATCTTTGCGCGTTTTTGAAAATATATGCGGACGGACAAACAGACGTGCCCAATTATCTATCGGCGCAGGTCTTTCGCGTGGTATATCCCCACTTCTTTTCCCGATGGATCCGTTATCAAGTAA
The DNA here is from genome assembly GCA_963969285.1 of Odontomyia ornata. Taxonomy (NCBI): domain Eukaryota; kingdom Metazoa; phylum Arthropoda; class Insecta; order Diptera; family Stratiomyidae; genus Odontomyia; species Odontomyia ornata. The sequence goes on along the minus strand of OZ017738.1, from coordinate 218,248,773 downwards.
CGGTTAGGTCCCATTACCTTCTTTATGCGGCTTTTCAGGAATCGCCTATCCAGCTTGGCGTTGTAATGCCCCGCGGCGTCACTTTGGCGGAAATTTCGCCGGAAAACTTCATCTCCTTCTTTGAAATTAGCAGATCGTGACCGGAGATTGTACTGCGCTTCATTTGCACTACCTGCGGCCTTAATCTTCCGTCCGATCTGTTGGCGGAGGTCTCCTAAACGTTCGTGGGGCTCCAGCGCAACGACCGGGTCTCCCAAACACTTTAATTGCCGTAACAGTCGGTATGATTTACCGTGGCAAATCATGTGCTGTCCAAAGGCGGCAAAGTAAGGGGCGACACCGGTGACGGAATGATACGAGGATCGCAGGGCGCATGTGATGGCAGACAATCGCCGATCCCAATCCTTTTGAGATGGGTGGACGTAGGAACGGATCGCGGCCAATAGGGTGCGGTTCAACCGTTCTGACGCGTTGGACTGAGGAGAGTATATGGGCGTCAGTTGGTGTTCAATGCCATACTGCTCAAGTAGGCTCTTAAACTGCCGAGACCGGAACTGTACTCCATTATCTGAGTACACACTCTCTGGAACTCCGAACACATGGAATACCCGGTTCTCTAAGAATTTCACGATCGATGGAGTTGTGAATTTACGGATAGGTTCCACCATTGGGAATTTTGAGAGCTGATCTAGAACGACTATAGCTCCGATGTGTCCCATGGAAGACCGAGGATATGGACCGAGTAGATCGATGTATAGACGCTGGAACACGCGTTCTGGGACGTTGAGTTGACCCATAGGAGGTCGAAGAGGCTGGTTGGGCGCTTTGGTGCCTTTACAGGTCTCACAGGCGCTCACGTAGTCTTTGACCTGGGATGCCATTTTAGGCCAAAAGAAGTATTTTTTTAGTCGCCGTAGTGTTCGACCGTAACCTCCGTGGGCACTTAACGGATGATCATGTGCGCGGAGGATCAGCTGTTGTGTCATTTCCTCCGGTACCCAGAGTTTCCAAGACTCTTCTTCCTGCCATGGATCACCAGTGGCGTATTCGTTTCGTCTATACACATAGCCGTCTATTACCTTCAAGTCAGGCAGCTGTGTCTGTTGGGTCGCTATGGTTTGCCTCAACTCTTTGTAGCTATCTGATTCGAAATGTGGGCTGTCCAAATCTATTTCGATGGGGTCCTCGTCATTTATTGTTATTTCGGCTCCCTCTGGGGAAAACATCCGTGAGAGAGTGTCGGGTACGATGTTCTGGGTTCCTTTCCGATGTTTGATGGAGAACTTGAACCCTTGCAGTTTAAGAGCCCATCTGGCTAGGCGTCCACTTAAATCTGCCTGGTTCATCAACCATTGTAGTGACGCGTGGTCCGTGATGATCTCGAATTGGTGGCCCTCGATATAAGCTCGGAATTTCTTCACAGCCATTACCGCTGCCAAACATTCTTGCTCGGAAACAGTATAGTTCCTTTGGGCCGAATTCAGCTTATTGGACATGAAGGCGATGGGAGCTTCCTCTCCTTCATCGGTCAATTGCACCAGCACGGCTCCTACTCCATGTTGACTTGCGTCACAATGAATGGAGAAGGGCTTCGTGAAGTCGGGGCTGTGCAAGACAGGAGCTGATGTGAGGGCTTGTTTAAGCTCTTCAAATGCCTTTCGGCTGAGTTCGGTCCAAACGAACTTCCCTTTCCGCAACATGTCTGACAGGGGCGCTGAAACTGTTGCATAATTCCGAACAAACCTTCGGTACCAACCGCACACACCAAGGAAACGTCGTAGCTGCTTCACAGTTTTTGGTAAGGGGAACTCATCAATCGCACGAGTTTTGTCTGGATCCGTTTTGATAGTGCCATGTCCTATGACATGGCCTAAGTATCGGACTTCTTTCATGACAAACTTACTTTTCTGTACGTTGATGGTGAGTCCCGCCTTACTGATGTGCAGGGCTACTTCTTGTAGAAGTAGGAGGTGTTGATCGAACGTTTCCGTGATGAGTAAAAGATCATCGAGGTACACGAACACTTGGTGTTTTAGGTGAGGTGGGATGACCTTGTCCATCAACCGAGTCATCGTTTGCGGCGCGTTACACAGGCCAAAGGGCATTGTGACGAACTGATATAATGGTCGTCCAGGCACTGTGAAGGCGGTCTTGTCCCTCGAGCCCTCATCGAGTGGAATTTGCCAGAAGGCGTCTTTTAGGTCGAGACTGGTGATATAATTGGCTTTCGGCAGTCTCCCTAGTATTCCATCGATGAGTGGAAGAGGGTACGCGTCCTTGATGGTAACCGCATTTACCTTACGGGCATCAAGACAGAGGCGGACTTTACCTGGCTTTACAACCAAGGTTACCGGTGAGGACCAGGCACTTTGGGACTCTTCTATGACCCCCAACTCGAGCATCCTATCTAATTCCGCATACACCAATTTCTCCATGGCTGGCGAGATGGCGTAGTGTCTCTGTTTAATCGGTTTACTATCGCCAACGTCGATGGCGTGTGAGACTAGGGTGGTGCGGCCAAGGCCTTGGGTAGCGTAAGATGGGAAAGCAGCAATGGATGCTTCCAGGCGTTGCCGTTGGTTAGACGTCAGGTCATGCCTATCGGGAGTAGAAGTGATTTCGTTGACATTTCTGGTTTTTAAAGACAAATCGGTGAATAAATCGGAGGCCAGTCCAAAGCGAAGGACGAAATCGACACCAAGGTATACGTTCTGAGTCAAAGACGGGATAATGTAGAAGGTAATATCCTTCGTCTGACCCCTGAACGTCACGGGTGTTGTTAGTTTACCTCGTATAGGGTGTTTGGTGCCATCAGCTGTACTGATTTCAGTGCGCCAGGATTTAATCAAGTTCGGGTATTCTTGGAGCACTTTCGAGCCAAAGCTCGAGGCAAGACAACTGATACTGGCACCCGTGTCGATCAATGCAAACACGGTCTCGCCCAACACTTTAATTGGATGATAAGGTCTGATCTCATTCTCAGCAACCTCCGAGATGTTACAAGAGTTTACGGTTTGACGGCAGGTGCGCACTCTCTTGCGGAAATTCCGCCAACGACGGGTTGACCATTTTGTCGTGCACGAACGGGAAGTGACGACTTCGGAAGCAAATATTCGCTCTCGAGCCACCCGATATTCCTGCAGTCTAACATGATAAGGTTTTAGCGTGCGTACTTGAGGCTGCCGCGGTTCTTCTGGCAGTGACTGCGATGGTCGTTTTAATATTGTCGTTGGTGAGGTCTCCGGAAGAGAGTGAACATCCGCAGTCGTAATGGTTATGGCTGGTGGGTTAACGTCAGGTTGGTTGGGGTGAGCCGCTGACTGAGGAGCTACTGCTGGGGTTTCGAGTACCGCTGAGGTGGTCGGGTACTCTTTTGGCCGTTTTTTCGTGCGGCACATTCAGAACAGTCCGGGAAGTAAGTGTCCGGCTTGCCGCAACCGTAGCAGAAAACCTTACGTTCTGCGCGGCATGAAATGAACCGGTGTCCGGTTTGGTGACAATTCCAGCAGGTCGTAAGACTTCCCACCGCCGCTACAGCAAGCTGGTCTGGGTCCAAATCATCCTCCAGATCTAGGGTGGTATAATCTGGGGCCAATTCCGCGATTCCTCGTCGAGGACCCGTCCTGGTTAGTAAGTATGGCCGGTCCCGTAGGTCTTCCTCAAACCCTTCTATGCGACGCACATTTCTCAGCAGGGCCTCCATACTCTGTGGATCGGAGTTCACGATATGCCGACGAATCTCCGGTCTTAGATTGCGCTTTAGCAGGCGAAGAATTTGGGTAGAAGACAATGGCTCTGACAGCTGGTCATTCAACCGAAGGATATCGGCTCGATATTTATGGAAGGACTCGTCCGGACGCTGCCATCTAGCATTCATCTTATCCAGGACTAATTCGTCCATGTCGACCGTAGGGTATTCCATGCGGAGTACCTCCTTCAGCCGTGACCAGCGTATGGATGGTGGAGCTGAATGTATCCTCCAATATGTCTCCAGGGCTGCTCCCCTAAGCAGCATTGGCAGGTATCCTGCGAGCGCTGTGCGGTCTCCTGCTAGCATCTGCTCAATGAGTGACTCCACCCGACTTATGAAAACCTCCACCGTTATCGTATTGGGTTCCCCACTGAAATGTAGATTCCATCCCTGGATGATGCTGGGGATCTGTGTCGGCTTCAGCCGATACATGTCGTGTGGATGGAAGCGTTGGTCCGGCGGAATCACGGGAGCCTGATTTGGTGGCGGTGCTTGGCTCAATCGGGGCCGGTAAACTGGAGCCAACGGATTCATGGCTGTACCTGGCCGGATCCGTTCGGGATCACGCCGCGAGTCTACTGGGAAGTCCCACGGATTTGGGTCCGAATCCCACATAGGAGGAGTTCTTGGCCGGGATGGTGCGGGGTTCTCTCTCTGGCTCTCTAGAGAGGCGAGCCGGGTGGACATGTCCTGTACGAGCGCCATTAGATCTCGTAGAACTGTGGCTTCCACAGCCACCGGTGGACTCGCTTCTTCTGCAGGCGGAACTGCTTCAGCCCTGTAGTCATCGTCTCGTGCACTCCTTGTAGTGGATGGAAGGGGTCCGCTTTTGGGGACAGCTCCACTTGTACTGGAGGACTGAGGTCGTTCTGTTGCTGGCTGTGCGATTTCCAAAGGCTGTCGACAGAGCGGGCACGTGGATGAAGTTTGCCGCAGTTGTGCCAAACACAGCTGATGTAGCCTGTGTCCGCACTGCAACCTCTGGCTTGTAGTTTCGTCCATGTCCTCGTGACAGATGGAACACAATAGAGCTGGTCCGGCATCCGACCGCAACTTTCTCCTTTCGGGAGTTCTTTTGGTGGGCATGCTAAAAGAAATTTAAATTGCTAACTAAAAACCTAAATAAATATATATATATAAATAATGAAAATGTGAAAAAAATGATGCAAAATTTATAATTTGTAAGTGGCCGTCAGTGGCGAACTATAGTCGAACCTCACAAAAAAAAATGTATGATAAAGTTTCAAAAAAGTTTTAAGTTATCAAAAAAAAAATAATCGGTCTTTCCTTTCCGTCCTTCCTCCCAAGTATGGACACCATGGCACAATCCTTCTAAAACGTTTCAGGGACACTCTCTTGTGGCACCATGAAAATCAGGGTTCCGAAGTGATCCCTCATTAGCAAACTTCTCAAGTTACAGCTTGTCAGCCCAGGGTGGGATTCTAATCCACAAGCAGCGCGTGTCTTGTCATGGATAGTCATGGATTAGCTAATCAGCCAATCACATGAAATCAAAATCCATGTAATTTAAGACACTTAGGCACCGCTGGTTTGGGGAGCGGATCAGAATCCTCCGCAAAATAGATGTTGGGATAATAACCTCCGAACACAAAAAGGGACTCTAATATAATTTGGCCTTACTAGTTATACAATGGTGGTAAACCACCAAGGTATAAATCAAAAGAAGGACCAAACGATATTGATGTCCGAAGACAACACACGTTCGGAAGTTACTCGGCTGCTGGGGCACGATTAGTGCAAAAACCCTCGGGAGTTATCTACCCGCCAAAATTTCTAACACCTTGTGGGGACACCTAGAGACGATGGACTGTCTCGTGCTCACGACTGATGATACAGCCGGGCTTTTCGGGCCCCACGTTGGGCGCCATTTGTAGTGAATAATAGATTTTCATATGTCCGTAAAGGACCGCAGCGATGTTCTGCTGCCTCGGCAGAGGAAGATGTTGATTCCTGCCGAGAGTGAGTCCTCGTGCCGGGGAAACGAACCCGCCCCACGACACCGCAATGCTAGCCTGCCAGCGCATTCACGCGTCTCCGGACGAGGGCATTCTCGGCAGGAATCAACATCTTCCTCTGCCGAGGCAGCAGAACATCGCTGCGGTCCTTTACGGACATATGAAAATCTATTATTCACTACACCCCCTTAAATGCCTTATAATTTTTTTGTAGTTGAACTTTGAAGAGAGCACCAGTACAAGATTGCATGTTTCAGCTTAAGTATATTAGTTTGCGAGAAAAATTGCTGTGACACACGGACGGATGGACGGACAGGCAGGACAGGACAGGCTTTTAGTAGGGTTTTGTAAAATTATTTTACATAACCCTAAAAAGATATCATCGACTTTTGATCAAAGTCGAAAAGATCAGCGGCTGACAAATACGTCAAACGCAAGTCCTTTTATTCCTGCTTCGTCGCATACCTGAATTTTCTTTTCAAACGCGCTAAGAAACGCAGCCTAAGCCGAATCCTCAGCAAAAATTTCAATTAAGAAGAACCAAACCATCCTATTCAACAGCATATTAATTATGTTGTTTGCAATTTTATGTTGATGTATGTTTATGTTTTTGTTTCAGAATTACAGCCCTTTCGGGCCTTTACTTAGAGATAGTTAGAGTATCTCATTACCTTAATCAAATATATTGGCTATTCGGGAAGGTGATATGGCCAGTACTATGCTTTGGCCGTGTATCCATCCACGCAGCTACGATACCTTCTGATTTTAAACCTTTTATTTTATGTCCCCTAAATGATTTTCTTTTTAACCGACTTTCAAAGGAAAGAATGTTATCAATTCATCACGTATATTTAGTTTTTGTTGTTGCTTTTTAGGGTTTTGTACTAAAATACAAAACCCTATTGCAATCACGACCTGTGTCCGTCTGTCCGTCTGTCCGTCCGTCCGTCCGTCCGTCCGTCCGTCCGTCCGTCCGTCTGTATGTCACAGCACTTTTTCTCCGAAACTATAAGGGCTACAGCCATGAAACTTTGTACAAAGATCAGAAGTGGTGACCTCTTGAAAGCTCAAGGGTGGCAAAATTTTTCAAAGGCGTTTAAGGGGGGTCTCCCCATATAAGGGGGTGACCCCTCAAAAAAAATTTTTCACCATTGGTAGTCGAATAGGGTGTCATTGGAAAGGTCTTAATGAGATCTTTTCAAAACAAATCTTAAAATTGTCTTATAAGTACCGAGGGGGGCAGGGGAAGGGGAAATGTACGAACTTTTCGCGTACCCCCCCCTCGCGATTGGACACCTTCCATCCGAAAAATCTGAAAAAAATCATGAATGTAGGCCTTGATGAGTAGAACAACAACAAATACATGAGAAGTCGAAATTCACTCAACTTTGTTAGCAATAGTATGATTTATCGATTTTGTGTTTTCTTGAATAAAATCTAAACGGTACCCTTAAACTCAATCAAATTTAGCAAAGAGATGACTATTTATAAGATTGATCTAATCTGAAAGTTTCATAAAGATCGAATAGTATTTACCGAAGTTATAGTGATTTGAATTTTCGTGTATTACTATGGAGCAATATGCCCTGTATTACTATGGAAACATATTGCTACGGAGCCATATGCGCTTTTTACCGACTTAGACACTACAGCTTTGCTAGAATTTGCATGAACATTTCAGGACTGATAGGTATCATGAAGACGAGTACATATAATTGAAACAAGTCGAAGAGGCAGGAGAGAGCTCTTAGCAAAAGGGCTTTGTAACCATTCTAGGATTCGAAAAAAAAATGAATCGATGATTACAGTACAGAGGAGTGGCCCCTGAAAAAAAAATTTCATGAAAGGTAGCCGATATGAGTATCAACTGAAAGTTATCTATGAGAGCTTTTCAAAACAGTTCTTAAACTGCCAGTTTTTGCTTCAGTGGTAGCACAGGGGGGGAAATACATGAAAAATGTGTTTCCTCCCTCGCGAATGGACACCAGTGATCTAAAAAATCTGAAAAAAAATATCAAAGGAGATATTTACGGGTATAACTATAACGAATACCTCAGAAGTCAAAATTCGTTCAACTTTGTTAATAATAGTATGATCCTCGAATTTCACATTTTCTCCAATTAAATCGTCTTTGACATGTTTCTTGATTTTATTCGTTGCTGGTTACTGCATTTTGTAAGTTGAGTACAAAACCCTTCTGACATGAGCATAGGTCTGTCTACCCAACTTGTTTATGTATGTTCACGCATAACTTTTGAACAGAGATAGAGAAAAGAGTGATGTTTTTGGCGAATGATACGTCTTTTTTCCTGTTAGGTCCCATTCAGAGGACGAGAAAATCAAATAACGGTTAAGGATTTTTATCGTTAAAACTAAAAACTTTTCGACTTCCACCCTAATTTTTCAGCATAACTGACCGACGCATATGACAATTTTGATTGTAGAGGTTTCAAATGAAGCACAGCATATCGGACTAAAATGTACTGGCAAAAAATTGTGATCCTTACAAGGACTCTCTAGATCTCAACTGCTCAATATGATACATTGATGTCTAGATATTGAACTTAATGATCTTTCGTATGAAAAATGGCAATTATTTTGCACTTTTCAAGAATTTGATAGAGATATCAGATCTTTTGGTGACGGAAGATAAACTTGATCAGGATCCTTAATTTTCTGCATAAACGGTACATTTTGGTCGGTCATTATTACCGGAAATAACCAATAAATTAACTCTAAATGCAACATACAACATAACCAATAAATTAACTCTAAATGCAACATACGAGTTGTAGTGAATTTCTAAGTTCAAATATGTCCGTAAAGGACTGCAGCGATGTTCTTCTGCTTCGGCAGAGGAAGGTGTCGGTATCTGCCGAGAATGCCCTCGTCTGGAGACGCGTGAATGCGCTGGCAGGCTAGCATTGCGGCGTCGTGGGGCGGGTTCATTTCCCCAGCACGAGGACCCACTACAAAAAATTTCGCATTCACGAATTGGACTACAGATCAAAAGGCGACCAAAGTCGCAAAAATTGTAGATAACCTCACAGAGGGAGATGGATCTTGTTACGAAAACAAGTGGAACCTGAAAAGAAAGGCGAACTTGGGGTGACCTCGTCATTACCTGACGAAGTTCATGGCCCACAAATGAAAGAGGGGCAAACGGGTGATGGTGGAGCCCCTTCGTACCCACCCAACCGGAATAAATCCATAGATATCTTGTTGAAGTGGCCAGGTATTCCTCTTCTGAGTGGAAAACTCATACAACTTGAATTGTATGAACTTTCCCATCAGAAGGGGAGTACCCCGGTGACCAATTTATGCCATAGAATTATACAATTTGATTGCATAACTCTATGCCATAAAGAGGCACTCTGCTTGGGCCACTCAACCCAAGACGTCACCTGAAACAAAAGAAGGATTAATGAGTACCCGGCGGCTGGCTCATGTTTCGAGGTGGAAGCCTGCCACCGTAGCGGGTCCTATACCCGGTTAGAAGTTGAAGAAAGGAAAGACCGACGTTTTACATTTAACATTTCATGCTTTGCCGTTTATTCTCTAATTTACAGGTATCATACATTCTCAAAATAGTATAAGCTTGATAACAGATATTAAGAGTTGGACAATCGTCGTATTCGCGTTCCGTTATGAACATGCAAAAATATTTATACGATTTAGCACGTAACTGCGATTCATTATAAACCCGACATGCATGAGCTCTATTCTTTATTCAATGGATAAAAAACGAAAAAAAAATGGGTTCGATACGTGGTACCACTCATCAAAGCCTAATTTTTCCCCAGATGCAAATTCACGAAAAATTCATATATTTTCTTTTTTTTTTGTTTACCTATCACAATGTGAAAAAATTGAGACTTATCTAGGCTATTAAGAGAAAAACCCGAAATTTTAAATAACAAAATCAATTTTAAATATAAAAACATGTCTTTAAATAGTTCGTGTTTTATATATTTTGCTTAGTCTGTCATATGGTTTCTATTTAAGATTTTTGATCGTCCATCAAGTAGATTTCCTCTCGGTGCAAAAAAATAATTATCGAATAGCAATAAATTCCATGTTTCATTTCTAGTCAACTGCCCCATACACCTCTCTCAACGATGCTTGAATTTTTTTTTTTCGAAATTAACGATTCTTCGGTGGTCTCTGAATCTCCACGAAACTGCACGCACCACGATTTTCACTTTTCGCTGGGATATCGCGCGAAATATTGCTCACTCAGTTAATAAGTTAAAACTTTACCTTTTCGCCTTTCCTTTTAGTCTAAAATCCGCATTCTATTGTCCATTTTTTTTTATCCCAGCGTAATATTCGTCATGTCCTTGACTTGAGCGCACGCACCAAATCCCAACTGGCGTTCCTCGTTTAGCACCGCCCGTTGTTACGCGATGAAGTCCAAACCAACGAATTGCCAAGCAGACCATCAAATACGCCAAAGTCCTTGCTGAATGAGAACAAAACCGAAATTTTGGTGTAGTATTCACAAGATTAAGTGTCCCAAGGCTGCGAAAGCAAGCATGGGGTGCGTGGTAGCCAGTGAGAAAGGAAAAGTGATTGCAACATCCATGCGAACTTCACTTAATGTGTATGACAATTAAAGCACAAAGCGCGTGGGGATGATTTGTCTACATTAATTGGCAACAAAACAGCCAAAAGCGGAGCGTACACTTGGAAATCTCGCAATTTCCGCACACACAAAACAGGCGAGCACCACAAAACACAGAGTTGCATCTTTCACTTCAAAAGCAAGCGACACCTGTTATCTCGTCGGACTTTGCAAGCGTTTCGGGCGAAAAAATAGTGCAAACGCTATTCACACAACATTTTCTCAAACATCCCCGAAATAGAGCACTGTATTGAACCCGTTGTTCTTGGTGATCGCTGACTTTCACTAATCCCGTATTAATCGCTGCATGCGCGGGCGTTTGCTTTTCTTCCGTTCAAAATGTCAAAGGACAAACACTTCACAATTCGATATCACGCAAAAATGAAATTGGAAAAAGTTTATTTCTTTTCAAGGTACTGTGGCGGTTATAATGCTTTTTATTACAGTCCTTCAACACACTGTGAAAACACTCCACTCTCCGAATAATTTGTTTCTTTTTTTTCCATTCGCGTCCGAAGTGCTCGCCGTCAAAATCAATCGCAGACTCCCTATGCCCTGCACATCCATAATCTTGATTTGCTAATATTGCGGGAACCGGTTCCTGTTCGTATCAAGTTATGCTCATTCCAAACATTATCAGGGTGACTGTAAGGTGACTGCATTCTAGTGCTATCGTCATACAATCACCGACTCATTTAGATGAATTGGTATTCATGTACATGCTACCTTTTTCTGTTTTCCTTTTTTTTTTCTTTTTATCTCTTTTTCTTTTGTTAAGCTACTACTACTACTGCGATTAGATCTCCTACGCACTTTATGGTATGGAGATACTGCTCGGTGTCCACTTGAATAGGAATAGCGAGAACTTCGTGGTGATATCGAACGATTTGTTCCATGACTACTAACTGAACGATACCTTATATGACTACGGGACGACGACCGATAGTCGTCGTTATCGACAGATGATGCTGATGAATCATGACGTGAGCGATAGTGTCTTTTCCGCTTTTTCGTGTTTGCAGGCTGTCCGCTTGAATACTTGTCAGACAGATGAAGTAATGGCGGGAATTGTGGGAGATCATCGGTTTGTATTGATATTGAAAATGTTTTCTTTCGTATCCGGTCTTTGCGTAAATGCATGATGATTTTGTCTTCGCCATGCTCCGTTTCCTTTCCATGTTGAGTCTTATTGTCATTTGTTGTAAGCGAATTTGCTTGCTCAATGTGAGACATTTCGGGTTTTTGTGGTGAAAACTGACTTGGCGCCGAGACACCTATGTTTGGCGATCTTTGAGGAGCAAAGTTGTTGTGGATTGTTTTAAAACAACATCCTGGATACTCGAAAGCAGAGAATTGCTTGATATTTTCACAACACTAGTTTTATTTATGGTATTATTAATATTTGAGAGTAAAGAGGAAGATTTTATGACTACCGACAATGGATTGTCATTCCGAACACTTACTGCATGAGTATCCAGCTTTTCAAAAACTGGTAGCAGTGTTATTTCCATGTTACAGCTAGCCGACACAATAATGATTTCTTCGTATTCGGGATTCAGTTTATTAGTACTGTAATTCTGTGCCCTGGAGCCACAAGTTTGTTCCATCGGCAAAATGGGCATGATCGGACCTACTTTGGCCGATACCGTTGAATCGATTCGTTTGCTTTGTGCTGCTTTCTTTAACTCTTGCATCCCCCTCGATTACTACAGGGCAGCTAATTTTCTCGCGATCCCAAGGCGATGCGGATTGCGAAAAAGGAGCTGAAGGATCTTTCTGTGTACCATGAGTTGGCTTCGGCGTCGGGACTAGAAATGACGGACAATAAAAGAAAAACACAATTGACAGACGGACGGACTGATACGTATGTTTATGTATACAACCCATGCGCGTTTTTTTGAAAATATATGCGGACGGACAAACAGACGTGACTAATTATCTATCGGCGCAGGTCTTTCGCGTGGTATATCCCCACTTCTTTTCCCGATGGATCCGTTATCAGGTAACGGTTAGGTCCCATTACCTTCTTTATACGGCTTTTCAAGAATCGCCTGTCCAGCTTGGCGTTGTAATGCCCCGCGGCGTCACTTTGGCGGAAGTTTCGCCGGAAAACTTCATCTCCTTCTTTGAAATTAGCAGATCGGGATCTGAGATTGTACTGCGTCTCATTTGCACGTCCCGCGGCCTTAATCTTCCGTCCGATTTGCTGGCGGAGGTCTCCTAAACGTTCGTGGGGCTCCAGCGCAACGACGGGGTCTCCCAAACACTTCAATTGCCGTAACAGCCGGTATGATTTACCGTGGCAAACCATGTGCTGTCCAAAGGCGGCAAAGTAAGGGGCGACACCGGTGACGGAATGATACGAGGATCGCAGGGCACATGTGATGGCAGACAATCGCCGATCCCAATCCTTTTGAGATGGGTGGACGTAGGAACGGATCGCGGCCAATAGGGTGCGGTTCAACCGTTCTGATGCGTTGGACTGAGGAGAGTATATGGGCGTCAGTTGGTGTTCAACGCCATATTGCTCGAGTAGGCTCTTAAACTTCCGAGACCAGAACTGTACTCCGTTGTCTGAGTACACACTCTCTGGAACACCGAACACATGGAATACCCGGTTCTCTAAGAATTTCACGATAGATGGAGTTGTGAATTTACGGATAGGTTCCACTAGTGGGGACTTTGAAAGCTGGTCTAGAACGATTATAGCTCCGATGTGTCCCATGGAAGACCGAGGATATGGACCGAGTAGATCGATGTATAGACGCTGGAATACGCGTTCTGAGACGTTGAGTTGACCCATAGGAGGTCGAAGAGGCTGGTTGGGCGCTTTGGTGCCTTTACAGGTCTCACGGGCGCTCACGCAGTCTTTGACCTGCGATGCCATTTTAGGCCAAAAGAAGTATTTCTTAAGTCGCCGTAACGTCCGACCGTAACCTCCGTGGGCACTTAAAGGATGGTCATGTGCGCGAAGGATCAGATGTTGTGTCATTTCCTCCGGTACCCAGAGTTTCCAAGACTCTTCTTCCTGCCATGGATCACCAGTGGCGTATTCATTTCGTCTATACACATAGCCGTCTATTACCTTCAAATCAGGCAGCTGTGTTTGTTGGGTCGCTATGGTTTGCCTCAACTCTTTGTAGCTATCTGATTCGAAATGTGGGCTGTCCAAATCTATTTCGATGGGGTCCTCGTCATTTATTGTCAATTCGGCTCCCTCAGGGGAAAACATCCATGAGAGAGTGTCGGGTACAATGTTCTGGGTCCCTTTCCGATGTTTGATGGAAAACTTGAACCCTTGCAGTTTAAGAGCCCATCTTGCTAGGCGTCCGTTTAAATCTGCCTGGTTCATCACCCATTGTAGTGACGCGTGGTCCGTGATGATCTCGAATTGGTGGCCCTCGATATAAGCTCGAAATTTCTTCACAGCCATTACCGCTGCCAAACATTCTTGCTCGGAAACAGTATAGTTTCTTTGGGCCGAATTCAGCTTATTGGACATGAAGGCGATGGGAGCTTCCTCTCCTTCGTCGGTCAATTGCACCAGCACGGCTCCTACTCCATGTTGACTTGCGTCACAATGAATGGAGAAGGGCTTCGTGAAGTCGGGGCTGTGCAAGACAGGAGCTGATGTGAGGGCTTGTTTAAGCTCTTCAAATGCCTTTCGGCTGAGTTCGGTCCAAACGAACTTCCCTTTCCGCAACATGTCTGACAGGGGCGCTGAAACGGTTGCATAATTCCGAACAAACCTTCGGTACCAACCGCACACACCAAGGAAACGTCGTAGCTGCTTCACTGTTTTTGCTAAGGGGAACTCATCAATCGCACGAGGTTTGTCTGGATCCGTTTTGATAGTGCCATGTCCTATGACATGTCCTAGGTATCGGACTTCTTTCATGACAAACTTACTTTTCTGTACGTTGATGGTGAGTCCCGCCTTACTGATGTGCAGGGCTACTTCTTGTAGAAGTAGGTGGTGTTGATCGAACGTTTCCGTGATGAGTAACAGATCATCAAGGTACACGAACACTTGGTGTTTCAGGTGAGGTGGGATGACCTGGTCCATCAACCGAGTCATCGTTTGCGGCGCGTTACACAGGCCAAAGGGCATTGTGACGAACTGATATAATGGTCGTCCAGGCACTGTGAAGGCGGTCTTGTCCGTCGAGCCCTCATCGAGTGGAATTTGCCAGAAAGCGTCTTTTAGGTCGAGACTGGTGATATAATTGGCTTTCGGCAGTCTCCCCAGTATTCCATCGATGAGTGGAAGAGGGTACGCGTCCTTGATGGTAACCGCGTTTACCTTACGGGCATCAAGACAGAGGCGGACTTTACCTGGCTTCACCACCAAGGTTACCGGTGATGACCAGGCACTTTGGGACTCCTCTATGACCCCCAACTCGAGCATCCTACCCAGCTCCGCATACACCAATTTCTCCATGGCCGGTGAGATGGCGTAGTGTCTCTGTTTAATCGGCTTACTATCGCCAATGTCGATGGCGTGTGAGACTAGGGTGGTGCGGCCAAGACCTTGGGTAGCGTAAGATGGGAAAGCAGCGATGGATGCTTCCAGGCGTTGCCGTTGGTTAGGCGTCAGGTCATGCCTATCGGGAATAGAAGTGATTTTGTTGACATATCAGGTGTTTAAAGTCAAATCTGTGAATAAATCGGAGGCCAGTCCAAAGCGAAGGACGAAATCGACGCCAAGATACACATTCTGAGTCAAAGACGGGATAATGTAGAACGTAAAATCCTTCGTCTGACCCCTGAACGTCACGGGTGTGGTTAGTTTACCTCGTATAGGGTGTTTGGTGCCATCAGCTGTACTGATTTCAGTGCGCCAGGATTTAATCAAGTTCGGATAGTCTTGGAGCACCTTCGAGCCAAAGCTCGAGGCAAGACAACTGATACTGGCAACCGTGTCGATCAATGCAAACACGGTCTCGCCCAACACTTTAATTGGATGATAAGGCCTGATCTCATTCTCAGCAACCTCCGAGATGTTACAAGAGTTTAAGGTTTGACGGCAGGTGCGCACTCTCTTGCGGAAATTCCGCCAACGACGGGTTGACCATTTTGTCGTGCGCGGGCGGGAAGTGACTACTTCGGAAGCAAATATTCGCTCTCGAGCCACCCGATATTCCTGCAGTCGGACATGATAAGGTTTAAAAGTGCGTATTTGAGGCTGCCGGGGTTCTTCTGGCAGTGACTGCGGTGGTCGCTTCAATATTGTCGTTGGCGAGGTCTCCGGAAGAGAGTGAACATCCGCAGTCATAGTGGTCATGGCTGGTGGGTTAACGTCAGGTTTGTTGGGGTGAGCAGCTGGCTGAGGAGCTACTGCTGGGGCTTCGAGTACCGCTGAGGTGGTCGGGTACTCTTTTGGCCGTTTTCTCGTGCGGCACATTCAGAACAGTCCGGGAAGTAAGTGTCCGGCTTGCCGCAACCGTAGCAGAAAACCTTACGCTCTGCTCGGCATGAAATGAACCGGTGTCCGGTTTGATTGCAATTCCAGCAGGTCGTAAGACTTCCTACTGCTGCTACAGCAAGCTGGTCCTGGTCCAAATCTTCCTCCAGATCCATGGTGGTATAATCTGTGGCCAATTCCGCGACTCCTCGTCGAGGACCCGTCCTAGCTAGTAAGTATGGCCAGTCCCGGAGGTCTTCCTCAAACCCTTCTAGGCGACGCACAGTTCTCAGCAGCGCCTCCATACTCTGTGGATCGGAGTTCACGATATGGCGACGAAGCTCCGGCCTTAGATTGTGCTTCAGCAGACGCAGCAATTGGGTAGAAGACATCGGCTCTGACAACTGGTTATTCAGCCGAAGGATATCGGCTCGATATTGATGGAAAGACTCGTCCGGACGCTGCCATCTAGCATTCATCTTGTCCAGTACTAATTCGTCCATGTCTACCGTAGGGTATTCCATGCGGAGTACCTCCTTCAACCGTGACCAGCGTATTGATGGTGGGGCCGAATGTATTCGCCAATATGACTCAAGTGCTGCTCCCCTAAGCAGCATTGGCAAGTATCCTGCGAGCGCTGTGCGGTCTCCTGCTAGCATCTGCTCAATCAGCGACTCCACCCGACTAATGAAGACTTCCACCGTTATAGTATTGGGTTCCCCGCTGAAATGCAGATTCCAGCCCTGGATGATGCTGGGAATCTGCGTCGGCTTCAGCCGATACGTAGCGTGTGGATGGATGCGTTGGTCCGGCGGAATCACTGGAGCCTGATTTGGTGGCGGTGCTTGGCTCAGTCGGGGCCGGTACACTGGAGCCAACGGATTCATTGCCGCACCGGGCCGGATTCGTTCGTGATCGCGCCGCGAGTCTACCGGAAAATCCCACGGATTTGGGTCCGAATCCCACATCGGAGGCGTTCTTGGCCGAGGTGGTACTGGATTCTCCTTCTGGCTTTCCAGCGAGGCTACCCGGGTGGTCAGGTCCTGCATGAGCGCCATTAAGTCTTGTAAAACTGTCGCCTCCACAGCCACAGTGGGTCTCGCCTCTTCCGCAGGCGGAACTGCTTAGGCTCGGCCCATTAAGTCAGGCTCATCAGCCGCTGTTGGCATCTGCTCCCGCCGGTCCTTTGTTTTGGGCACCACCCCTTGAGCAGCTGGAAGCTCTAGGTGACTGGAAGGTCGCTCCGCTGAGGTGGCTGGTTGTCGGCATAGAGGGCAAGTCCGGCTGACTAGTAAATGCTGGGTCACGCAGGCTTCATGGAACTCATGTCCGCACGCCAACGTTTGTACGGACGTTCCATCATTTCGTGCTTGCTGACAGATGACACACAATGCCGTGGGCCCTGCTTCCGAACGCAACCTGCGCTTGTCTGGCGTGCATTTGGTCGACACCCTGAAAATTTATTTTTTTAGCTAAATACCTAGATGAGTGTATATATATATATAAATAATGAAAAAAAATGTGAAAAAAAATAATGCCAAATATATAACGTTTATGTGGCCGTCAGTGGCAAACTATACTCGAACCTCAAAAAAAAAACAAAGTGTATGGAAAAGTTTAGTTGCGATCGAAATATCAAAATCGAAATATCGAAAAAAAATAACCGGTCTTTCCTTTCCGTCCTTCCTCCCAAGTATGGACACCAATGGCACAATCCTTCTATAGCGTTTTGGGGACACTCTCTTGTGGCACCATGAGAATCAGGGTTCAGAAGTGATCCCTCATCCGCAAATTTTCTCAAGCTACAACTTATCAGCCCAGGGTTGGATTCTAATCCACAAGCAGCGCGTGTCTTGTCATGGATAGTCATGGATTAGCAAATCAGCCAGTCACATGAAATCAAAATCCATGTAATTTAAGATACCTAGGCACCGCTGGTTTGGGGAGCGGATCAGAATCCTCCGCAAAACAGTTGTTAGGATAATAACTTCCGAACACAAAAAGGGACTCTAATATCATTTGGCCTTACTAGTTATACAATGGTGGTAAACCACCAAAGTATAAATCAAAAGCAGGACCAAACGATATTGATGTCCAAAGACAACACAAGTCCGGCAGTTATTACTTGCTGGGGCACGATCAGTGCAATTACCCTCGGGAGTTATCTACCCGCCAAAAATACTAACACGTTGTGGGGACACCTAGAGACGATGGACTGTCTCGTGCTCACGACTGATGATACAGCCGGGCTTTTCGGGCCCCCCGTTGGGCGCCATTTGTAGTGAATTTCTAAGTTCAAATATGTCCGTAAAGGACTGCAGCGATGTTCTTCTGCTTCGGCAGAGGAAGGTGTCGGTATCTGCCGAGAATGCCTTCGTCTGGAGACGCGTGAATGCGCTGGCAGGCTAGCATTGCGGTGTCGTGGGGCGGGTTCATTTCCCCAGCACGAGGACCCACTACAAAAAATTTCGCATTCACGAACTGGACTACAGATCAAAAGGCGACCGAAGTCGCAAAAATTGTAGATAACCTCACAGAGGGAGATGGAACTTGTTACGAGAACAAGTGGAACCTGAAAAGAAAGGCAAACTTGGGGTGACCTCGTCATTACCCGACGAAGTTCATGGCCCACAAATGAAAGAGGGGCAAACGGGTGATGGTGGAGCCCCTTCGTACCCACCCAACCGGAATAAATCCATAGATATCTTGTTGAAGTGGCCAGGTATTCCTCTTCTGAGTGGAAAACTCATACAACTTGAATTGTATGAACTTTCCCATCAGAAGGGGAGTACCCCGGTGACCAATTTATGCCATAGAATTATACAATTTGATTGCATAACTCTATGCCATAAAGAGGCACTCTGCTTGGGCCACTCAACCCAAGACGTCACCTGAAACAAAAGAAGGATTAATGAGTACCCGGCGGCTGGCTCATGTTTCGAGGTGGAAGCTTGCCACCGTACCGGGTCCTATACCCGGTTAGAAGTTGAAGAAAGGAAAGACCGACGTTTTACATTTAACATTTCATGCTTTGCCGTTTATTCTCTAATTTACAGGTATCATACATTCTCAAAGTAGTATAAGCTTGATAACAGATATTAAGAGTTGGACAATCGTCGCATTCGCGTTCCGTTATGAACATGCAAAAATATTTATACGATTTAGCACGTAACTGCGATTCATTATAAACCCGACATGCATGAGCTCTATTCTTTATTCAATGGATAAAAAACGAAAAATTTGGGTTTGATACGTGGTACCACTCATCAAAGCCTAATTTTTCCCCAGATGCAAATTCACGAAAAATTCATATATTTTCTTTTTTTTTTGTTTACCTATCACAATGTGAAAAAATTGAGACTTATCTAGGCTATTAAGAGAAAAACCCGAAATTTTAAATAACAAAATCAATTTTAAATATAAAAACATGTCTTTAAATAGTTCGTGTTTTATATATTTTGCTTAGTCTGTCATATGGTTTCTATTTAAGATTTTTGATCGTCCATCAAGTAGATTTCCTCTCGGTGCAAAAAAATAATTATCTAATAGCAATAAATTGCATGTTTCATTTCTAGTCAACTGCCCCATACACCTCTCTCAACGATGCTTGAATTTTTTTTTCGAAATTAACGATTCTTCGGCGGTCTCTGAATCTCCACAAAACTGCACGCACCACGATTTTCACTTTATGCTGGGATTTCGCGCGAAATATTGCTCACTCAGTTAATAAGTTAAGACTTTACCTTTTCGCCTTTCCTTTTAGTCTAAAATCCGCATTCTATTGTCCATTTTTTTTTTATCCCAGCGTAATATTCGTCATGTCCTTGACTTGAGCGCACGCACCAAATCCCAACTGGCGTTCCTCGTTTAGCACCGCCCGTTGTTACGCGATGAAGTCCAAACCAACGAATTGCCAAGCAGACCATCAAATACGCCAAAGTCCTTGCTGAATGAGAACAAAACCGAAATTTTGGTGTAGTATTCACAAGACTAAGTGTCCCAAGGCTGCGAAAGCAAGCATGGGGTGCGTGATAGCCAGTGAGAAAGGAAAAGTGGTTGCAGCATCCATGCGAACTTCACTTAATGTGTATGACAATTAAAGCACAAAGCGCGTGGGGAT
>OZ017738.1:218203898-218223898 GCA_963969285.1 Odontomyia ornata | reverse complement strand
CCGAACCCCTAATTATATGGCAGTAAATGCTCTCGGAGTCAAATATGCCAAGAAATGCTAATAACTGTAAATACATCTACAGCTCTGTTATTAAATCCTACTTACACATCCTTTGTGGGGACGTAAGAGGGTGAAAGCGAATCTTCCGTGCCCGATAACGGAATCGAAGTAATACCAATGCGGCCGTTATGGAGCTTGGGTGACGGGCTAACTTCCCTGCAGATGGGCAAAGGGAAACAAGTTGAGTAGACAGACCTACGCTCATGTCAGAAGGGTTTTGTACTCAATTTACAAACTGCAGCCAGCGGCAACGAATAGAATCAATAAACATGTAAAAGTGGATTTAATTGGAGAAAATATGAAATTCGAAGTTCATACTATTATTGACAATGTTGAACGAATTATGACTTTTAAGGTATTTGTTATTGTTGTATCCATAAATATTTCCCTTGATAATGTTTTCAGATTTTTTAGATCATAGGTGTCCACTTGCGAGGGAGTAAACACATTTTTCGTGTATTCCCCCCCCCCTGTGCCCCCACTGAAGCAAAAATTGTCAGTTTAAGAAATGTTTTGAAAAGCACCCATAGAGAACTTTCATCTGATACTCATATCGACTACCTTTGATGAAATTTTTTTCAGGGGCCACTCCCCTGTACTGAAATCATCGATTCATGGCCAACTTTTTCGAATTCTAGAATGGTTGCAAAGCCCTTTTGCTAGGAGCTCTCTTTTGCCTCTTCAACTTGTTTCACCTATGAGTATTAATTGTAGGTACTCATTTTCATTCATTCATTAAATTGAACCAAGTGTTAAAACCATGCACCTTAAATGTTGAAGTTGGGGAAAAATAACTCAAAATTATTCAATCTTCGCATTTAAAACAGCCTCTATTTTGTTTTACGATTAGTGATACCACTAGCTGAACCGATTCTCAAAGATATTCATGATACCTATCATTCCTGAACTTTTCATGCAAATCCTCGCAAAGCTGTAGTGTCTGAGTCGGTCAAAACAGCATATGGTTCCATGGCCACATGTTTTCATAGCAATACGGTGCACATTGTTCCATAGTTATACAGGAAAATTCAAATCGCTCTAACTTCGTTCAATACGTTCGTTAAATCTTATAAATGGTCATCATTCTGCTGAATTTTATCGAATTTAAGGGTACCGTTAAGATTTTATTCAAGAAAACGTAAAATCGATAAATCATACTATTACTGAGTGAATTTCGACTTCTCACGTATTTGTTGTTGTTGTACTCATTAAGGCCTACATTCGTGATTTCTTTCAGATTTGTCAGATGAAAGGTCTCCAATCGCGAGGGGGGGGGGGGTACGCGAAAAGTTCGTACATTTCCCCCTCCCCTGTCCCACTCGGTATAGATAAAGCAAATTTAAGACTTGTTTTGAAAAGATCTCATCACCCTATTCGACAACCAATGGTGAAAAATTTTTTTTAAAGGTTCACCTCCCTATATGGGGACACCCCCTTAAACCCCTTTGAAAAAATTTTTCACCCTTTAACTTTCAAGAAGTCACCATTTCTGACCTATTCACAAAGTTTCATTGCTGTAGCAACGGACGGACACAGGTCGTGATTGCAATAGTGTTTTGTATTTTAGTGCGAAACCCTTAAAAGACTATGGCATTGGGTCCTGGAATGTCATATCACTCAATTTCCCTCATGCTGTTAATGACCTCCGCAATATAAAATATAAATTAAAAATACTGGCGATCCAGGAAATGAACTAAATCGGAAATTATATTCATGACATGAGATCGCATACAATATTCAAAAGTGGGAAGCCTACTGGAAAACGAGAATTCAGAGTGGCCTTCGTTGTGGATAGGGAGTTCAAATCGCACGTTATTGATTTTGAGGCAATCAATGAACGATTGTGCGGGATACGTACAAAAGCGAAATTCTTCAAAATCTGGCTGATAAATATTTACACCCCGACTGAAGAAAAAAAGGGAATATTCTACAATCATTTGGAAAAACTAGTCGACTTTTTGCCTACAAACGACAGAAAAAATAATGCTGGGTGATCTCAACGCTAAGGTTGGCATTGAGCTATCTCATTGGGGGATGACAAGAGGATATAGCCTCCATGATGACACAGATAACAACGGCCAGTGCCTGATTGACTTCGGACCTAGCAGACATCTAGTCATACGTTTAAATTGCTTCCCACATCGACTCATTCATAAAATTACCTGGATATCACACGTCGACAATACACAAAACTAGATCAACCATGTTCTGATCAAACAACGTTGGGCCTTGATCATACTACCTGTCCGCACATACTGAATTCAAATCAACTTATCAGTTCCGTATGTTGAAGGTATATTTGACAAGGACCAGCCCGCTACAAAAATTTGACATCGAAAGGCTCCAAATGGCGTCTGTGGCCAACAATTTCACAGAGATGCTCGATAATTAGCTGGGTTGCATTTTAGTAGACGCATTGTTAAAGACAAGTAACGAGCTCTGGATGGAAGTGAAAGTAGCTATTGAGACCATGGCAAAACAGACGATCGGACATCAAGCCCGGCGAAAGAGAAATGATTGGTTTGATGGTGAGTACCAGAATTCGTTAGGCAAAAAGAATCAGGCATACAAAGAAAATGTGGGTAGGAAAACTTGGACGAAGAGAGAACACTATGAAAATCACCAAAAAATAGCAAATAAGATAATATATAAGTTCAGTAGTGAAAAACCTGAAACGTGATTATCAGCCTAAAACCACGCTGTGTCTTGATGAAATCGGCAATATCATCACTGATGAAGTCAAGATTAACAAAGGGTGGGCATCATATTTCAAGAACCTCCTTTATTCTCCGCACACTTTCACAACCTTGGAGCCAATGAATATCTACGGAGAGCTTTAATTGGCCTCATAAACTCTGGATGAAGTTCTTTCCATCTGATATCCAAAAGAATAATAAAGTGACAGGCATCGATGAGATTCCAGCGGAGTTCATTGAATATTATGGCCGCAGTGTTGAGAAAGCACTTCAGAAAGTCATCTAGCAAGTGTTATGCTATGGATGTGAAACATGGACCCTAATCCAAGCATCTACAAATATATTGAACGACTTTGAGTGACGATAGGCTGGCCACTTGAATCGTATGAAGGAACAACGGATTGCTAAAAAGGTATTCGCTGGGAGAACTGAAGGTCGAAGACCAGTGGGGAAACTGAAAAAATGCTCGTCTAACTCGATCAATGAAGACAATTCATCACTGCTAGGATTTCGAAATTGTAGCACGTGTTCAATGGACCAAGGCAGTTGGAGGCGCTATTTGCAGGAAGCGAGAGTCTGAACGGGGCTGTCGTGCTATGAAGAAGAAAAATTATTACCGTGATGAAGCAACTATTCATCAGTAAGGTGAAAAGTTCAATAAATTTTAATGAGGTGTTATACGTAAACATAAGACAACAGTGAAAGTAGTTTAATTTGATGCCAACATTTTGAAAAAATGGGGAAAAAAAATATAATATTGCTAATGAATGCATAAACTATCTTTACTTTCATTTTGAGAGTTTGAAGATCATTGCTGAAGCACAGTTTATTTGCAAAATTGCCAATCGTATTTGCATGAAATCCCGTTCCGGTGCGAGAATGGGAGGAAAAATTTTTGATTTCACCGACGATGAGCAGCGGTGCTCTTGGTGACAGCGGGCGTCAGGATCAAGCTACCGAACTATGTAGATGAGCTGATTGAGGCAAATCTGAACTTCACAGGTTAGTAAAATAGACCCCACGTGCCACATTAAAAGGAAATTCGATTTGAAATAGGTTTTCATCGCGAAGCTGAGTGCAAATGTGATTTTCTCCCCCATGCACAAGAAAGATTCCACGGGCTGTGGAAAGTTCGGCCTCTGAAAAGTAGTGAAGCAGTGAAAAGTGCACAAAAACATATTTGTAGCAGAAAATATTTCGCGTATTGCGTGTAAGCAATCCTTTGATTGAATTAGATAACAATAAATTCAGTGCCCCTATATATCTGCAACACACTGAATAACTACTACAGTAATATCGGTGAAGAACTAAGTAATAGAATTCATCTCCTCCCTGATGAGATATTACAGTTACCATGTTCAAATTCGGATGAAGTTAGAATAATTATGTATAAATTCAAACTTAAGAATGGAGGTATTGATGGCATCAATGCAAAAACATTAAGCCCCTAACCGACACATGACTGTACCTTTCGTGCACATAATAAATACATGTATATCTCAAGCTATTTGGCCAGATGCTTTGAAATGTGCCGAGATCAAACCAATATTAAACAAGTTGGGTACACAGAACTACGCTCATGTCAAAAGGGTTTTGTACTTAACCTACAATAGGTGGATAAATAGAATGATAAAATTCAAGAAAAACTTTTATGCTATGCACAACATATACATTCATGCTTTAAAAGAACACGATTTTAACCAGCCAACATTTTGTTCCAATATAAGTAAAATCATTGACTGACCTGAATCTTAAATGTATTTTTGTTATTCATCTTAACTGAAAATTTGAAGAAGATTCAATCAAAAGTGTGTCTAGTTCGATGGTAAGCCCATGCAGTAGAAAAATCGTAAATGATTGCTGTGATCAGAGGAAATTCAAATGGAATAAAATGATATTTTAAAGAACTACTTTGGCTGATATCATTCAATTTAATGATACTAATATAGCTTTACTGACGAAAATGTTAAATCTTTCTACTATTAGCGAATTTCAGCCTCTAAATTATTTGTTATTGGATCTAGCTCTTTGATTTTTAGGGTTTTCTGAAAGAAATTTTGCAAAAACATAATTGTTTCCTATCCTTTCTGCCCACTCGTCCATCCGTCAATCCATTCGTCCATCCATCTGTCCGTTGATCTGTCCGTAATAAGAAATTTCTTCCTAAATTATAGAAGCTACAAAGCTCAAGCTTTGTGAAGAGGTCAGAAGTGGTGGTCTCTTAAAAGTTTAGGTCATATCAAAAATTTTTAAGGGGATCCCCCCTTATAACGAAGTGGCCCTTAACAAATTTTTTCATCAAATGTAGTTGAGTAGGGCATCAAATTAAATGTCTTAGCACTTTCAGAATCTGTAAAATAAGTCAAATTTGCATTATAAGTGCAGGCGGAGGCAAAATGGATGAAAAATATTCGTGTCCTCCCCCTCCATGTAAGATTGGACACCTTTGAGCCAAAAATCTGAAAAAAATAACGAAGCAGGTCCTTATGAGTCCAAGTGCAACAAATACCTCAGAAATCAAAATTCACTCAACCCTTTTAATAATAGTATGGCTTATAAATTTCACATTTTCCCCCAAAAGTCGAAATGGTGCTCTTAAACTTCTTGAAGTTTTATATTTATGTAGGTTGATATAAGTCCTTTATGCCTATGAAATTTCATGGAAATCAAATTATAATAATTACAAAAACAATAACACATGTTGATAGTTAATATATATATTGTCGTGTGTCCGCGGCTAATAATTTTAATGTTCCGGGGAAGTGAAAATGCAATGTCTTTTAAATTAAATTAAAAGAGTTCATTTATTTACCAAAAAAATGCACAATCACTCATTTAGCTATTTCACAATTTTAATTAGAATCTAACTTTCACTTGTCAATTAAATTTCTATCGCAATTGTCTACTAAAATCACTTCGCACTCAAACAATCAATATCACCTGTACTTCGCGCATCGCAGTTTTCTATCGCGGTTGTAATGAATGAGCCCCCCATTCATTCAGCTTGCCTTTATATAGGGTCTGTAGTCATTCAACCCAGTTCTCGTACATTGGCGAATCAGCGGGAACATTCGAGCGAGCGTGAATGAATGGAGCAGTGACTCACTTTCAGATGTTGATGCTTGGTGGGTTCTCGTGGTTTCGAGTAAATTCATTTCGTTGATGTTCTTAATCGTTGTGAAAACAATTGGGACAGTAACTCGCAGAATTATTTGTACATGTAACACTGCCCCCACCTCAGTTCTTTTCGCCCCGAAAAGATGTGTCGCCATTTGTTGTCAATTCTCCCTGTGTGTAATATGGGGCAAGACGGTCCAGATGCACGATTTTCATTTTGGCTCTCGGCTTACTGCGTTCCTGTATGCGATATACAACGTCGTTGATTCGCTTTGTAACTCGGTATGGTCCCTCCCAATTATGCTGCAACTTTGGAGACCTACCCTTCCGTCGCTGTGGGTTATGTAGCCAGACCAAGTCATCTTGCTGGAAGCCAGTAGAATTTGCCTTTGGATCATACCTGGTCTTCATGCGGTCAGTAGCCGATTCGAGGTGTTTTCGCACTGTCTGATGTATCTGGTTCAACCGTTGTCTTAGCTCACTTGCATACTCCGAGATGGTTTGGGGTTTCTCGGGGGGTGTTCCGAACTTTATATCAGCTGGCAGATGAATAGTCTTTCCAAAAATGACTTTGGCTGGAGCTTGGCCCGTCGATGTATGTTTGGCAGCTCTGTACGCCATCAAAAATAGTTGAATGTGTTGGTCGCAGTCCCTTTGGTCCTCGTCAGCCATCTTGGCCAGGTGTTTATTGAGAGTGTCGTTGAAACGTTCGACCATTCCATCGGATTGGGGATGCAGCGGTGTTGTCCTCGTTTTCCGCTTGAGTATGCCACCCTCCACCTGAAGAGAGTTCCATTGTGCCCAATAGCTTTTCAGGGTAGCGCCATGCATTGAAACGTCTTTCCACTCAGGTCGCCCAGTTGTCTCCTTCCATACGAACAATGGTCCGATGTCTTCACCGGCTAGCTGGGCATTTCGAATCTCCTCCGATGACTAACCTTCATCAAAGTCGGCCGTTATCACCTGCAGATCAACGATCGGCTCTTTTTTTTCAATCCGTCGGCAATGCTTGCTGTTAGCTGGACATGAATGACGAGGTAGGGCGTCAGCATTTCCATGAACTCTGCCCTTGTGAAGTAGTTGATGTCTCACTAGGTGTGGTCGGATGATCGATCGGGTTGCACTACTGTCACTTGTTATGGTGCAGTGTTCCTCGTCAACTTGACCCGGACGGCATAAGTCTGCTTCTCCGCGATGCAGTCCTGACATGGTGACGGGGGTGCTAGGGACGTCGATCCTCCTAGCCAATGTCCGCCCAACGAAGTTGGCCCCTTCGGTTTGATGGGCTTCCATTCTAAGCTCCTGAATTGGTCTGGATCTCCACCACCCTGAACAATAGCTCCGTCTTCTTCCCTTCTTGCAGCCTCCTTGCAGGTGCCCTTTTTCCCCGCAATTCTAGCATTTAGGCGCACCATTCACCTGCAGCTCTCGCTCAATTCCCACGTGCTCACACCTGCAATCATCTGCCACAACCTTGTGAACCCGGGCAGTGGTACGAGTCACATTTTTCGCTGCCTCAAAATTTAAACTTTAAGCCAATGCGTCCTTGACTGTTTGTTTTTGAGCTAAACGCACAGCTTGCTGCGATTTCTGGTCCTGTAAAGCGCTGATGAATGCTTCTGTTGCTGCGTCATCTCGATGTTCCTGGTCGTACGCTGGGTAAGCCAAAAGTGCCAGTCGCTCAATGTCTTGGGCCAGCTGCTGTAGGGTTTCGTCAGACTTCTGCAACCGATTCCGTAGCTGTGGCCGATAAATTTGCTTCAGATGGGCGCCTCCATAACGCATGTCGAGCGCATTCAATATAGCAGCCGGGTTTGAGTGTAAATCAACGGAGATCGTCTGCAAAAGCTCGGCAGCTGGGCCTCTTAGAGCAAGAATTAATGCAGTTGCTCGTTCCTGCTCATTCCACTGATTTATCCTAGTGGCTGCTTCAAACTGGATTTTGTAAATACTCCAGACCGTTTGCCCGTCGAATATTGGTGCTTTCACATTTCGGGATGAGCTTTGCGCTGCAGTTTTAAGCGGAACTGGTGAGGTGGTTACTACTGCCTTTGCGGCTTCTAATTCCTTTTTCACTTTTTCCATCTCATGGTTCATTCTCTCTTCGACCTGGCTGACCTTTTCCTCGACCTGGTAAACCTTTTCCTCGACCTGGTCAACCTTTTTCTCGACGCCTTGAATTTCTTTGTTCAGATGACCGAGTTCCGCTTTTATTTCGGTTGACTGTTTCTCTAGCTTCTGAGTGATGTTGTTCCACCAGTTTCCACGTTAGATTTCACTATTGTGCATTTTTGTTTATGTTTAAACGTTCTTCACTTTCAAAATTTTCTTTCTCACTTCTCGACACCACTGTCGCGTGTTCTGGTCCGCGGCTAATAATTTTAATGTTCCGGGGAAGTGAGAACGCAATGTCTTTAAAATTAAATTAAAAGAGTTCATTTATTTACCAAAAAAATGCACAATCACTCATTTAACTATTTTACAATTTTAATTAGAATCTAACTTTCACTTGTCAATAAAATTTCTATCGCAATTGTCTACTAAAATCACTTCACACTCAAACAATCAATATCGCATGTACTTCGCGTATCGCAGTTTTCTATCGCGGTTGTAATGAATCCCCCCATTCATTCAGCTTGCCTTTATATAGGGTCTGTAGTCATTCAACCCAGTTCTCGTACATTGGCGAATCAGCGGGAACATTCGAGCGAGCGTGAATGAATGGAGCAGTGACTCACTTTCAGATGTTGATGCTTGGTGGGTTCTCGTGGTTTCGAGTAAATTCATTTCGTTGATGTTCTTGATCATTGTGAAAACAATTGCGACAGTAACTCGCAGAATTATTTGTACATGTAACACTGCCCCCACCTCAGTTCTTTTCGCCCCGAAAAGTTTGAAAATCACGAATTGGAGACATTACTCGATCAAGATCCAACCTAAACTTGCAAAATCACTTGGCGTCGCTCAACAAACCATTTCAGATCGCTTAAAAGCAATTTTTCACAATAAAGCTACAATTTTCGGAAAAAAATCGCTTTCACAACCATTAAGAACCTCATGATCGACAAAATGAATGTACTCGAAACCACAAGAACCCATCAAGCATGATCAACCTCTGAAAGTGACGTCACTGCTCCATTCATTAAGCTGCTTAAATATTCCAGGTAATTCGGCAATGTACTAGAAATGGATTGAATGACTAGGGGCCCTATAGAAATGCGAGCTGAATGAATGGGGGGGATTCATTGCAACCGCGATAGTAGAACTGCGATAGTGTGGAGTGTGAATTGGAAAGCGATATTGATTGATAAAGAAGTGATTGTGAAGTGATTGTTGGTGGAGACAATTGAAGTAAGAATTGATAGATAAGATAGCGAAACTAATAGTTGTGCATCGCTCGTACATAAACTCTTTTAACTTAATTCAAAAGACAGTGCGTTTTCACTTTCCCGGAGCATTAAAATTATTGGCCGCGTACCATAACACGCAACAATATATGTGCATAAATATGTACATATATATATATATATGTATATGTATATATATATATATATATATATATATATATATATATATATATATATATATATATATTTATATATATATATATATATATATATATATATATATATATATATATATATATGTATATGCGAGTATATAATTTTGGAGTTCGTACTGCTACTCAGTTGTTGTTATTGGCATTGATCAGTTTTCCTCATCGCAGTCGTGGTATTGACGGGTGATATTATGGCCATGAACTCATTTAGCCCAATCCATAATTGCACAAGCCTGTGGGTACCGTTCTCATTCCGAAAAGAAACCTTATCCTCAGTATAAAAAGAGAGGTTGTGGTATTGCTGACGTAATGAAGCTTTGGGGTTCGGCTTACTTTTCAGTTTGTTCCTGCGCACATTTTTTGTAGCTTGTAGTTGAATAATATACGAGTATAGTAGTTCTCGTGATTATAGAGAAGAGCTGGTTCCTTTTTCAGCCTCGATAAAATGTCCATCATGAATCTATAAAGGCTGTCTATGATGTTGAGTTTAATGCTTTCATGATCACTACTACTGCACATAAACGTGGTCGTACGCAGGAAATGATACCAAGCAAGCGGATGGTCATCCACCACGTATCGGAAGGTTTCAATAAGGGGTCTATGGGCTTGCTGTAAGGCTTCATTAGATTATGGAGAATAGCCAGTGGTTTGTAGTGTCTGTATGCTAAGTGTGATGGTGTAAAGTCAAAGCCAAAAGCACTTTATTCAATACTAATCGTTATAAATTTTGGATGAATATAAAGTAAACTCCAAACAATATAAATACTAAACCTTAATGAAACAAACGGCACTCTAAATTATCAATCAAAATCATTTAATCAAAAGGGTTGAAGGTGTATGCTTAGTTTAGATGGACTTCCAATTAGCGCCGTTGACTCTGAGCACTAGTCCTCATAAGGGCTTGTACTAACTCCCGCATGGCCTCCCTGCTCTGCAAAGAAAGCAATGGGACTAAAAAGGCAACTACACTCAAGCGTGGAGATAGCTGGAGTGAATAACTGGAGCATTCTCAACTAAGATATATAACACAAAATAAAAAAAAAAAAAAATAACAGTACCATCAATGACGATAGAGCCAACGGTTCCAGCTGTAACGTTAAAAGCTTATCGAATTCGGTAACAATGACCATCAAAACAACGACGAGAGCAACAACAGTAAAGACAGACAAAAAGTGGAGCACAACGGACAGCCTTGTCCAAACCGAGATTCTTACGGCATTTCAGCGCTGCAAAAAACGTATCCGAGTGCCAGTGTGTCTTGAAAAAAGTGGACAATTCTGCAGGATGCACTAGATATCCGAGCGGTGGGAGAAAATATAAAGAATATCATTAATCACTACTACGCGATTGCTACTGAAACGACTGAAGCTAGGGTTCTCAATACCGGAATAAACTCTGCACAGCAAACACCAGAGGATGCAATCATCTTGGATTGCTTGGAAGAAAAGTGACTACCGTAAAGCGGAATCAACTGTGAAGTGCAGTATTGCCCCCTGCAATACAAAACCGTACCTTAGCAAGGCGATCCAAAATGGAGTCTTTCAGCTAGAGGAGCTCCTAGCTTGAATGGGCCATTACAGGTGCAGATAGTTCAAGGCAGGGGAAGAGCAAAAGTTCAAGCTCTCTGAAGGCGGTAGTCTTCTCAACGCCTAATAACAGACAAAGAGGAGTCAACAAAAGGTCAGTTTCCATGTGAGGAGAGTTTTCCGGGAGCTTAAATACCCGAAGAACAAAACAAAGTTAGCCTAAACATTTGGAAAGTCGAGAATCCTCTTATGCGGCTCAGGAGAAGAAAAATAGGAGGTATTATAAAGTTATTGGATATGCAGTACCAGTCAATGCCACCAGCAGTAGATTGCAGGCGAATGTTCTGCAAGAGATTTAGAGAGTAGCATAACTTAAAATGTTCCAAAAGCTGCAGAGGAGCCCGGAATGGATTGGACTCACGGCAACGACCCTCCAATTAGAACTCAGAATGTGGCATTAGATCCTGGAATGTCAGATCACTCAATTACTCTGGCACTGTTAAGATCCTTTTACAACAGGAAATGAACTGGATTGGAAATGATATTCAAGACATGAGATCCAACACAATATTCAAAACTGGGAAGCCTACTGGAAAACGAGAATTTGGAGGTGCCTTTATTGTGGATGAGGAGTTAAAATTGCAATGAACGGTTCACCGGTTGTGTGCGATCCGTACAAGAGCAAAATTCTTCAGAATTTGGCTGACAAATGCTCACGTCCCAACTGAAGAAAAGGAGGAAGAAACGAAGGAAACGTTCTACAATCACTTGGAAAGACTAGTCAACTCATTGCCTACAAACGACACAAAAGTAATTCTGGGTGATTTCAACGCTAATGCTGGCAATGAGCTATCTGGTCGGGGATCGACTGAAGAAGATAGCATCCACGATGAAACAAATGACAACGGCCAGTGCCTGATTCATTTCGCATACAGCAGAAATACAGTCATATGTTTATATATATATAGATATATATATATATATATATATATATATATATATATATATATATATATATATATATATAACATATATACATATATATATATATATATATATATATATATATATATATATATATATATATATATATATATATATACTATATTTCAAATTGACTAGGGCACTCTTATTTGCTTCGGATTTTCATGAAAATTTAAGGAATAGTGGTTAACTTGAATATGTTCAATGAGCCGAGCATTAAGAAAAATTATTTAACATGGAACAGCATCACGGCTGTTATATGCTTATGAACGAAATCGTGCATATTTTGGATTTTTCACCCAATACTTGTTTAATAAATTGTTCAATTTCTTAAACAATCATCGATCCATGACATCAGAAAAATTTTTTCGAATCCTAAAATGGTTACAAAGCCCTTCTGTTAGGAGCTCTCCCCTGCCTCCTTGACTTGTTTCACCTATGAGTATCAATTGAGGACACTCATCTTCAGTCATTCATTAAATTAAAAGCATGCGCCTTA
Source organism: Odontomyia ornata (assembly GCA_963969285.1). Taxonomy (NCBI): domain Eukaryota; kingdom Metazoa; phylum Arthropoda; class Insecta; order Diptera; family Stratiomyidae; genus Odontomyia; species Odontomyia ornata. The sequence continues at coordinate 218,211,457 of OZ017738.1, read as the reverse complement.
AACGTTGAAGTTGGGGAAAAATAACTCAAAATTATTCAATATTCTCATTTAAAACAGCTACTATTTTGTTTTACGATTACTAATACCACTAGCTGAACCAATTCTCAAAGATATTCATGATACCTCTCATTTCTCAAAGTTTCTTGCAAATCCTAGCAAACGTGTAGTGTCTGAGTCGCTAAGAAATTCAGATTGTTCCATAGCCAGATGTTTCCGTAGAAACACAGAGCATATTGTTCCATAGTAATTCAGAAAAGTTCTTTTTGAATAAATACCCATATAAGTACTGAATTTTATTAAACTTAAAGGTACTGTTAGGATTTTATTCGAACAAATTTAAAATTGATAAATCATACTATTACTAACAAAGTTGGGTGAATTTCGACTTCTTACGTATTCATTGTTATTGTACTCATAAAGGCCTACATTCACGATATTTTTTAGATTTTTCGGATGAAAGGTGTCTAATCGCTACGCGAAAAGTTAGTACATTTCGCCTTCTCCTGCACCCCATGGTACCGATAGGACTTGTTTTGAAAAGGCCTCATTGAGACCTTTCCAACGACACCCTACTCCACTACCAATGGCGAATTTTTTTTTTGAAGGCACCTCCGTATATGGGGAGACCCCCTGTTGGGTACTCACTGTTCTGCCGATTCTTCTCCAACTTGTCCTCATCATGTCAGTTGCTGGCTCCGCTCCACGCGATGCGAGGTAACGTCCTGGAAATAATAAAACCCCACAAAGCATCGGACTTATTATGTAAACAAGATATACTTATCTGATGTTGAAGTTGTTGTTGATCTCCTGCACGAGAATAAAACTAGAATTATCGCATTAACACTTCACTTGGCAATGACCATTTGACGTCTGTCTACAATGTTTTTGAAGTGACAATGTCAAAATGTCACAGGGTGCCCGTAAACTATTAATATCGCAGAATCACGTAATTGTTTAGAATATTGTGAATTTAGTATAAGATTAATTTTACGCGGGGAAAATGTACCGAAATTTTCATAAACGGGAAACTCTTTGAAAGAGATTTTCCATTGTTCAGTTTTTGCATTGTCCGTTCGCAAGATAACTTGTTCGCAATAAAGTGGAATTAGTTTTGCAAGTTTTCCAAGTCGGAAAGTAAGATAGTGTTTTATGGAAGTAAAGATTGTAAATACATAAGTTAAAAATTAAACTAGAGTTTTATCGTGAAACATCTTTCTTTTGGTTTTATCGTGAAACATTTTTTGGTCCGTCGAGCCGGATATAGTTCCGGATAATTTTAAATGGTGTGTCAGTTAAGGTTTAATTTTGTTGATTTAAGTGCAGTGAAAAAGCGCTTAAAGATCGGTTCGCGCAGGTTAATAAAGTGAGCAATTGAGCAAGGCAAGGTCTCTTGAGTTCCATATTTTAGTCCTTTCCTTCCTAATTTCACAATCGACATCATCTTTAATTCTTTATTTGTTTAAATTTGGTGCACAATTGCAAGTCTCATTTACTTTGGAAAAAAACGAACCGTATCTCAAATCCGCACAACTTTATTTGCTAAAAGTTGGTGCACAATTGCAAGGTTAATTTATTTTGCGAAGAGCGAACCGTATCTCAAATCCGCACTACATCGGATGAGTATTGCGGTGGAATTCATTGGTCAGACACTGTATCGGTGTCAAATTGGTATCAAATTTAGAATTTTATGCACAATTGCTATTGTTCGTGCATTTAAGAGTGCGAACCACACATCAAGTTTGCACTGCATCGGCTCATTGTTGCAGATAAATTTAGTTGTTTGCTGTTGATTTGGGAAAAGGTTAAATAATTCGAAACTTGGTTTAGATTTGGATCCTTGTTGCGGTGCTTAGGTAACGGTACTTACTGGACATTGGGCGGGATTTGTGAACCGTCATTCAAACTTGAGTAAGTTCGAATCCTGTGCCGTGCCGCTTACTTAATAGTAACAATTAGACTTTCGTGCGACTGTTTATTACATTATTTGTTAAACTTCGATTTGATTAAATTTAATAGTTTTGAATTTCGTATTGGAATCACGTCCTGCGACCTCACGAACGATGGATGGTTTAGTGGCACAACAAAGTGTACTAAGTGAGCAGCTAAGCAAAATGGTCACGAATTTCCGAAAGGACCCTAAGGCACGGAAAACAACCGCGTATGCTACAAAACTACTGGAACGGGTGCAACAAATTCGTCGGTCCTTCACGGAGAATCATCATCAGATTCTTGAATTGGTAGATGGAAAGAAGATCCTTGAAGCAGATTATTTTAAACAGAACGTATATCTGGCGTTTGAGGAGGCAGAATTGAATTTCGAGGTAGAATTGGAAGAGTTGCGAGTGGAGCAAGTGGCACATGGAGCGCAAAGTTGTAAAGAAGAAGCGAGTCCGTCACCGAAAGCAATGGATGATACAGACGTTCGGCTCCCACGGATCAACCTGCCAAAGTTCAATGGAAAATATGACGAATGGGCATCGTTTAAAGATCTGTTTACGTCTCTGATCCATAAAAAAGCTAATTTACCGAAAGTGGAGAAGCTTCATTATCTGAAATGCAGTCTGTCAGGAGAAGCAGAACAATTATTGAAGCACTATTCGATTACCGAAGCAAACTATGAATCAGCGTGGAAAATGCTCGTGGAACGGTACGACGATAAAAGAGTGTTGTTGACAACGCAGTTCAACCATTTACTCCATATAAGCAACGCAAACGAAACCGCATCGTTGATCAAAATGCTGTTAGACAAAACAGTTGATTGCGTGCAGGCCAATCTAAAGGTAGGAAACATATGGGATGCAATATTAGTGCATTTGACGGCACAGCGATTACCAGCCGAAACACGACAGATGTGGGAGCAACAGCAAGCTAAGGTTTCGGAGATATCATCGTTTCAACAACTGAAAGAGTTTCTACAATGCAGGTTCAGAGCGTTAGAAGCTGCTGGGGTAGAAAGGCATAAACCCATTCGCACATCACACAACGTATTTGTGACAAAGGAGGCGCAACAAATCGTGTGTATTCTTTGCAAAGGACCACATTATTTGAGACAATGCTCGAGCTTCCTGAAGTTAGAATATCCTAAAAGATTCGAAATGGCAAAGAAAAATGGTTTGTGCCTCAATTGTCTAAACAAAGGACATTTTGTCGGGAAATGCCCTAGTAAATCGAGGTGTTTTCACTGTAAGAAGGCCCACCATACGCTCCTACATAGACCAAATGCCTCAATTATCGGAAAGGAGTCCCATCAATTGCCGCCCCCGTTTATCCCTAATAGTCTGTCACCGCGACTAACAGCGCAGAATAATCAACCTTGGACACCTGCGCTAAGACAACAATCGCCGACATTTGGGTCACACAATGGACAACCGTCTACTTCGTCTTCAGCTGATCATCGATTTCCAACGGCAGGCTCAACAGTCGCCAAAGTTAATTCATCGACCATCAATGCTCCAAAAGCGGTATTGTTAGCGACAGCACTGGTGACAGTAGAATCTCCAATCGGGTTCGTGACGCTTCGTGCCTTGATGGACCAAGGATCACAGGCGTCCATCATTACGGAGAGCGCAGCTCAAGGACTCGGGATCAAAAGAGGTTGCACGAACATATCTGTAACTGGAATTGGGAAGACGAGAGGAATTCAAACCAATGGGACTTTGAAACTTAGATTGCGTACCAAGACAAATGAATGCTTAGTAGTGGACGTACTCATTTTGAACAAGCTAACTAGCTTTGTTCCATCGCAGTTGGTTTCCACGTCGATTAGAGATCAGATAGGAAACATTGATTTGGCTGACCCGTACTTCGATCATCCGAGCAAAATTGACGTCATTCTGGGAGCGGATGTATACGCTCAAGTAATTCTCAGCGAGATTAAAAAATTGACTTTAGGTCCAGTGTTACAGCACACCAAGCTAGGCTGGATAGTATCTGGGAGTGTGAACATTGGTCAGCAGCAAGTCCTTCATTCATCCAAAGTTGAACTGAACGAAAATGTGGAAATAAGCGAACAGTTAAAACGATTTTGGGAAATGGAGGAAGTTGATGGGGATAGAACTAGAACGCAAGATGAGGATGTCTGTGAACATCATTATGTTACCCATGTAAAGCGAGAATCAGATGGTCGGTATCAAGTAAGATTACCATTTAAAGACTCGGAAAGTCGAAATTCCTTAGGGCTTTCGAGATCAAGTGCAATTGCAAGCTTATTGCACCTAGAGAAACGTTTTGCCAGTATTGAAGGTCTCCGAGAGGAATATGCAGCTGTACTACGAGAATACTTAGACTTAGGACATATGTATGAAGTGCCTCATTGCAACGAATGGGCAATGGAAAACGGTCGACAGGTGATTACATCTAACTTCCTTCCACACCACGCAGTATACAAGGAAAGCACATCGACGAAAGTACGAGTGGTGTTCGACGCTTCCCGGAAAACAAGTTCTGGTGTATCTCTGAATGATACCTTGTTGACCGGACCAGCATGACAGCAATTGTAATGAAGTGGAGGCTAAAGCAGTACGCTATGATGGCTGACATAGCCAAGATGTATCGACAAGTAAACATGCATCAAGAAGATTCCAATTACCAAAAGATCGTTTGGCGGCCCGAACCAAATGGCCCAATTAAAGATTACGCCCTCAATACTGTGACGTTTGGAACTAGCTCAGCACCATTTCTGGCTATTAGAACTTTACACCAGCTTGCATATGACGAAAGGGAAACGTACCCTGAGGCAAGTAAATCGCTCTTGGAGGAATTTTATGTGGATGACCTATTATCTGGAGGTGATAGCGTGCAAGAAAGCGTCATTAAAAGAGATCAGTTGATTAAGCTCTTGAAGTCTGGCGGATTCCAATTGAGGAAATGGTTAGCGAATGACAATCAAATTTTGGTAGGACTTCCAACGGAAGACGTGGAAATGAATAACTGCGTTAAGTTTGAAATGGACCATGGATATAAATCATTAGGAATACTGTGGTACCCAATCGGTGATTATTTTACTTTTCGGCTCAAAAGCCATGAAAGATTAGAAACTTATACAAAACGATCAGTATTATCGACAACAGCACGTTTGTACGACCCATTAGGATGGTTAGCACCCTTCACGATAAGGGCTAAAATATTGCTGCAAGGTTTATGGTTGTCAGGTCAAGATTGGGACGAACCGATACCCAGTGTTTTGAATGGAGAATGGAATGCTTGGTTAAAACAGTTACCTGAAATTAAAAATATACAAATACCACGATGGGTAGCATACCAGAAGTATTCGGAGGTATCACTCCACGGGTTTTGCGATGCGTGAAAAAAATGTCCACCTTGAACTTTCAGGAAGTCAGCACTTCTGACCTTTCCACTAAGTTTGATGGCTGAAGCTTCTATACTTTCAGAGAAAAAATGCTGTGACATACCGACGGACGGACAGACGGGCACAGGTCGTAATTGCAAAAGGGTTTTGTATTTTAGTACGAAACCCAAAAAATGATGATAAGCATCTATGATTTCGTTTATCTCTAATATTGCAGATATTTGAACACATTATATTTAATTGAATTTTTCAGTTTTTGCAATAAATGCAAAGTATTATCCCCAAAACCACTTTATTAAAAATAGAGGTAACACAGATACTTTGCCCAAACTAACAGAAATAATTTTCAATAAAATTGATGAAAATGAAGCAATCACAGTAACATTTTTAGATCTGGCCAAAGCATGTGATACAATAAACCTTAGTACAGGGTTGTCCAATAAGAGGTGTTATTTTAATAAAAGAAAAATGACATTACTAAGTATAAATGACCGGATGTTTATTTCATTGTTAAGAGAAAGGTATGCCATTAATAGTGAAAATAACATCAGGCAAATGACCAACACAACCACGCTTACAGGACCATATCCTTCTCATGAAATTTTCCATAACCAAATCGCAAAGTGGCTGCTCTTTGTCCTCCATAGCCTCACGAATTCCATCTTTGCGGTCTTGAATCGACGCTGAGCTGCTGGCGTAGACCCTTTCTTTCATGTGGCCTCAAAGGAAGAAGTCGCAAGTTGTTAAGTTAAGCCAATTGTGATCACCGTAACTGTTGCTCCAGCCTCATTTTCGAAAAAGTAAGGTCCAATGACCCGGTTGGACCATAAACCGCACCAAACAGTCATACGTTGACAATAGAGAGGCTTTTTCCGAGCCGGAGATGCGACAATTTTGCTTGTTGTCAAAGCCACCGAAGTGGAAATGGGCCTCATCACTCAAGATGATTTTTCGATGGAATTCCGGTTCAGTTTCATCCATTCCAAGGATCCAATCAGCAAAGGCACGACATTGTTGATGATTGATCGACTTGAGTTCTTGTGTTAACTGAACTTTATAAGCCTTAAGATCCAAATTTTTATATAAAATACGGTGTAGTAACGTTTGTGGGATGCTAATTCTAAAGAACGACGGGGAATGGACAAACCTGGGTTTTCTTCAACACTTTCAGCTACAGCAGGAATATTCTCGGCTGTTCTTGAGTGACGTGCACGGATTTTATTTTTCACATCACTAAGTTGTCCCAACACCTCGAATATTTCCACCAATTTCTGTATTGCGGTCCGACAAGGTGCTTCACGACGACCCAAAAATGTTCGAGTTTTACGAACCGTCTCTGCCGAATTTTTATTATTTTTATAGTGAATTTTAGTAATTTCAATGCATTGTTGAAGCGTGTTCCATTTTTATCAATGGCGTAGTTTTTACCTGTCAAATGTTAAAAAACGACAGCTTCAAAAGTGACATCTACCAAAATAGCGGGCTATTCAAAATAACACCTGTTATTGGAAAACCCTGTATTTTATTAAAAAAGCTAGAGAGGTGTGGATTCAGAGGTCATGCAATTAAAATATTAGCCAGCTATTAAAGTAAGAGGTAGCAAAAACTCAAAGTAATTGATATTAGTAGAGAGTTTAAACTACAATCACTGGTATGCCATAAGGTCCTTGGCGCGTCATTTTTCATATTGTATATTAATGACCTCTTAAATAACATGCCAATAATCTAAACATAAAAATAAAAAGTTTATATTTAAAACATGTAGATAGATGCAAATGTCTCGGCGTAGTTTTTGACTCAAACTTGAAATGGGATAAACTCATTGAGTACATAATGAGTAAAACTAAATACCTATTATGTCTTTTTCATAATTTAACTAAACTTGTGATTTCCTATACTTTTTAAGCGACTTCCATAAGAAAGAAGGTTATCAATTCATTGCGTATATTTTTTTTTTTGCTTTTTTTTGTATGTTCATGCATAACTTTTCAACGGAGATAGACAGAAGAGTCCTGTTTTTGGTAAATGATACGTCTTTCTTCCAGTTAGGTCCCGTTTAAAGGATATGAAATTCAAGCAACGGTAAAGGGCTTTTACCGTTAAAACTAAAAAATTCCCGACTTTCACCCCGATTTTTCAGCATAACTGATCGAAGGATGCAAGGATTTCGATTGTAATGGTTGCAAATGAAGGAAAACATATTGATCCAAAATATATCGGAACAGAATTGTCGTCCTTTCAAGGACTCTGT
>OZ017738.1:218148898-218193898 GCA_963969285.1 Odontomyia ornata | reverse complement strand
CTGCCGAGCTTTTGCAGACTATCCCCGTTGAGTTGCACTCAAACTCGGTTGTTATGATGGATGCGCTTGACATGCATTATAAAGACGATCATCTGAAGCAGATTTATCGGTCACAGCTAAGGCATCGGATGCAGAAGTCTGGCGAAACCTTACAGCAGCTAGCCCAAGACATTGAGCGACTGGCACTTTTGGCTTACCCAGCCTACGACCAGGAACATCGCAATGACGTAGCAACAAAGCATTCATCAGCGCACTAGAGGGTCAGGAATTGCAACAAGCCGTGCGTTTAGCTCAAAAGCAAACGCTTAAGGACGCATTGGATTATAGTCTGAGCTGGGTTCGCGAGGTAGTAGCAGACGAATGCAGGTGTGAGCGCGTGAAAATTGAGCGAAAGCCGCATGTAAATGGTGCGCCTAGATGCTGGAATTGCGGAGAGAAGGAGCCCCTGCAAAGAGACTGCAAGAACCAAAAGAAACCGAACTATTGTCCTGGATGTGTAGCTTGGAGGAGATCCAGAACGAATCAGAAGCCCAGAATGGAAGCCCTTTAAACCGAGGGGTCGGGGAACATGTAAGAGCCAATCTCGTGAGGCAGAGGTTTGCTAGAAGGATCGACGTCCCCAGCACCACCATCACCGTGTCAAGACTACATCGTGGAGAAGCGGACTTATGCCTTCCGGGTCAAGTTGACGGAGATCATTGCACCATACCAATCGACACTGGTGCAACCCGAGCGTTCATCCGACCAGACCATGTGAGGTAACAACTACTTCACAAGGGCAGGATTTTCTCACTGTGGACAGCTACGGGAGAAACTGCATCTGTCCATGGAGAGGTCAACCTCCAGATGCAGTTGAGAGACCTTGCGTTCCGACATAATTTTCTAGTCGCGAACATTATGGATGACTGCATTCTCGGAGTGGATTTTCTGCAATCACACGGAATCACCTAGGATTTGGGCAAACGGATATTGAAATTGCAGAGTTCGAAGTATTGAAGGTCCCAGCGTCCAAATTCCTAAGACTAATGTGGTAGTATGTACCGACACAGATGTACCGAAATCTTTTGAGAGCATTGTATGGGCCAAGCTTGATGGTGATTCTGGAGACCAGCGATCTTATCTGATCGAGCCAACAAAGATGTCCGCATTGCGCAGTTTGCTTGTAGGACAAAGCCTTGTAAGATCTATAAGAAACGGAAACGTGCCGGTCCTCAACACCACAGACGCACGAGCATCAATGCGGGAGAGGTCATCGGCAGCTGCCAGCCTGTTTCCACCATCACCTCTTTGGAAGCCACTCACGACCATCATTGGAAAAGGAAGGAAGACGCAGCCAAAGCCCGGGAATCTACGTCTGCAATATTAAAGCAGACCAAATTGCCAGTGCAGCTATTCAAGCGAACCTCTGATCTGGTCACCAAGTACGGTGACATCTTCCCAACAAGCCCAGATGATCAAGGCCGAATGAGTATGGTAACTCACATCATAAATACACAGGGAGCCAAGCCGATTCGACAAGCACCGAGACGTCTTCTCATAGCCAAACAAGGAGAAGTGAGCGCACTGATGTCGGACATGGACAAACAAGGTGTTATCGAACCTTCTATCAGTCCATGGGCCGCGCCAGTAGTTCTAGTAAAGAAAAAGGATGGTAGCACCCATTTTTGTGTGACTATAGGCAGTAATGGCGAGGTTGAATATATAAAACAGGCAGACCCAAACTATAAGACCGATATAGAATTTCTGGATGTAAAGAAAATGAAACAAACCTATACTATAAGTATTGTTTGAACCACAAACCGCTGAACAAAGATCTGGAAATGACGAATAATAACAACGATATGGATAACGGCCGTCAACGCTATATTGAGGAGTATAAACAATTTTTTAATACTTACTCACCGCTAATCCTTAAGGAGCACTTTAACGAATTCATAAGCACCTATACGTTTTTGAAACCCTTCACTGATATGCCACAGAAAGTGAACGGATTCGGAAAGCATAACGTGACCTATCCGTGGGCATATGATGATGCAAAATGTGAACCAGACACTTGTGAATGTTAAAGTGTTCGTAAGAAAAAGTTTGAAAAACACAGTAATGAGAAATAAACTTTTCATTGTCATCACGACGTCATCATTTCCTTTTTTTTTTTTTTGTGGTAGGGAGGTGAAGGCATTTATGCCCGCCGAGTCTGGAAGTGTGGGACTCCCATGGAGGATACCTTTGGACTACCCACTAAACACCTCCCCTGTCAATCTGAGAACCTAGCCTGGAACCGTTTGACACATTACTTTGGGCCAGGTCTCGTTTTGTTACGCCGTGGGGCGCCTTCAAGCTGGGGAGTCCCTTTCCAAGCGGGAGGGGAGAGGGGAAGAGGAAGTGCCAGAAGAGCGATCCCCCAGCCCCAGTGCCTCCGGCTGCTGTGAGTCCCTTTTATATTTTAGGACTGCCCGAGCATAATGTGCCACCTGGTTCCATTTGTCAACCGATTCGAGCATCACCGCAACTATATTATCCGGGGTGAGCTCTCCCGTCTCCCTGTAGAGTTCCCTTCGCAGCCTGGCCCATTTGGTACACGCGAAAAATGTGTGACAGGCATCGTCCTCCTCTCCTGGGCAAAACCGACAATCGGGAGACCGTGACTTGCCGATCTTGTGCAGGTAAAACTGAAAACACCCGTGCCCGCTCAAAAGCTGGGTCAGATAGAAGTCAGTCTCACCATGCCTTCGATTTGGCCACGGTCTCACATCCGGGATGAGGCGCGCAGTCCACCTTCCCTTCGTGCGATTCCTCCAAGACTGCTGCCAATCGTTGAGCGAGTGTTGTCTCTCCTCGCGGACAACCATCTCCCTCGCATCCTCGTTTCGGCGCAGGTAAAAAGCGCGGCGCCCTCTAGCAAGGAGGGCGACAGGTATCACGCCTGCAATCACTCTCACCGCCGAGTCGGAAACTGTTGGATACGAAGATGCAATTCTCAGTGCTCCTCTTCTCTGTACCTGTGCCAATCGTTTTCGGTATACCTCCTTGCTGAGAGCGTCGCCCCATGCCTCTGCTCCGTACATTAGCACTGACCCTACAGCACTCATCAAGAGGCGTCTTCTTGATGGGCTGTGTCCCCCTACGTTGGCCATAAGTCGACTCAGGGCCGATATTCCCGAAGCAGCCTTCTCAGCCGTTGCCCTGATTTGCTCAGAGAAACTCATCTTCGAGTCGATCAGTAGCCCCAGGCACTTCACCGCTGGCTTCGATTCGATCTGTATATCTCCAATACTGATCATCCTTACTCTAGGGATTCTCTTTTTTGTCAAGATGACCACTTCGGTTTTCTCCAGTGCTAAACTGAGCCCGCGAGCAGTCATCCAGTCCCTCACTCGGCGCATTAGCATGCCTAGCCTAAGTTGCGCTTGTTCAACGGTGCGTCCGGCGACCAGAGCCGCAACATCATCCGCATAGCCGACCAAGCGCGACTCATCTGGCATCTCAAGTCTCAGTAGCCCGTCGTAAGACACGTTCCACAGGTCCGGACCAAGGATAGATCCCTGGGCAACACCCGATGTAATTTCCATCCTTCGTTGGCCCTGTGTCGTGTCGTAGAGCAGGCTTTGGTCCTTTAGGTAGTTCCTCAAAAGCCGCATTAGATATTCTGGAACTTGAAAGAGTTTTCCAGCGTGTCCAGAATATCCACCCATCTAGCGGAGTTGAAGGCATTCTTGACGTCGAGTGTCACCAACAGGACGATCCGTCGCTTGGTGCGACTATATGCCTCTGCCTTTTGGACCGCGTTCACCACCTCTGCAATCGCATCAATGGTAGAACGTCCTGCTCTAAAGCCGTACTGCCGAGGAGATAGGTCCCCAGCAGCACGAATCGCGTCAGTGAGTCTTCCCTTGATGAGTTTCTCTAGCACTTTCCCAGCCGTGTCTAGCATGCATAACGGGCGGTATGCAGACGGCGATTCGGGATTTCCCTTCCCCTTGCTGACCAGCACGAGCCTCACCACCTTCCATCGTACCAGGAAAACCCCGTCCCGTAGGCAAGCGTTGAATGTGCTGAGCAGCAAGTCAGGACAATGGTGATAGACGAGCTGCAAAGCCTCAGCTGGAACACCATCTGGACCTGGAGCCTTCCTCGCTTTCAGGGAGAGGACTGCCTCCTCCAGTTCCAGCTGTGTGAAGAGTGGGCACTCAACTGCTGTTTCACCATGGACAGCGTCAACACGGACGGGATGGGCGGGGAAGAGTCCCCGCACTATCGCGTCCATCTTTTCCGCGTCATGTATACAGGGCTTCCGTAGGACACCAAGTTTCCCCATGACCAGCTTGTAGTCAAGGCCCCACGGATCCCTATTAACATCGTCCACAAGGTCTTGCCAGCATCGGGCCTTGCTCTTGTTAATGAGCCTGCGAAGATATTTCCTGCCGGACCTGTATGCTGCTAGCCTAGTGTCTGCCTTCTCCCGTATTCGCGCCCGCTGGGCCTCTCGCCGAAGTTTGTGACACTCGCTTCTTTGTTCGGCGATCTCGTTTGACCACCAGTATACTGGAGGCTGACCGTGTCGGGGTCTCCGACGGGGCATGGGAGACTCGCAAGCAGCTATGATGGTACTCATAGTTGAGTTCACCAAGTCCTTGGCTGTAGGCCCTCCACTCTCTGGCGGAGCTCCCAGCAACGGTGCGCCTGCCGTAAGCGCGTCAGCAAACCTCTCAACGTCCATCCTCCCAGTCCTCCATCCGAGGATTGAAGTCGGGGCATATGCACGCAGAGTGGCACCGTCGTGAATCTCAACAGCTATATACTGGTGATCACTAGCCGAGTAGTCCTCTAGTACTCGCCAGTTGTGTACTCTGGGTACCAGGGACTCTGAAGCGAGTGTCACATCGGGTATGGTTCCTACGCAACCCCAGCGGCGGAAAGTAGGGGTGTTACCAGTATTTAGGATAGAAAGCGCTGTTCTGGCCGCCATGTCCAAGATTTGCTTTCCCCTTGGGTCGGATTGTGGCATACCCCATTCAATGGCTCTAGCGTTGAAGTCTCCCCTGACCAGCATGTGGCCCTCTGTGCTCGAGACAGCGTCCTCCAGGGCATCGAGTTTGGCTCGAAAAGATCGCATTGCCTCGTTAGGCGTCAGATAAACACTGAAATATGTTATCCCTGAACACCGCACCCACACAAAACCATCCCCGCGTCCATGGCCCTGCACCTGAAGGCGGGCGCTGTCTCGAACCCAGATGGCCAAGGTACCAGATTTGTCATGGTACCACGCTTGCGAGTCCTTGTTATGATGTTGCTCGCTCAGCAACAGGAGGTCAGCTTTCTTATCCCTCGCAAACTGCTCAAGTAGGTCCTGGGCGCTTGTGCTTCGGTGCAAGTTGACCTGCAGAATACGGATCATTTGAGTATCGATTTGGCTTTAGTTAGGGCCTCCTTGAAAACCCAGCATCTCCCTGTCCCCGGCTCATGTTTGAGGTCGCCGGGTGCTAGCTTAGCATCCTTGCAAAGAAATGCATTCTGCCTCGTTCGTGCACTCCTTCCTTTTGTGCCCCGTTTCACCACATTTGTAGCACAGAGATCTCCTGTTGGGTCTCCTACAGCCATACGCGGTGTGTCCGTATTCGAAGCATCTGAAGCAGCGGATAGTGATTGCTCTTCTCCGTATCCTGCAGATCACCCAACCTATCTTAATTTGGCCCTTCGCCAGGATTTGCTGGGCGTCTTTATCAGCTAGTTCGACAATAGCCATGCGTTGCCCCCTTATGTTTTCACGTGTCAATCTTGCCTTGACTTCACTTAAGCTGGGGAACTCCCTCCTAATGGCATCCTCTACTTCAGCTTTGTCCGTGACGCAGTCGAAGTCCCTGATTTCCAAGGTGGCCATTGGTTCGAGCGAGGCAACCGTTGCCGCATCTCCAAGAACCTTTTGAACCACGTCACGGAATGCATCTTTGTTTGTGGCCTCTGGCCCGAATTCCACCAGCAAGCCACCGGTCCGGGTTGGTCGAACTGCTTTGATGGCAGTTTTGGTGTCGTCTGGCTTGATTGCTGCTTTAATTTCACGGAGGACATTTGCGTAGGTTCGGTCCTTAGAGGGGTTTAATAAGCAGTGCCTCTCGCAAGGGTTTGCGCCGCGGTTTGCTTTTTGTTTTCTGCGTCATCATTTCCTTGAGATTTATCCAGGAGTTGTGTTTCGCTGAAAATCCCAGCCACTTCACAAATGCTTGATTACCATTTCTTTTTAATATTTTTTCCACAAGATAAAGTGACGGATGCTTAGCTTTCAATAGTTCAAGCTCATAAAAACCACCTACAATTTTGTTTCCTTTATAATCTTCTAATAGATATGTAACGGGATTGGTTATACAAATTTGACGGATCGTGAAGACCTCTGTGGTCCAATTTGGTGTATAGCTCTTTTCAAATATATACTTGTATCTACTGATTCGCACATGATCATCCACATTATATTTATATGGACCCATCACCTTTATGTTGTTATAAACGGTAGATAGAAGCAATATTTGATTAGAACTATTCACAACAGACGGAGCCATTTTTATTGTTCTGTGTTTTTTGTTATTATACGCGTTCACTATATCATCAACTTGATTGATCCACATATACAGGTCATTTCCATTCATACTAAACTCTTTCCACATCATATTCTTTAGGGTGAGATTGAATCGTTCAACAATTGATGCCTTCAGAGGACTATACGTAGAATAATGGTTAAGCTGGTATTTCTCCATAAAATTTTGAAAATGTTTGTTGTAGAATTCTTTTCCATCGTCTGTTTGCAAGTTTTTAGGAACGCGCCTTTGTTGAAAAATGTGTTCAATCATCATAGCAACTTCTTTGCCAGTCTTTGTTTTGATAGAAGCTGTTCACGCAAACTTGGAAAATGTGTCGATGATTGTAAGCAGAAAACGGAATACTGTATTTTGGTTAGCATATGCTCCCATCTCGACTAAATCAGCCTGCCACAAATCATCTAAATCTTTTGTTATAACTCGCCGTCGCTTAAAATTTTTCCGAGCAGGTGTATGTAACTCGTTTACTCATTCTCGCTTGCTCATTTTAAAATGAACCAAATTTTGTAATATGTTTGATATTTGTATATTATAATGCATCACTTTAAAGTGTCATCGTCCTCATTAGCGTCATTTTCGTCGTTTTGAATTTGTTGTATATTTTTTAAGTTTCTCAATGTTAATATCAACGTAGTTCTTTGTAGAAGCATCATAATCCTCTATAGGTGTTCCAAAATTTTTGAATCGTTTGAAATTAAGGACATAATCACCGCTTTCCGTTTTATTGAATCTTGCACCAGGCAAACCTTGTGGACCAGCGTTACCAGGTTTTCCTTCGGGACCTCGAGGTTCTTGAGGTCCCGCTGGACCCTGCTCTCCTATAGGACCTTGAGGACCTGGTGGTCCGTGAAGTCCTTCAATACCACGTTTTCCTCCACTTTCATTGGAAATTTACCAAATTTATCAACGCCCATTTATGAATTATTAGTGATGATGATGACGATGATGATATTCAGCGTGTTTATTCTATTATTTATGATTCTTTCAATTCTTCAATGATTGAAATAATTTCATCTTTATGATTATTGTGACCTGCTTGCTGTGATGCTATGAGTAACCGCAATCGACTTACCAGTTGATTCGAATCATCCCAATATATTGTTACATGTACAAAGAATTCTGCGAGCTACTCTCGCAATTGTTTTCACCCACGTTAAGAACATCAATAAAATGAATTTACTCGAAACCACGAGAACCCACCAAGCATGATCAACATCTGAAAGTGACGTCACTTCATTCATTAAGCTGCTCGAATATACCAGGTACCTCTCGGCAGAACATTCGCCAATGTACGAGAAATGGGTTGAATAGGTAGAGACCCTATATAAAGGCGAGCTGAATTAATGGGGGGATCATTCATTAGAACCACGATAGAAAACTGCGATATAGTAGTGCGCGAAGTACAAGCGATATTGATTGTTTGAGAGCGAAGTGATTTTCAGTGGACAGTTGAAGTAGAAATTGATAGACGACTTGTAAAATAGTGTAAATTAAAATTATGAAATAGTTAAATAAGTAATTGTGCATTTTTAAGTAATTGAATAAACTCTTTTAATTTAATTTAAAAGACATTGCGTTTTCACTTCCCCGGAACATTAAAATTATTGGCCGCGAACCATAACACGCGACAAAATATAGTCTTTCTGTTTGTTAGATGTTTGAATTACACTGTAGTTTTTGTATTTAATAGCCGATGTGGGTTTTAGCCCTCTTCTTTCTTTGCCATTTAACAGCTTAGAAATTATTTTTGTATATTTGAAGCTTCAATTTCCATTGATTTGGCTACTACTGTCATAAGAATGTCTGTGAGTACTAGTGTGCAGAAGAATACTTTTATAGTTCTCTAAATCTTCGTCGATATATATTGTTTCATCTGGATACTTCATAAAAACCAGTTCATATAAACCTCGACTTCCAATATAAGATTTTTCATTTACAAGTATATTATTACCATCGATTGCGAAATTCGAATTTCCTATTTTCCACTGGTATCCATCATCGTCATCCCTATATACCCCATAAACGCTGTTAATTGCAGATGATTGATTCACATAAATATCCAAATATTGCTTAGAAACATCTGAGAAATTGTTTCACTTCATATGTTCTTCAAGATGTTCTTGTCCTTCCGGGGTGGCAACATAGTTACGAACAGCTTTTGTAGAAGAATTGGATGAAGTGTTGGTGAGCTTAAGTTTTCGCTTAAACTTTGGCGTAGGAGTTTCAAAATTGTCTTCTGCCTCTTCATAGTCACTTTCTTCCTTAAAATCTTCTTCTTCACTTTTAACAGGAAATGATGAAGTTCTTCTTTAATTTCATTTTTTATATGTTGATCGTGTAATAATTTAGCTCTTTTAACAAATTCTTTGAGAGGGTTCGTGATTGGCATAAATGTTTCCTCCAACTGAACGTCCGTTCCGGCTTTGTTAGCTTTCAACTGTTGATACTTTTTCCGTATCGAAATGGTTGTCTTTAGAATATCGCTGCTTTTCATGCATTGTCCTTTTCATTGTTTACGGGGACAATAGCAGCCGCAATTTGACAAGTTTCGAAAAATATCTAAAATATTTTGAAATATCCTTCCAATAGGTTCTAATTTGATCTTGAAATGATTTTTGCAGTACTTAAATCGATTTCTTTCTTTTTCGAATTGTTTGGAAGTGACTTCACTGTTGCTGCACTCAAACCGTACTGAACTTTTATCAAACTGTATTGAACAGCTATCGAGCTGCATTAAACTGATCCTTTGAACTGCAACTGAACTGCTTTTAACTGTTAAGAAACTGCAGCTGAACTGTTTTGAACTTTTAAGGTGATCCTTTGAACTGCTACTAAAATGCTTTCAACTGTTAAACTGATCCTGCAAACTGTTTTTGAGTGCTTTTAACAGATCTTGTCTATTTATAAACTGCTTGCATGCTTTGAGTTTGTTTTTATAGCATTATAAATATATCGAATCCCTTTCGGTATCATCCCTGGTCTAGAGGACTGTCTTTATCAATTACACAAAACCCATATTTATCCTTCCAACACTCCGCGCAAACGGTTCTAAACTGTCCGAAAGTCATGTCAGTGTTAACGTGATCATTGTAAATGTGCTTTAAATTCATATAATCCTGTTGGAATACAATCACAAAATTTGCGTTGTCTCGAATAAGGTGTTTTGGTATTCTTGTATATGTTTGGCACAGATAAAAACTTTCAATATTATGATGTCGTCCCATACAGAAATATGATCGAACATTATCTTGTTTCTCGCTGGCAATATCATCGAAAATGAAAACAGAGTTAGACTTGGCTTTTTCTGGTGGAATCACTTCACTGTTGTTTGAAAATGCATAGAAGCCTAATATAGAAATAGGCTCTACAGCCTGCTTCAAAAATTTATATTTGGCCTGATGTAATGATTTTGAGTAGATGTAAATATTTTCAAATTTAACGCCATTCGGATGTTTTAACACAGAAATCATAACATTAGTTTTGCCGCAGTTTGAGAGACCTGCAATTATGCCACGAATATTATTAGGCAATAAATTGCTATGTTTAGGTACATAACTTTTATTTGCAATGTCAGTATTTTCCACTTTCTTAGTTTGATTAAGCAACAAGGATGCAAATAAATAGTGTTATAGTCTGCAAAGAGTTTTTAAACAAGGTGGAGCATATGCAACCATATACACAAAGAAAACGATCAGTATAAAATAATTGATCATAAAAAGAAATATACTAGTACATTTCGAAAAGTGGTGAGGGTTCATTAATACCCTCATTAATAAACTACCGATTGAGCTGCATCTACCTGGTTATCAATACTGTGGTCCTGGTACGAATTTAAGCGAGCGGCTAACTAGAGGGTTCATTAATACCCTCATTAATAAACTACCGATTGAGCTGCATCTACCTGGTTATCAATACTGTGGTCCTGGTACGAATTTAAGCGAGCGGCTAACTAGAGGGAATCCCGGAATAAACGTATTGGATCAAGCCTGTAAAGAGCATGATATTGGATATTCAAAATTTAAAGAAACAAACTATCGTCACAAACTCGATAAAATACTAACCGAAAAGGCGTGGCAACGATTCACGTCAGCAGATGCAGTATTGGCAGAACGTGCTAACGCGTTGCTTGTAACAAATATGATGAAAGCTAAAGTAAAATTTGAAATGGGATTGAAAAGCATACCGAAATTCAGAACAGTTGTTTCCAAAGTCCGAAAGATCATCAAAAAAAAAGAAACCCGAGGGTATGATGGCGAGCATTAGAAAAGCCTTAGCTGCTGCTAGAAACATAACATGGGGAGGAAAAAGACCCTCAAAACTCCACGAATAATACCTATTCCCAAAGCTGGTGGTATTTTGCCGTTTCTGATTCCTCTTTTTGCGGGACTATCTGCTGTTGGTGCTCTATCTAGTGGAGCTGCGGGAATAGCTAAAGCTGTTAATGATGCTAATGATGCCAAAAAGACATTAGAAGAAAAAAAGCGACACAACCAGAAAATGGAGGAGATAACATTAGGTCGAGGACTACATTTGGAACCGTACAGAAAAATATTGGGGTTGTTTTTAAATCCTGGTTCAAAAAACTTTTAAAAACGTTACCCAAGAGAGCATTAAATGAGGATGATTTAAAAAGGTTTGCCAGATCCTTGCCAAACTTCAGAGGAGTTTTGCTGCGAAACAATTTACCCAAGGGGCCTGCAATGCCAATCGAGTGTGGTATTGTAAATTTGGATAATATGCAAGGCCCTGGTACGCATTGGGTAGCGTACAATAAAAAAATATCGTTTTGTGGAATACTTCGATAGTTTTGGAAATTTATCTCCTCCGATAGAATTAATAGATTATTTAGGTTCTTATATAAAATACAACAACAATACATATCAAAACTATGGCTCATACAATTGTGGCCATTTATGTCTAAAATTTTGTAAATTTTCAATGCATCTATGTTAATAAATGAATATTGTCGAAAAACTCAAAACCTATCATTGTTTTATATACTTCCATGGCACTAACATCAACTCTTAGTAGAAAAACATCCATTCTTACAACAGAATATTTTCCACCTATCGATTTACAAGATTGTTATGTGTGCGGTCTTGTTGATTTTCATACATATAATTCTATACCCAACGTAGATGAAAAAAATAATTTATTACACATTGGAAAGCACATTATAGAAATACCCGTTGGATCCTACGAGATTGATGATATTGCCAACTATCTATACAAAAAGGTAGCAAAGATCAATAATAATATAAACTTTTCAGTACGAGCTAATAATAATACCCTCAAAAGTGAAATAAAGTCAACTGCTCCTATTTACTTCGATAAAGAAAGATCCATTGGTCAATTACACTAAACGACAGTTAAAAATCAATGTAAAACATACTTCTGATCTACGTGTAAGTATAAGTAAAGTGAATGTAATACGGATTGATTGTAACATAGTTGGAAATTCTTATATTAATATTATTCTCTCGCACACAATCCACGAATTCTCACCTGAAGTAGGACCAGGCTATAAAATAGTGGAGGTTCCAATAATGTCATTTATTTACCAGTAAACGTGAAACGAATAAGTACGCTAACTCTTAAGCTAATTGACCAAGACGGAGATATAATAAACTTCAAGGGAGAAACAATAACTATCAGACTTCATTTGAAGCCGCAGAATGCTACTGTATAACGATGATAAATACCTGCCCAATAATGTAGACACAATCAGCTCAAAAAGGAAAATCGAACGAGTTAGACCACGATTAACGTTACAAAATAAGCAGTTCTTGAGATCATTGGGATTCAAATTAAAACACAATAAATGCGTGAGATTATGAATGTCACACTTAAAGTCAGTTATGACAATAGTATATCAAAAAATGGAATACCATAGCTACTCTCCGGTCTTATCATCATACAACTGCAGTGATGAAATTCAAATACCCCTACAACAACAGGATTTGTGTATTTTACTAAGTCAGAGTTTCATCTACATTGAAGGTGCCTTAACTAAAACAGATGGCACAATATCAACAACAGCTAAAGTGATGAATAATAGCATTGCGTTCCTATTTGATAAGATAAGGTATGAACTGAATGGAGTGGAAATCCACCGCAATAAGAATGTTGAAATAACATCAAAATTGAAAAATTAAGTAAAATGCTTTATAATGCTGGCTGGTCGCCAAGCAAAACTATGCACTATCAAGTGGCTACTTTAATTTTTCTGTTCCACTAAGAAAATTTTTGGGGTTTGCCGAGGACTACAAGAAGATTATTGTAAATGCCAAGCATGAGCTAGTTCTAGTTCGCACTAAAAGCGATGAAAACGCATGTTTTTCGCCCAGTGATGATGTGCACACCCTAATTTTTAAACTGCAACGGAGAGTACCACATATTATCTCAGATGGCGCAGAAAAATTGACAATATTGAAATGCATTGAATCAGGACATCCTATTCAAATATGTTTTCGGAATTGGGAGCTTTACGAATATCCAGTTTTACCAACAACAATAGACCATGTGTGGAATGTAAAAACCACGGGTCAATTCGAAAAACCTCGATATGTTGTTTAGCTTTACAAACAAATCGAAAAAATCTCAAAAATAAAGATGTCAGCAAATTTGATCACTGTGATTTAACCAATATCAAAAAAAAAATTAAACTCTGAATCGTATCCTTATGATGATATGAATATTAAATTTATGCCCGATTGATTTGCTCATCTGTAGGATATGTACTGCGATTCTCAACAATCTTACTTTGGTGTGCAACCACAGCCACTACTCTCACGAAGCGAATATAAGAAATCAGCACCAATTATCGTCATCGATTGTTCACGTCAAAATGAATCCATAAAATCTGGCTCTGTTGACATAAGGTTAGATATCAAAACATCTGTAGATGTACCTGCCTTAACAACAGCGTACTGCTTGCTCCTTCATGATCGTATAATAGAGTATAATCCTCTAACTTCTTTAGTTTAAAAACTTGTATAAAAACCTTGACAAACATAAATCTTAATTCAATATCACGTTTATATTCTGGGCAAATAAAACTATACCATTTCATCATCATCATCATCATCATGGCGACGATTTTCGTTATCGACATGAAAGAATTTAGAGGACCTAACAATACGTTTGCTATCAAAGAGTTAGCTGTCGTGAATTTGAACGGAAGTTTTCATCGGCACTTTATACTCAAACCTCCCTACAGTTTTTCATCACTTTCAAGAGAGCTGCAATGTCAAGCGCATTGGTTATATAAAAATCATCACGGATTGAAATAGGAAGGTGAAAGAATATTTACTTTTAAACATGAAAAATGTGACAATATACGTTAAATGACTCGAGAAAAAGAAATTGCTTGAGGATTTGCTGGGAAATATTGCTATGATATTCAATTTGGAGGTTTACTTCTGTCCAAATCGAAAACTACTGAAGAAAAACTATCCTGAGACACCACGATGTACTTTCTATAGTGGATGTTGTGCGCAGCAAAACGCATTCCTCCTGAAAAAATTTATTGTACAAGAAAATTCAATGAAATAAAACATGTTTTGAATGTGAATAAATTTTTTCTTTTATTTAAATTATGTGTTGAAGTTTACTTTTTTGGAGAAACTTAAATTATTTTGTATTCGAAAATTTTTTAAATATTTAATTAATCTATGATGGCGGCGACTCTATTGTGACCTCATGGAACTCCAAACTTTTTGGATTGGCCTCGCCGTTGCAACTCAATGCTATCTTCTCTGCATTGAAGTCATCCAAAACACGATCGCTGCACTTATTGTAGTGATGGGAGAAATGTCCGCATGCTATTTTCGACATCAACTACGATGGCTGTCCCATAACTAGAAAAACAAAATATTCAATTTTTAAATTGTGTCTTACCGTGTGTCCATCCTTTTGCCAGCTATAATCTGGTAGCGCTTTCCCATGTCCAGCTCCAAAATCTTACCAAATATTAATGGCTTGCAACTCAACAGCTCTGTAACTGACTCCATCTTGGTTCGTCGAAAACGTTTTCACTTTTGACAAAAATCTTTCCATAAACTCAACTATTTATATTAATTTATTTATCACTTGCAGATTAATATTTTCGTTGCCAGGATTATGAATAGAAAATAGTTTCTGCGGTTCTATTTCCTTATACTAATTCCATTTGGTTGGGAATATTTCTTATCATCATCAGAATGAAGCCAAATCTTTTCATAAATTAGGAAAATTTAAACCACAATACCATGTTAATCGATTTCCAAAATTTACATTATAATCACCTGTGGTTAAATAGTTCCGTTCTCATGAACTGTAATCCTAACATGAATTTAGCTTCTGATAAAGAAGCATTTCTTCTAAGCCAAACGCGAATTTAAAATAAAACTCAATTAGTTGATAAAGTCATTCCGGGAAAAATATGTCAGGGAACCAGCAACAAGAACAGAGGGAATATCAGGTGCCGACGTTGCAGCATTACGCTTTGGCTGCATGGATGGGGTCGAGAACCTTCAATCGTGAAGATTTCTTTTTCTTATAGGACCGAATGGAGCTGCAAAATCTAAAGTTTACGTGCAAAAACCCCAAACGGTTCATTGGATGCAGCGATTACAAAAAAAACGGATACACTTTGGAGAAAATTATTATCAATAGCCGATGGTTTTCTACGAAGCCTTTTACAGTGTACTATACCTATCCTGCAATCAAAACTGTTCAAACTTATAAAATTCGCGAAATTGAAAAACAATAATAAAGAATGAAAATTATTTAAAAATAATAACGTCTTTTATTTCAGTATTTTCTTTTCACTAGGAATACAAACGGACAGAAATGAATATTTTTCAGCGTTAAATATGCTCATCTTACAATTGATTTCTCTTCTCTTTCACTTTGATTTTCTCTCTCAGCTAAATCAACTTCAGGATTCCCCTCTTCAAAGGCCTCCAGATAACCAGTCCTTATCCAAAAGTTTTCTTGGATCTTCCATTCTCCTCCTGTTTTGCAATAATCTTACTCGACATAGTTTTTTATTTTGTTTCCTTCGAACTAATCGATCGAGCTCCAGCTGAATTCGTGAAATATCGGCGTCTCCTCTATAATAATCATGATGACTTCCATTTCTGCGAAAGAACTCTTTAAATTCCTCCTCATAATGCCTTTCAAACTCATTTATGGCATATTTTCTCTCCCGAATCCAATCATCGTCTATGTCGCTAAACGGACACCCTCTCGGATATCGGCTTTTCATTTTACTTCCAACGAAACTTGGCAACGCTTCTCCCACGAGCGTAATTTCACCACCTGAAGCAAAACAGTTGCATTGCAAAAAAAAACAATATTGCTTCCACCATCTCACTCACCTATCACTTCAATCTTAACATGCTGCCAATTTTGAAATGCAAATGTCGTATCGAAATTTTGAGATTTGCAATCCTCTCCATTCTTTGAGCTTAGTACAAGTGACCTTGTCCCATCCTCAGGTGTCATATAAACCTCCATATAAGCCGAAGCAATCCTCACGTTGATAATCTTAAAACTACGCCATACTTGCCCACACATACAATATTTGCACATATGCGGTAATTGCTCAATCTAAAACATCTTTTTATCTATCTCACTTCTTATATATTTCACAACTAAAACGAATCACTCACTCACCGCAACAACATGAGGCACCATCCAGCATGGGAAACCCCAGACGTGACGTCACACTCGCAGGCCGCCCTTATCACCAACCAATTCATGCAACACAACCATGAACACACTCCATTCCTTATCACTCCCACCATAAACTATAGAAACCCAAACAACCTCCCCTTCACTCCATACTCCCCTTATCTGCAGATTCTAACCGCAAGAATTTTATATGAAATGGGTTCTACTATATCAATCACAAACAATCCAAAGTTAAGCGACCTTACCATGGGAAATCCTCAGATGTGACGTTACACTCGGAATCGCCGCTTATCACCTTCTTTCTTTGTTTTCAAGAACTCCCAAACAAACTGATATCACTCCACCACACACGCTCCCAAGCGCCACCATACCATTCCTTATCTCTAACGCTAACCGCAAGAAATTTGTATGAAAATGGTTTTGAACTCTCCTATTCTATCTACTCTCCACCTCTTTTTTTGTGTCCTTCGCCATGATTTTTCATATATTGTATATGTATACTTCAGCTAAAGTGATGAAATATTCTACGTAGGATGGTGTCGTCTTCAAAAAACTTGCAACGTAAAACAAATATTTAAGTTATTCAAGCAGAGTCTGAAAATTCATTTTTCACCAAAGGTAGCTGATATGATTTTCAAGTCAAATAAAAGGTTTTGGAGAGAACTTTTCAAAATAAGTCCCAAACAATAAACATTTGCAAGAAGGGTTGCAGGGTGAGGGGAATGTACAAAAAATATATGTCTCCGTCCCCCACCCTCGTGGTCGGACATCTTTAAATGGAAAAATCTGAAAAAAATCATGAAAGTAGGTCTTTATTAGCACAAGACCAACAAGTACGTCAAAAGTCAAAGTACAATCAAGTTTGGTAATAATAGTTCATTTTATGAATTTCAAGTTTACATCTATAAAATTGAAGGATGATCGTAATATTGAACAAAAATTTGTGTCTAGATTCCTGATGAAAAGGCATATTTTATTTAAGTTTCATGAATAAACCGCTAAGTTACAGATGATTGAAATTTATCAATTATAACAACAATTTCACGTGATACTGTGTAAAAACAAATTCGCAAAGGATCCAAACACTGTAGATGTGTAAGGATTTTTACGAAAATTTTAGATATATTTTCAAACATTGATATGTTATCATGTCTACTCAAACATTGAGGTCAGCATACTGAAAATAAATGGTGGCAAATTAAAGTACATAATAAACAAGTATTATTTTTCCGAGCTCAATTCATGGAATGTTTGATTTACTAATTATTTTACGAACCCCTTCTGGTAGGAGTGTTGCGAGTGAACACATAAAACATGCTTGGATATATTCCCGCTTCATAACTGCAATAGTAGCGAACAAACAACACCTATGTACTCGCACTTTGCCAATGAAAATTAGCCATAGAAACACATGCGCAAATAAATAAGCGAGCAGTCAAGTAAACGAGAAAGTTCAACCCGCAATGATATTCACATCGTGAATGAACGGGGTGCTTCTAAGAGAGATAAGCGGAAAGGAAAACCGAAAGTTCCGGCATAAACACTCTTTCGCTCAATGTCTCCAGTTTCGCGATTTCACCTCGAGAGATCGTGGGAAAGCCGAAAGTTTAAGCTGAAAGCACTCTTTCGAAGTCGAAAGCTTAAGTGAAAAACATTCTTTCGCTCAATTTCCCCAGTTTCGCATATTCACCAGCCGAGCAAGCGAGACGAAACGGGGAGGAAAAACTTTCGTGGAACGAGAGCGCACGTGTTCGGCTACTCAGTACCTTTAAAGATAATTTATGTTGAAAGCCCACGAAAGAACAGTGTTTAAAAATTTTGGGCAAAGCATTCGAGTGAGTTGGTTTTTCAAGTCCAAAAGGGAGCGCGCTGCTACCCACTCTTCAAGTAACATAGGTAATAAGGTATAGCGACAGTGTTCAACGAAATGGTAAGGGACGAGGTGTTGGCTTGCGCCGCGATCCTCAATCGGCCCTTTGGCGTTCCACGCCGTGTGGCCAGCCCGGACCATTAGCTCGTCTAGCTGATCCCCTGTACAGGCTAGCGCTCACGTGTGAAGCGCGACCAGCCAAATGAAAAGCGCTTCACTCAATATTAATATAAGTTTTCAATAAGTTAATGCATGTAATTTATAAATGTTTCGAAAAAAGTGAACCGGAAAATAAAGTTAAACCCCATAAAATAAACTCTCGTATTTTGTTGTTCTAGTTCAAATGGATAGAGTAGCGGGTAAGTGGTGTTAACAGCGAGTTCTTTCCCCGGGAGCCTTGATGATGTAAATAGGATACAAATCAAATGAGCTCCCAGTTCATACCAGTATACATAGGGTATACTGGTTTTGTAACGAAATTGGCGCAGCCGGTAGGATATCGATTTTGCATAGACCACGTGTAGTTCACTGTGTAGTAAATTTAAATGGGCCAAAATCGATCTTCCCAGCCGATATCCGAAACCATTCAACTCCTGTATGACACCATTGCTACTCATACTATCCATCAAACTGGATAAACCTTCTTAAAAAAATCAAATAATAATGTTCATTATTTAAGTAAAAAGAAATAATAATATCAACACTATTCAAACTGTCCATCAAACTAGATCAGCTTTCCTAAAAAAATCAAATAATAATTTTGATCATTTAAAAAACAAAAATATAATATCAATATCCACACATTATAATGGTGCTGCTTATACAGTGCATAAAACTAAATCAATCTTCTTCAAACAAACAAAAAAATCTAATAATTATTTCAATCAATTAAATAACAAAAAGAAAGTATGAATATCCGAACATAATATTAGTAATCAAACTAAATCAGTCTGCCTTTAAAACAAACTCAAATACTTATATTGATCATTCTAATAACCAAAATATAGTAACAATATTCAAAAATAATATTAATCCTACTCATAATATCCATCAAATAAGATCAGTCCTAAAATCCAATAGTCATATTGAACATTTAATTCTTCATTCATTTACTCCGTCATTCATATATCTTAAATCTCATCTTTCTTATCTGAAGTTTATTCGAACTAACTCCTAACTCGTTCAAACCCAACGTAGAATTTATAAAGATATAAAGTTTCAATCAACTAACATGCAAAACACAAAACGTAACAGTAAATATTAAGCACAAAGAAGCAAACCGAAAACTTAATAGCGAACAAACAAACGCGTGCTCATTGTTATCGAAATATGATACCATTTATCACTCCAACCACTTAAACAATAATAATAACAATAACGCGTACCTAACATACATGCATATTAAAGTCTTATCTTTTGAATGAAATCATAGGTGTAAGAGAGAGGATACGAAATGCATCGAGAGAATTGAAGCACTTTATCATGTTGCGTGAAGTTGGCGCGTTATTAGCTGTTGATTCGAATTTCAAATAAATTTGACGTGACGTCTCCCACTAATTTTCGCATCTTGAACTAAAACAATTTTCCGTGCGGGTATTCTAACTTGGACGATATAAAAGATTAAACATGACTTACCCTACGAAGGATACGTCCATGACATGCTTCCTAGAGCTGTTTTTACAACCCCACGCACGTCACTTCATTTTTCATTTTTCGACACAAAAACACTCGCGATCCGTAACAAACTTTTCAGTTTGATAAATTATCACAATTGCAACGCTTTTGCACTAGATTTAACACGGTTTATCTTAAAAAATTGTTTTGTGTACAATTTCAAATTCAACTTGATTAGACGTTTCCCATCGATGTTGAATTTTCACAAATCATATGTTTTCAATCATATGGTTGATATTTCGTTGACGATTCGGGGGTTAAGGTGTAATAGGAGTGGGATTTTCGTGAGAGCAACTGGAGAGCCACTCGAATGTGTGGATTCCCTAGCGGCGTGAAAGGCAGGGGGATTTCAATTCGCATGCGAGAGGAAGGCATGTATGTAGTTAAAGTACTTCACTCACGTATGGATGAAAATAAGCTCATTTCGCCTCCATTACTTTATATGTCTTTGAATGAAATGAACATTCGAATTCCCTAAGATGCAATTAAAAGAGCAAAGAAAAACAAACATTTAAGTACAAATTGAATAAATAGACACCTGGGAAATAATTTTTAAATGCAATAACACGGAAGAGCAAATGAATTAAATTAACTGCGCTAAACAAAAATAAAAAATAGTTTACATAGGAACGGCAATTTCCCAACGCAAATAAACATGAAATAATTTAATTACAAGTTACACTGAAATAATTTAAGTATGGGAAATTTGAAACAACAGAGTTTTAATTATAAGAAGAATGCAACAATGCAAACGATTTTACCCCAAAACAAATTATTTCTTTCAAAATTCACTGCAATTCCATCATGTTAAGAAAATGGAAAAAAGTGGCAGTCAAGTCGGTAAAACCCCAGCAAAACTCCAAACTATAACATCATAACAAGGACTCGCAAGCGTGGTACCCTGACAAAACTGGTACCTCGGCCATCTGGATTCGAGACAGCGCCCGCCTTCAGGTGCAGGGCCATGGACGCGGGGATGGTTTTGTGTGGGTGCGGTGTTCAGGGATAACATACTTCAGTGTTTATCTGACGCCTAACGAGGCAATGCGATCCTTTCGAACAAAACTCGATGCCCTGGAGGACGCTGTCTCGAACACAGAGGGCCACATGCTGGTCGGGGGAGACTTCAACGCTAGAGCCTTCGAATGGGGTATGCCACAATCCGACCCAAGGGGAAAGCAAATCTTGGACATGGCGGCCAGAAGAGCGCTTTTTGTCCTAAATACTGGTAACACCCCTACTTTCCGCCGCTGGGGTTGCGTAGGAACCATACCCGATGTGACACTCGCTTCGGAGTCCCTGGTACCTAGAGTACACAACAAGCGAGTACTAGAGGACTACTCGGCTAGTGATCACCAGTATATAGCTGTTGAGATTCACGACGGTGCCACTCTGCGTGCATATGCCCCGACTTCAATCCTCGGATGGAGGACTGGGAGGATGGACGTCGAGAAGTTCACTGACGCGCTTACGGCAGGCGCACGTTGCTGGGAGCTCCACCAGGGAGTGGAGGGCCTACAGCCAAGGACTTGGTGAACTCAACTATGAGTACCATCATAGCTGCTTGCGAGTCTTCCATGCCCCGCCGGAGACCCCGACATGGTAAGCCTCCAGTATACTGGTGGTCAAACGAGATCGCCGAACAAAGAAGCGAGTGTCACAAACTTCGGCGAGAGGCCCAGCGGGCGCGAACACGGGAGGAGGCAGACACTAGGCTAGCAGCATACAGGTCCGGCAGGAAATATCTTCGCAGGCTTATTAACAAGAGCAAGGCCCGATGCTGGCAAGACCTCGTGGACGATGTTAATAGGGATCCGTGGGGCCTTGACTACAAGCTGGTCATGGGGAAACTTGGAACCCTACGGAAGCCTTGTATACATGACGCGGAAAAGATGGACGCGATAGTGCGGGGACTCTTCCCCGCCCATCCCGTCCGTGTTGACGCTGTCCATGGTGAAACAGCGGTCGAGTGCCCACTCTTCACACAGCTGGAACTGGAGGAGGCAGTCCTCTCCCTGAAAGCGAGGAAGGCTCCAGGTCCAGATGGTGTTCCAGCTGAGGTTTTGCAGCTCGTCTATCACCATTGTCCTGACTTGCTGCTCAGCACATTCAACGCTTGCCTACGGGACGGGTTTTCCCGGTACGATGGAAGGTGGCGAGGCTCGTGCTGGTCAGCAAGGGGAAGGGAAATCCCGAATCGCCGTCTGCATACCGCCCGTTATGCATGCTAGACACGGCTGGGAAAGTGCTAGAGAAACTCATCAAGGGAAGACTCACTGTCGCGATTCGTGCTGCTGGGGACCTATCTCCTCGGCAGTACGGCTTTAGAGCAGGACGTTCTACCATCGATGTGATTGCAGAGGTGGTGAACGCGGTCCAAAAGGCAGAGGCATATAGTCGCACCAAGCGACGGATCGTCCTGTTGGTGACACTCGACGTCAGAAATGCCTTCAACTCCGCTAGATGGGTGGATATTCTGGACACGCTGGAAAACTCTTTTCAAGTTCCAGAATATCTAATGTGGCTTTTGAGGAACTACCTAAAGGACCAAAGCCTGCTCTACGACACGACACAGGGCCAACGAAGGATGGAAATTACATCGGGTGTTGCCCAGGGATCTATCCTTGGTCCGGACCTGTGGAACGTGTCTTACGACGGGCTACTGAGACTTGAGATGCCAGATGAGTCGCGCTTGGTCGGCTATGCGGATGATGTTGCGGCTCTGGTCGCCGGACGAACCGTTGAACAAGCGCAACTTAGGCTAGGTATGCTAATGCGCCGAGTGAGGGACTGGATGACTGCTCGCGGGCTCAGTTCAGCACTGGAGAAAACCGAAGTGGTCATCTTGACAAAAAAGAGAATCCCTAGAGTAAGGATGATCAGTATTGGAGATATACAGATCGAATCGAAGCCAGCGGTGAAGTACCTGGGGCTACTGATCGACTCGAAAATGAGTTTCTCTGAACAAATCAGGGCAACGGCTGAGAAGGCTGCTTCGGGAATATCGGCCCTGAGTCGACTTATGGCCAACGTAGGGGGACCCAGCCCATCAAGAAGACGCCTCTTGATGAGTGCTGTAGGGTCAATGCTACTGTATGGAGCAGAGGTATGGGGCGACGCTCTCAGCAAGGAGGTATACCGAAAACGATTGGCTCAGGTACAGAGAAGAGGAGCACTGAGAATTGCATCTTCGTATCCAACAGTCTCCGACTCGGCGGTGAGAGTGATTGCAGGCGTGATACCTGTCGCCGCGCTATTTACCTGCGCCGAAACGAGGATGCGAGGGAGATCATTGTCTGCGAGGAGAGAGAACGCTCGCTCAACGATTGGCAACAGTCTTGGAGGAATTGCACGAAGGAAAGGTGGACTGCGCGCCTCATCCCGGATATGAGACCGTGGCTAAATCGAAGGCATGGTGAGACTGACTTCTATCTGACCCAGCTTTTGAGCGGGCACGGGTGTTTTCAGTTTTACCTGCACAAGATCGGCAAGTCACGGTCTCCCGATTGTCGGTTTTGCCCAGGAGAGGAGGACGATGCCTGTCACACATTTTATGCGTGTACCAAATGGGCCAGGCTGCGAAGGGAACTCTACAGGGAGACGGGAGAGCTCACGCCGGATAATATAGTAGCGGTGATGCTCGAATCGGTTGACAAATGGAACCAGGTGGCACATTATGCTCGGGCAGTCCTAAAATATAAAAGGGACTCACAGCAGCCGGAGGCACTGGGGCTGGGGGATCGCTCTTCTGGCAATTCCTCTTCCCCCTGCCCTCCCGCTAGGAAAGGGACTCCCCAGCTTGAAGGCGCCCCACGGCGTAACAAAACGAGACCTGGCCCGAAGTAATGTGTCAAACGGTTCCAGGCTAGGTTCTCAGATTGGCAGGGGAGGTGTTTAGTGGGTAGTCCAAAGGTATCCTCCATGGGAGTCCCACACTGCCAGACTCGGCGGGCATAAATGCCTTCACCTCCCTACCACAAAAAAAAAAAAAAAAAAAAATCATAACTATCAGCGGACACGCTGTTTCTACGTCGAATTGCACAATCACTGGAATGAAAACCAGTAGATTTAACAACAGTCTCTGAGCCGTTGACATAAGCTGTCGACGGTCACGCTATTTTTAGTTTTAAGTCCCTAAAGAAACACATAATAGCCTCTGAGTTGCCCGATTTCAACTTTCGGTAGACACGCTACATATAGTATTAAGTCATATGCAAAAGAGACATCAATTTACCATCCAGTCGTAGCCTCTGAGCTGTTGATCTAAAAGGGTTTACAAAACGCTATCAACCATGTACGCTTTAAACAAGCCACTACGTTTCCTTGCACAATAAATACATTATAGAACTGCTAACTATTAGAAAAAAGTCACAAATAAGACCCCTGTAGAAAGCGCAAGACAATTCAAAACCCTCCCATTTCCCATCCTTTTACTTTACATATGGCGACAATATCAAAAAGTGTCTTAGAATGCTATAATATTTACTTTAAGATGCTTTAAACAATCGTTTTCTCAAGATGGAGATCAAAAATTTATTAACGGCTAACGAAGTGACCTCGCACGGCACTGTACTGTCTTCCAGTAAGGTCCAGGACAGAATAATGCCAAACTGAGTAGACACACACTAGGGAAAAATTAGACGGAACACATATAGGGTCTTGAATGAAGACCGAAACTATATGTTCCCAAGCCCATATAGTGATTTTGTCGCTTCGATCATCTTTTACAATAATTTCTCGCAAGATATTTTCAATGCAGTATATCTATTCAACAATTCACTAAGATCAATAAAAGTATACACCAGAGCTCAGAATCGCTCCTTCTAATTTCAGTTTGAGAAAAAGGTCGACTTAATTTATATTAACTCATTAAACATTTCTATACTTAATAAAAAACCTACATAATAGTTCCGATTTATAAATAATCCACAACTATTTACACATACTGCTGAATACATTTCTAATAACCCTCCCTTTTTACCACAACAAACGGATAAAAAAGTATGTAATAGACAACTTAAGCCAATTAAACGGCAATTAAATGCATATACCTTGAAAGCTCTTCCTCCTACACAATTCCACAGCATAGATAGATTAAAAGCCCCGCCCTCTACAAAATGCATTAAGCCGACTTAATTAAAAACAAATGCTCTTCAAGGCAATTACCAGCCAACCACGAATTAATACATACATATCATATACTTCATGTACTTCCTAACATTAAGCGCATGTGAAAACTACAATATATCGCTTCATTCAATTTGCTCATGCGTCATTGCAGAAATAATGCTAATCACACCTTCAAAGCTCATTAGCAGCGAGAAAAAACAATCACATAAGCCTTCAATCTATGACTCCCACTCCCATTAACAACATTAACTATACATATTCAGGGGAAAGTTGATTTATCACACTCATTATATCGCACCTTATAAAGCCAAGATAGCTTCCACTAAAGTCTTGGGAATACAACAACAACGTCTCCCAAGCTACATCAATGGGAAGCTATTCTCTCGGCAAAACTCTTTCCGAAGCGAATTAATTCCCGAACGTAACGATCGTGTGAAATATTCATTCCCCATTTACATATTAATTCGTTCCCAACAAATAACCGCTAAAGCTTTAACAATATTTCCTATCGAAAGCTTTTGTTATAGCATTAAAGAAAGTAATTTAATAGAATATTAATAAACCATGAATAGAATAAACAAGTTGAGTAAGCAGGAGAGTGCTCCTACCAGAAGGTCTTTGTATACATCCTAGGGTTAGAGACAAGTCTTCTAATGGCGTGAATCGATAATTTGAATTATTCATCCAATACTTGGATATGAAATCGTTCAAATTTATACAAAAGATGCACAGTTTCTTTCATAAGCACAGTGAGGCCGCCATTTTAATCTAGATTCAATGATTTTTCTGAATGCTCGGCCGATTGAACATGTTCAAGTTAAACCTATTCCTTAAATTTTCATGAAAATTTAAAGAAAATAAAAGTGCCTAAGTCAATTTTAAATATATATAGGGTTTTCCAATAAGAGGTCCAGCGTCGATTCAAGACCTCAAAGATGGAATTCGTGAGGCTATCGAGGACATAAGGCAGCCACTTTGCGATTTGGTTATGGAAAATTTTATGAAAAGGATATGGTCCTGTAAGCGTGTCGTGGTAGTTATTTGCCTGATGTTATTTTTGGTTATTAACGGCATACCTTCTTCTTTATAATGAAATAAACAACCGATCATTCGTATTAAAAAAAGGCATTTTTCTTTTAATATCAAAATAACACCTCTTATTGGAAAACCCTATATCAACCATAAGCACGTGTTATTGTTCTTGTAATTCCATATAATTGAAATGGCTATAACTCACTTGATTATGATTTGATCTCAATTAAATTTGCGAACATATAAACCTCATATCAATCTATATAATTGCAAAATTTCAAAAAGTTTCAAGGTACCGTTTTGATTTTATGGGAAAAAATGTAAAATCTGCAAATCATACTATTATTAACAAAATTGAGCGAATTTCGATTTCTGAGGTATTTGTTGCCCTTGTACTCATAAAGGCCCCGTTCGTGATAATTTTCAGATTTTTTGGTTGAAAGGTGTCCAATCGCGAGGGGGGGGACACAAATTTTTGGTACGTTTTGCCTTGCCCTGGACCCCCTAATTCATAAAATGATTTTTTATTTCAGATTCTAAAAGTTCTAATCAAGACCTTTCATTTGATACCCCACTCGACTACCTTTGATTAAAAAAAAATTTTAAGGGCCAATTCGTTATTAGGGGGACCCCCCTTAAAAAATTTTTAAATTTTTATCAAGGCCCCGAATTTTGAGGGACCATCATTTCTGACCTTTTCACAAAGTTTGAGCATTCCAGCTTCTATAGTTTCTGAGGAAACTAGCTGTGACGCACGGATAGACGGACAGACGGACAGACGGACAGACGGACGGACGGACAGATGGACGGACAGACAGGTCGCGAAACTAGTAGGTCTTTGTAAAAATTTTTTTACAAAGACCTTAAAAACGAATTTCTTTGCAGATTTAAACTATTTTGAAAGCCGTCCACATTAAATCCTCACTAACGCTAACTGTTTATAATTTACCTAAAACCTGCACTAATCGAACAGTAACACACTAATAATAACCACTAAACAAACAAAATGTAAAATTCTATCTTTGGCAATTACAGTTAATAGTTACAATTACAGTATTCAAAAAGAAAATAAAAAAAGAGAAATGCAGAATATGTAACAATTAAATATCAAAATTTATTTTGCGATAAAAAATGCTAAAATAAAAGCAAATCATTAACTTCCAAAAAGAAAAATCGGCGTTGAATGAGGATGTTAAAGGAAAGGGTATTGTCTTACCAAGTAAAGCCGACTATACACCTATTGCAAAGAAGAAATTGAATTCCGGTATTCTTCAATTGTAAAAAAAAAAATAGGTTATTTTCAGGAAAAAATGGTTTAAGTGCGTAAAATATGTCCAGAATGTTCTTCAATATTATAATAAAACGAAATAATTTATAATCCTGTAATTTACGACAGACTCAAATGTAACACTATTCCGTTTTTGCATAGAATCAAATGAAATAGTAACATCTTAATTAATGATTGAAGCAAACAGAATATTAAACCAAACAGGATCTTAGCTCATTGTATCCAAAGAAATACTTAAGCATCAGTACAGAACTTATGATTGAATCAAACGAAACATTGTATGAAATCAAACTTCAACTTATGAACTTATAATTGTAGTAGTTTATGAAAGCAACATGGATATGTAATAAATATAATTGCATAATTGCATAAAATCAAATCTTAACGTTGTAATTTTTATTTGTTGTAATTTACAAATACAACACTGACATGTGATGCAAATCAATTAACATTAACTCAAGGTACCAAACAAAATATTAAATATGATACATAATTGTCTAAAATCAAACCTCAACTTAGTAATTTTTAGTTGTAGTAATTTACCAATGCAACATTGACATGTAATACATATTGATTAGCATTAACTTATGGTACCAAATGAAGTATTAAAATATGATTACATCAAATCAACGATTGAACCAAACAGGACATTAACATATAATTGTACAAAATCAAACTTTAGTTAACGTCAATTAGAAGTTATAACGCCTACCAATAAAAATACGAAATTAAGCGATAGAACTACGTTACCATCTAGTAAACGGCACAAACCACCAGCAGAACAACGGTTAAAGATACGTTGCGAGAAGTGCAGTGGATCACAGCAATGGCGGTAACAGCACGAAACATAAGTACGAATGATTTGCACAAAAGGAAAGGTAGCGAGAATCAACCAACAACAAAAATTGCGAAAAAACCAAGAGTGAGCGTAATCTATTGGGGTACATTAAGTAAACCAGATCACCGGAGTAGAGCGACGATTTATTGTACTCTCCAAGTACACTAAATCCTATTTTCAACTGCCGGAGGAATGTTGCGAGTGAACACATAAAACATGCTCGGATATATTCCCGCTTCATAACTGCAATTGTAGCAAGCAAACAACACCTATGTAATCGCACTTCGCCAATGAAAATTAGCCATAGAAACACATGCGCAAATAAATAAGCGAGCAGTCAAGTAAACGAGAAAGTTCAACCCGCAATGATATTCACATCGTGAATGAACGGGGTGCTTCGAAGAGAGGTAAGCGGAAAGGAAAACCGAAAGTTCCGGCATATACACTCTTTCGCTCAATGTCTCCAGTTTCGCGATTTCACCTCGAGAGATTGTGGGAAAGCCGAAAGCTTAAGCTGAAAGCACTCTTTCGAAGTTGAAAGCTTAAGCGAAAAACATTCTTTCGCTCAATTTCCCCAGTTTCGCATATTCACCAGCCGAGCAAGCGAGACGAAACGGGGAGGAAAAACTTTCGTGGAACGAGAGCGCACGTGTTCGGCTACTCAGTACCCTTAAAGAGAATTTAGGTTGAAAGCCCACGAAAGAACAGTATTTAAAGATTTTGGGCAAAGCATTCAAGTGAGTCGGTTTTTCAAGTCCAAAAGGGAGCGCGCTGCTAACCACTCTTCAAGTACCATAAGTAATAACGCGAGCGCAATATTCAGAAGGAGGTGTAGCGACAGTGTTCAACGAAATGGTAAGGGGTGAGGTGTTGGCTTGCGCCGCGATCCTCAATCGGCCCTTTGGCGTTCCACGCCGTGTGGCCACCCCGGACAATTAGCTCGTCTAGCTGATCCCCTGTACAGGCTAGCGCTCACGTGTGAAGCGCGACCAGCCAAATGAAAAGCGCTTCACTCAATATTAATATAGGTTTTCAATAAGTTAATGCGTGTAATTTATAAATGTTTCGAAAAAGTGAACCGGGAAATAAAGTTAAACCCCATAAAATAAACTCTCGTATTATGTTGTTCTAGTTCAAATGGATAGAGTAGCGGGTAAGTGGTGTTAACAGCGAGTTCTTTCCCCGAAGCCTTGATGATGTATATAAGATGCACATCAAATGAACTCCCAGTTCATACCAGTATACATAGGGTATACTAGTTTTGTAACAGAAGGGCTTTTCTGCTACTTTTGCTTGTCCTTTAAAAGTGCTTGATTTTCAAAGTGGGGCCAATAAAATTATTATTTGCTTTTAAAAATAAGGGTATCTACGAGAAATTCTTTGCGGTTGGCGGTGCCAACTGGATTTTTTTAAATGTTTCTCAGGGTATCATCAATCACTGTGCCAAATCTCATTCAAATCAGAGTTTCACTCTAGACAGGTTAAAATTATTCATTTTTTAGTGAACTGAAGGCTAATCATATAATTTTTTAAATTTTCGACTTCTTTCTTTTCGCTTCTATTTTGATAAAATAAAAACAGTACAGTCATCCATAACGTACCGTTCCATCAAATTCCGTTGGAAAATATGGATTCTAGAGGGCCACAAATTTCAGAAAAAATCACATATTTAAACTGCTACGATTTTGAAACCTGTTCCTGGATGATCACAAAAGCGAAAAAATCTTTAGACCTGATTATTTTCTACTTTCAGACTAAGTTTCACAAACAATGAATCAAAATGGCTACTTTTAGAAGTGAAATTTTGAAGTTAAACTAGCCACCATTCTATTTTTAAACACCTAACCTCCAGTTTCTTTACAAAATCGTTCAGGTACTCAAAGTCTTTATCAAACTGACGAGTTTCATTAGCAGCAATTGGAAAGTTTGGCCACATCTACAACAATTGATTTTTACACGTTGTTCGACTTTTAAGCGACCGGGACTTCAACCAGTCGGTTCAACTTTGAATTTTTTGTTGTGAAACTCATCACCCAGTTCAATGAACTTCTGTGGTGAGTTTCAACCAAATCGAAGCTATATATTAGTCAGAATAACGATTTTTTTACCAAAATGGTGGCCGTTTTGTTTTCGCCTGGCTGATACCTATAGCGAACTTAGCCGAGACATTTACTCAGTACACCTTTCCTGAAAATTTGTTGAAAGTTGGAGCTGCCCATTGTTAAGCGTATTTGATTTTTGTGAAAGTTGTGAAAAGTGTTTAAAATGACAAGTAAAAGGAAAGAAACTCCGATTGAAGTGAGGGAAGTGATAATAAGTTTGAGGAAATCTGGTAATTCGTATAAAAAAAATTACACAGATTATTGAAAAACCAAAATCAACAGTAAGAAACATCATAAAACATTATAATCAATATAAAACATTTGGAAAAAATCCTAGAAGCGCTCGTTAAAATTTTATGCGTAAGGAAGAATAATTTATTTGGCTACAAATTTGACGTTATCTCATTCTGAAAGCCGTGTTTTTAAGAGCAGAGTTTAAAAAGGAGTTCAAGAAGACAATGTCAACGCAAATAGTAAGAAACAAATTGAAAAGTCTCGAGTTTCTCGAGTCTCCACACCATCTTCATTTCTGACACATAGCCATATTTATTGGGGAATCAAGAATGAAGCACAGAATTGAGCTGTGGCAAATCATTAACACTCCAATGCTATTGAATTCATGTAGTTTCTAACCACGTTGAGATTCAACCTGAAAAGAAATACAAAGGGAACCTCCAGAAACTACATACATGATTCAACTCAAAAAATTTTCGCACATTTTATTTCCTGTTGCTAAAACTTATGAATAATAGATTTCATTATTATTTTTTTGGTCGGCCTCAATGCTTGATAACAGCCCGTAATCTTACATATTTGGCATTGAATGCACTAATTTTTGGCAGTATTGTGGGGACAGCGTTTTTCATTCTCTTTGTAATAACCTTTTAAAGCTCCTTTTGTTCAAATCCCTGAAAGAAGTCCCTCTAATGATACGATGGTCGACCTTCCGCTTCAAACAAGCCCATAATGTTCTATCAGGCTTAAGTCCGCAGACTGACCAGGAGTTTTGATAATGGAGGTACAATTGTATAGGGTCCAGAGATGGCAGATGAGGGAATTGTGTTTAGGATCTTTGTCTTGAGACAAACTGAAAAATGAAGGTGTCTCCGATTTTCGTGCGTTTTTTTAGGGTTTTGTACTAAAATACAAAACCCTATTGCAATCACGACCTGTGTCCGTCTGTCCGTCCGTCTGTATGTCACAGCACTTTTTCTCCGAAACTATAGAAGCTACAGCAATGAAACTTTGTAGACAGGTCAAAAGTTGTGACTTCTTGAAAGTTCAAGGGTGGAAAAATTTTTCAAAGGGGTTTAAGGGGGGTCTCCCCATATAGGGAGGTGATCCCTCAAAAAAAAATTTTCACCATTGGTAGTCGAGTAGAGTGTCATTGGAAAGGTCTTAATGAAATCTTTTCAAAACAGGGGAAGGAGAAATGTACGAACTTTTCACGTACTCCCCCCCCTCGCGATTGGACACCTTTCATCCGACAAATCTGAAAGAAATCACGAATGTGGGCCTTAATGAGTACAACAACAACAAATACGTGAGAAGTCGAAATTCACTCAACTTTGTTATTAATCGTATGATTTATCGATTTTACGTTTTCTTGAATAAAATCTTAACGGTACCCTTAAATTCAATAAAATTCAGTAGAATGATGACTATTCATAAGATTAATCTGTACTGAAAGTTTCATAAAGATCGAATGGTATTTAACGAAGTTATAGCGATTTGAATTTTTCTGTATTACTATGGAGCAATATGCGCTGTATTACTATGGAAACATGTGGCTATGGAACAATATGCGCTTTTTACCGACTCAGACACTACAGCTTTGCTAGGATTTGCTTGAGAGTTTCAGGAATGATAGGTATCATGTATATCTTTGAGAATCGGTTCAGTAAGTGGTATCAGTAATCGTAAAACAAAATAGTGGCTGTTTTAAATGCGGAGATTGAATAATTTTTAGTTATTATTCCGCAACTTCAACGATTAAGGTGCATGCTTTGAACACTTGATTCAATTTAATGAATGACTGAAGATGAGTACATACAATTAATACTTATAGGTGAAACAAGTCGCACAGGCAGGAGAGAGTTCCTAGCAATGAATCGATGATTAAAGTATAGGGGAGTGGCCCCTGAAAAAAATTTCATCAAACGTTGCCGATATGAGTATCAAATGAAAGTTATTTATGGGAGCATTTCAAAACAGCTATTAAACTGACAGTTTTTGGTTCATAGAGGGCACATGGGGGGGGAATACATGAAAAATATATTCCCTCCCTCGCGAAGGGACTGCTGTGATTTAAAAAATCTGAAAAAATTATCAAGGAAGATATTTATAGGTATAACAATAACAAATACCTCAGGAGTCAAAATTCGTTCAACTTTGTTAATAATAGTATGATCCTCGAATTTCAAATTTTCTCCAATAAAATCTTCTTTGACATGTTTTTTGATTTTATTCGTTGCTGGTGACTGCATTTTGTAAGTTGAGTACAAAACCCTTCTGACATGAGCGCAGGTTTGTTTACCCAACTTGTTTTCAATTTGCATTTTAAAATTTTACAAGATGTGTTTTCTACAGTTTTTCAACAATGAAATGTGATTTTCCAACTCCTGATGCTGCCAGCGACCCCCATAAAATTACGGTTCCACCGCCAAGTTTTACAGCTTCTTTGGTATTTTTGAATGATAGGTCGTTGTTCTTTTCACTCCACACTATAACTCTTCAATCTGATTTAAACAAGTTAATTTTTGTTTTATCCCGAATATAACATTTCTCGAATATGACCAGATGTTTATATTGTTTTTGGCAAAACTATTTTCTATCCTTATACGCGTATATGGCTTTTTTCTTGCAACCCTGCCTTAAACTCCCGACTTTTCAATTTGTTTCTTACTATTTGCTTTGAAATTGTCTTCTTAAACTCCTTTTATAATTCTGCTCTTAAAAGCACGGCTTTCAGAATTAGATTACATCTAATTTGTAGCCCTACGTGTAAGAGCTTTTGGACGGCCACTTCTAGGATTTTTTCCAAATGTTTTATATTGATTATAATGTTTTATGATGTTTCTAATTGTTTGGATTTTGGCTTTCCAATAATCTGTGTAATTTTGTTATACGAACTACCAGATTTCTTCAAACTTATTATCACTTCCCAAACTTCAATAGGAGTTTCTTTCCTTTTACTTGTCATTTCAAACACTTCTCACAACTTTCACAAAAATCAAATACGCTTAACAATGGGCAGCTATTGAACAATTTTCATGGAGTAGCAATTGGACAGTCATGGAATAACCCTGCTATATACGAATAATTGTGATAGTGCGAACACTATTTTTAACCGACTTCCAAAAGAAAGAAGGTTATCAATTCATCGCGTATATTTTTTTTTGTTTTTTTTTTTTGTATGTTCTCGCATAACTTTTAAAGGGAGATAGATAGAACAGTCCTGTTTTTGGCAAATGATGCGTCTTTCTTCCAGTTAGGTCCCGTTCAAAGGATAAGAAATTCAAGTAACGGTAAGGGACTTTTACCGTTAAAACTTAAAAAAATTCCGACTTCCACCCGGATTTTTCAGCATAACTGATCGACCCGCATAAGGATTTTGATTGTAGAGATTTTAAACGAAGGACAACATATTGATCTAAAACGTGTCTGAACAGAATTGAAATCCCCCCAAGGACTCTGTAGATATTAACAGTTAAATATGATACATTGATGTCGAGAAATTGAATTTAAATGATATTGCATACGAAAAGTGCCAATGAGTTGGCACTCTGCAAGGATGTGTTAGAGGTACCGAGTCCTTTAGTGAGGGATGATAAAAATGATCAGTATACTTAATTTTCTGCATAAACGGTACATTTTAGTCCATAATTTCTAGCGGAAATAACCAATAAATTAATTTTAAATGTGGCATAAATACAATTCAACAATAGTTAAAGGGAACATTTCAGGATGCTCTTCTCTTCTGCATTCATTCTTTGCTTACCAATGAGCTTGGTATAGGATCCTTCTTACATCCTTAGACGTAAACATTACATAAAGGGTTATACAATTCCCCGCAGCAATAACAAGGATTGAGTGATTGCAAATTATAGAGTTGACTCGCTACTTTCCAGTTAATATTATATGTACATTACAACATATGCCCAGAAATCGAAAATTAGTGGTTTCCATACTAAAAACCGGCGAGAATCGCAACCTTAAAAGAGATACGTTTCCTGCTATACTTGATCATAACTGTACAGATGAAGATGAAAATGCATAGCCGAGTTTTCATTGAACTATATGGTATGATTTTATTGAAAATGTCATGAAAATTAGGTGCCATAATTAACTGAAAACGAAGGCGATGGGTATTGAATAAACGTGAACGAATGATGTGGTTAAGAAGGATATTTTTAAGTAAGTTTCATGAGATTGATTGCGGAGTGAACTTTATGTTTACATATACAAATACATATGTCTATATATATACACACACACACACACACACACGTATATATATATATATATATATATATATATATATATATATATATATATATATATACATATATATGTAAAGATATATATATATATATATATATATATATATATATATATATATATATATATATATATATATATATATATATATATATATATATATAGATATATATATATATATATATATATATATATATATATATATATATATATATATATATATATATAATTATATATATGTATGTATATATATATATATATATATATGTATATATATATATATATATATATATATATATATCTATATATATATATATATATATATATATATATATATATATATATATATAGATATACATATATATATATATATATATATATATATATATATATATATATATATACATATATATATATATATATATATAATTATATATATAAATATATATATATATATATATATATATATAAATATATATGTATATACATATATATATATATATATATATATATATATATATATATATATATATATCTATATATATTTATATATATATATTGTCACCATGAGATAATCGAGGCCAAGTAACCACCATACACTTCCGCCCTCGCGAGATGTATTCGAACCATGACCGACAATCACTCAAGGGTGAACAGGCTCCAATCCGTTTTCAGGTCAGGAGAATAGAAAAATGTAACCTGGATCACATTTTATTTTATTGAATAGAAGGCACTATTTACCTGTAGCAATAATTTAACTAACCACCAGGCACTATTAGATTAACTAGATACCAGGCATATTATTAGAGCGCATTACATCAACTACTACGAGGCTATGTCAACCGTCGCAGCAGCGTCAACGATATACAATTTATGCGCTACATGATGACAATCCGCCACTTAATCGAACTAAAGCTAAAGCGAATTGCCACCGCAAGGACCAAAACAGGGCAGCTAAACTGCACGGCTCAACCAACCAAGCAATCGCTAACCGCCACCCACTCGATGTAGGACACATCGAAAAGGAGAAGACAGAAAAGGATGCACCAGTGGCAATAGGGAAGAACCGAACCGAAACGTCGTTGTGGGTAATTCAAAACCTGATGTCGATCGCCCCATTTCGCCCCATTACACGAATTGTCACTTCCACTACATCTGCGCGGCGGCCGCGGAAACTCTGCAACCAACCTCAAACCTAATTATTTTAGGGGGAAAATGCCAAGTGGAGATCTACTAGGGAAGCCTAGGCCCAATTATCACACGAGTTTCCATAATATCCGCGCGGCGGCCGCGACAACACTCTGATCAACCACAAAACTAATAATTTTAAGGGGAAAAGTAGCAAGCCACAACCTACCAGGATTGAGGAATCCACTTTACGCAACTCGAGCACTCATAATCGCGCAAAACCACCGAAAATAGCACCCGCGCGGCGACCATTGCAACACATAAACACCTACCAGGATTGAGGAATCCACTTTACCCGACTCGAGCACTCATAATCGCGCAAAAACCACCGAAAATAGCACCCGCGCGGCGACCATTGCAAAACATAAACAATTGCGATTGACGTTTCGGAACAACTCGGATAATCCATCCCATATGATTTCAGTGGGACGGCGTGAACATGGAACATGGGAAATGGAGCGAACCAACCCGAACCGGGACGATTCTCGGAAGAGCGGTGGAATGTGGGCAAAGTTGGTGAACCGGGGAGAAAAAAACCGGGAAAGTGGTCCCGCCGTTATTTTGGGGTGGAGAGGATATATAAGGAGGAGATTTGGCGCGCTCGTTCTCTTTGTTCTTTTCCCTCCGTTTTTTTTGGCTGTGGACGGAGGTGCTGAAGTGATTACTGGTGTCGAAGTTGTGAAATAAAAGTTATTAAGGGTGATCATTGTTGACGAGCGTTAAATTTGTGACATAAAGCAACAATAACTCTCGGTGCGGATTGTGTCGGTTGGCGGAATCCTCCTCTAAGGAGCCGTTCGAGTACGAAGGACGCAGAAAGGGGCCCCCACCGGTTAGGGAAATTGTAGGTGAGCGAGTAAGAGTGCCTTTAAAATATAAATCACCACATTCGAGACAAATCAAATATATTTTATTTAATGTGTAAATGCTGTAATGTAAGTGATCCAGGAGGATAGGTTTTTGTTTTGTTTTATTAGCGGAAAAAAATAGATGAATTGTGTAACGGATTGGAGCCGCTGTTTTTTTTCCTTTCAATTATCGGAGTTCTTTCTTTCCTCGCTAATCGCGAAAGTGAAGGTTGTTGCCTAAAAGGAAGTGGCCACAAAGTATATGGTGGCAGAACGTAGTGCCGGTGGCTCTGCAGGAAGTGTGGTTTTAGGCGAAGATTCCTTTTGTGTGCCTTTAGGCAACGTTTTCTTTCAGCGGGGTTTAGGCAAAGACTTTGCTACGGTGATAGGAGGAAGTGTGGTTTTAGGCGAAGATTCCTTTTGTGTGACTTAGGCAAAGTTTTCTTTCAGCGGGTTTTAGGCAAAGACTTTGTTACGGTGATAGGA
This sequence comes from Odontomyia ornata, assembly GCA_963969285.1. Taxonomy (NCBI): domain Eukaryota; kingdom Metazoa; phylum Arthropoda; class Insecta; order Diptera; family Stratiomyidae; genus Odontomyia; species Odontomyia ornata. The sequence goes on along the minus strand of OZ017738.1, from coordinate 218,156,677 downwards.
GGAATAGCACATCCTGTGAAAACCTAGCCCCCCAGGGTATTCGAACAAGGAGCAACGGCTCTGGTCGAGGGTTCGCGCTTCAAGCGACCAGTTGGCCCCAGGGATACACAAAGTAAGCGCGTGGCGTCACCACGACTCGTCTCCGCGAGTTGGCCGGCAACATCCCCGAGGTCGCGCCGTGAACGGCTTGATTTTGTACGTAACAGTTTTGGCGCCCAACGTGGGGCCCGAAGTCAAGTGGTGAAAGTGATAGTGTTCAAATTGTAAAGTGAAAGAGTGAGAAATAGTGGGTCAGTGGTGTAGTGCGAGTGCAAGTGAAGTGTTAATTTGCGGGAGTGTAAAGTAAAGGGTGGAAAGAGTGATTGTGCGTGCTAAGTGTGAATTTGCGGGTGTTTGTGGTTTCAATTTTAAATGAAAAGTGCGATATTTTTGGAATAGAAGTGCGAACGAGTCTGAATTTAGAGTGTTTGAGGGGATAGTGCGATAGAGGGTGACTGTGGATAGTGAGTTGTATGTTGAGTGGTGGGTAAGGTAGTGAGTGAAATTGCGTGAGTTGGTGACTGAGTTAAGTGATTCTGTTTGTGGGTTGAGTGGATGACTTAGAGTGCTTGCTTAAGGTTATGTGAGTAGATTGATTGTTTGTTTTGTGTGGAAAATTGTGTGAGTGGATGCAATTAGTTTAAGATTGTGTAAACAAAATTCTATAAATAAAACAAAGCTTTTGAAGCAAATAATTGTTCGGAATATTAGAATAAGTGCTAGAATTAGATTTATTTTCCAGCACACATCAGAAGGATGGCGAAAACGATAAAAATCCTGGTGGATAGGCTCGCGAAGGATGAGCTGGTGTATGAGCTGGCAATCCGGGAGGAGCCAGAAGGAACGGTCGACGACATGAGGCGCCGTCTAAGGAAGGCTTTGAAGTCAGAACAAGATGCCGATGAGAGCTTCGTGGATTTACAGGCCTACCCATTCACTCCAGCAGAGGATATTGAAGCGGTTTCGAATAAATTAGAGGAAATCTTGACCCTGACTAGGAATTTCAAAGGGAACAAGGAATGCTCCGACTTCCTAAAAATTAGGAACGAAATCGGGTATGCGTTGCGCCGTTGGGAGTACGTACCCACTACGGATCCTGACCTTGCAGGACAGGCAAAGAAAATAAAGAGGGGGTTGTTGATGGCGTTAGGGGACCTGATAGACAAGGCTGAAGGTGAGGGCGGCGAAGGGAAAGAGTGTACAACACTAGCTCAGGGGTCAGCAGAACCAGTGGAAAGGGAGCGCAAGCAACCACCACTAACCAGCGTGGCCGGACCGTCCAAGAGGATGGAGCAGGAGGAACCCGAAAGGAGGAATTTGTCGGCTATCACCGAGGAACTGGAACCTCGAACCCCGGAACTGCGGCATGGACCCGTATATTCTACCCCGCGGGTGGAACAGGATCTGAGGAAGCCACCAGACATAGCCAAATGGGGTATTCGGTTCTCCAGTGACTCTCCAGGGTCAGTAAACGCCTTTTTGGAGAGGGTAGAGGAGATCCGAGTGGCCAAAGGAGTATCTCAGGACCAACTTTTCCGAATGGCAGCGGAACTCTTCGAGGGCAAAGCCTTGGTGTGGTTTAGGTCAGCCAAGGATCGGGTGGCAAACTGGGAGGAGCTATGTCGAGAACTCAAAGAGGAGTTTCTACCACCAAACTATGAAGACCAGTTGTTGGAGGAAATTCGTCATCGCACCCAAGGTAGAGGCGAATCAATCGGTGTGTACGTGGCTGTCATGGATGGGTTGTTTAGACGGTTGAACGAGCCATATACGGAGGTAGAGAAAATGAAGATTTTACGTAAAAACATAAGCCCCTTTTACCAGACACGATTATCCCTGAGGAAAGTTGCCACGGTCTCCGAGTTGATTACCCTGGGACGAGAGCTGGAGGAAACTCGGGCGACGGTAGAAGCCTTCGTGCCTCCTCCGGATGGACGGACGACTAGACTGCTAGAACCAGACTTGGCCTACGTGGAGGCTTATCCTCTGGATGCGGTGGCTCCTGCCAGCAATATACAGCGTGGCGCTTGTTGGACATGTGGTGGGACAGGCCATTTTGCGCGAGAGTGCCAAGAGCCTCGAAGATGTTTTGGCTGCGGAAGAAGGGGGGTAGTTAAGACAAGGTGTCCGAACTGTTCACCAAGTGCGGCGACTACTCGGCAGCCAGTAAGCCAACCTCTTGCCACGTCATCGGGAAACGGTCGCGGTGCCCAGTAGGCGGCGTACTGGGTACCACCTCTACCAGTAAAAGAAAGGCTGCAAGCGGAAGGATATCCTATGTATTCACTCAGGAGTCAGGAGATGTGCGCCCCCATCTCTCCGTGGATATTATGGGGAATAAGTTTACCGGCTTGGTGGACTCAGGTGCCTCCACTACTATTGCAGGTAAGATAGGGGTAGAACTGGGGTCAACGGCACAAGAGGCAGTTCGCTTAGCAGACGAGGGGCAGTGTAAGGTGTTGGGAAAAGTTTTAGTCCCGATTAAATTGCAGAGGAGGACAAGGTGGCTAGAGATGTTGGTGGTCCCTTCGCTACCCCATGGTCTGATTTTGGGGGTAGACTTTTTGAGGGAATTCGGAATTACCCTTAATCTCCGGCATGAGCGATGGGATTTCGTTAGTGAAGTCACCCCGACAGCAGGCCACTTGCATAGCAGGTCCATCCTCCCTCACCCAGACGAACTGCGTTTGGAGGAGATGGTGAATGGTGAGTTCTCGCGTATGAGAGAAGGGCTGGGGTGTACCTCCTTGGTGGAGCACGTCATTAAGACGGATGCAATGCCCATCAAGCAGAGATACTATCCGGTCTCACCAGCCCTCCAAAAGCACATCAACGCGGAGCTGGAGGAAACGTTGAGTCTGGGGGTGGTCGAGCCTTCTTCCAGCGCGTGGTCCTCGCCTATTCTAATGGTAAAGAAGAAGGATGGAAGTTACCGATTTTGTGTGGATTTCCGGAAAGTTAATAAAGTGACCGAAAAAGACGCCTACCCCCTTCCCTATATATCAGCCACCCTGGACAAACTGCGGGATGCCAAGTACTTGTCTACGCTAGACATTAAATCAGCGTACTGGCAGGTTAATAAAGCAGAAGTAAAAACGTAGTTTCCTTTTTCAGACTATAATTTTATTTCCTTTTTAATATATATGTATTTCGACCGTTACATACGGTCTTCTTCAGTATATTAACTAAACTACTTGAACAATCTTTCCTTATATACTATTAACATTTAAGTACTTATCCTAGGTAGAAAACACCTTTATTTTATTACCGCTTTAATTATCCTATTATTAATTACCTGTTTATACCCTTCCTAGCTTGTGGTCATTAGCAGATCAATCAGCTTTGAATTGTTGTTACCTACATCTTCATTTAGCCTAAACTCCTCAGGTACTTTTTTGATTTCGATGCTTTCCTTAATATCCAATTTTTGCCATTTTCTTACTTCTTTAATGATTTTTACATTATCTATCGTTACTGCATGACCTTCTTTTACGATGTGTTCCGCAACCGATGACTTGATGACGCCTTTGTTTCCTTTTTTCGCTGCTTCGGCTTCCCGTACATGTTCCTCAAACCGAGTTGTCACTAATCTCTTAGTTTGACCTATATACATTTTCCCACATTTTACACAAGTTATTTTATATACTCCGCTTTTTTCTTCCATGCTTTTCTTGTCCTTTTCGCTAGTCAAAACCGTTTTTAGCTTGTATTGCTTACTTGTGTTGATAACTTCGAAGTTGTACTTTTTCAAGACTCGGGACAGCTTTTGCGATATAGCAGAGTATGGAATACTCATTTTCGTTTTTCGGATGGTTTGATTTCGGGCGTTTTCTGCAAATAATCTTGTGAGCTTATTCTTAGCCATTTGTTGCTGTTTTTTCCGGATCATATTCGTAATAACCTTTCCTTCAAATCCATTGATCTCCGCTGTTTCCAATATATATGCCTTTTCTTTCATGAATCTTGTTGCTGTCAGTGGTACCTTAAGTAATCGATGGATCATACTGTTGTACGCTGCCAATTTTTGAGAATACGTATGCCATGATGAAGCGGGGATCGTTCTCTGCGTATATGTATTTTTTCGGAAAATATCGAATTCCAATTTGCCCTCGTTTCTGATGAGCTGTAGATCCAAGAAAGGAATTTTTCCATTTTCCAACACATCGTAAAAGAAGGTCATGCAGTAACGATAGATAATGTAAAAATCATTAAAGAAGTAAGAAAATGGCAAAAATTGGATATTAAGGAAAGCATCGAAATCAAAAAAAGTACCTGAGGAGTTTAGGCTAAATGAAGATGTAGGTAACAACAATTCAAAGCTGATTGATCTGCTAATGACCACAAGCTAGGAAGGGTATAAACAGGTAATTAATAATAGGATAATTAAAGCGGTAATAAAATAAAGGTGTTTTCTACCTAGGATAAGTACTTAAATGTTAATAGTATATAAGGAAAGATTGTTCAAGTAGTTTAGTTAATATACTGAAGAAGACCGTATGTAACGGTCGAAATACGTATATATTAAAAAGGAAATAAAATTATAGTCTAAAAAAAGGAAACTACGTTTTTACTTCTGCTTTATTAATTAAATCTTGACTATAAACAAGCGGGAAAAAAAAATTCTAAATGGGTACTGGCAGGTGCCAGTGCAGAAGGAGTCTCGACAGTTCACCGCTTTCACCATACCCGGGAGGGGATTATTCCAGTTCTGTAGAATGCCTTTTGGACTGTCAAATGCACCGGCTACCTGGCAGCGCTTGATCGACCGTGTTTTAGGCCCGGAGTTAGAGCCTTATGTCTTCACATACCTCGACGACATAATTATCGTGACGCAGACCTTCGAGAAACACTTGGAGATTTTGAAGGAAGTGTTTAGGCGTCTGAGGGATGCCGGGCTGAAACTCTCGCGAGACAAGTGCTATTTCTGTCGGTCGCAATTGCGCTACCTAGGGTATGTAGTCGATGGGAACGGATTGAGCGCAGACCCTGAAAAGGTTGAAAGTGTTATGAATATCCCCAGGCCACAAAGCGTGAAGCAGATTCGGCAGTTCCTGGGTATGGTATCGTGGTACCGTCGGTTTATCCCAGACCATGCCTCTCTGGTAGCGCCTTTAACAGGGCTCCTGCGCAAGGATAAAAAAATGCAATGGTCTCCGGAGTGCGAATAAGCGTTCAACAGGTGTAAGTTGAAATTAGCGTCAGCCCCAATATTGTCTTGTCCCGACTTCAGTTTGCCTTTTAACGTACAGACAGACGCATCAGATGTCGGACTGGGGGCGGTATTGAGCCAGGCCTTCCCAGAGGGAGAGCGGGTAATCTGCTATTTAAGCCGGTCGCTGAGTAGGGCCGAAAGGAAATATTCCACGACGGAAAAAGAGTGCCTAGCCGTCCTTTGGGCAGTAGAAAAGCTTCGGCCCTATATCGAAGGAACGAAATTCAATGTGATCACGGATCACCATTTCCTGGTCTGGCTGCACAATCTAAAGGACCCCACGGGTCGGCTGACCCGGTGGGCCGTGCGGCTCCAGCAGTTCGATTTTGATGTGATACATCGAAAAGGGAAAGAGCATTTGGTGCCGGACTCGCTCTCAAGATCAGTCCCGGAGGTAGAGACCATTGAAAGCGACAGTCCACCAAACGACAAATGGATACAGGGGATGATGGACAAAGTACGAGGCAATCCAGACCAATTTGCAGACTGCCGTGTGGAGAGAGATGTCCTATGGAAAAGAATCCCCACCCGACATGCGGAACTCAGTGGGAATTTCTGGAAGCAGGTAGTGCCAAAGTCGGATAGAAGTAAAGTCCTCCAAGAGTGCCACGACGATCCCACTGCCGGCCACATGGGCGTAAGTCGTACCTACGACCGAATTGCTCAGAGATTTTTTGGCCCAAGATGCGTTCTGATGTTCAACGGTATGTCTCAAGATGTAAGGTGTGTCAGTCTACTAAGGTGGAGCGACAGCGACCCTTTGGAACAATGGCCACGCGAGCTGGTCAAGCAAGGGAGCCCTGGGAAACTATTTGCATCGATCTGGTGGGACCTTTGCCTCGGTCAACGCAGGGACATACTCATATCCTGACCGTTATGGATTATTTTTCCAAATTCTCTTTGATTTTTCCATTACGGCAGGCCACGGCGACACAAGTGTCGAAGATTCTAGAAGATAGAGTATTTTTGCTGTTTGGAGTGCCTGCAACAGTGGTATGTGACAACGGCGTGCAGTTCAAGTCAAAGGAGCTGCAAGCGCTGCTGTCAGCCTATGGTACGGATGTGCAATATACCGCGTTCTATCACCCTCAGGCTAATCCAGCGGAAAGGATCAATCAAAACAGTAAGCGGATGCTGCGGGCCTATGTGGGAGAAAACCATTGCAAGTGGGACCGAGACTTAGGGCGAATCGGATGTGCGTTACGTACATACACACATGAAGTTATGGGGAGCACGCCTTATTTCGTCAACTTCGGTCGAGAGATGGTAGTCTCCCGGAAGAGGCCAGTTCAGCCAACGGAAGAGAATACTTTGAGGGATCCCTTGAAAAGGGCCGAGAAGCTAAGGATGGTCCGGGATGAGGTACTGAAACACCTCAAGGAAGCTGCAGGCAAGAGTACGCAGCGATACAATTTAAGGAATAGACCTCCACCATTTAAAATCGGTGACTTGGTATGGAGGCGGAACTATGCCCTGTCGGATGCGGCTCAATTCTATTCGGCAAAGCTGGCACCCGAATATCTGGGGCCATATTGAATCGCAAACCGCGAGTCCGCATCTTCTTTCACCTTGACGGATATAGGCGGCCGAAATGCAGGCGTCTGGCACGCGAAGGATTTAAAACGCTACGTTGAGTAGCAATACCATCGTAGGGAGGTTCCAACAAAAGAAAAAAAAGAAAAACAAACAACAAACCAAGGGAAACAAGGACGTGAGTAATAAAATGAAGAAAGCTAAATGGACGGCACAACATTAAAAATTTTTGAAAAGTAAAAGAAAATGTTACCATAAGCCGGTCCAGGTGATGGTTGTAGCTTGGCGGGGCATCGTTGTTTTTTTTTCTCCTTCCTGCGTTATTAGTCGTTTTTTGGTTTTTTTTTTCCCTTCGCACTTCGTTTAAGTTTACTTTCCTTGTTTCATTTATTCTTCCGCATTGGTCTGTTTAACTCTGGCCCACCTAAAATAGTTTAGCTTAAATTAGATAAGGATTTTTCTTTAATTAGGAACGTTAGTAATGGGAAGATAGTTTAACCCACTTTTCCTCCAGGAATACGCTGGGACAGGCAACGATAATAGGGATAGACGACTCAAACAAGATGGATACGATACAAGGATACATCGATAAAATTTATTTAGATCTACCTGCGTATCATGGCTGCTATCAGCTTGATAACCTTTACGTTTTTTTTCCTTTTCCTCGTAGCTGGCGCATAGCGACTGGTGGATTCCGCTTTATTTTTCCCTCCCCCCCTCCTTTATTTTCCCCTTTGTTTTCTTTTGTAATTTCCTCCTCCACTTTAGTTTTTTCTTTTTTTTTTTCATTTGATGAGCAGTATTACAACAGGCTAAAAGAAAAAGCAGCAAAAATGTTTAGGATAGGTTCGTTTAGATAGGTGTAAGGTTGCGGTTAGTCTACAGAACCAGTTTTTAATGTAGTATTCGAGGGAAAATTATATCAATACGAATAAGGTCAAGTTAGATTTATTTACGACTAGGCTAGGAAATGAATTTTGAAAGCTCATTAAAAA
>OZ017738.1:218141398-218143898 GCA_963969285.1 Odontomyia ornata | reverse complement strand
TTGAACTTAGTGGCTACAATAAAATAATCAAACGCATAAAAAACAATAAATGTGATGGCATTATAGTGTATATAAAAACTAATTTAAATTTTCAAGTTTTAAATGAAGAAATCGGCAATTGCAATTCACTTAATATTGTTTTTGATATGTTGAAGGAAAAATTACTTATATCTTGTATATACCGATCCCCAAATGATACAGATGCAGAATGTTTTGTAGATGACTTAGAAATGTTTTTGGGGAACTTTTAAAGACGTTGGAAACCAAATCTTGATAGGAGATATGAATATAGATATAAAGGAAGAAAATCTAAATCAAATTGGCCATGAATATTTGGCGACACTAGAACAATACGGGCTTATAAGGTCGTTGTATGGTTGCACTCGAAAATCAATTACTCGAGAGTCCTGCATAGATCACCTTTTCTTAAAGTCAAAACAGATAATATTTTTCAGACAGCAATTTATACAACATGCGTAACTGATCATTTTGCTATTATGGGTCATATTAAATGGTTCAAAGAAGAAAATAGAAATAAAGCTTTAAGTGAGAATCAAAATAAAGATATTAAAATCATAGATTATTCACTGTTCAAAGAAATTCTGTCGCAAGATAATTGGGAAGATGTATTTATGGAGACAAATGCTGAGAAAGCTTTCTCTTTATTTTATAGTAGAGTAGTTTATGTATTAAACTGCAGCTTAAAGATTGCCGTAAAACCTTCTAGTAGACTGAAAAGGTTGAAGTCGTGGATAACTAATAGTTTGATTATGGCTATAAGAAAACGGGATAGTATTGCGAGAAGAATGTCTAAAGAACCGTTTAACGTAAACTTACAAACTTTTTACAAAAACTACAAAAATATTTTAAAATCTTTAATAAGGAGAGCAAAAAGTAATTATTATAGAAATAAATAAAGTGAATGCGGCAATGATAATAAAAAGATTTGGATGCTAGTCAATGAGTCAGTGGGTTGTAGAAATTCGAAATCTAATGTTACAACCACTGATATTTTCACCACAGAGGGAGTAAAAGTGTCTCATAGTGAACCTCAAAATATTGCTGAGCATTTCAATAAACATTTTGTAAATATTGGAAAACATATCTCAAACAATATTAAATCAAATGTTTCAGTAAATCATATCCGAAAGTCTTCAAACAGCAGTTACAATATTAAAGACTCCTTATTTTTAGTACCAGCTACCCAAGAAGAAGTGAAACAACAAATTTCAAAATTAAAACCAAATGTTTCTCCTGGTATAGATGGTATTCCATCTAAATGTATTAAAGAAAATGCGGAAGCACTAGCTGGCCCACCTTCTCATGCCATTAATCTATGTTTTTCACAAGGATACTTTCCAAAGGAACTGTAACATGCCCTGGTGATACCCTTACATAAAGCAAATGATAAAAGAGATATGAACAACTATAGACCTATTTTCTCTTTTGTCATGCCTATCAAAGATTATTGAAAAATTAATTAAACAAAGATTAGTAGATTACCTGGAATCGAAGGAAATATTATCGAAATGTCAGTATGGTTTTCGTAAAGGTGTCAGTACTGAAAATGCTCTTTACTCAGTAACCAAAACAATCATTCAAAATCTTGATAAAAGTAATAAATGTCTAGGCATATTCCTAGACTTTCAGAAGGCTTTTGATACGGTGAATCACGAAATTTTAAAAGAAAAGGTGCATAGAGTGGGAATACGAGGAGTTGCTCTGGATCTTTTTTCGAGATATCTAAAAACCGGACCCAGGCGGTGCGTTATAACAATAAAATAAGTAAACCCTTACAGTTGATACAGGTGTCCGCAAGGTACAGTCCTGGGGCCAATTTTATTTCTAATTTACATAAACGAAGTTCATAAATTGATATTACCTAACTGCTCTCTTTGCTCTTTTGCTGACGACACTGTCGCACTTTTCTGGGGTGATACATGGAACGAAGTGGTTGTAAAGGCAAATGAAAGGATGAAACAAATACAAAATTGGCTTGTAAGCAACTTAGTGAGTTTGAATGTAAATAAGACGGTGATGATTCCTTTCGCACTTACTTCTATTGGGCTACCTAGAAATGAACTGATGGTAGTATTACACATCCCCGACTGCTCTTACAAGAGAAACGGAGATTGTGTCGGCCCGGTTCTCCCAGTGTGTCACAGTACCAAGTACCTCGGTATCATTATAGATTCTCACCTTCGCTGGAGTCAACATGTCTCTTATTTAGCTTCCAAAATAAGGAAAATGATCTTCAAATTTGTTCAGTTGAGAGATATATTATACAAAGATGAGCTTAGGCGTGTTTACTTTGCTTTAGCACATTCCTTATTGGAATATGGATTGATTGCGTGGGAGGTGTAGCGATTACCCTCGTTTCGCCATTGAAAATAATTCAAAAGAAAATTATTAAGATTTGCTTAAAGAAACCGAAAAGATATCCAACAGATCTAATATATAAAGAATTTAAAGTAATGAGTCTGCATGATTTATACTATCT
>OZ017738.1:217971398-218136398 GCA_963969285.1 Odontomyia ornata | reverse complement strand
CTCCAGGGCCTGCTGTTTCACCATGGACAGCGTCGACATGGACGGGATGGGCGGGGAAGAGTCCCCGCACTTTCGCGTCCATCTTTTCCGCGTCATGTATTCAAAGCTTCCGTAGGGCACCAAGTTTCACCATGACCAGCTTGTAGCCAAGGCCCCACGGATCCTTGTTCACATTGTCCACTAGGTCTTGCCAGCAGTGAGCCTTGCTACTGTTGATCAGCTTGCGAAGGCATTTCCTGGCCAACTTATGTGCTGCCACCTGCTCGCATGCCTCAGCAGGGTTCCGCACCCGTTGAACCTCACGTCGAAGCTTGTGACACTCCCTTCGCTTTTCAGCGATTTTAGTTGACCACCAGTACACTGGGGGCTTGCCGTGCTGGGGTCTTTGACGGGGCATAAAATCGCAGCTAGCAGTCTTAATGATGCTCATAGTAGAGTTCACCACGTCTTCAGCTGCCCGTTCTTCCGTCCCCTCCAAAGCTCCCTGCAGCGGCTCACCTGCTGTGAGAGCCTTGATGAACCTCTCGACGTTCATCCTTCCGATGTTCCATCCAGTTGTGGAAGGCCGAGAGTACGGACGTCGGGAGGCAGCATCACTTATCTCAAGTAGAATGCACTGATGATCACTGGCTGAGTAGCCTTCTAATACTTTCCAGTTGTGTATCCTCCGTACTAAGGACTCAGAGGCGAATGTCACGTCCGGTATGGTTCCCTCACAGCCAATACGGCGGAAAGTCGGCGGATTTCCGGAGTTTAGTACGACAAGGGCCGTCCTGGCCGCCATTTTCAGGATTCGTTTTCCCCGCGGATCCGTCTGAGGCATGCCCCATTCGATTGCTTTAGCGTCGAAGTCGCCCCCAACGAGCACTTTGCCCTCTGCGTTCGAGACAGCGCCCTCCAAAGCATTAAGCTTGGCTTGGAAAGATGATATCGACTCGTTAGGCATTACGTACACACTAAAGAAGGTGATCCCTGAGCACCGAACCACACGAAACCATCCCCCCGTCCACAACTCTCCGCTTGAAAGTCACTGTTCCGAACCCAGATGGCGGCAGTACTAGTTTCATCAGAATATCATAATGCAGGACTTTTACTATGGTGTTGCTCACTCAGCAGCAAGAAGTCGGCCTTCATGTCCCTCGCAAACTGCTCAAGCAGATTTAGGGCGGTTGAACTGCGGTGTAGGTTTAGCTGCAGGATGCGGGTCATCGAAGCTCTGATTTGGCCTTGGCTAGGGCTTCCTGGAACACCCGGCATTTTCCTGATCCCAAGACGTGTCCGAAATCAGGTTTTGGATCAGCATCCTTGCAAAGAATACAGTGTGCCTCCTTCGTACACTCTTTTCTTTTATGTCCCATTTCATCGCATTTGTAACATAGGGAACTCCTATCGGATCCTTTGCATACTTGTGTGGTGTGACCATACCCAAGGCATTTGAAACATTTAAGAGGCGTTGCTCTTCGCCGTATCCTACAGACAACCCACCTTATTCGTACTTTGCCCTTGTTCAGGAATTGTTCGGCGTCCTTTTCGGTCAAGTCAACTATGGCCATGCGTTGTCCCCTGTTGTTTTCTGGTGTCAGTCTCGCTTTGATCCTTCCCACGCTAGGGAATTCCTTTTTGATGGCCTCTTCTACCTCGGCCAGATCCGTCACGCAGTCAATGTCCCGTATTTCGATCGTCACCATCGGCTCGAGCGGGGCTATAGTTGCGCTTTTGCCGAGGACTTTCTTTACTGCGTCACAAAATGCTTCTTTATCGCCGGCCTCTGCTCCGAATTCGACCAGTATGTTCCCCGACCGCGTTGGTCGTACTACTTTAATGGTAGTATTGGTGTCTTCGGGCCTTACGTTTCCCATGATGTCCCGCAGCACCTCCGCGTAGGATCGGCAATCTTGGGGCTTTACAAGCAATGCCTGCTGCCGGGGTCTTCGTCGAGGCTTCTGCCTCTCCTGTTTTGCATCCGGTCTTTTTTCTAATTGGGCGTCCGTGCGAATTTTCTTTTCTGGCTTTTTTTGAAGGAGTGTCTTTGCGGCTTTCTTCGCTCCTTTTGTAAGCACTGTCTGGAACCCCTGATCTGGTGCTCCACGCCCGTCAAGTGTCTCTTCCGTCCTCCTTTTATCCCGATCTCCTTCGATTGGGCTAGACGCCATTCTTTTATTAACTTTAATGATGGAGCTATCTGCATGTCGCCTTTAGATTTCGCCCCAAGCGCCTCTTTAGCTTTCTGTTCATCTTCGGCCCTTAACTAGCTCCTCCGATAGTGCCCTATGTGATCTAGGAGCTCCTCTAGTTCAAGGAGCTCTGCCTTTGCAACTTTGCTAATTTTTGGGGAGTCACATGCAGCTTGTATTCTTTTCAGAACATCTCCCGCTTTTCGAAGTAGTCCTTCTTCTTCGTATCGCTGGGCCGCAATTGTACCTTGCAACCATCCTTGGGAGAGGTTTTCGCGTTCCGTTTCCGAGTGCAGTACTTCCGCCACATTTTCAACGTTGGCGGTACAATCACGCGGTGTCTGGTCACTCTTTGCTTTTAGTGCCGTAATCTCCTCGTTTGCTTCTGGATTTTTCGTTGCGATGTCGGGATTTGTGACCCTTGCATCGGTTGCTTTAGTAACGATCGCAGCAGTGACAATCGAATTTTGGGTGCTTTTTATGTTATCTTCCACTGCTCGAACGCCTGAAGCATCCTGCCGAGTCTCCTGCTTCTCCTTAATAGGACGCTCGGGCGTTCGCCTGATTTTTTTGCTGCGCCTAAACGCCGCAGGAATCTCAGTCTGCACCAAACTGTCTGCTGTTCTCCGTTTTTCGTCTACCGTCACTAACGTCGTTGTTAGTCTTCGTTTTTTTCGTGGTTAGTACAGCTCTCGATGTACTGTTGACATCGTGGCTGCAACCGCTGGTTGCGTCTTCGTTGCTTTTATGTTTTATTTCCTTTTTTGGATTTTTGTGGTCTTTTGATTGCTCCAGTTTTGTTGGGTCCCCCTTGGAGCCGCTATCTCCGTTCGTGTGTGTAGTCGCCTTTTTGGTCCCATGGTTATCTTTGCAGAGCAGGGAGGCCATGCGAGGGTTGGCACAAGCCCTTATGGGGACAAGTGCTCAGAGCCAGACCAGCGCTAGTCGGGAGTCCATCTCAACCGAACCTACACCACCAACCCAATGGTGCGAACTTCGAACGTACTCCGAGGCCTGCCAAGGTTTTACCGGGACGGAGACGGTATGATAGTTGAATTGGAGCCGTTCACACATGAGTTTCACCTCGGCGCTAGTGTGCAAAGCAACTAGGTCCTAACCATCACATCCGCCAGCCCAAAGCGTCAATTCCAGTTCGTTGTCCAAAGCGTAGTCCAGATACAATCAGAGTCATTACCTGTCGTCCCAGGAGGGAACTTCACGGCACCCCCCATATCCTCGGGTTCGTGGGGGCGGCACTCCCCAAAGAATGCTAGCCTCCAAGAATGTTCTTGTCGACCGGCTTTCTCCCTGCGGGAATTTCCTCGGGTACGTGGGGGCGGAACTTCCCAAAGAATGCTAGCCTCCAAGAGTGGTCTTGTCGACCGGCATTCCCCCTGCGGAGATATATAGGGGTTATCCATTTTACACTTGAGAAGAAAAGCTAAACAAAATACATAAAATATTCAGATGGAAACAAAACTTCTTATTCAATATGAAGATTGAACCTTGCCATTATACAACATTATTCAAATGTTCTCCACGGGACCTCTTACAGGCCTCAATCCTTTTGAGGTAATTTCAATGACTCTTCGGCACATTTCCGGGAATATCTCGGCCATAACTTCACGAATATTGGTTTTCAATCGCTTAAAGTTTTGAGGATTGTTCGCGTAAGAACGATCTTTCGCATAGCCTCATAAAAAGAAGTCCAAAGGTGTTAGGTCGCAGGATCTTGCGGGCCAATTAACATCACTCAATCTCGAAATACGGTCCTGGAAATTCCTCTTGCTAAAGTGCTCGATTAGCCTGTGTTGTGTGGCTTATGGCTCCGTCCTGTTGGAACCACATATTCTCCAGATCATAATCTTCAATTTCTCTCCAAAATAATCGGTTAACGTCCGTCCATAGCCATCATAATTGACTGTAATGGCTCTTCCTTGATCGTTTTCAAAAAAATACGGGCCAGTAACACCACCAGACCATAATCCACACCAAATGGTCACTTTTTCCTTATGCAAAGGCCTTTTTGCGATCACCTGAGGATTTTGAGAGACCCATATGTGGCAATTCTGTTTATTTATGTAACCAATGAGCGAAAAATGAGCCTCATCACTAAAGAAAATTTTGTTCGAAAAATCGTTATTAATAGCTTGTTGTTCAATCACCCAATTCGCATACATTCTGCGTTGTGTATGGTCTTGAGGCTTAAATTCTTGAGTGGGTTGGATTTCGTACGGATGAAGATGCACATCCAAATGCAAAATCCGCCACAATGAGCCGTAAGACAAGCCCAAATGTTGGCCACGTCGAGGAATCGACAAATCGGGTCTTCCTCCACACTATGAGCAACGACAGCGATATTTTCAGCAGAACAAATATTGCGATGATTCACAGGCCTTGAAATATAAATAACCGATCCAGTCTCTTCAAATTTTCTCACTGTGTTCGAAATTGTTTGCTGTGTAGGTCGATTATGTCGAACGGAATCGGCTCGTAAAGCCCTAAATGTTGATACAGCAGAATCACTATTTTTAAAATAAATTTAATAATTTTAACGCGTTCTTTGACTGTTAAACGATCCATATTTCTAAATGGCAAACCTACAACTAAAAAAAACACGCTTTGGATGACATTTAATTCTGACAGATGTCAAAGGGCAGGGTTATACTTTCCCACCATGAAATGGATAACCCTGTATATATATATATATATATATATATATATATATATATATATATATATATATATGTATATATATATATATATATATATATATATATATATGTATACATATCTATATATAGCTAATTACCGATGTATGTATATACATATATATATATATATATATATATATATATATATATATATATATATATATATATATATATATATCTATATATATATATATCTTTATACATATAAATATGTATATATATATATATATATATATATAAACATGTATATATATATATATATATATATATATATATATATATATATATATATATACATACATACATATATCTATATATATATATATATATATATATATATATATATATATATATATATATATATATATATATATAAATAAATATATATATATATATATATATATATATATATTTATATATATATATATATATATATATATATATATATATATATATATATATATATATATAAATATATATATATATATATATTTATATACATATATATATATATATATATATATATATATATATATATATATATATATTATATATACATACATCGGTAATTAGCTATATATAGATATGTATATATATATATATATATATATATATATATATAATACATATATATATATATATATATATATATATATATATATATATATACAGGGTTATCCATTTCATGGTGGGAAAGTATAACCCTGCCCTTTGGCATCTGTCAGAATTAAATGTCATCCAAAGCGTGTTTTTTTTAGTTGTAGGTTTGCCATTTAGAAATATGGATCGTTTAACAGTCAAAGAACGCGTTAAAATTATTAAATTTTATTTTAAAAATAGTGATTCTGCTGTATCAACATTTAGGGTTTTACGAGCCGATTCCGTTCGACATAATCGACCTACACAGCAAACAATTTCGAACACAGTGAGAAAATTTGAAGAGACTGGATCGGTTATTTATATTTCAAGGCCTGTGAATCATCGCAATATTTGTTCTGCTGAAAATATCGCTGTCGTTGCTCATAGTGTGGAGGAAGACCCGATTTGTCGATTCCTCGACGTGCCCAACATTTGGGCTTGTCTTACGGCTCATTGTGGCGGATTTTGCATTTGGATGTGCATCTTCATCCGTACGAAATCCAACCCACTCAAGAATTTAAGCCTCAAGACCATACACAACGCAGAATGTATGCGAATTGGGTGATTGAACAACAAGCTATTAATAACGATTTTTCGAACAAAATTTTCTTTAGTGATGAGGCTCATTTTTCGCTCATTGGTTACATAAATAAACAGAATTGCCACATATGGGTCTCTCAAAATCCTCAGGTGATCGCAAAAAGGCCTTTGCATAAGGAAAAAGTGACCATTTGGTGTGGATTATGGTCTGGTGGTGTTACTGGCCCGTATTTTTTTGAAAACGATCAAGGAAGAGCCATTACAGTCAATTATGATGGCTATGGACGGACGTTAACCGATTATTTTGGAGAGAAATTGAAGATTATGATCTGGAGAATATGTGGTTCCAACAGGACGGAGCCATAAGCCACACAACACAGGCTAATCGAGCACTTTAGCAAGAGGAATTTCCAGGACCGTATTTCGAGATTGAGTGATGTCAATTGGCCCGCAAGATCCTGCGACCTAACACCTTTGGACTTCTTTTTATGAGGCTATGCGAAAGATCGTTCTTACGCGAACAATCCTCAAAACTTTAAGCGATTGAAAACCAATATTCGTGAAGTTATGGCCGAGATATTCCCGGAAATGTGCCGAAGAGTCATTGAAATTACCTCAAAAGGATTGAGGCCTGTAAGAGGTCCCGTGGAGAACATTTGAATAATGTTGTATAATGGCAAGGTTCAATCTTCATATTGAATAAGAAGTTTTGTTTTCATCTGAATATTTTATGTATTTTGTTTAGCTTTTCTTCTCAAGTGTAAAATGGATAACCCCTATATATCTCCGCAGGGGGAATGCCGGTCAACAAGACCACTCTTGGAGGCTAGCATTCTTTGGGGAGTTCCGCCCCCACGTACCCGAGGAAATTCCCGCAGGGAGAAAGCCGGTCGACAAGAACATTCTTGGAGGCTAGCATTCTTTGGGGAGTGCCGCCCCCACGAACCCGAGGATATGGGGGGTGCCGTGAGGTTCCCTCCTGGGACGACAGGTAATGACTCTGATTGTATCTGGACTACGCTTTGGACAACGAACTGGAATTGACGCTTTGGGCTGGCGGATGTGATGGTTAGGACCTAGTTGCTTTGCACAGTAGCGCCGAGGTGAAACTCATGTGTGAACGGCTCCAATTCAACTATCATACCGTCTCCGTCCCAGTAAAACCTTGGCAGGCCTCGGAGTACGTTCGAAGTTCGCACCATTGGGTTGGTGGTGTAGGTTCGGTTGAGATGGACTCCCGATTAGCGCTGGTCTGGCTCTGAGCACTTGTCCCCATAAGGGCTTGTGCCAACCCTCGCATGGCCTCCCTGCTCTGCAAAGATAACCATGGGACCAAAAAGGCGACTACACACACGAACGGAGATAGCGGCTCCAAGGGGGACCCAACAAAACTGGAGCAATCAAAAGACCACAAAAATCCAAAAAAGGAAATAAAACATAAAAGCAACGAAGACGCAACCAGCGGTTGCAGCCACGATGTCAACAGTACATCGAGAGCTGTACTAACCACGAAAAAAACGAAGACTAACAACGACGTTAGTGACGGTAGACGAAAAACGGAGAACAGCAGACAGTTTGGTGCAGACTGAGATTCCTGCGGCGTTTGGGCGCAGCAAAAAAATCAGGCGAACGCCCGAGCGTCCTATTAAGGAGAAGCAGGAGACTCGGCAGGATGCTTCAGGCGTTCGAGCAGTGGAAGATAACATAAAAAGCACCCAAAATTCGATTGTCACTGCTGCGATCGTTACTAAAGCAACCGATGCAAGGGTCACAAATCCCGACATCGCAACGAAAAATCCAGAAGCAAACGAGGAGATTACGGCACTAAAAGCAAAGAGTGACCAGACACCGCGTGATTGTACCGCCAACGTTGAAAATGTGGCGGAAGTACTGCACTCGGAAACGGAACGCGAAAACCTCTCCCAAGGATGGTTGCAAGGTACAATTGCGGCCCAGCGATACGAAGAAGAAGGACTACTTCGAAAAGCGGGAGATGTTCTGAAAAGAATACAAGCTGCATGTGACTCCCCAAAAATTAGCAAAGTTGCAAAGGCAGAGCTCCTTGAACTAGAGGAGCTCCTAGATCACATAGGGCACTATCGGAGGAGCTAGTTAAGGGCCGAAGATGAACAGAAAGCTAAAGAGGCGCTTGGGGCGAAATCTAAAGGCGACATGCAGATAGCTCCATCATTAAAAGTTAATAAAAGAATGGCGTCTAGCCCAATTGAAGGAGATCGGGATAAAAGGAGGACGGAAGAGACACTTGATGGGCGTGGAGCACCAGATCAGGGGTTCCAGACAGTGCTTACAAAAGGAGCGAAGAAAGCCGCAAAGACACTCCTTCAAAAAAAGCCAGAAAAGAAAATTCGCACGGACGCCCAATTAGAAAAAAGACCTGATGCAAAACAGGAGAGGCAGAAGCCTCGACGAAGACCCCGGCAGCAGGCATTGCTTGTAAAGCCCCAAGATTGCCGATCCTACGCGGAGGTGCTGCGGGACATCATGGGAAACGTAAGGCCCGAAGACACCAATACTACCATTAAAGTAGTACGACCAACGCGGTCGGGGAACATACTGGTCGAATTCGGAGCAGAGGCCGGCGATAAAGAAGCATTTTGTGACGCAGTAAAGAAAGTCCTCGGCAAAAGCGCAACTATAGCCCCGCTCGAGCCGATGGTGACGATCGAAATACGGGACATTGACTGCGTGACGGATCTGGCCGAGGTAGAAGAGGCCATCAAAAAGGAGTTCCCTAGCGTGGGAAGGATCAAAGCGAGACTGACACCAGAAAACAACAGGGGACAACGCATGGCCATAGTTGACTTGACCGAAAAGGACGCCGAACAATTCTTCAACAAGGGCAAAGTACGAATAAGGTGGGTTGTCTGTAGGATACGGCGAAGAGCAACGCCTCTTAAATGTTTCAAATGCCTTGGTTATGGTCACACCACACATGTATGCAAAGGATCCGATAGGAGTTCCCTATGTTACAAATGCGATGAAATGGGACATAAAAGAAAAGAGTGTACGAAGGAGGCACACTGTATTCTTTGCAAGGATGCTGATCCAAAACCTGATTTCGGACACGTCTTGGGATCAGGAAAATGCCGGGTGTTCCAGGAAGCCCTAGCCAAGGCCAAATCAGAGCTTCGATGACCCGCATCCTGCAGCTAAACCTACACCGCAGTTCAACCACCCTAAATCTGCTTGAGCAGTTTGCGAGGGACATGAAGGCCGACTTCTTGCTGCTGAGTGAGCAACACCATAGTAAAAGTCCTGCATTATGGTATTCTGATGAAACTAGTACTGCCGCCATCTGGGTTCGGAACAGTGACTTTCAAGCGGAGAGTTGTGGACGGGGGGATGGTTTCGTGTGGGTTCGGTGCTCAGGGATCACCTTCTTTAGTGTGTACGTAATGCCTAACGAGTCGATATCATCTTTCCAAGCCAAGCTTAATGCTTTGGAGGGCGCTGTCTCGAACGCAGAGGGCAAAGTGCTCGTTGGGGGCGACTTCGACGCTAAAGCAATCGAATGGGGCATGCCTCAGACGGATCCGCGGGGAAAACGAATCCTGAAAATGGCGGCCAGGACGGCCCTTGTCGTACTAAACTCCGGAAATCCACCGAATTTCCGCCGTATTGGCTGTGAGGGAACCATACCGGACGTGACATTCGCCTCGGAGTCCTTAGTACGGAGGATACACAACTGGAAAGTATTAGAAGGCTACTCAGCCAGTGATCATCAGTGCATTCTACTTGAGATAAGTGATGCTGCCTCCCGACGTCCGTGCTCTCGGCCTTCCACAACTGGATGGAACATCGGAAGGGTGAACGTCGAGAGGTTCATCAAGGCTCTCACAGCAGGTGAGCCGCTGCAGGGAGCTTTGGAGGGGACGGAAGAACGGGCAGCTGAAGACGTGGTGAATTCTACTATGAGCATCATTAAGACTGCTAGCTGCGCTTTTATGCCCCGTCAAAGACCCCGGCACGGCAAGCCCCCAGTGTACTGGTGGTCAACTAAAATCGCTGAAAAGCGAAGGGAGTGTCACAAGCTTCGACGTGAGGTTCAACGGGTGCGGAACCCTGCTGAGGCATGCGAGCAGGTGGCAGCACATAAGTTGGCCAGGAAATGCCTTCGCAAGCTGATCAACAGTAGCAAGGCTCACTGCTGGCAAGACCTAGTGGACAATGTGAACAAGGATCCGTGGGGCCTTGGCTACAAGCTGGTCATGGTGAAACTTGGTGCCCTACGGAAGCTTTGAATACATGACGCGGAAAAGATGGACGCGAAAGTGCGGGGACTCTTCCCCGCCCATCCCGTCCATGTCGACGCTGTCCATGGTGAAACAGCAGGCCCTGGAGGAAGCAGTTCTCTAATTGAAAACGAGGAAGGCTCCAGGTCCAGATGGTGTTCCAGCTGAAGTGTTGCGGCTCGTCTATCACCATTGTCCTGACTTGCTGCTCAGCACATTCAACGCTTGCCTACGGGACGGGTTTTTCCCGGTACGACGGAAGGTGGCGAGGCTCGTGCTGATCAGCAAGGGGAAGGGAAATCCCGAATCGCCGTCTGCATACCGGCCGTTACGCATGCTAGACACTGCTGGGAAAGTGCTAGAGAAACTCATCATAGGAAGACTCACTGACACGATTCGTGCTGCTGGGGACCTATCTCCTCGGCAGTACGGCTTTAGAGCAGGACGTTCTACCATTGATGCGATTGCAGAGGTGGTGAACGCGGTCCAAAAGGCAGAGGCATATGGTCGCACCAAGCGACGGATCGTCCTGTTGGTGACACTCGACATCAGGAATGCCTTCAACTCCGCTAGATGGGTGGATATTCTGGATACGCTGGAAAACTCTTTCAAGTTCCAGAATATCTAATGCGGCTTTTGAGTAACTGCCTAAAGGACCGAAGCCTGCTCTACGACACGACACAGGGCCAACGAAGGATGGAAATTACATCGGGTGTTGCCCAGGACTCTATCCTTGGTCCGGACCTGTGGAACGTGTCTTACGACGGGCTACTGAGACTTGAGATGCCAGATGAGTCGCGCTTGGTTGGCCATGCGGCTCTGGTCGCTGGACGCACCGTTGAACAAGCGCAAATTAGGCTAGGTATGCTAGTGCGCCGAGTGAGGGACTGGATGACTGCTCGCGGGGTGAGTTTAGCACTGGAGCAACCCGAAGTGGTCAACTTGACAAAAAAAAATAATCCCTAGAGTAAGGATGATCAGTATTGGAGACATACAAATCCGATCAAAGCCAGC
Organism: Odontomyia ornata; assembly: GCA_963969285.1. Lineage (NCBI taxonomy): Eukaryota > Metazoa > Arthropoda > Insecta > Diptera > Stratiomyidae > Odontomyia > Odontomyia ornata. Next base: position 218,125,064 of record OZ017738.1, on the reverse strand, counting down.
GGTGAAGTACCTGGGGCTACTGATCGACTCGAAGATAAGTTTCTCTGAGCATATCAGGGCAACGGCTGAGAAGGCTGCTTCGGGAATATCGGCCCTGAGTCGACTTATGGCCAACGTAGGGGGACCCAGTCCATCAAGAAGACGCCTCTTGATGAGTGCTGTAGGGTCAGTGCTACTGTATGGAGCAGAGGTATGGGGCGACGCTCTCAGCAAGGAGGTATACCGAAAACGTTTGGCACAGGTACAGAGAAGGGGAGCATTGAGAATTGCATCTTCGTATCCAACAGTCTCCGACTCGGCGGTGAGAGTGATTGCAGGCGTGATACATGCCGCCCTCCTTGCTAGAGAGCGCCGCGCTATTGACCTGCGCCGAAGTGGGGATGCGAGGGAGATAGTTGTCCGCGAAGAGAGAAAGCGCTCACTCAACGATTGGCAGCAGTCTTGGGTGAATTGCACGAAGGGAAGGTGGACTACGCGCCTCATCCTGGATGTGAGACCGTAGCTAAATTGAAGGCATGGTGAGACTGACTTCTATCTGACCCAGCTTTAGAACGGGCACGGGTGTTTTCAGTCTTACCTGCACAAGATCGGTAAGTCACGGTCTTCCGATTGTCGGTTTCGCCCAGGAGAGGAGGACAAAGCCTTTCACACTTTTTTTGCGTATATATATATATATATATATATATATATATATATATATATATATATATATATATATATATATATATATATATATATATATATATATATATATATATCTATATATATATATGTATGTATATATATGTATTTATACATACATATATATATATATATATATATATATATATATATATATATATATATATATATATATATATATATATATATGTATATATATGTATTTATACATACATATATAGATATATATATATATATATATATATATATATATATATATATATATATATATATCTCATTTTTGAAGCATAAATAACTTAAAAATGATTTTATTCCTGTGTTTCGATACTTTTTATCATGTACGTTGAAAACGGAGAAAAAACGTTTACGTTAAAATCGGAATTCAAAGAAGCAAAGAATAAAAGTATATCACAGAACTTTTAGGCCAAAAAACTTTTAGAAAAAAAAAAAGAAAACCGACTTCGAAATGCCTTAAAAGGATGAAATAAATTTTATGGAAGCGGTGCCATATCATTTTTGCCCCGATTTTTTTGTGATGGTGCAGATGTTGGAGGTATTTATGTTGAAATGGGGAAATTCATATGGCACCGCTTCCATAAAATTTATTTCATCCTTTTTAGGGCATTCCGAAGTCGGTTTTCTTTTTTTTTTCTAAAAGTTTTTTATTTCACCCTTTTTAGTGGCAAATTTTTTCATTTCAAACCATTCAAAATTAAGTTTCTTGAATACATTGTATCCTGATCTCGTATATTAAAATATAATCTTTTACTACAATGCAATAACCACTACGGCTAAAATCTGCAGCGTTCATAGGAATCGAATTTTACTCTGGTACATTTAATCAGTGATCTCATCAATGTCTACCTTGATTTAAGATTTCATAACAATCCAATATGAATTGTCGCTTTGAGAAATTTTCGAATTTTGAACTTTGCCTAGCCGCCATTTTTATATTCTGACCCTGAAGTGCTTTTTCATCGTTCAAATTTTTTTTACCTTTGAGCGGCCGCCATTTCGTTTCAAATTGTTCGAGTTTGGATTTTTCATTGTGAGCTTTATCACACAATTGAATAAATCTTTGTATTAGTTTTGGTATGAACTGGAGCTATACTATGGCCAGAACAGAAATAATTTGAAAATTTGGCGTAAATCAAAGCAGAGCTGCGACCCCCAAGCACAAATTTTGTTATATCCGATATATATATATATATATATATATATATATATATATATATATATATATATATATATATATATATATATATATATATATATATATAAACATGTATATATATATATATATATACACATACATACATATATCTATATATATATATATGTATATATCAATATATATATATATATTTATATATATATATATATATATATATATATATATATATATATATATATATATTATAGTGCAAATAGATATCTAAATGCCCCTAAAGGACTGCAGCCATGGTCTGCTGCCAAGGCGAAAAATGATGGTAAGATCCGCCGAGATTGGCCTTCTCTGGGGACGCGTGAATGCGCTGGCAGGCTAGAGCAAGGACTCACTCCAAAAACATTTCACGTTCACGAACTTAAGGGATCGACTGGTATCGAGGCCGAAGTAACCTACTAAGGGTTGAAATTGCTTGTTCAGAGAGCAAGTTGGGACGAGCAAAAACGGACGGACTGGTGGGGACTTCATCATTAACGACGATTCTTATGGCCCACAAATGAGAGTGGGGCATCCAGATGGAGGCGGTGCCCCCTCGCACCCTCCCAAGTGGATCGGGATCCAAACGTAGACGTGGCCATATATTTCACTTTTGAGAGGAAAACTCATACAAATATAATTTGCATGGACTTTCCCGTCAAAAGAGAAATAAAGACGTGACCGATATATGTTATAGAATTATGTGATCGAATCACATAACCCTATACCATAAAAGGGCACGCGAGCGGAAGGCCGCTCTTCCCGGCAAGAGCATCTGTTAAGCGACAAAACGGAGGAGCGCGTCCGAAGGCTGGCCCATATGAGCGAAGAAGCCTGCCATCGATACGGGTCCTATAGGGACATTTAGATACCTATTTTCACTACAAAATGGTGCCCAACGCGGGGTCCGAAAAGCTCGGCTGTATCATCATTCGTGAGCATGAGACAGACCCTCGTCTCTAGGTGAACCTAAAAGTGTCCCGATGATTTTCGGGTAGGTAACTACTTAGGGATATTGCACTAGTCTTGCCTCAGCAACTTAGTAACTTCCGGACGTGTGTTGTCCTTGGACATCAATATCGTTTGGACCTGCTTTTGACTTATACTTTGGTGGTTTACCACCATTGTATGACCAGTACGGCCAAATGACATTAGAGTCTTTATGTGTATTCGTAAGATATTATCCCAACATCATATTTGCCGTGGATTCTGATCTGCGCCCCAAACCAAGCGGTGCCTAAGTGTCTTTCATTACATGGATCTTGATTTCATGTGATTATGGCTGCTTAGCTAGTCCGTGACTATCCATGACAAGACATGCACTGCTTGCGGTTCAGAATTCAACCCTGGGCTGACAAGTTGTACCTTGTGAAAACTTGCAGACAAAGGAGCACTTCCAAACCCTGATCGTTATGGCGCCGCAAGAGAGTAGTCCCTGTGACGGAACAGGAGGAGCGTGCCATTGGTTTTCTTACCTTGGAAAGGAACCGATGGAATGGAAAGACTGAATTTTGTGATGATACCAATATAATCAATTTTTAGCACACATATTTTTTTGTGAGGAGTTGTTCTAACTAGCCACTTTCGGCCACTTTTTAAAATTTTTTGTCCTGTCAGTATTTAAGTTTTATTTTCACCCTTCAGGATATTGCAATGAATTTTCAGAATGCATGTGGACTTTGCCTACAGAGTGGGGAGCGAATGCATCCACTCGATGATAGTTTCGTTGACAAAAGGAAACGCATTGGTGTTGTTAACTTTCTGACGGAGCACGTCAGAAGCGGTATAACTTTTGAAGATGGTTTACCAGACCTAATCTCCTGTGATTGTAACACTGAAGTGGAACGCATCTACTTCTTCATCCGTCGCTGTGAAAACACCGAGTCAGCGCTAAAATGGCTCAAATCGGCACGACGACCTCGAGACCCAGTTATGAACCGGCCGACCCCGGTTTGGAGAGCAGATTGCTATTTGGCTGAAGATCCAGATCCAACATCTCGATACCTGCCTAGGAACTCCTGGGATCTCCCACCACGACTCAGCAAAATACAACCACCGACTCTAGGTCCAGTGGCTCCACAAGAGCAACCCTATATGTTGAAGCCGAAGCATATCCTCAGTATCGTCCAGGGCTGGAATCTGCATTTTAGCGGGGAGCCAAACGCCATGAACGTAGAGGTCTTCATTGGTCGGGTGGAGTCCTTGATCGAAGAGATGTTGGCAGGCGACCACATGGCGCTAGCAGGCTACTTGGCGATACTGCTTAGGGGAGCAGCGCTGGGGACCTACTGGTGGATACATTTGACTCCACCATCTATACGCTGGTCATGGCTGAAAGACGTACACATCATGGAGTAGCCCACAGTCAACATGAACGAGAGGGTTCCGGCCAGAATCCATGCCAGGTGGTAACGTCCCGACGAGCCCTTCCATCAATACTGGGCCAACATCCTTCGGCTAAATGACCAGCTGTCCGAGCCGATGACATTAACACAATTACTGCGGGTGTTGAAACGTAACCTAAGGCCGGAACTTCGCCACCATGTCGCAACCTCAGATCTGCAGAATATGGAATCGCTGCTGAGACCCGTTTTTTTTTTTTTGTGGTAGGGAAGTGAAGGCATTTATGCCCGCCGAGTCTGGCAGTGTGGGGCTCCCATGGAGGATACCTTTGGACTACCCACTAAACACCTCCCCTGTCAATCTGAGAACCTAGCCTGGAACCGTTTGACACATTACTTCGGGCCAGGTCTCGTTTTGTTACGCCGTGGGGCGCCTTCAAGCTGGGGAGTCCCTTTCCTAGCGGGAGGGGAGAGGAGAAGAGGAATTGCCAGAAGAGTGATCCCCCAGCCCCAGTCCCTCCGGCTGCTGTGAGTCCCTTTTATCTTTTAGGACTGCCCGAGCATAATGTGCCACCTGGTTCCATTTGTCAACCGATTCAAGCACCACCGCAACTATATTATCCGGGGTGAGCTCTCCCGTCTCCCTGTAGAGTTCCCTTCGCAGCCTGGCCCATTTGGTACACGCGAAAAATGTGTGACAGGCATTGTCCTCCTCTCCTGGGCGAAACCGACAATCGGGAGACCGTGACTTGCCGATCTTGTGCAGGTAAGACTGAAAACATCCGTGCCCGCTCAAAAGCTGGGTCAGATAGAAGTCAGTCTCACCATGCCTTTGATTTGGCTACGGTCTCACATCCGGGATGAGGCACGCAGTCCACCTTCCCTTCGTGCAATTCCTCCAAGACTGCTGCCAATCGTTGAGCGAGCGTTGTCTCTCTTCGCGGACAACCATCTCCCTCGCATCCTCGTTTCGGCGCAGGTAAATAGCGCAGCGCTCTCTAGCAAGGAGGGCGACAGGTATCACGCCTGCAATCACTCTCACCGCCAAGTCGGAGACTGTTGGATGCGAAGATACAATTCTCAGTGCTCCTCTTCTCTGTACCTGTGCCAATCGTTTTCGGTATACCTCCTTGCTGAGAGTGTCGCCCCATACCTCTGCTCCGTACATTAGCACTGACCCTACAGCACTCATCAAGAGGCGTCTTCTTGATGGACTGGGTCCCCCTACGTTGGCCATAAGTCGACTCAGGGCCGATATTCCCGAAGCAGCCTTCTCAGCCGTTGCCCTGATTTGTTCAGAGAAACTCATTTTCGAGTCGATCAGTAGCCCCAGGTACTTCACCGCTGGCTTCGATTCGATCTGTATATCTCCAATACAGATCATCGCTACTCTAGGGATTCTCTTTTTTGTCAAGACGACCACTTCGGTTTTCTCCAGTGCTGTACTGAGCCCGCGAGCAGTCATCCAGTCCCTCACTCGGCGCTTTAGCATACCTAGCCTAAGTTGCGCTTGTTCAACGGTGCGTTCGGCGACCAGAGCCGCAACATCATCCGCATAGCCGACCAAGCGCGACTCATCTGGCATCTCAAGTCTCACTAGCCCGTCGTAAGACACGTTCCACAGGTCCGGACCAAGGATAGATCCCTGGGCAACACCCGATGTAATTTCCATCCTTCGTTGGCCCTGTGTCGTGTCGTAGAGCAGGCTTCGGTCCTTAAGATAGTTCCTCAAAAGCCGCATTAGATATTCTGGAACTTGAAAAGAGTTTTTCAGCGTGTCCAGAATATCCACCCATCTAGCGGAGTTGAAGGCATTCCTGATGTCGAGTGTCACCAACAGGACGATCCGTCGCTTGGTGCGACCATATGCCTCTGCCTTTTGGACCGCGTTCACCACCTCTGCAATCGCATCAATGGTAGAACGTCCTGCTCCAAAGCCGTACTGCCGAGAAGATAGGTCCCCAGCAGCACGAATCGCGTCAGTGAGTCTTCCCATGATGAGTTTCTCTAGCACTTTCCCAGCCGTGTCTAGCATGCATAACGGGCGGTATGCAGACGGTGATTCGGGATTTCCCTTCCCCTTGCTGATCAGCACGAGCCTCGCCACCTTCCGTCGTACCGGGAAAACCCCGTCCCGTAGGCAAGCGTCGAATGTGCTGAGCAGCAAGTCAGGACAATGGTGATAGACGAGCGGCAAAACCTCGGCTGGAACACCATCTGGACCTGGAGCCTTCCTCGCTTTCAGGGACAGGACTGCCTCCTCCAGTTCCAGCTGTGTGAAGAGTGGGCACTCGACTGCTGTTTCACCATGGACAGCGTCAACACGGACGGGATGGGCGGGGAAGAGTCCCCGCACTATCGCGTCCATCTTTTCCGCGTCATGTATATAAGGCTTCCGTAGGGCACCAAGTTTCCCCATGACCAGCTTGTAGTCAAGGCTGAGACCCGTTAGTCGACTGGAAGGGGTCGAGAAAGACCTCCGGTAACGGCCCTACCTGCCAGCGAGGACGGGTCTGTGGCGAAGAATCGCGGAAGTGGCACTAGAACACAACACGACAGATCTGGAGGAAAACATGGAGTCGGATAAGCTTATTGTAGCCCCGATGGGGATCCTCACAACCTGCTGGAGTTGTAAGCAAACCGGACATCGATTTCTTGCATGCTGGGCAGAGCGTGTGGTGTTCTGCTACAGATGCGGTAAGCTGGACACATATTTCCGGACTTCCCAGATTGTGTGACTCCAAAAAACGGACGAGCAAGTACCCGACCACCTCAGCGGTACTGCAAAGCACCACATTAGGTTCCCAGCCGGCTGCATACCCCAATGTTGACGACAACACACCAGCCTTGACAACTTTGACTGCGGATGTTCCCTCTCTTCCGGAAGCCTCACAAACAACACTGTTGAAGCGACCACCGCGGTTACTACCTAAAGAATGTCGACAGCCCCAAATTTTCGTTCTAAAGCCATACCATGTTCGACTGCAGGGATATCGGGTGGCTCGAGAGCGAATATTTGCTTCCGAAGAAGTCACTTCTCGTCCGCGCAAAACAAAATGGTCGACTCGTCGTTGGCGGAGTTTCCGCAAGAGAGTGCCCACCTGCCGTCAAACCTTAAACTCTTGTAACATCTCGGAGGTCTCTCAGAATGACACTCGACCTTACACACCGATCAAAGTGTTGGGAGAAATCGTGATCCTACCTTAATTAAGCCCTGGCGTTCTGAAATCAGCACCGCGGGTTGCACCAAGCATTCTATCCGGGGTAGATTGACCACACCCGTGACGTTCCGAGGTCAAAGTAAGGACATTACCTTCTTTATTATCCCTCCTCTGACTCAGAACGTGTACTTTGGCGTCGGTTTCGTCCTTCAATTTGGTTTTGCCCCAGACTTATTCACCAATGCACCCTTAAATACTATATTTCTCAATGAACTCGCTTCTGTACCCGACAGGTATGCTTTTTCATTATACGCTACGCAAGGCCGTGGCCGCACCACACTGGCCTCACATGTCATCGATGTTGGCTATAGTAAGCCGATTAAGCAGAGACACTATGCCATCTCACCGGCCACGTAAAATCTAGTGTATGCAGAGTTCGATAGGATGCTCGAATTGGGGGTTATCGAGGAGTCCCAAAGTGCCTAGTCCTCACCGACAACCTTAGTGGTGAGGCCAGGGAAAGTCCGTCTTTGTCTAGATGTCCGAAAGGTAAACGCAGTGACCATCAAAGACGCTTACCCTCTTCCGCTCATCGATGGAATATTAGGGAGACTGCCGAATGCAAATTACATTACTAGTCTCGACCTAAAGATGCATTCTGGCAAATTCCACTCGATGAAGGATCGAGGGATAAGACCGCCTTCACAGTGCCCGGACGTCATAATGCCTTTTGGCCTGTGTAACGCTCCGCAAATGATGAGCCGGCGGATGGACAAAGTAACTCCACCTTATCTGAAACACCAAGTGTTCGTGTACCTGGATGATTTTCCACTCATCATGGAAACGTTTGACCAATACGTCCTATTCCTGCAAGAAGTAGTCCTGCACATCAGTAAGGCAGGGCTCACCATCAACGTCCAAAAAAGTAAGTTTGTCATGAACGAATTACGCAACAGTTTCAGCGCCCCTGTTGGACATGCTCCGGAAAGGGAAGTTCATTTAGACTGAGCTCAGTCGAAAGGCATTTGAAGAGCTAAAAGAAGCCTTAACATCAGCTCCGTCTTGCACAGCTCTGACTTTAAGAAGCCTTTCTCGAGTCGTTGTGACGCAAGTCAACATGGAATAGGAGCCATGCTTGTGCATATGACTGATGAGGAAGAGGAAGCTCCCATTGCCTTCATGTCCAAAAAGCTGAACTCGGCCCAAAGGAACTATACCGTGTCCGAGCAGGAATGTTTGGCAATGGTGATGGCTATTAAGAAATACCGAGCCTATATCGAAGGCCACCAATTTGAGATCATCACAGACCACGCTTCGCTACAATGGTTGATGAACCAAGCCGACTTACATGGACGCCTGGCCCGATGGGCTCTTAAACTGCAAGGGTTCAAGTTTTCCATCAAACACCGGGAAGGGACCCAGAACATCGTGCCCGATACTCTCTCGCGAATTTTTTCACCCGAGGGAGCCGAATTGACAGTGAATGACGAAGACCACATTGAGATAGATTTAGACAGCCCACATTTTGAGTCAGACAGGTACAACGAGTGGAGGCAAGCCATCGTAACCCAACAAACACACTTGCCTAATTTGAAAGTGATAGACGGCTACATCTATAGACGAAATGAATACGCTACTAGTGATCCAGGGCAGGAAGAAGAGTTTTGAAAACTCTGGACACCAGAGGAAATGACTCACGATCTGATCCTTCGCGCACACGACCATCCTTTAAGTGCCCACGGTGCTTACAGTCGGACGCTTCGACGACTTAAGAAATACTTCTTCTGGCCCAAAATGTTATCCTAGGTCAAAGACTACGTGAGCGCCTGGGAGACCTGTAAAGGCACTAAAGCGCCCAATCAGCCTATTTTACCTCCTATGGACCAACTCAATGTTCCAGAGCGCGTATTTTAACGTCTGTACATAGATCTACTCGGCCCATATCCTCGTTTTTTATGGGACACATCAGAGATATCGTTGTGTTAGACCAGATCTCGAAATTCCCACTGGTGGAACCTATTCGCAAGTTCACGACTCCATCCATCGTGAAATTCTTAGAGAGTCGGGTATTCCACGTGTTCAGGGTACCAGAAAGTGTGTACTTGGACAACGGAGTGCATTTCAGATCTCGGCAGTTTAAGGGCCTACTTGAATAGTAGTGCGTCAAACACCAACAGACGCCCATATACTCTCCTCAGTCTAACGCATCTGAACGTTTGAATTGCATACTGTTAGCCACGATCCGTTTTTACGTTCATCCATCTCAGAAGGATTGGGACCACAGATTGTCCGCCATCACTTGCGCTCTGTGGTCATCATATCATTCCGTGACCGGTGTCTCACCTTACTTTGCCGCCTTTGGACAGCACATGATTTGCCACGGGAAATCATACAGGCTTTTATAGGAATTGAAGTGTTTGGGAGATCCCGTCGTTGCGTTGGACCTTCACAAGCGTTTAGGAGACCTCTGCTATCAAATCGGACGGAAGATAAAGGCCGCAGGATGTGCAAATGCGGCGCAGTACAACCTCAGGTCACGACCTTCCAATTTAAAAAAAAGAGATGAGCTTTTTCGTCATAAATTTCGCCAAAGTGACGCCACTGGGCACTACAATGCCAAACTGGACCAGCGTTTCCTGAAAAGTCGTGTACAGAAGGTGGTAGGACCCAATCGTTACCTGCTAACCGACCTATCGGGGATAGAAGTTGGGGTATATCACTCAAAGGACCTGCGCCGGTCGTTTCATATATACGTCGGTTTTGTCCACTCGTACTCAGCTTCCATCACACGCAAGCTTACATACTTGCAGCGAAACGTAAATATACATGTCAGTATGTCCATCCGTTAATCGTTTTCTTCAATCGTCCCACTCCGCATTCCGACCCCGAAAACAATCGATTCTCTAACTGAGGATTCTTCAGCTCCTTTTTCGCAACTTACATCGCCTTGGGATCACGAGAAAACCAGCTGCCCTGCATTAACCGAGCAGTCACACAAGCAAACTGCTCAAAAACCAGCCTATACTCTACCCAAAATTTTATGAGGCAGTTGTAATACCTATGTAAGACCCACATTACGTACTTACCTAAATTTTAACATTCTCAATAAATTCACCTGAAACATACTTACGTAATCCAAAACAAAAACATTTGCATTCCATTGCTTTCCATTTACATTCATTAATGAAGAACAATAACATATCGTACATTCTTGAATATGTGCATATGCACGTGTAGTACGCTGTCTATGCAAAGCAATAAATTATCTGACACACTTAACTCTTCATGTGTGGATTCATGTTTCAGTTAATTTGTGTGCATGAAGAAAGGTCGCGTGCGAATGGACAATGCATATGCATAGGGAAATGTACGATGACTCGAGTGCAATGTGAGTATCGTAGGTCAGGGAAGTTGCACGATGAAAATTTAATGGGTCATAAACAAACATATGGCACCAATGGATTTTCCGAGTGTGTGAAAATGCATACATTTTGTAATTGATATTTTTAAGAATTTATTAGGTCATAAATTGTTTTGATATTTTTGTAGGTCGTTAAGAATACGAAATTTCTGTATAAATAGTTGAGGCGAATGTAAAATAAATTCAATCCTGATTTAGACTTTCAAGAGTTGACTTTTGATTTTCTGTGAAGAATTCACAGTCGCGAAGTTTAATATTCGCTCGACTGAAATAATCATGGCGTCGTGGGCTTTAGTTCCTCGCCACTATATCTGCGGAGCATTTCCGGTTGTTAGGTAAAATTTGTCAATCCTTATCCGAAATACATTGAACTTATAAATTTATATTAGCGAAACCCAGGATAAATTCCTGCATCACTTCATGGCGATCCTGTGAACTACGCCGAGGGACCGAAAAATCAATTAACGAAGCCGTTAATAGAAGAAGAACTCGACTTTGATTTTTTAGAACTGCACCCCAAAGATAATTTTGACACTATCTTTGATAGATGCTGCAACCTGGCGGAGAGAGAGTTGGAATACGTGCCAAAAGCGTCAGCAAACAACGTGGTGCCGAGATATATTCCCACAAAGTTTGAGGGTTTGAAGCATATTGGCCCAAAACCTCGACACATCAGCGAATTGTGAAGCGACCGAATGAAAAGGACTTAACAGCGATACCAAGAAAAAGGCGTGCAAGGGGAGGAGTGATGACAAAGCTAAGGAAAGCCCGTGCGGAACTACACCGTGTGATCAGGTTGACGCATGGTGAATCGAAGAAACTTTTACAGAAGCAACTAGATAATCTGCGACCAGATTATTGGAAGCATCGTTAAGATGGGTAACAAATGTTCCACAAACAACAATGTTGGAATTGTTGAGGAGTACTGGCAATCTTTTACCACTTCAACGATTTTTGTAGTGGCCATAGTTTTATTCTACCGTTATGATAAATACAATAAAAAATGCGTGGTTAAGAGATTTAATAGAACTGTAAATGTATAAAAAAAAAATATAATATTTTAAGTACATCCCTTTAAAATAAATTCCTGCACTTTATATTGAAATTATCTTTCTAATTAAACAATTCAGCTTATGGACAGGATTAAAGATATTGTTGATGACAACGAAAAACCCTTAGGAACTTAAAGAAAAACGGGAAGAATTTGTATACCGTTGAAACTCTTACCGAAAAACTAGATATTTTGAAAAAAGAAAGAGAATTATTTAACTCTTTGTCATCCAGTATTTCAGAAAGCGATTCCAATCTCTTAGATTTAAAGTTAAAATTTAGGGCAGAAGCCGCAACTCTAGAGAGAGAACTTTGGCTTCAATTGACCCAGCAAGGATATACTGGTCAGGATATCAAAGTTTCCGATACTGAAAATATTGTGGTAGATTTAGAAAGTAGCCCCCCGGTCCTAAAAGAGAATTTCAGAATGGCAGAGTTTTCATTAGAAACTGCATTAAAGGTTATTCCTGTCTTTGAGGGTAAATATAAAGAATTCGAATCATTCCTTAAGATTGTAGAGCTTCTAAACGCATCTCTAACACCGACTGGCGAAGAATTATTGATAGATTTTGTAAGGAATGTTAAATTAAGCGCATCAGTTAAACTTTCTATTACTGACAGTAATATAGTCTCGTTTGAGAACCTGAAAGATGTCCTGTTGCGTAAATTTAAAAGCAACAAGACTATACCTCAATTATTTACCCAGCTTAGCAGCACGGTACAAAAGAAGTCAACCGTCACTGCTTATAAAGATAAAGTCACTTCCTTAATTTGTGAATTGAATCAGCTACAAATTCAGGAACTAGGCATTTCAGCAACAGCAGCTGAAAAGAAGGTTATGGCTAACATGAATGACAGTTACGCACTCACTATATTTAAAAACGGTCTGAATGATCAATTGAGAAGTACTGTTTTTTCATCTAGACCAAAGAACTTTGGAGAAGCTGTATCATTGGCCTTGGAATTGGAGAATACTGAACCACCATCGGTCACAAATGTGATGCACTTTAATTCTAATAACCAAAGAAAGAATGGCAACAAACGTCGTAATAGAAGAGATAACTATAGGAATAACGACAACGATCAGGACAATAGAGAAGATAGGAACAGAAATAATGATAGGGACGGCAGGACTAATAATTATGATAGCAGGAACAACTATAGTCAAGGAAACAATAGTAATAATCAGCAAGGTAGAAATTATAATAATGAACGAGGTTCTAGCAACGAAAGTTACAGAAGAAATAATGATTCTGGTAATCGACGTAGCAACTATAGAAACGATCGGAACCGAAACAATAGAAGATACGTAAATGTTGTTACGGATCAGGGAAACTGCCAAGTAGCCGGCGAGGTCGAGGATGTACAGAACAACCTCCCGGTGTAGACCACAAGATCTATAGAATTACTAATACCTGCGCAAATTTTGTTACAATTTATTGCCATAATGCAGGTAGAAACCTTAATTTTCTTGTAGACACAGGTGCAGACGTGTCTATCTGTAAAAATGACGTTCATAAAAATGTAGAATATGAGATTAGATCTAATGAAAAAATCAAGCTCTCAGGAATAACTGAAGAGGTTACTAGTTCATTAGGGACTTTAGACTTAAATTTACAGATTGGGGAATATAATTTAAAACATTCGTTTCATATCGTAACCGAGAAATTTCCGATAACCACCGATGGCATCTTGGGAAGCGATGTACTAGTCAAATACATGTGCAAAATTGACTACGAGACATACACTATTTTATTTAACATAAAGGATGATGAAGTTATGTTACCTATGAGCGCAAGAAGACCCAGTAGTTACCGAATAAACATATCTGCAAGAACCGAAGCGATAGTTCCGGTAAATTTAGAGCTAAATGAAGACTGCATTTTATTCCAGTCAGAAATCCAAAAAGGTATTTTCGTAGGGAATACTATTGTACCCGCGAAAGGAGTCCAACATGTGAAAATTCTGAACACAACAGACAACGATGTTATCATCAAGGAATTCAGAGCACAAGTTGAACTCTTGAGCGATTATAGTATCCTTGCAATACATAAGAGAGACAAAAGACATCAAAAAAGTCAGATGTCGGAAAGTAAGCGTTTCGAAAAAATGCTAGAAACGATTAACAAGGATAATTTGGACAAACCATCCATGAAGAATCTATTGAACATCATTCGAGAATTTCAAGATGTATTCTATCTAGAGGGAGAGAAATTGACTACAAACAATTTTCACAGACAACGTCTGCAAACAACCGACAAAAACCCGGTGTACATAAAAAATTATAGGTTGCCTCAAGCCCAAAACGAGGAAATTCTGCAACAAGTTAAAGACTTGGAATCAAATGACATCATAGAGCCGTCTATGAGCCCTTATAATTCACCGCTATTGGTAGTGCCAAAAAAGTCGGGTGATGGGCAGCAGAAATGGCGATTGGTGGTAGATTTCCGCAGACTTAACGATAAAATCGTTAACGACAAATTTCCATTGACAAGACTAGAGGACGTTTTGGACAAACTTGGAAGGGCAAAGTATTTCTCTGCTTTGGATATGACTAGCTCCTTTCATCAAATTGAATTTGAGAAAGAGTCTAGGCCACTAACAGCATTCTCAACAAACGATGGTCATTACCAATTTAAAAGATTACCGTTTGGTTTTAAAATTTCGTCTAACAGTTTTCAACGAATGCTAACTGTTGCACTAAGTGGGTTGAGTCATGAAGCTTTCCTATATGTTGATGACATTATAGTATTTGGATGCAGTATCAAGCATCACAACGACAATCTTAGCAAAGTATTAAGCAGACTGCGTAAATACAATTTGAAGTTAAATCCTGCAAAATGTCAATTTATGAGATCGGAAGTGGTGTACTTGGGGCATTTGATCACGGATAAAGGTATCAAAATCGACCCATCAAAGTACGATGTCATCAAAAACTACCCGATACCACGGAACGCGGATGAAGTGCGAAGATTTGTAGCTTTCTGCAATTACTACAGGCGATTCATCCCGAACTTTGCGCAAACGGCCAAATGTCTTAATTCTCTGCTAAAGAAAAATGTTACCTTCAATTGGACTGAGGATTGTCAAAAAGCGTATGAGACCTTAAAAGCAAAACTCATTGAACCACCTATTTTGCAATACCTAAATTTCGAAAAACCATTTATTCTCACTACAGACGCATCCAATAATGCATTGGGAGCAGTTCTGTCACAAGGTGAAATTGATTCTGACTTACCGATATCTTACGCTAGCAAGTCGTTAGCAAAACACGATGTCAACAAACCAACTATTGAAAAAGAGTTACTAGCAATACATTGGGCGATAAACTTCTTCAGACTTTACCTTTACGGTAGAAGATTTATAGTGGTAACTGACCACAGACCACTTGTATCACTGTTCAGTCACAAAAATTCATCTTCAAAATTAACGAGGATACGTGTAGATTTATCCGACTATGATTTCACGATAGTCTACAAGAAAGGCAGCATGAATACCAATGCAGACGCCTTGTCTAGAATCGAATTGGATTCAGACATATTAAAATCAATGATACCTCCAAATACTGATGAGAGTGTTAAACGAAAGTTACTAGTTGTAACAAGGGGCATGGCGAAGAGTACAAAGAATGAGAAGAAAGTCGACAACGGTTGCACCCACACCAAAATAGAATCTGATCAACTCTATTGTTGGGATTGTACAAGTCTGTCTGACATTACCGGTATACCAAAACTAAAATTCATAATATTGCATGATACAAATAGTGAAAATAAAATAGTACGTACTAAAAACTATATAGAAGCACGTTGTAGCGATAAATCTGGTAAGAAACACATTTCTACCAATGCTAAGCTCATAACGAAAAGTGCTAATATATATTCAGAAGAGAGCAATAGCAATAAGTCTAATTTGGGATTCGTTTCAATATTAGAAAAGCTGTTGAAATTCACCAGACAAGAAAATATCAGTGAACTCTCTTTATCTGAAAATGATGAAATATTTAAATCCATGGATAAAAACAAATTCAAAAGAATTTTTAATACGTTGCAACAAGGAGGTACGCGTACGAAGTTGAAAATATTAATTTACAAGCCGCCCAAAATAATAACTGATGTAAAAACACAAAAGAAATTGATTGAGGAGTATCACGATACACCTCATGGAGGACATTTCGGAGTACGCAAAACGTTACTCAAATTAAAGCAAAAATTTTGTTGGAAAAACATGAATAACATGGTCAAAGAGCACGTAAATGGTTGTAAGACTTGTCGCATGAGCAAGCACGTCAGACACACAACTGAAAAAATGCTAAAAATAGATACGCCATCTGCAAGTTTTCAAACGATAGAAGTAGACACAGTGGGTCCACTTCGAATATCTAATGGTTACAGATATATATTGACGCTACAATGTGAATTAACTAAATTTGTGGTAGCATTCCACATAGAAAATAAAGAAGCACATACTATAGCAGTAGGTATAGTTAATCAATTTATCTTAAAATTTTGACACTTTAGTAGGCTAAAAACTGATTTGGGAACTGAATTTTCAAATAAACTCATGTCTGAAATATGTAAACTACTACACATTGAGCAGATCTTCTCAACTCCTTACCATCATCAAACCTTAGGAACAGTCGAACGCAATCACCGAGTACTTAACGAATATATGCACTCGTTTGCCGATGATTACGAATGGGACAAATGGGTACCATACTACGCATTCGCATACAATACAACACCCCATGTCGACACGAAATAAACTCCTTATGAGCTTATATTTGGAAAACTTCCATGTCTTCCCAACGACATTATCGAATATAATGACAGAATCTATGACTTAGATCAATACCCGAATGAGCTGAGAATGAGGTTGAGAACATCGCTACTGAAAGCACGCAATATCATAGAAAAAGTAAAAGCTAAACGCGTGAGTAGTCAAAAGTATACAAATCTTATAAACTTAAATATTGGAGATTTAATTCTATTAAAGCATGAGAACCGTAAGAAACATCAAAAACCATATAAAGGTCCTTACGAAGTCCTAGACATAAAAGATAGTAATATTCTTATAGAATTAGATGGAAAATCAAAATATGTACACAAAAATAACGTTAAGCTATATATAGATGAAAATAAATATGTTATAAGTTAAAAAAAAAAATATATATATATATATATATATATATATATATATATATATATATATATATATATGTATAAAAAAAATTTAAATTAATGATAATTAATGATAAATTTTATATGATTCAACTTATATATGCATAAATTCATAACTAAGTTTAATCAAAAAAAAAGGTTGGAGGTGTAATACCTATGTAAAACCCATATTACGTACTTACCTAAATTTTAACATTCTCAATAAATTCACCTGAAACATACTTACGTAGTTCAAAACAAAAACATTTGCATTCCATTGCTTTCCATTTACATTCATTAATGAAGAACAATAACATATCGTACATTCTTGAATATGTGCATATGCACGTGTAGTACGCTGTCTATGCAAAGCAATAAATTATCTGACACACTTAACTCTTCATGTGTTGATTCATGTTTCAGATAATTTGTGTGCATGAAGAAAGGTCGCGTGCGAATGGACAATGCATATGCATAGGGAAATGTACGATGACTCGAGTGCAATGTGAGTATCGTAGGTCAGGGAAGTTGCACGATGAAAATTTAATGGGTCATAAACAAACATATGGCACCAATGGATTTCCCAAGTGTGTGAAAAAACATATATTTTGTAATTGATATTTTTAAGAATTTATTAGGTCATAAATTGTTTTGATATTTTTGTAGGTCGTTAAGAATAAGAAATTTCTGTATAAATAGTTCAGGCGAAGGTAAAATAAATTCAATTCTGATTTAGACTTTCAAGAGTTGTCTTTTGATTTTCTGTGAAGAATTCATAGTCGCGAAGTTTAATATTCGCTCGACTGAAATAATCATGGCGTCGTGGGCTTTAGTTCCTCGCCACTATATCTGCGGAGCATTTCCGCTTGTTATGTAAAATTTGTCAATCCTTATCCGAAACCCAGGATAAATTCCTGCATCACTTCACAGTTTTGAATTAAAAAAATATGTAATTATTTCTATTCGTAATTGTAATCCGTTAAATAATTTTTCCTCATCATTATTGCTAAATATAAATTTATATCAATTTTCTTTTGTATTAAGTTTAAATGTTTCCCTTTAATTATATTCGTACGAGATTCAACTTTTATTCCTATTTCCAATTCCCTTCATTTTTCTTTACTTCGGTCAAATTTAGTTTCTTTTAGAACAATTCAAATTTAAAGTGTAGGAACGTGACCTGATACACCCTACCAATGTAACAGATTGGCGAATAGAATGGAATAGAATTGAGCGTATGAATCGACGTCTAAGTCGATTTGACGTATCCAGAAATCCAAGCAACGTGAATGGTATACAGTAGTTTTGGATTTTATGTTTTCCAATTTGATAAGTCGGTGGCGAGTTAACACCTGAAGGAAATCGGAGGAAAGGGAATAGATTCAATGGTCGGTGGCGAGTTAACACCTGAATAGAATCGGAACAACTCTGCAACAGCCGCAATAGTGGGTATAACCTCAAAGGGAGTCCCGTTGAATTTGGCCGAGACCCAGAGACGTCGACAGTCACACCAGTGATTGCGGCAGCAGTATTGATAGGCACAGGTTTTACAAAGGCAACAGCTTTCTCTGCTACTGGCGAACTCTCATCCACGTGATTACGACTGCCAAACTTATCAACGCCAACGATAAAGAACAGATTATTGGGAGGTTATCTAAACAAAGAAAATTTCCAACTATATGGCACGATTACATCAGCTGACAGAGGTTAGTTTCCTGTGTTTGTCAATTTTGGAAGATTTTAAGGCAGGAATGGAATGCAATTGTTTACGGTTCGATGCACACTTGTCACCGGATGTGGTTGCATGTTGGTGAACCATTTTTTTAAAGTAACATATATTAGAGATGATCGAAGTCGAGACTTTGAACTCTAAACTGCTTGAGTAACACACTGATAAAACAAAATAACTATCAATATATTTCATCGAACCATCATATTCTGTTCTTTCTTCCCCAAACATAAAAATACATATGCAAATTTCTTCCTATCTAACGTGGGCTTTGATGTCAATTCGTCGTTTGACCCATAAAAGATGATATGGATAATCATAATGACAGGGCTGAACTGTAATTTGCATGAGGGTCTTATTTAATGCTATTAATAGCAACGGCGAAATCCATTTATTCTGATATAATTTGCCCGATTATATTAGTACACCATAGGCGATCTGGTTTTTTTAATTATTATAGATATAAATCACACGAGGAAGATAATTTTTCATAATAATTGATTGAAATATCCGAAAGAGCTTATCAGTAGATATTAAGCATTAGAAGAATTTGTTTTAGACATTTAAGTATTTATAGCGGATGAAAGTTATTTATGTTAAATTATTAAATGATTGCTTCCTAGATACAGTTGAACTGGAAATTTACAATATTTTTATCGACTACAATATTTTAGCGATATCGGAAGTTATTACCAGGGGAAATGACGTCAATATCACTGGTTTTGTAATATTGAGAAAAGTAAACTTAAAATGGTCAATATTTTATTCCGCCAGATTTTGTAGATTATTCGTGGCTTTCTTTAGAAGCAATCAACGTTAACGAATGTTGCAAAAGTGATTAATTCCATTACGGTGAAATCTTAAGGAACTGGTCTCCCTAGAC
Source organism: Odontomyia ornata (assembly GCA_963969285.1). Taxonomy (NCBI): domain Eukaryota; kingdom Metazoa; phylum Arthropoda; class Insecta; order Diptera; family Stratiomyidae; genus Odontomyia; species Odontomyia ornata. The sequence goes on along the minus strand of OZ017738.1, from coordinate 218,105,437 downwards.
TGAAATATCATATCGTTGTAAATAATCTTAAAAACAGAGTATGATATCTATTAAAATTTTTTATGAAAAACCCAAGCTCAGAAAATTGTAACGTTCCTTGTTACTACAACAAGTCTATTTTCTGAACTAGCATGTACCATAACAGTGGAAAAAATGAATTTATATAGGCGCCTTAGTTTTATAATCATCGTGTAGTACGAAAATACCTGTGAAACTTTCCAAGGTCAATTTGATCGTGAGATGTTTTGGACTATTTATAATTAATTATAGAATAAAAGAGACTTTCAAATAATTAAAGAAAATTCTAAATTCGCCACAAACATTCTGTCAACAAAAATTAAATTATGTTCCTACAAATCCAATTACTTAAAAGAGGCGGTTTAAAAAAACATAATTACATTACGACGAACTCCAGAAAAGAGAACGAAAAAAAAAACTAATAGTAATTCGCATTCAATAACAATATTTCATAGAAGTGTTAAATCTACATAAATAAGATTAAATGAATTTCTTCAAATATTATCTATGTTATTTACTCACTTCCAAGTGATTTTATAACACATAATACTTCCTCTGCATTCTTTTCCAAGAGCCGTGAATTTTTTCAAACCACAATCTGAAATTTTCCAGCGCAAATAAAACTTCCGTTTTCATATTGTTGATCAATACGTTCTTGTACATAATAAGTGAACAAAATATAAAGTGTATTAAATGTAGCTTGTTCGATCAAATATGTGCCTGACAAGTGGCAACAAACAATTATGATACACAAAAGATAATATGAAAGAAAATGCTATTGTTATTGATGAATTACTAAATGATTTAATTTAGATATGTGTAAATTTTAAAAGTTTATATAAAGGGATTACAAAGTGATTGCGATCGATATTATAGATGAGTATAGGGTCACGCAATAGTAAAGAATCGAGTACATTTTTATATAAAATAATCAGTATGAAAATTGTATCAGTGATACTTTGTAGTAGAAAGTATTGTTTCTTAGAGAACAAATTAATAATATAATGAATTACTGAATACTCTAAAACTCGGTCTTTCCATTCGCTCTATCTGATCGGGTATAGGACCCGCATCGATGGCAGGCTTCTTCGCTCATATGGGCTAGCCATCGGGCGCGCTCCACCGTTTTTGTCGCTTTACAGGGACTCTTTCCGGGTAGAGGGATATAGGGTTATGTGATTTCATTGTATAACTCTATAGCATAAATTGGTTATGTTTGTGCTTCTCATTTGAGGAAAAGAGTCATACGAAGTGCTTTTGTATGAGTTTTTCTCTCAAAGGGGAAACACATGGCCACGTCTACGTTTAGGTCTTGATCCGGTTGGGAGGATGCGAGGGGGGCACCACCTCCATCTTGGTACCCCACTCTCGTCGTTAATGACGAAATCTCCGCCAGTCCGTCCATTTTCGCTCGTCTCAAATTGTTCTCTGAACAAGCAATTTCAACCCTAAGTAGGTTATCTCGGCCTCGACACCAGTCGATCGGCATTTGACACTTTTAAGTCGTGAATGTGAAATTTTTTTGCAGTGGGTTCTTCTGCTAGGGGGAAAGAACCCGCCCCACGACACCGCAACGCGAGCCTGCCAGCGCATTCACGCGTCCCCAGACAAGGCCAATCACGGCGAATCTTACCATCGTCTTTCGCCGAGGCAGCAGACTATGGCTGCAGTCCTTTAGGGACATTTAGAATATATAATATACATATATATATATATATATATATATATATATATATATATATATATATATATATATATACATATATATATATTATATATATATATATATATATATATATATATATATGCGGTGGAACTTTCTCATTTTTAATATTATATAAATTTAATATAAATTTTAATTAATCTAGTTTAGTATTGTTGAATTTAAAAACAGCATTAATTCACTTGAATATTTTTTTATTGCAAAAAGGAGTAATCTTAGGAAATATTTTTCTTGACATTCAATTTTTTATAAAATAAAAATTTAGTTGAAAAATAAATCTCCTTAAGAAACAACCAAATAAAGTTTTCATCAATTCAAAGAAACGCATTTATCGAAGTTTGAATATTATCAAATGTAATAAGAAGAACATATATGTGGTAAAAATACTCGTTTGAATATTATCAAATGTAATAAGAAGAACATATATGTGGTGAAAATACTCGCCACATCTGGTGACCCACGACATTCGAAATCGATTCACGACTTCCGCAACTATAATCATAAGCTGGCTACGTTATCGAAGCAATTCCTTGACGAGGAGATTCAACTGAACACAACCGAACACGATCCATACGAGTACAGTCTTGCGAGTTTGAAGCTGACAAAATTGAAAAAGGACCAAGAAGTTATTCCGTGTGCTACCACTGAAAATCAAGAAGATCGACAATTGACATAAGGAATCGAGGAGCAATTAAGTGAGTAGAACTTACAGTGAACTCAATTGCGACCTGGAACACCATCATCATTCTCCCAGCTACCATCTGTGGCTTCAACGGTTCTGTCAACTTTTTCAAAGGTGATTAAAGATTATTCACCAACCAGCAAGCATCTTGAAGATAGTAATGTTTTGAACGCTGATCCGCAAGTGAATGCGACATTTGATCATTTATATGCCCCGGAACAATACGAGAGCTGCAGCACACCTGCATTACCGGAGCAGCCACTAGAACTACCAAAGTTTTATTCGCCTACGGAAATACCGTCACTTCCAACTGCACTAAGCTTACAAAATACAAATCAAAATACGAATCAAAATACATATCGTTTATGTTCTAATATTCATTCAAAGCAACCTTTTTGAGGTAATTTTAACGGAACCCCAATTATTGGTGGACCATTTATTTTTAATTCAAATATTATATATTATATCTATATTTAATTTAAAATTAACATTTTTTAGGAAAATTTATCAAGCAAATTGTAAGCGTTACTCCTTATTCAATTCGTGAGTTATTCTAGTTCGCTAAAGAGGAAGGATATACTTTCCGCCGCTGGGGTTGCGTAGGAACCATACCCGATGTGACACTCACTTCGTTGTCCCTGGTACCTAGAGTACACAACTGGCAAGTACTAGAGGACTACTCGGCTAGTGATCACCAGTATATAGCTGATGAGATTCACGACGGTGCCACTCTGCGTGCATATGCCCAAACTTCAATCCTCGGATGGAGGACTGGGAGGATGGACGTTGAGAGGTTTGCTGACGCGCTTACGGCAGGCGCACCGTTGCTGGGAGCTCCGCCAGAGAGTGGAGGGCCTACAGCCAAGGACTTGGTGAACTCAACTATGAGTACCATCATAGCTGCTTGCGAGTCTTCCATGCCCCGTCGGAGACCCCGACACGGTCAGCCTCCAGTATACTGGTGGTCAAACGAGATCGCCGAACAAAGAAGCGAGTGTCACAAACTTCGGCGAGAGGCCCAGCGGGCGCGAACACGGGAGGAGGCAGACACTAGGCTAGCAGCATACAGGTCCGGCAGGAAATATCTTCGCAGGCTTATTAACAAGAGCAAGGCCCGATGCTGGCAAGACCTCGTGGACGATGTAAATAGGGATCCGTGGGGCCTTGGCTACAAGCTGGTCATGGGGAAACTTGGTGCCCTACGGAAGCCTTGTATGCATGACGCGGAAAAGATGGACGCGATAGTGCGGGGACTCTTCCCCGCCCATCCCGTCCGTGTTGACGCTGTCCATGGTGAAACAGCAGTCGAGTGCCCACTCTTCACACAGCTGGAACTGGAGGAGGCAGTCCTCTCCCTGAAAGCGAGGAAGGCTCCAGGTCCAGATGGTGTTCCAGCTGAGGTTTTGCAGCTCGTCTATCACCATTGTCCTGACTTGCTGCTCAGCACATTCAACGCTTGCCTACGGGACGGGGTTTTCCCGGTACGATGGAAGGTAGCGAGGCTCGTGCTGGTCAGCAAGGGGAAGGGAAATCCCGAATCGCCGTCTGCATACCGCCCGTTATGCATGCTAGACACGGCTGGGAAAGTGCTAGAGAAACTCATCAAGGGAAGACTCACTGACGCGATTCGTGCTGATGGGGTCCTATCTATTCGGCAGTACGGCTTTAGAGCAGGACGTTCTACCATTGATGCGATTGCAGAGGTGGTGAACGCGGTCCAAAAGGCAGAGGCATATAGTCGCACCAAGCGACGGATCGTCCTCTTGGTGACACTCGACGTTAGGAATGCCTTCAACTCCGCTAGATGGGTGGATATTCTGGACACGCTGAAAAACTCTTTTCAAGTTCCAGAATATCTAATGCGGCTTTTGAGGAACTACCTAAAGGACCGAAGCCTGCTCTACGACACGACACAGGGCCAACGAAGGATGGAAATTAGATCGGGTGTTGCCCAGGGATCTATCCTTGGTCCGGACCTGTGGAACGTGTCTTACGACGGGCTACTGAGACTTGAGATGCCAGATGAGTCGCGCTTGGTCGGCTATGCGGATGATGTTGCGGCTCTGGTCGCCGGACGAACCGTTGAACAAGCGCAACTTAGGCTAGGTATGCTAATGCGCCGAGTGAGGGACTGGATGACTGCTCGCGGGCTCAGTTCAGCACTGGAGAAAACCGAAGTGGTCATCTTGACAAAAAAGAGAATCCCTAAAGTAACGATGATCAGTATTGGAGATATACAGATCGAATCGAAGCCAGCGGTGAAGTACCTGGGGCTACTGATCGACTCGAAGATGAGTTTCTCTGAGCAAATCAGGGCAACGGCTGAGAAGGCTGCTCCGGGAATATCGGCCCTGAGTCGACTTATGGCCAACGTAGGGGGACCCAGTCCATCAAGAAGACGCCTCTTGATGAGTGCTGTAGGGTCAGTGCTACTGTACGGAGCAGAGGTATGGGGCGACGCTCTCAGCAAGGAGGTATACCGAAAACGATTGGCACAGGTACAGAGAAGAGGAGCACTGAGAATTGCATCTTCGTATCCAACAGTCTCCGACTCGGCGGTGAGAGTGATTGCAGGCGTGATACCCGTCGCCCTCCTTGCTAGAGAGCGCCGCGCTATTTACCTGCGCCGAAACGAGGATGCGAGGGAGATGGTTGTCCGCGAGGAGAGACAACGCTCGCTCAACGATTAGCAGCAGTCTTGGAGGAATTGCACGAAGGGAAGGTGGACTGCGCGCCTCATCCCGGATGTGAGACCGTGGCCAAATCGAAGGCATGGTGAGACTGACTTCTATCTGACCCAGCTTTTGAGCGGGCATGGGTGTTTTCGGTCTTACCTGCACAAGATCGGCAAGTCACGGTCTCCCGATTGTCGGTTTCGCCCAGGAGAGGAGGACAATGCCTGTCACACATTTTTTGCGTGTACCAAATGGGCCAGGCTGCGAAGGGAACTCTACAGGGAGACGGGAGAGCTCACCCCGGATAATATAGTTGCGGTGATGCTCGAATCGGTTGACAAATGGAACCAGGTGGCACATTATGCTCGGGCAGTCCTAAAAGATAAAAGGAACTCGCAGCAGCCAGAGGTGCTGGGGCTGGGAGATTGCTCTTCTGGCATTTCCTCTTCCCCTCTCCCCTCCCGCTGGGAAAGGGACTCCCCAGCTTGAAGGCGCCCCACGGCGTAACAAAACGAGGCCTGGCCCGAAGTAATGTGTCAAACGGTTCCAGGCTAGGTTCTCAGATTGACAGGGGAGGTGTTTAGTGGGTAGTCCAAAGGTATCCTCCATGGGAGTCCCACACTGCCAGACTCGGCGGGCATAAATGCCTTCACTTCCCTACCACAAAAAAAAAAGGAAGGATATATCTTGCGACAGGGGGGATATATCCACCAGAAGGCACCTCAAACCCTTAGGGATTAATTGAAATTTATATTTTATCAATTGATAATAGCGTGAGTGAATTTTAAATACGTAATTTTGTTGTTCTTCACAATGTCGGTCAATAATGAGGAATTTTTGGGTGCTATCCCTAATTTAAGCGCAGTTGCAATTAAATTACCTCCTTTTTGGAAGGAATTCCCTGACATTTGGTTTAAGAAAACTGAAGCTCAATTTGCTCTGGCGGGTATTACCTCAGAGCAAACAAAATTTTATCATATATTAGTAGCTCTTGATGCAGATGCAATCCGTAACGTGTAAGATATTGTCAGTAACCCTCCTAGCACAAACCCTTATACAGCCTTAAAGGAACCATTAATTTCTAGGTTATCTTCAAGTGAGAGTTCAAAATTTAATAATTTATTAACGAATCTTACATTAGGAGATCGTGTTCCTTCACAGCTGCTCAGGGAAATGCAACAGCTTGGAGGGGAAAAAGTAGGAAAAGACTTGCTCAGGAACATCTGGTTACAACGATTTCCAGAAAATATGCAAGCAATTTTAACATGTAATCTTTCAAGTTCCCTAACGGATCTGGCTGCGTGTGCAGATAAAATTTACGAAGTATCAAATAAACCAGCATTGCTTTCTCTGTCAAGCAACACAAGTGAAGAGTCAACATTACAAAAGCAGGTTTCTGAACTAACTCTCCAAGTTGCTGAATTGTCACGAGCATTCAATAATATGAATAGATTTAGTAGAAGCCCAAGCAGATTTAGAGGATGTCGCTCTCGTTCTCCATCAAGTAAACGACCTGAAGGACAGGAATTTTGCTGGTATCATTTTAAATTTGGTACTAGAGCATACAAGTGCATTGAACCATGCACTTTCAAAAAGAAAAATTCATTCGATTTTAAGGAAAATCCAAAAAACTAGATAAACTTAAATTTCCGACGGTAAATTAAAGTAGTATTGCTTCAAGCCGTCTTTGACTTTATGATCATTCCACAAAAAAGAAATTTTTAATCGATACTGGTGCAGAAATTTCAGTTATTCCAAAACCAAAATATCGTCATCTAATTGCTTCAGGTTTTATACTTTCTGCTGCTAATGCATCTTCTATTGATACATACGGCAGAAAACTACTAAAATTAGATCTGGGTCTAAGAAAAGAATTTTCATGGCATTTTACTATTGCAGATATTTCGCGACCTATTATAGGTGCAGATTTTTTGGGTCATTTTGGAATTTTAGTTGATGTCGCTAACAAAGCAATAATTGACCCAACTACAAACCTTTGTTCAATAGCAACTATTACATCGGAAAATTCTTCAAACTTGTCCATTTTAATTAAACCAGAAATTGATCCACAAGTAAAAGACTTATTAAATAAATTTAAATCAATTACCTTACAGTCCGACTTTACAAAACATCCTACACATAGTATAAAACATAAAATTACAACTTCTGGATCACCAATAGTTTCGAAACCCAGACGTTTAGTGCCAGATAAATTAACTGCAGCTAAGAAAGAATTTAATTTCCTGCTCGAACAAGGAATCTGTCGTTTCTCTGATAGTTAATGGTCTTCACCATTACACATGGTACTAAAAAGCAATGGTGATTGGCGTCCTTGTGGTGACTACAGACGTCTTAATGCTATTACAACACCAGATCGCTATCCTATTCCTAACATTCAGGATATCACACATTTTTTAACTGATTGCAAAACCTTCTCAACTTTAGATCTTGTTAAAGCGTATCATCAAATTCCAGTAGAACCAGAAGATATTCCAAAAACTGCAATTTGCACACCGTTCGGACTCTTTGAGTTCACTCGCATGACTTTTGGTTTATGCAATGCTGCGCAGACTTTTCAACGCTTCATTAATTCAATACTAAAAGATCTAAATTTTTGTTTTGTATATTTAGACGATATTCTTATTGCTTCAAAATCTGCCTCAGATCATTTAACGCATTTATCAATAATTTTCGAAAGGTTAAATGATAACGGACTAATCATTAATCTGGATAAATGTAAATTCTTACAAAAAGAAATTAAATTTGTAGGTCATTTTATTTCATCTGAAGGAATTAAACCTCCACCAGATAAATGTAAGGATATTTTAAGTTTCAAATTACCAGAAACAATTGTAAAATTGAGGCGATTTCTGGGAATGATAAATTTTTATCGTCGCTTCTTACCAAATGCCGCTAAACACCACGCTTTACTTAGTAGTTTCTTGGTGGGTTCTAAGAAGTCAGACAAGAGAAAAATAAATTGGACACCGGAGGCTATTAAATCTTTTGAAACTTCCAAACAACAACTCTTCGATGCAACTATTCTGGCTTTTCCAGAACTAAATGCTCCATTAGCAATTTTTGTAGATGCTACTGATATTGCCATTGGAGCAGCGCTTCAACAATGGGTAAACAATTGCTGGAAACCTTTGGGGTTCTTTTCAAAAAAAATTGATCGTGAATTACTAGCGGCCTATCAAGCAGTAAAACATTTTAGATATTACATTCAAGGTCGCACATTCACATTGTTTACAGATCATAAACCTTTAATATTTTCATTTCGTCAGAACCCTACAAAAGCTTCTCCAAGACAACGGTTGACTGTTTTTGCAAATTTGCTTTCAAATCAGTTGACTGTTTTAGCAAATTTGACTTGATTTCGATCGCCAGTTTATTTAGCTTCGTTGGTTGCCCATTTAACTTTGCTGATTATTCATTTAGCTTCGCAATTAAATTGGATGACTGTTGTCGCTGCTCTTGCTGCATCAGCATCAACATTTGTAGCAGCGCATTTTCTGGTTCCGTTGATTTTGGTGTCTCTGCTTCTCTTTGACACTCCGAAACGGTCAATTCATTAATATTCAAATGTAAACTTTGTGGCATTTTTAATCTCTAGGCTTTTTTTTGCACCAGCTTCTACGTTACCTTTCACTATTGTGCACAAAGAAAATGCTTAAAAGTTTTCACTTTTAAAATTTTCTTTCTTACTTCTTTACAATACTGTCGCGTGTTACGGTTCGCGGCCGATAAGTTTATTGTCCCAGAAAAGTGAAAACGCACTGTCTTTTAAATTAAGTCAGACTTTATTTACTAAGAATGCACAATAATTAATTGCACTGTTTTCAAATCGCACTTTAATTTAGTTATTATTGTTTTATCAATTTGTATTTCAACTGCCTTCAAATACAATATATCACGAAAAACTTTTAAATTCACTATCAATCATTATCGCCTTCAATTTACGCTCTAGCCTTATCGCAAATTTTACTATCGCAGTTTTACTATATCCCCCATTCATTTAACTCGGCTTTATATTAGGTCTCTAGGCATTCAATCCATTTCTCGTGAATTGGCGAATAGTCTAATGGAAACTACCTGGTAGATTCGAGAGATTCTGAATACACGCAGTAACGTCACTTGTTTACTTTCAGATTTTGATTATGGATCTACTTGTTCCATTCTTGTGCTTTCGAGTACAAGCTTTTGACGCTATTCGTTTATTTTTCTTGGTCGCTTCTTTTCAATCAATGTTGATCATGATGTTATTAACAGTTGCGACAAAAATTGCGAAAGTGATTCGCAAAATTGGGTAGACATGTAACAACACATATATATATATATATATATATATATATATATATATATATATATATATATATATATATATATATATATATATATATATATATACATATATATATACGTATATATATACATATATATATATACGTATATATATATATATATATATATATATATATATATATATATATATATATATATGAATATACATATACATATATATATGTGTATATATATATATATATATATATATATATATATATATATGTATATATATATATATATATATATATATATATATATATATATATATATATATATACATATATATATATATATATATATATATATATATATATATATATATATATATATATATATATATATATATATATATATATATGACTACACATATACATACATATATATATATATATATATATATATATATATATATATAATATGGGTACCGGTTAATTCTTGGTCGAGCAATGTCTCCGATTCGTGATCTTCAAACTTTTTTGGCTGTCCGGGCCGTTCATCCTTCTCCAAGTCAAAATTGCCACTTTTAAACCGTGCAAACTACTTCTGGCACGTACGCTCAGCTAGAGCATGTACACCATACACTTCCACCAAAAAAAGATGACTTTCGGCAGCCTTTTTCTTCAATGAAGAAGTACTCCCTGCAAAAACGATCTCGCAGCAGAAAAGACATTGAAAATAAATAACTTTGTACGCGCAATTAACTCAGCTAGGTCTATATTGTTGGTATCTAAAGCATTTCCATACTTCAGGCAAACTCAACTTTTGAATCGAAGAAATTTATTTTTGAACTGACTTCTCTGAGACTAAAGGATTTCAATTTCACACTTGCATTTTTTATAATTCATTTATATGCATGTCTTCCCATAACTTTCAGACGGGAAATAGCTACGAAGGTGTCTATTAGGTCAACATTTTGTAAAACAAAATAATGTGATTTTCTGGTAAAACAAACATTTTTCCATTTTTCCGCTGATTTTGCTGCATAACTGATCGATGCATATTTTGATTTTGATGGACAACATGGTGATTAGAAATTAATTTGGCATGCCTAAATGTGCATTAGTGCCTCAATTAGACATGCCTAGTGCGGGCGTACAAGGCCCTAAATCGGCACACCTAAGTTAGGCATGCCTAATATAGCCCCAATGGGGACTATGCCCAACCTTTTCTGTTTGGGATTTATATAGACAACCCCAGACGGCCCTAATACCAACAAAATGCATTCCACCATCAATTCCTAAACAAAACATTTTGAGGCACTGATGGGGCTTTGCGTGTTAAGGCCTGATGGGGTTTTCCAAACATTTCCTTAGCAAAAAAGCTTTTGCTGTGTAAAATCAAAGTAAAACTAATATTCTTTAGTAACAACGCACAGTACTTTCGCGCAAAGAATTTTACGAACAATCGCTAAAATAGTTTAACGACACTCAACAGTGTGATCATGAATCTATGTATAGACATAGCAATACCATTCCAGCAAAACACCAGCACTCGTTAAAAATGATACTTTTACAAAGGTTTTACAATAGTTTACGATACAGTATTATAATTGATCTTTAGGCAATATTTCTACCAAAAAAACTAATCGTTTATAAAACACAAAAATGAATCGTTTATATGTTGAAAAAAAATCGTTACGAAAAACGATTTTAGTCCACTAAGAGATTCATTGACAAATCATTTAGGATGTCATTAACAATGCAAAAGACCCCTAATTAGTCATTGACGATTCATTAACGAGTCATAAGCTCTGCTGGACTGCCTTTTTTCTTTACTTTACAAAAAAGTTCCAATTCAGGAACTGTCTAAACAAATCCTAATCAAGAAATTTATGGGGCTTGCCTAAACAGTCCCTAATTAAGGCACTGATGAGACTTGCTTAAACAGTTCTTAATTTAGGAACTGATGGGAACAAAAAGGGGTTTAAAAATGTACTAGTTGATTTATTAAATGAAAGGAATGGTTGTGAAGATAATAAATATTTCGTTTTTCATAATTTTAAAATTAATAATTTTCGAATTCTTCAAGAAGATCGATGAAAATTGATAATCCCACCTCCTTCCTGGTCACCGTTACTACTGAGCGAAAATTTTGAAAAAGTATGGAAATTATTTCTTTACTGGTTTATTACAGGAAAATTAATCGGAAGTCTATGATCTCAATATAGCCTCAAAATTTTTTTAATGTCATGGGTAAAAACTTGTAATTCAAACCATTTAGTTCTCCAATCTTAATCACATACATATCTCTAAAATTTCTTTCCCTGTCCATGCCTCAATTATTGTAAAATGTTTAGGACACATACACTTGTAACTAAGGAACCTGAATGAGAGTTTTTTTTGGCAAATTAAGGTATGTATTATTTTTAACAATGTTGATCGAATTTGGAATTTTGAGGTGTTTGTTGAGCTTGAACTCGGAGGATCTATTTCTATAATTTTTTTCATAAGGGAGGCAATTCACCTTCTTTGCATCAAGCAAAAAATGGCAATTTAAAACCTGTTTTTGAAGTTCTTGTGCAGGCCTGTTATTTGATATCCACATTGGATTGATTTGGTGAAAAGCTTTTAAGGGTCATCCCCTATCTGAGGAGATCCCTTCTAAGTGCCTTATAATTTTGTTTTAATGTGGAGCCTTTATCCACCTACTCACGAAATTTCATGCTTTTAGCTTATGTAGTTTGCAAGAACACTTTCTCTCGCGCTTGAACCAACAAACAGGCAGGCCGCAATTTTTATAAGGTGTAATGTTTATGGATGTAGAAATGTCCATAAAGGACTGCTACTTCAGCGAGCGGAGATTTTGGTGTTCGCCAGAACTGACCTTGTCTAAGGACGCGTAAATGCGCCGGCAGGCTAGCGTTGCGGTTTCGTGGGGCGAGTTCGTTTCCCGTGCCCAAAGCCCCCACTAAAAAAAAATTCGCATTCACGAATTATACGATACAAATATCTCGGCTCAACGGTGTCGAGGCCGAAGCGATCTACCGAAGGGATGAACTCTTGAAACGCGACTCAATGAGCTTGATTAATGCGCGCGACATGTAAGAAGATTTCGTCCATACAACCAACATTTTTGACCCCTACTAAAAATGGGGCATCCAGGTGGAAGCGGTGCCCCCTCGCACCCCCCATCCGGATCAAGGTCCATCATAGACGTGGCCATTTAATTTTCATTCAAATGAAAAATTCATATTAAAGTGATTCATATGAACCTTTCCCTTGAATGAAAACGAAAAATGTTTCTGATTTTGTCACCGGACACTTTCACATGCGTCACCGGACACTTTCACATGCGATGTCACCGGACACTTTCACATGCGATTCTACAAGCAAGACCCTGCAAGCTAAAGGTAATATTCATCACGCTTCGAATACTAATGGAGGACTCCGATTTGAATTTGAAATATTTGGGATTGGCGAAAACGAATGAGGGAGAAACTGAAGAAATATTGAGAAAATATTTAGAGGAAGCTGATTCGGAGACGAAACCCATTCCAGAATTTAAAGAAGATCTTGACTGGTTTAATGTAACTGAGCTGTTAACATTTGCGAAATCGCTTAAAGGCAAAGTAGTTGTTCTGGACTTATTCACATATTGCTGCATTAATTGTATGCATATACTACCTGATTTGAAGAAACTCGAGATAAAGTACAGCGTTGAAGATGGTTTGGTAGTTGTAGGTGTCCACAGTGCTAAATTCGACATTGGAAAAGATAGTGCCAACATTTTATCTGCAGTACAAAAGAAACCTTGGCAAAAAGCATAGGCTGCAAATGTACAATATGCCATAAAATTCAATTTTAGAATGCGCGAGATGAATTTATGGAAACAAAGGGTTCAGTGCATTTTATCGCTCATACTCTACACAATTGATTACGAATATTAAATAACGAAAGAAAATATAGTCCTCTGGTTTATATGGTTGCTGGCAGTGTAGCTGGTGCTGCTCTCTCTGCATTTGCTACACCACTAGATGTTGTGAAAACAATGCTTAATACTCAGGGAATCGGTTTTATGAAAGGAATGAAAGAAGCTATAAGACAGATTTACAGAGTGACCGGACCACTCGGCTTCTTTAAAGGCTTAGGTGCTCGAGTGTTATATTCAATATCTGTTACAGCAATTGGTTGGTCAACCTACGAATTCTTCAAATTTGCATTATGCGGGAAAAGTCGTGAAGACTATGGGGTTGACTTCTTGCGCTTATTCTGGATCACCCTAGATTTTGGCCAGGAGTCTTGGAAATTAGCGGCACTGGCCTCTTATGAGATGTTGCAGAGGAGGACCAGGTTGATCTCACGAGAAGAGGAATGCCTGGAAGCGATAATAGTAGAGGAGTTGCGGCTGATGGGGGATGGTCTAGGGTGTGCTCGAGGGGGACAGCATATAATTAAGACCTCGGTCGAGCACATATAAATAAAAAGTTGGACGAGATGCAGCTGCTAAAGGTAGTGGAACCTTTCAGAAGTCCATGGTCATCACCCATCCTTCTAGTGAAGAAGAAGGACGGTAAATTTCGGTTTTGGGTGGACTTCCGGAAGTTGAATAGCGTGTTTGAGTGAAACGCCTATCCCCTGCCCTACATCATCTCCACAATGGACAAATTACAAGCAGCATGTTGCCTCTCCTCGTTAGATATTAAATTGGCGTGCTGGCAGATACCTATGGTGGAGGCGCCTAAGCCACTCACAGTCTTCACAGTGCCTGGGCGAGGCCTATTCCATTTTCCATTTGCATGCCTTTTGGTTTGCACAATGCTCTGGCAACGTGGAAACGTTTTGTAGATTGCATTTTGGGGCTGGAGTTAGAGCCATACATGTTCATGTACTTGGACGACTTGATAGTAGTTACTGAGAATCATCTCAATGAAGCTGAACTACGGGTTTCACGGGAAAAGTTTGAGTTTTGTCGGCCGCAGCTCAAATACTTGGTATATGTTGTGGACGAAAGTGGACTACACGTTGATTCAGAAAGAGTAGAATGTATACTACATATTTCCCAGCCGAACAACGTGAAAAAGGTCCCACAATTTTTGGGGCACGGCGTCTTTGTACCGGCGGTTTATTGCGGACCATGCAACGTTGACATTACCACTCACGAATCTTCTTCGCAAGAGGTTCGGATTGACGGAACAATGTCTTTCTTGCGTTGCGAGACGATAATGTCAACGGCACTTAGCCTCACATGCCCGAACTCCTCTCTGCCGTTTAGGGTACAAACGGATGCTTCAGACCATGCGATCGGGGCGGTGTTGAGCCAGAGCCACCCAGAGGGTGAAATGGTAGTATGCTACCTTAGTTGGGGCCTTGCCAAAGCAGAAAAGATTTAGTTCACCACCAAAAAGGAGTGTTTGCCGGTGATGTGGGCCATGGAGAAGCTCAGGCCCTACTCGGAAGGGTCACGCTTTACGATGGTTACCGACCACCACTCGCTGTTGTGGCTTAACAATCTGCGAGAACCATGTAGTTTGTGATACCACACAGGATGTGAAATTCCTAAAACCTGTAAAAATCAATAAAATACTGTATTTATGCTTTATACAAAATGAAACCATATGCATAAATACCAATCATTCATTTCCGTACACAAACGTCGTGACATTCGCCTCAGCACTTGCGAGCATATTTACTATGGCTCATATTACGAGCAACAGACCAAGCACCATATGTATATCATACAATGCACGTTGCTTATGGGAATGCTAGTCTAATGGGATGAGCACGAGACGTACGATGAGATCAGCTTGCATTTGCTACAACTTCATTAATGAATGCCATATGGCGTAAAGTAATTTGTTAGTGGTTTGTTTTGATTTGGGGAAATGAGTATGCTATGGGTTTTGAGTATGAAGATTTAGAATATAGATTTATAGGTCAATAAATTAATAGAATGTTTTGGTGACACATTGACCTCTTGAGAAGGGTCAGTATTGTTCATACGTTAGTCATTAAGGAATTTAGGTTTAAGTGATTTATGACATGGAAATAGTATTCAAGCGAATGTAATGTAAATGGAAATACACATTCGATCACTGATCGTTTAAAAATCAAACTGCCACAATTGGCGTGAAGTTTTATTTGCAGATGATTATTAGACATATCGGCATATTTGCCATTATACAGTGTGTCCCAAATTTATAGGGGCACCCAGTTTTTTAGTCAAATGTTTAATGTTTTTAAACCAAACAAATCTTAATTTGCACAAGCTATTTCTACTTCTAATTCACGATTTCTGTTTTTTTTGGTGAGCTTACGACAGCCTGTTCGTTTATTATGCCATTTTTTTAAAAAAATAGTGAGCAGTGAAAAAACACGATTTTCTATCGAAAATTATTTTTGCTGGTGAAATTCTATCGTGAACTACAAATGATTGTGTCTATACTGTAGTTCCTGTTGAAATTGAACACTTTACCAACAAATTTTACACAAGTATAAAGGAAATACTCCTTTGCACCGTGAAATTTTGAGGCACTGTAAAAACTGGGTTTCTTTTCGGTCGTCCGGTTGCTGTATACCTGCATTTTCTTTTTTTTTCGTTTGGTGCTCACGGTTTGAGCCCTAATCATAGATAAACTCGTGGTTTGCGGTAACTGATGTTGGTAGAAGTTTCGTATTGGCTGGTTTAGGATAATAGAAAATTCCAGACTGTTCTAGACGACCAGCATAATCTGGGATTTTCTGAAAAAATCAGCTCAGGTATAAATACAGGCACGCTTAAAAGCTCATCACATGCTACGAATTTGCTGAAGAGAGGTTGCATTGGACCCCTGAATGGTCTAAGGTACATAACTTGCTTATTTTCGAGTTTATACATTCAATCATCTGCAGGTGGAGTAAGATTAAAAATGTGGTTGTTTATGTGTTTCAGGTTGTTTGGTCTGATGAAAAAAAGTTTAACTTAGATGGCCCAGATGGCGTTCGAGACTATTGGCGAGATCTGCGCAAAGAGCCACGTTTTTTCTCCAGGCGAAACTTTGGCGGTGGGCCCGTTATGGTGTGGGCGGCCTACAGTGGATTCGGAAAAGTTGGCATAGAAATCATTTCGCATCGAATGAACAGCGAAGACTATCAGGCAGTGCTAAAAAAGCATGTAAAGCCCTATTTTTGTCGTTACCGCTCTGCAAAACTGATCTTTAAACAGGACAACGCGTCAATTCACTCCAGTAAATCTACCAAGGAATGGTTGTCAAAAGTGAAAATTCCTGTACTTCAGTGGCCTGCCATTTCTCCGGATCTAAATCTAATAGAAAATGTTTGGGGCATGATGGTCCGCGACGTTTATGACAACGCTCGTCAATATTCATCAGTCACAGTTATTAATTACTGATTTTTTGTTGCGAATC
This sequence comes from Odontomyia ornata, assembly GCA_963969285.1. NCBI lineage: Eukaryota > Metazoa > Arthropoda > Insecta > Diptera > Stratiomyidae > Odontomyia > Odontomyia ornata. The sequence goes on along the minus strand of OZ017738.1, from coordinate 218,088,650 downwards.
AATGGATTTCACCGATAATTAAAAAATTTTCTATGGAAAATTTTTTTTTTTTAAAATGGCATAACAAACGAACAAATTGTCGTAAGCTCACCAAAAAAGATAGAAATCGTGAATTATAAGTAGAAATAGCTTGTGCAAATTAAGATTTGTATGGTTTAAAAACATTAAAAATTTGACTAAAAAACTGGATGCCCCTATAAATTTGGGACACACTGTAGTAGCACTTGCGCTGCACTTAAGAAACTTCACTTATTATTTCAAAACGGGAATAATATGCTCTTACACTTTAATTATATTCCGAACACAATAACCGAATGGTCGGCTGGCGCTCGGCGGTAAGGCTCCAGCAATTTGATTTTAACGTAATTCACTGAAAAGTTAAGAAGTATTTGGTTCCTGACGCCCTGTCGCGAGCAATCCCCGGCGTCGGCGTGGTAGAAAAGGGGAACCAAGGGTATAAGTGGGTAGACGTCATGCGGGCCAAGATACCAAAAGACCCTGACAAGTTCCCCGACTGGCGAGTGGAAGGGGAGACCTTATGCTGGTAACTTCCTGGATGGCATCCGGAGTTGGTGGGAAATTCTTGGAAGCAAGTGGTTCCCAAGAATGAGGGCAAGCCACCCTCCTATGTTACAATAACATCACGATGCCACGGCTGGACATCCTGCTGACCCCCTCAGCAGGACCTACGACCAGGTTGTCCAACAGTTTTACTGGCCAAAAATGAGGGCGGACGTTCATCGGTATGTGCCACGGTGCAGGGCCGGCCCAGCAACCAAGGTGGAACGGAGATATCCCTTTGGGCCGATGGCCTCCAGAGCGGGGCAGCCAAGGGACCCTGGGAGGTTACTTGTGTCAATCTGGTGGGACGTTTACCGCGCTTCACTCAAAAGAATATCAAAATTTTGATAGTGGTTGACTATTTTTCAAAAATGCCCTTAATTCCCTTCCACCCAGCAAGCGAGAGCGGCTCAGGTTGCGAGGCTGTTAGAGAAACGAATTTTCTTGACGTTTGGAGTTCCCGTCTTGGTTTTTTGCGACGTTGGGGTCCGATTCCGATCCAAAGAGATGAACAAATTGGTGACTGAGTATGAAAGCCGCATACACTTTACGCCATTTAACCACCCACAGGCCAATCCTGCTGAGTGGATCAATCAGACCATCAAACAGATGTTGAGAGTATATGTGGGGGACAATCACTGAAAGTGGGATGTGCACCTATCCAAGATTGGATGCACCTTGCACATATACACGCATGAGGCCATGGAGAATAGCCCATACTTTATTAACTTCGGACGGGAGATGATAGTTACGCGGAAAGGGCCAAATTCACCCACGGATGTGGACGCGCCGTAAAACCCAGTGGAGAGAGCCGCGAAACTAGGCAAAGTAAGAAAAGAGTTGCGAAGGCATATGAAGGAAGCTGCAAGGAAAAGTACCCAATGATAAAATCTCCGAATGCAAACCCCACCCTTTCTTCCTGATGATTTGGCGTGGTGGTGGAATTTTAGCTTCTCGGATGCGGCTCAGTATTGCTCGGCTAAGCTGGCACCGGAGTACCTTGGCCCGTACAAAATAGAGAAATGAGAGTCCCCACCCCTTTTTAAACTGTTGGATATGAGTGGAAAGAGTGCAGGGACCTGGCACGCAAAGGATCTGAGACCATACCGGTCCTGATACTTGAAGTGACGTTGAGTGCGCTAGGTAGGCTGGCAAGCAAAATTAGTAAGTAAGTTAGCTAATAAGTCAAATATATAAAGTAGTGATAGGTTGCGGCGATGAAAAGGTGGACAGTAGTAAGTCGTGTCGGTGGTAAAGCGTATCAGTAAGCACGTGTGGCTTGGTTTGGGGTGGGACCTCGTGAACCCGTTTGACGGCCTTACCCGGATTAGTTCGTTGCCATACTTAAGCCAAAATGCGTTCTTCTTTCAAGGTGGCGCAAAATTTCGGAAACGAAGTCGTCGGATGGCAATCGTACCGTAAGGTTGCACATTTTTCCCCGACAAAGGTGCTGTGAGCCCAAGAACGGCCACCGTGGACATGAGGCTTCACGAATTTCCAATACCTCTGTTAAAAACTGCTTTTAATTTCATTACCGTCATTAAACTTGCTCTTGCTATTAAATTTCATTATGTTAAAAAACTTCTCTCAATTTCATTGATGTGATTAACTTCGCTATTTCATTATTGTTAATACACCATAAATTCATGTCATTCACCTTATTAATGTAATCAACAAAATTCATGTTTTCAACTTGTCGTGAAAATCATACTACTCAGCAGTAATCATTTTTTTATAAATTCATTGATTTAGCTTAAAGTACAAATTTTTATTATATGACAATTATGTTAATAGTTAGTTCACGATCATCAAAGAGGATCAGGTCCAGCAAATTCTCACGGCGATCAACTCAATACACAACAACATCAGTTTCACCCACGAGCTGGAGTTGGAGGGGCGGCTACCATTCTTTGACGTAATGGTATGTAGAGGAGCTAATGGATTGGAATTCGAAATATACCGCAAACCAACGGACACCATGCGGATAATTCCTTTCACTTCGAACCATTGCCAACAGCAAAAATGGGCGACATTTAGCTGGCTTGTAAATCGAATGCTCACGCTTCCATTGAATAAGGAAGGCCTGAAAAAAGAAACGTCCCACATTCATAAGCTAGCCGAGTGGAATGGATACCCTACGAATGAAGTAACCAAATTGATAGCCAAACGAACGAAGGAGATCTTCAATAAAAAGTTCACAACGCTAACTGCGGAAGTCGAGCAACGGAAGAGGTTGGTTGTAACGTTTGACTCAAGGACGGAAACAATGAAGAGGGCTATGAAGAACGTAGACATCGACCTAGTTTATACGAGCCGGGCCACAAAAGTACAGAACTTGCTTGGATCAACCAAGGACCCCATTCCCAAAATGGAGCGCAGTGGAGTCTACAAGGTATCGTGTACGAAATGTAATGGATGTTACATTGGACAAACGAGGAGATCACTAGGTGTCAGATGGAATGAACACTTAAGGGAAGCAGTCAACAAAAACAAAAAGCAGGATGCAAAAAACTTCAAATCAAAAGTAGCAGAGCATATAGTCCTTGAAAAACATGACATCCCTGCGGACAACGTAAGCATGCTGAAAACGGTTACAAACGGATGGAAGCTTGATGTAGCAGAAAGCTTGGAGATATTCAATCGGAAGACGCAGGACATTTGGAACGGCGACCCAGGTAACGGATACACCTGGCTATTCAAGCTTACAAAATAATGAAGGTAGTTAAGTAGTAATTAAGGAAAAACAAATTTTTGAATGGTAAAGGATCAGGTAATTAGAGATTAAGTAAAAGTACTTAGAGGGATTAGGTGTAATTAGAGATTCATATTAATACGTTAATGAGTTTAGTATAAATATTAGGATACTTATAGTTTAGGGAATAGTAGTACTGAGGAAGTTCTCAAGTAGAGAACGAAGCAATTGTATACGAAATTTAAAATAAATAGTAGAATTAAAGGGTATATACTTCCTTTCATTTTTTTATAATTATGTTAAGTTTGCAATTAAGCAATTTTATTGTATAAAAGAAATTCAATGATAATAAATTTTCGTATTCAAAAGCAAAGCGTGGACCAAGCCCATTTATTTTCCTACAGTTAGGCTGCTGTGGGGCGCGAGTACCTTAGAATACCTTAGATCGAGACTAACAATTGTGAAGTCTTAGAATTAGATAACTGGTGTTCCACTTATTGTGTATAAGATTCTATCTTCACGAATTGTTTCCTCGATTGCCCATTGTAGAAACATAAGGTGTACCACTTAGTGCATGTATCCCTATCCTCTTTAAGCATTAGGTGCAATACTTAGTGCAAATTAAACCCTATATTTAATTTGGTGATTCACCAGGTTAGACGTCGAGATCGGTGAAGACTCCTCTCGAGAAAATAAGTTCTTTCCTTAACATTTTGGTGACCCTGTGACTTAATACATTAGAAGAAAACAAAGATGGAGGCTTTAATCAAAGCTCGACTAGAGCTGGGCAAAACTATTGAGCAAAATTTTGCCAACTTTAGAAAAGATGGCAAAGAAAGAAAAACCGAGGAGTACGTTCAACAACGGTTAGCTGTCTTAGAAACTAACGCAAAAATCTTTGAATTCAATCACAAAGCGCTTTGTGCCTTTGAAAGTACACACGCTGCTCACTCCTACTTTGAAAAAAATTACTTTGGCCAAGTCCAGGAAATCATATCCAGACATTCTCAAGCACTTTAGGAGATGAGGCAGCCACTCCAAACAAGCTCCTGGAAAAAGACGTCTGAGGCTTATGGAGTTACACAATTATTAAAGCAAAGAAAAGGTTTTATTGCCTACGCCCGTCAACTAATTGACGACATTCAGGGTCGAATACAAACAAACCAAACAAAGCAATTTTGGGAGTTCAAACTCGGACTTTTGCATCAGCAAAAGGAGCATTTAGATGAAAATAACCAATGCATATGGGAAGCATATGAAAGTTATGGTGATAGCGAAGATAAGGCAATTTATGACAAAATTGATACTAGACTTCAGGAAGCAATCATTGCTATAAGAGAAAAATTAGAATCATTGCAACTTGGTAGCAAATCGACTAGTAATGTAAATGAAGCGGCCCTGAAATTTCCAAAAACTTTGGTGCCAACATTCGATAGCAGTTACTTGAAATGGACCCAGTTTAAAGAATTATTCATTCAATTAGTCCACAAACAGCCAATAAGCGAAATACAGAAGATATAACACCTTTTTAGTAACCTTAGTGGGGAAGCACATGCGTTAATCCAACATCTGCCGGCGTCTGATCAAAATTACGATGTAGCATGGGAAATCCTGAAGCGCAGATACGACAATGAAAGGTTGTTAGTTACGTCCTTATCAAACAAGTTGATGGGACAATCATCTATTCAAACAGAAGCGGCTTACGCTATCAAGCGACTTCATGATGTCACGAAGGAGTGTCTCATGAGTCTTGAAACACTAGGTGAACAGGTGCAACATTGGGACGTGATTTTAATTCACATTATCCTGAAGAAGGAGGATAAAGTCACTCATTCCCTATACGAGAAATCGCTATCAAATCCGAGATCATTAGATATGATCAAATATGTGCTAGAATTCTTAGAAGTCCGTTTCCAATCGTTGGAAGTACTCAATCATAAGTCTGCGGAAAAATCCGAAAAACGCACGAAAGTTCACTCTTCCAGTTTACTAGCCAGCACCGACGGACTCAAATGCTATGTCTGCAAGCAGGCCCATCACTTGTACGCATGTAAGGAATTTCTTGAGAAATCAACTGAACAGCGACTGGAGGTTATTAACAAAAACCAATTATGCCGTAATTGTCTGAAGGCCGAAGACAGAACAGTCGCTTGTACATCAGGAGTTTGCGTCAAGTGCAGACAGAAGTATAACACTCTCCTTCATTGAAATCTTGAACAGAAGAAGCTCGGTCAAGAAGTCAGTAATCAGCTGAAACGCCAGCAACCTACAACGTCATCATCTGGAATCAAAACATCTTTGATGACACAAACTGAACCGCATGAGGAATCATACATTTTGCTTGGCACGATAGAAGTGGCAGTATTAACAAGTGACGACCAAGATTCTGGATCGCAAATTAATTGCATTACGGAAAGACTAGCAAAGAAACTCCAGGCAAAGGGTGTTGTATGCCCCATCAACATTCAAGGTGTGGGCCGAAGTACTGACAGAGCTTCTAGAAGGACTTCAATTTGTCTTCAGTCCAGGGAAATGACGTATTCTATGCAACTTGAAGTGTTTATCCTGCCACAAATCACTGCGAATCAACCCTCAAGATGTTTAAATACAAATTCGTGGAGGCTACCAACTAACATCAAGCTTGCTGATCCACACTTCTATCAACCAGGCCCAGTGGATATCTTAATAGGAGCTGAGCATTATTGCGATAAAGTGAAGAGTCAGCGCATTAATCTTGGACACAATTTGCCAGTTTTACAAAGCTCTGCGTTTGGTTGGGTTGTCGCAGGACGAGTGAAATTACAAGGCAGTGATGTAAATGTTGGTTGCTACATATGTACACAAGAGTCAATCAATTTGAACAACTAGATCGAGCGGTTTCGCAACTGGAAAATATTGAGGACTTGCCAAGACAAACAACTGCCGAAAGAAATTGCGAAACTTTCTTTAAGGAAACAACCAGACAAACCAACTCTGGACGATTTATTGTGAAGCTTCCATTTTTGAACGATTCATCAGCACTAGGAGACTCTAAAGACTTAGCGCTTGCTCGGTTTGTAGCCATTTAAAGGAAACTTGCGAAGAACCCAAGTCTCAAGAAGGAGTATCAGGCCTTTATGGCAGAGTACAAAAACCTGGGTCACATGACGGAGGTGAATTTTAACGAAATATCAGGTTCTTGTTTCTTTCTTCCTCATCACTGTGTTGTCAAGCCAGACAGTGAGACTACAAAACTAAGAGTTGTATTCAATGCGTCCGCCAAAACATCTAGCAATATATCATTGAATGATCCATTACATACTGGTCCGAAGATTCAGGAAGATCTTATGACGGTTCTGCTGCGCTTTTGATTGCCTCGATACGTCTGCACGGTGGACATCGAAAAAATGTACCGGCAAGTTATAGTCTCCGAAGAGGATCGAACATTTTAATTGATAGTGTGGAGAGAAAACACGCAAGATTCCATCAAATACTTCCAACTAAATACCGTCACATATGGAATGACAGCAGCACCATACTTAGCCATCAAATGCCTGCACACGCTAGCTGACACCTATGACAATTAAAAGGCCTTAGGAGCAGAAGTTAAACGAAAGAATATGTATGTAGACGATGATATGTTTGGGGCCGACAGCATTGCAGAATCGCTGGAGAAGCAAAAGCAAGTGGTTGAAATTTTGTCTAAAGGGGGATTCAAGCTTCAAAAATGGTGTTCAAGTCATGCAGTACCTTTGAACTATATTCCTGTCTGATAACAACGAGGATCAAGTCAAAGCTCTGGGTCTTGCATGATTGCCTATTGCTGACGAATTTCAAATTACCATAACGTACAATGAAGCGGAACGATTCACAAAACGTCAGATATTGTCTGATATTGCGCATATTTTTGACCCGTTAGGATTGATGGGACCGGTCACCGTGGCAGCAAAACTAATGCTTCTAAAACTGTGGGATCTGAAGCTTGACTGGGATGATGAATTGCCTGACAATCTGCAACGTGAATGGAATCAATTTCATAAACACTTAAAATCCCTGGCCACACTAAAAATACCACGACATGTTATCGCACACAAAACCGCACGCATTAAGCAGATGCATGTCTTATGTGATGCATCAGAAAAAGCTTATGGGGCCGCAATTCATGTTCGTAACACCGCTACAGACGGAACATTACTAGTAAGACTACTATGCGCCAAGTCACGGGTCGCACCACTTAAACCAACAACATAGCCACGCTTGGAACTCTGCGCAGCCAAATTGGGATGTGACTTGATGACACGAGTGTGTAAAGATTTAGCATGGAAGGATCGCGTTTATCTTTGGACGGACTCTGAGATTGTCTTGGCGTGGTTGCGAGCGCCAGTGTTATCCTTGCAAAAGTTCGTAACTAACCGAGTTGCGTCCATCCAAGAAGCATCAGTTCAGCCACAATGGCATCATGTGCCGTCAAGGCAAAATCCTGTGGATCTTATTTCTCGAGCCATCTCACCCACCAAGTTCAGCAGCTGCCAACAGTGGTTTTATGGGCCATTATTTTTACACGGCAAGGAAGACATCTGGTTCAAAACAGAGGTATCACTAGAGCTCATTCTAGAAAGCAAACAACCAAAGACGGGACTTCCAATCACTCTAAACCACAGCCTTCTCATCGACTCACTTGTTGGCTTAAGCTCAATAATACGAATCAAGAGAACTGTTGCATATTGTCTTCGGTTTCTGAACAACATTAACAAAAATAGCCTAACAATCTGCAAAGGAGAACTTACAGTTTTAGAGCTAGAAGAAGCAATGCACACGATCATACGGGAAATCCAGTCCACATCTTTCGCAAAAGACATAGACGATCTCATAACCCATAAGGGCGTTGACAGCAGAAGCTCCATCTCCAATCTAACCCAGTTTCTGGATGAACGGAATTTTCTTCGGGTGGGTGGAAGGTTAGAAAACGCAGATGTTACATATGAGGCCAAGCATCCCATTCTGCTTCCGAAACAAGATTTCATTACGAATCTGATAATTGAACGAATACATATCAAAAATAGTCACGTAGGACGACAAGCACTCCTAGCAATCACACATCAAAGATATTGGCCGATCAATGAGAAGACCTTAGCCAGATCAATCGTACAAAACTGTGTCCGCTGCGCCAGACTCAAACCTAAACTATTAGAACAAATAATGGGTGATTTACCAAAAGATAGGGTACTACCAGCCCACCCTTTCCTTAAAAACTGGTGTTGATTTCTGTGGCCCATTTCATGTGAGACTAGAAATAAGAGGAGAGGCCCCGCAAAAGGCTTATATAGCCGTCTTTTGCTGTTTCGCAACAAAGGCGATCCATCTTGAAGTTGTAAAAAACCTAACTACTGAGGCTTTTATTCTGGCGCTAAGACCGTTTATCGGCAGACGGGGCTACTGTGAGACAATCTATTGTGACAACGAGACAAATTTCATCGGGTTTAACAATCAATTAAGCAAAATGGTCAACACCATATACAGTGACGAAGCCTCCCAAACAATAAACACCTTTGTAACTGAAAAACGAATCAACTTTAAGTTTATACCACCACGCACTCCACACTTTGGTGGCCTATGGGAAGCTGCCGTAAAATCTGCGAAGGAGTTATTTCACAAAACTGTTTCCGGCCACTTAACCTATGAAGAACTCACCACAATTACGGTTGACATCGAAGCCATTTTGAATTCAAGACCACTCGTTCCAGCATCAAATGACCCGAATGACCTTGAAGCACTAACGCTCGGCCATTTTTTGATAGGTGGACCCCTAAATGCAACAATCGATCCGCTTGCGCAACCATACTGCCAACCACTCGTCGAAATTTCAAAGGAATTACAACGCATAAAAATGACTTCTGGCTACGATGGAGTAAAGAGTACCTAAGTGAATTGCAACAACGGAACAAGTGGCAGTCTCCTAGCGATAACGTAAAACCAGGCACCATGGTTGTTATTAAGGAAGACAATACTCAACCATATAATTGGCCTCTTGCTCGCATCTTAAACACGTTCAAAGGAAATGACGGAAAAGTAAGAGTGGTTGAAGTTACGAAGTCAACAGGAACTTTTAAACGACCGATTCATAAGCTACCTTCACTTTCAATTGCCATCCACAACAACATTATGGAAAACCAACCGCCAAGCGATAACATAATTACTTCAGATGCCGAAAGGAAGTTGAAACCACCCGCTCCGGAAAGGCGAAGAAAAGGGCAGTCTCTGCTTTCAGCCCTATTGGTCTTATGTCTTATTCTACCAACTCCAGGAGCAATTGATATAAGCATCACCTCATTCAAAATTGGCAGTAGAAAACCAACGACTGCTAGAAATTTTCAACTCCCTGTCTCTACGACTGATTCTCGCTATATTCAGCCTACAACGCATCCAGACGGTCATAGTTAACGTTCTTGCAGACACGCAACACGGAAAGGTTAACCCGTCATAAGTATTACCATCGCAACTACTTCAGCAACGACAATTGATCAAAGAGCACTTACCACCTCATCTCCGACCACCCTTAGGAGCTGATAATCTGCTGCGAATCTATGGACTGTTATCCATCGAAGGACGGGTGTTTTCAAATCATATAATTTTTCGCATCAAAATTCCACTATATACTGACATTAACTACGATTTATTGTCAGTAATCCCAGTTCCTATTATGAAGGGTGACACTTTCCTCACAAAACATCCAGCTTCGCCGTATGCCTTGGTTAACTTTCGAAGAGATCAGTACTACCCACTCAACAAACAAAATTTGAGATCCTTATGCTCAACCATTAGAACCGATCAATCAACCAATTAACCGACAAAAAGTGTATTTGTGAACTAAACATTCTCTTCAACAGTTTCAATCTTTCCAATTGCACATTTTCCAGAGCAGATCATACGCAAAGATGGACCCAACCCTCGATAAGCAACTCCTGGATCTACGCTATGACAGAAGTAGTCACAGTTAGCGTTATTTGTGACAAGCAACTTTCACAGCACACTATTCACGGCGTAGGTACCATTACCATTCCTACTGGCTGCTCAATCAAGGACAATAACACCACACTTGAAGCCAGCCACTTTACCAATTCCGTCGAAGCAGTAGTTATGTCAATCAAGGATATAACTCAAGGAATGCCTGATTCACCTCTCAACGAGAGCTTCATACCTCAAATAGCTATCAATACCAGCCTATCGAACGAAATCACCCGAATCAAGGACAATATTCAACTTTTGCGTCAGGACTCAACACTGCCATACATGTCAATCAACCAGCACGACATCCACCAGTGTGCCGTATCGTACACAGCTTTGGGTCTAATAGGCATCGCCCTAGGAATTTGTGCAGTACGACGTCTCATATCCTTCAGAAGGTTGCGCCAACTTTCTACGGCTCCGATACGTCAACGAAAAAAACCAACAAGACTCAAATTTAGATAACGACTTTTGTGTAACTATTTGATTTTGAACTCCTCCGTTCAAGGCGGGGAGTATGTTAAAAACTACTTTTAATTTCATTACCGTCATTAAACTTGCTCTTGCTATTAAATTTCATTATGTTAACTTTGCTATTTCATTATTGTTAGTACCTTGGCCCGTACAAAATAGAGAAACGAGAGTCCCCACCCCTTTTTAAACTGTTGGATATGAGTGGAAAGAGTGCAGGGACCTGGCACGCAAAGGATCTGAGACCATACCGGTCCTGATACTTGAAGCAACGTTGAGTGCGCTAGGTAGGCTGGCAAGCAAAATTAGTAAGTAAGTTAGCTAATAAGTCAAATATATAAAGTAGTGATAGGTTGCGGCGATGAAAAGGTGGACAGTAGTAAGTCGTGTCGGTGGTAAAGCGTATCGGTAAGCACGTGTGGCTTGGTTTGGGGTGGGACCTCGTGAACCCGTTTGATGGCCTTACCCGGATTAGTTCGTTGCCGTACTTAAGCCAAAATGCGTTCTTCTTTCAAGGTGGCGCAAAATTTCGGAAACGAAGTCGTCGGATGGCAATCGTCCCGTAAGGTTGCACATTTTTCCCTGACAAAGGTGCTGTGAGCCCAAGAACGGCCACCATGGACATGAGGCTTCACGAATTTCCAATACCTCTGTTAAAAACTGCTTTTAATTTCATTACCGTCATTAAACTTGCTCTTGCTATTAAATTTCATTATGTTAAAAAACTTCTCTCAATTTCATTGATGTGATTAACTTCGCTATTTCGTTATTGTTAATACACCATAAATTCATGTCATTCACCTTATTAATGTAATCAACAAAATTCATGTTTTCAACTTGTCGTGAAAATCATACTACTCAGCAGTAATAATTTTTTTATAAATTCATTGATTTAGCTTAAAGTACAAATTTTTATTATATGACAATTATGTTAAGTTTGCAATTAAGCAATTTTATTGTATAAAAGAAATTCAATGATAATAAATTTTCGTATTCAAAAGCAAAGCGTGGACCAAGCCTATTTATTTTCCTACAGTTAGGCTGCTGTGGGGCGCGAGTACCTTAGAATACCTTAGATCGAGACTAACAATTGTGAAGTCTTAGAATTAGACAACTGGTGTTCCACTTATTGTGTATAAGATTCTATCTTCACGAATTGTTTCCTCGATTGCCCATTGCAGAAGCATTAGATGTACCACTTAGTGCATGTATCCCTATCCTCTTTAAGCATCAAGGTGCGATACTTAGTGCAAATCAAACCCTATATTTAATTTGGTGATTTACCAGGTTAAACGTCGAGATCGGTGAAGACTCTTCTCGAGAAAATAAGTTCTTTCCTTAAGAACCTCAAAATTTGGAGGATATCAGAGTTTGGAATATAGCTGAATTCGGGTGCATTAGAATCCAGTACGCATAAGAAATTAGCATATATTCGAATTTGGGGTCCAACAGAATTGCAAATTAAATAGAACTTAGACTGCATTAGAATTTAAAGTATGATAGGACTTAGGATCTAATCGAATTATAGTATACTAGGATCTCAAGTAAAATTGGGATTTAGAATATTGAGCGCCTGAGCGCCCCATGGCCTGATCCAGCGACATCAACGCTTTAATCAGGCTACGTAGTTATTTAAAGTCAATTCGCACTGTAATAATTAGCCCATTCATAGTTAATTTGATTGATTTGATCGATCATTTCAATTCAATTTACTAAATTCAAATTCAATTCGTCACAAAGCGAAAATACCACATTTTCCGTTCATTTTTAATTTGTATGGTTAAAAAATCTGTATGGTTAAAAAGAAAGTAAAATTAAATTAAATTTTTGAAGTCTCTAAAAAAGAGTAAAGTCCGGGACAAAAGAGTCCCAGCGCAAATATTTCGAGACCCTGGCGAGATTCACTTGGTTTTTATTTTGCCGTACATAATTAAATAATTATTTTTTCCCAGCGAACAGATCGTGAAGCGCTGTGTGGTATTGTGTGTAGTGTTGTGGTGTATCCTCGCTTTCTGTTTCCGGCCGTTTTCTGACTTTCTACGCGTTGGCGAATGTGGATCGCCTGATCGAGGATCCAAAAGGATTGGCTTGAATCGTCGAAGGGGTTATTTCAAACTGCAAGAAGGATTCGCCCTTAAGGAATCAGAAAGCCGTTTACTATGCGGAGCGACTATGGTGACTGGAGACCGCGTAGGAGGATTTTGTACTAGACGACAGTCACATCCGATCCCTACCGTAGGTCTCTCCGTCGCACGAGTAGTTTACCCAACATATATACGACACTACCAAATTCAACTACCTCCGTTAACAGCAGCACATCCGCGATCAAATGCGCGCCAAACAAACGTGGACACGTCCACTGGGGAACAGTCACCACAAGGGTTGGAAATCCAGGAAAGCGAGGACAAAGACTACACTGCAGAAGCCTCAGCACCAAGGGATGCCAGTGTGGTCAGGATGCTGTGCCGCTACAAAGTCATGGCAGGCTCGTCGAGGAGGATCATCGACGGCTTGGACCAGAAGGAAGTTACTCGGACCTGATGGAGGATAAACTCATGACTCTCCAACGATCGCAGATCGTGGAGCCATATGATTATCCTGAAGCGTATGGTTTTAGCGTGCAACAGCACACTGATTTAGAAGAGCTTATGATGAACTCAGCACCACACCACCCGCAGTGACTTTGCCTGTGACTCCTTTTATCATGCCTCTGCCGAAAATAAAACTTCCCGCCTTCGATGGGAACTATTTACATTGGCCACAATACCAAAATTCATGCAAATGGTGCATAGCCAACCGATGTCTGATTGTCAAAAGCTATGGTATTGATGAGTCAGCCATCTCATGCTAATGAAAAGTCATTAGTGGCAGCAATAAAGTCTCTACACGACACCACACAAGAGTGTCACAGAGGCCTGGAGAACCTGCAAGTTTCAACAAGGGACTGGAATCCGTTGCTGCTATATGTGCTAATCCGAAAATTGGATCCAATGACTAACACATCATACAAACAATCGTTATCCAACACGCGCGAGCTACCACTCTTGAAGAGTTTATTGGACTTCATGGAAACGCATTTCCAGGCTCTCGGTACACTCGGCCATAGAAAAAAGGTACCAGAAATCAACCATAAAAGCCACCAAGTCAACCGTGGCCGCCACGATAGCTTCTTGGTGCTAAATGTCTGAGCAGGATCACCCGCTTTATTACTGCCCAGATTTCCTCAGGATCTCTGCTGCAAAGGGACTAAGTTTCGTGCGTGCTTAGAAGTTGTGTGTGAACTGCCTTCGAGAAGGGCATAAGGCTTCCAGCAGCGCGGCCAGAAGTTGCAAGCAGTGTTCCAAGAATCATCAAAATATTTCGTTTCTAATCGACACCACGCTTTGCCCTCATTGAAAGCGCAGGCGGTAGCACTGAGAAGGCATAACATAAAATGAACCTTGGCCTAAGATCCATTCAAGTTCTGAGACGATTGTGGTGACATAATTTTGTCCATGACGTAGGCTTCCAACTGCGCGACATATCTTAGGCACATTCCCGAAAACATATGGCACAATCCCAAAAACATAAGGGAGGCAGAACCAGACTTCTACGAGGTCCTAGCCATTGGACAAATAAAGTTGGGCCCACAACTCTCAGTGCACCAAAACACGCTGTTAGGGTGGATTGCCACCGGAAGAGTGATCATACTTCAAGTGTCTTTCGTGACACGCGGCATCCTGGCAGAAAATAACCAGCTAATCAGCTCATTAAGCGATTTTGGGAGGCCAAGGAAGAACAAAATCTGCAGCATAAGCTATCAGACAATGACAAGACATTTAGACGGCCGTTTCTTGGTTAAATTTCCATTCAGCAAGGATTCAGAGACGTTAAGTGATTCCCAAGCGGTAGCCACTAACAGATTTATTGCCTTGGAGCGTTGACTGGAGAGGAACCCTGATCTAAGACTTCTATACAAGGACTTCATGAAGGAGTATATTCGGCTTGGGAATATGAAGGATGTGACGTCATAGTTGCGGGAGGAATTATGATAGTTCCATCCACATCAATGTGTCCTGAAGCCTAATAGCAGAACAGTCAAGCTGCGGATGGTTTTCGATGCATCCAGTAAAACGACCACAAACGTTTCGTTGAATGATATCCCTCATATAGGGCCTACTGTCTAGGATGACCTTTTTTTGATACTCTTGCGTTTCAGAAGACCTGAAGACCGTCGATACCATGGCTTAATTTGGAGAAATAGTTCAACGCAATCAGTGCCCCGTATCTAGCTACAAAATGTCTGCAAGTTCTAGCACAAGAGAACCAGCATACCGTGGACGTCATGACCGAGACAGACAGCTTCGAGGAAGAACTTCGCAAACAGGCGGGTTCGCAAACTCTCGAGCTCAGGTATGTATTTGCGCAAATGATATGCCAACCATCCAGACTAAATTTGAGGACCTACAGGTCCAGCTGGACCTCAGTATTTTACACGAGGACTATATTAAGACGTCAGGAGTCATCTGGCGTCTAAAAACTGACGAGTTCCAAATCCAAATCAACCCGGATCTAACCGATGCGAAGTTCTCCAAGAGGACGCAGGATTGGAGGAGGTTGGGGCATTCTGGCTCCTTTGATGGTAGCAGCCAAGCTATTCCTGTAGAAACTATGGCGATTGGAATTGGATTGGGATGCAGCATTACCAGTGGTAATCCATACCCAGTGGTCTGATTTCTGCAGTGGTCTGCCATAATCGCAGTAAGCCCAATTTTTTCGTCACACATGGTGCAGCGATATGCATGCGGTTAACCCTGAGGAGCGGTCAAGTTATCATCAGGTTGCTGCGCGCCAAGCCAAGAGTGGCCCCGATCAAAACACTTACTGTTCCGTGCCTGAAGTTGTGTGCGGCAAAACTAGGCGCTGACCTCACAAGGTAAGTTAAGATAGCGCTCAATCTGCAGGAGGTTTTCAGGTATTCTAGACCGATGCCGAGATTGTCTTGGTATGGGTCAACTCTACTGTATCATCCTACAATACCTTTGTGGCAAACAGGGTCTCGGCTATAACAACCATCTCAAGGCTGGATCGATGGCAACACGTAGAGTCTGAAGACATCCCAGCTGACATCTTGTCACGTGGGATGGCGCTGCTGAATTGATCCGCTGTAGTATGTAGTTGCAAGGACCACTATTTTTATCCAGAGCAGAAGAGTGTGGGCCCTTGGGACTTGGAGGCGAAACAGACCAAGACTGCTATGGTAGCCGCTCCTGAAATACACTTTATTTCGCAGATCCAACACGGCAACTCCTTCAAAAGGCTGCAGCGCATAGTCGCCTACATGATGCGGTTTATCTGTGGTCCCAAGCCGGCAGCCAAGCAATTTCAACTGGCAAATCAAGCGTCTACGAGTGTGAATTATCCACAGCGCTGGAGATTATCGTGAGGTATGTACAATCACAAACTTTTAACTGTGAACTTTTGGATACAAGGTCCGGGAGAAAAGTCTCCAAGCACAGTCCGTTGGTCGAACTGGTGCAGTCCAGAGGACATAATCCGTGTCGGTGGGAGGCTGGAGACTGCCAAAATCACGTTCAACACCAAACATCCCATTTTATTATCGTTCAAACATCCGTTCACTAGACTTCAATCACTACTCGCTGCCACTGCACAATTACTACTCGCTGCCACTAGACAGCGGTTCTGGCCAATTCGAAGAAAACAACTCGCGAAATCGATTGTTCAACAGTGCGTGTGGTGCAACCGAGTCACGCCTAAGCTATTTTCACAAGTTATGGGAAACCTGCCGAATGCACGTATCAAGCCAGCTCGTCCGTTCATCAACTTCGGCGTTGATTTCTGTGGGCCTATGATGATCCGTTACCGAGGTAGAGGTACCTGACTGCAAAAAAGGTACCTAGTCATATTTTGCTGTTTCGCTACAAGGGCCGTCCATCTAGAGCTAGTCAGCGACCGAAGCACAGATGCGTTTCTCTGTGCTCTCAAACGTTTTATTGGATGACGAGGACACTGCCGAAGCCTATTTTGCGACAACGCCACCAACTTTGTGGGAGCTTACAACCAGTTATCAGAATGGTCGTCCTCATTATACTCCAACGAAGTGCGTCAAGAAGTAACAATGACGTGCTCTGACCGGGGAATCGATTTCCACTTCATCCTACCACGCGCACCTCATTTTGACGGCTTGTAGAAGATAGCACTCAAATCAGCACTGTCGAGTCATTTTGTCGGCGGCTCTCACCTACGAGGAGCTGCATACCTTGTTAGTTGAGGTAGAAGCTATGCTCAGTTCTAGACCACTAACTCCGATGTCAAACGTCTCTATGCCCGGTGAAAGCTTATCAATCACCTCAAACAAAAATTCTGGACTCGATGATCGCACGAGTACTTGGCGAAAATTTAGCATCGTGTCAAGTGGAGACAGTCACACACCAATGCGATCTCGGAAACAGTCGTCATCATAAGCGAAGATAAGACCCCATCGATGAAGTGGCCACTGGGGCAATTTATCAAAACATACGAAGGCGCCGATGGTTTTGTACGAGTCACTGATGTCAAAACCGCCTCCAGAACTTTGAAATGGCCAATAAACAAACTAGTCCCATAAACAGTACTCGACGACGCACAGTCTAACGAAGAACCATTACAAGCAAGTTCCCCCACTTGACAACGGAAGGGTCCCAGCTCAGCGGTGACGACATCCCGAGTACAAGGTGGTGATCGATGCAAACCGGCAAGTCAATTATGGTGCTCCTCTTGATGTGCCTGCTAGCTCCCATATCGCACGCGTCTCCAACACAAGGCTCAACAGCCAGACCCCAAACAGGTCTGTATTTTCAAGTCTAATTATCTTCCAGCGAGTGGAAGTTGCTCATTTATTAAGATTTGGGGCCGTATTTGCGGGAATCGGTTGTTCTACAGACCGGGACAAACCTTGTGGACTCTTTCAATGACTCCACTCATTTCACTAAGTCTGCATCTGAAATCAAGGAACTGCGAAGCGCAAAATGTTTCATGGACCGATCAAGTGACTGACCACACCATCCACCAGTACACCATCGGCTACCTGGGCATTCTTGGTTTAGCCATACTAGTGATCTACCTCCATTGGCCTTCCTGCAAACAACAATCCAACCTACATCTCCAACTACCAGTGCCGTTATCTAGACGCTACAGCCTACCACACACCTTGGAGGAGATTAAACGGGCCGCTCAACGGGGGAGTGGATGTTGAGTTCCTGACACCACTGAGCACCTATCACGGCCTGATCCGGCAATATCAACACTTTAATCAACTTACACAGTTATTTAAGGTAAATTAGCACTGTAATAACCAGCCCATTCGTAATTAATTTGATTTATTTGATTGATTTATCAATTGATCGATCATTTTAATTCAATTCACCAAATTCAATTCGCCACAAAGCGGAAATACTTTAAGTTTCGAATAGCACTTTTTCATTTTAATCAATCGAGTAACCCATTTTCCATTCATTTTTTAATTTTTCCAAACTTTGAAATAAAAGTTTATTCATTGTTCAATTGTTGGTTGGGTCGTTAGCTTAGGTAGATTGAAGAGAAATATTGTATATAGATATTTTATTTCAATTCTAGTGTTTGATTCATGAAATTTGATTTGTAATGTGAATAAAAATAATGAAATCAAAGTTCGAGACAAAAGAGTCCCGGCGCAAACAAATATATTTTAGACGTTACGACATTAAGGAAGTTGACTGATAAAAATTTAAATAGATATACCGTCTCTTCCACGTCATAGCTAACATATATCGTAAGATGGAGCAACTTGATCAATTCTTCCCCTTCTCCGTTTGTTGTTCGCACGCGGCATGAGGTGATAAGAACCAGCGAGAAGAGTCATTTGGTCCTCTGTTGGTAGGGTATCCAGATCTTTTTGTTCTTGTTGATACAACCCTAAAAAGCGATTTCATGAATAAGTCGTAGTGCAGTTTTAGTTAGGAAGAGGCATTAATAGAAACAGGCTAGAAGATAGTTAGGAATAATTTATTACACAAGATAGTGGGATTGCCAGAGCTTTAGTATAGGATGTATTGAGTTAGAGCCACGGATACGACAAGAGAAATTTAAGCTATATTTTCGCAAGTCAAATAGTATTTAGTGCAACCACAACGAACAGGGGAATATATGGTGGCGGGTGCATCATAGGGGCTATATTTGATTAATTTGCCAGTAGAGTAAAGAGTTAGATAATTGCATAAATTACCTGACAGGGCGAGAAGCATTGGTTGTGAATTTCAGGGAAATCCACTTAAATGTCACGGGACACCTTCAAACGTGATCCTACAAACAAGACCTTCACGCGCTAAAGGTAATATTTATCACGCCAGCCAGACTGAAGAAGAATTGGAAACGTAATTTTTTGGAATTAAATATTGTATTTTCAATTGTAATTTTCTTGGCACATGTAATGACTAGACTAAGTACATTCTAAGCGGAATACCAAATCACAGTGCACTCTATAAAACGGTGAGTAGAATAGCTTCGAATACTAATGGAGGACTCCGAATTGAATTTGAAATATTTCGGATAGGCGAAAACGAATGAGGGAACTGAAGAAATATTCAGAAAAAATTTAGAAGAAGCTGATTTGGAGACGAAACCCATTCCAGAATTTAAAGACGATCTCGACTGGTTTAATGTAACGGAATCGCTTAAAGGGAAAGTAGTTTTTCTGGACTTATTCACATATTACTGCATCAATTGTATGCATATACTACCTGATTTGAAGAAACTCGAGATAAAGTACAGCGTTGAAGATGGTTTGGTAGTTGTAGGTGTCCACAGTGCTAAATTCGACATTGGAAAAGATAGTGCCAACATTCTATTTGCAGTACAAAAGACACCTTGGCAAAATACACAAAGCACAAGCAAATCAATTACATGGTATCAGCAGTTGCCGCGACACTTATACATGATGCCATATCGAATCTAGCAGATATGATAAAGCATAGGCTGCAAATGTACAATATGCCATACAATTCAGTTTTAGAATGCACGAGACGAATTTATGGAAACAAAGGGTTCGGTGCACTTTATCGCTCATACTCTACACAATTAATTATGAATCTGCCATATCAGGCAATAAACTTTACGACACCTGAATTTTTTCCGAAAATATATTAAATAATGAAAGAAAATATAGTCCTCTGGTTTATATGGTTGCTGGCGGTGTAGCTGGTGCCGCTGTCTCTGCATTTGCTACACCACTAGATGTTGTAAAAACAATGCTTAATACTCAGGGAATCGGTTTTATGAAAGGAATGAAAGAAGCTATAAGACAGATTTACAGAGTGACCGGACCACTCGGCTTCTTTAAAGGCTTAGGGGCTCGAGTCTTATAATCAATGCCTGCCACAGCAACTGGTTGGTCAACATACGAATTCTTCGAATTTGCATTATGCGGGAAAAGCCGTGAAGACTATAAATCTTGGATATCTGGGGAAAGAACATTACAACCGAAAGATCCAAATCAACAGTGACGGTGGAAAAACTACGTTGTGATAATATGATTAATAGTAATAGGATTAGTGGTGTAAGATATGTTCTACCAGCGGCTAATATGAATGCAACAGAAACTGAAACAGATATATCCAGTGGTGTGTGGGAAGCAGCTCCCATAAAAGCTGTCTGTGAGCTCATTGCAGTATTGGGAGTAAATGCATTAAATCTAAACACAGTGCACAAAGATGTTAAGCGAGACTACGATCGAGACTTTAGTAGCCCTTAAAATTATCCAATTGCATGGAAGAAGTGCATTGAGTGGAATGCGTTGTGAATTTGAACAATATTCCTGTTACCAATCCGATTTTGTCTCAAGGTGTGCAAAGTGTCACTCCCAATGCATGTATGCAGCAGCAAAGCAAGCAAATGATGACAGTAGTCAACGAGTTGCCCGCTGGTAGATGTGTAGTCTACAGGGCGGTAATGCAGTGAGGCATTGCCACATTGCCGGTTGTGAAGCTTAACAAATATTGGAAAGCGTGTTGCACAATGGGGGACCATGTCTCTCCGAGGCTATAAAAGACCTCGAAGTACGAGGAAAAGCTCTTTTATCTCGCATTAATTTGGAGCAACTGGACGAGGGAACAAACGGCGACAAAAGTCAGCAAGTGGCGATAAAGAATTGGCGGGAAGGCGAATCATTGAAGGAAGGAAGGAAAGGCATGGTACAAGCTGGACAGGAGGACGATGAGCAGTTTGTGCTACGATTTTCAACTCGCCAATCAAATAAACAGCAATCCAAATCAGCCATTGAGGAAATTGGGGGCCCCCAACCACTTGGAAACAAGAGTTTCAATTGATAGGTAGTAAGTATTTAATGTTCTTTTCAATTTTGTAAGTATTTACAATTTACATATAGTGACCGCTAATAAATTTAATGGAATAAGTGGTAAAAAGGTGTTTATTGAAAAGTGTAAAGTCTGGCTCGCGAGTTTACTTGTGGTGTTGTTGCGACAGTGGCGAGGTTTTAGGGTGTTATACGACCGAGTACCACTGTGGGGTAAGAGTGCGAAGCGCACTACCATTCAGGGCAAAGTTAGGAACTTTATCCCGGGTTAGGTAGGATTTGGTTCTCCTGACCTAATTTAGGGCCCTCTGGCAGAGTGAGTGGCACACGACCTCTCTTCGGTGGGCTTACCGGGTCCAAGGGCTTCAGTCGGAGGTCTTGGTGGGGCACCGCTGAATAGCGACAGTAGCAATTTTTAAGTAAAACTTCATACGATCGAACCATATAAAACTTTAACACAAAAATAAAAACTATACGGAAGTCCACTTTAGCAAGTGGGAGCACCTGTAACAACAAAAGAAATGGGAAAAGGTTACCCGATGACTAGCTTATGAGTGGAGGAGCCAGCCAACATGATGGGTCCAATACCTTGTCAGAAGTCAAGCGAAATGGTAAGACCGAGTTTTTCATCGTTTTATCTTTTCATTTCCTTAGTTTACTTTTATTTTAAAAAAATCAAAAGATACAATAAATCAATTAAAAAAAAGATAGTGTACAAACTCATTCAAAACGGTTACAAATTCATATGGAGACAGCTATTTAGAAACATTACACTTTCACTTTCGTTAAATACCACAAACAACAAAACTAGATCAACCCATGGAAACGGGTTTATTGTTCTTTGATTTTTATATTTTAATTTCAAAAAAACACAACTAATTTTGTTCTTGAGTGGTCAGCTTTTCCCAATCCCTGCAAGTACCCACAACCTATAACTTTATTGCTATCAGGATGATCTTCAATTCAACCCCCGGCAAGACCTTCGGTCTCCAATCCTGATGCTTCCAGATAAGTTTGCTTAGACCTAGGCCGTAATATTGCTCCTTTTCATACAAAACTCACATTTTTGGCTTTTTGTGCGAACTTTTAACTTACAAAATGTATAGACAAGATGGAACAAGTGACTGCTTAGCCACTTAATCGAATAAGTTAGACTCTCATTTCAGCGGAGCTTGTTAGTCCATGGAAAAAAAGTAGAGCATCGCTTGCACTTATTAGGGGAATGCGAGTATATTTTAACGCTTGTTCAATGTAACCGCACAGGCGTGCTCCTTCGTACAAAGTAAACTATGCTAAATCGATGATCAGACTCGCTAACGCTAACGTGTGAAATTTTGCAAGCAGGTTTCAAGATTTTGCAATAGAGCCAGTGAAGTTTAAATGTAAATATTGAATAAACAGCAAAAACACTGATGTGAGTCAGGTTTCGCAGAAAAACTGCGATTTTTTAAAATGCAAATTGAACCATTTCAACCAATGAATGGACAATTTTCCTCTCTTCAAAGAGCAGCCGGACATGGGGAAGGAAGCAGCACATGTAAACTTTCACCACTGTTATCACACTTTTCATTCTTCCCCAAAGCTTGAATTAAATTTCACTAAACTTCACTTGTATAAAAATTTCTGCACAAATAAGAAAACACTTAAAAATTGTCTACGTACTATTTTTTTCACTTTCTTCGTTTCGCCCGCAAGATTTTCACATTCCGCTGGTACGGGATCAAGTCCCAAAATATTCCCATAACTTGTCAAACTAGATAGCCTCACCTGTTCCCACAATTATTTGCCCGAGCTTAGTACATTTTCTAATAGTACTACTTGCTAAAAACTCGTTCTTTTTGTGACCAATTCCTCCATTCTTTCTCTACTTTACAGTAATTTTGACACCATCTATCATACCGGTACCAGAATCCACTCAAAACCGGTTTCTTCCTTCTTATCTTCCAAACTCTCATCCTCCACGGGTACGGGATCTCTTCTCAATCTCAATCGCCATTCCACTCGACGAGTTATCTTCCTCATCCACTTGCGTAAGTTGTAGTCATGGCGGTAATGGAAGATTCGATTGCAAGTGGAATGTTGGAATTGCTTCGCTCATTCGGGGAGCAATGGTGCTGCCATCATCAATTATTTGGTTATATCGTTATTTATTTATTTTGCTAACGATTTTCTGACCTGATTAAGAAATTCAATTCCAGGTTTATTATGACCGCTTTTAAATCTAACTGAGACAAGTAAATTTGTGATTTTGTTGATCTCAACATTATTGTTAGTTAATTTTCTTGTATGTTCCTTCAGTAGGGATCGGAGAAAATTTTTATAGATGATGGTAGCGGTGAGAACAGCAATGTTTATCTCGGGTTAGTACTAATAATATTATTAAGTTGCGTATCAAATTGTTCAACCCTTATTGAGTTACTATTATTCTGGAATTGCTTCTTTTTGTGGAAGTCCCTTGAGCAGTTTGCCTAAGTGGGCTGCTCGATTACTATAGGGTAGCTAATTTTCTCACAACGCTAAAGAGACGGGGATTGCGGGAAAGGAACTGCAGCAACCTCGTGTAGATAACTGATTGTTTTTAGAGCAGGAATAGGGAGCAAAAACAAAACGAAAATCGAGCGGACAGACAGAGGTAAATATTTTTGACTTGCTGCAGATGGGAAAACCAAAGTATATCGTTGAAACTAACTGCGCACGATTACTACAAACAGTTGTTAATATAATTTTGAAAGTCCCTTAAAAAACAAATCAATTACAAATTGATCATGCGAAATCCTCTCCATGTGAGTTTAACTTTTTTAAATGTATGTCCGGACACGTGAATATATGGAAGAGTTTATTCTTCTTGGGTTTATTTTCTCTTAGGTCCTATTTGAAGGTCATGGAAATTAAAGAAAGGTAAAAGACATTTGCTACTAAAGCAAAAACTCTCCGTTTTTTATGGTGGACAATATTTTAGACGAAAATATTTCGGAAAGGATACAAGCATTTAGAAATAGTGCATTGCAGTTGACATTACATTTTAATATACGTTCATGTGAAATCCACGCAATAGTTACCTCTACTGTATGGATTTGATGGCATAATTTTCAAAGATAATGAAAGGGTTTACGGTAAAATCTAATGAAGGGTCTAAATTTGAAAGAATTCAAATACGAAACTTTGCTTCTGAAAAAAAATGTCCGGAATATCAACGAAAACCTTCTTCAAAATGTCCTTGAAATGCTGAAATAAAATTCGTGAAATAAATTTATCTGTTTAATTTTTATCTTGAAACGAGGAAATTGATTAAGTACCGCTACCTTAAAATTTATTTCACCCTTATAGGCCACTTAGAAGTCAATTTTTTTTAGTCCTTCCAATAGTTTTATATTTATTCTAATAATAATTTCACGAATACTTACCTAAATAATAATATTGTCAAATCAATATACTTGAAAATTTTGTTGGTATTTTATAATGGTTTTGTTTCAGACTTCTCTTGGACGATCGACACTCTCGACATCCCAAGAGTTAGATAAGGCACTTGAGAAAGCAGAAAAAGCATCAGCAGACTTACGCAGGGCTCAAGCTGAACTAAGAGTTACTCAGGTATGTATTACAACATCCATCTGTGGATTTTTCTTCGCATGACTTTGCTGTTGATGGGAGCAAAAGCTTTTCAAATATGACTGCTTGAATAGTTTTTGTTTTTATGTAACTTGCAAAACTTTTTAGCATTTCTAACTGTTGCGTAGTTTTCGATGGGGTACCAAATTATCAGACTTGTGAGCTGCTTGTTTTGCATAGTATTCAGCTCGCTCGTTCGTCTGTATCCGTGAAATCGTCAATGCATATTACTCGTATGTGGGTCATTCAACAAGTGCTTAGCCTCACCGCCCAATGACGCTGCTATTACAAAAGAGTTTTACCATCGTGCAGTACATTCTTTTAGTAGCATACTGTCAAAGTTTCAGTCAATTCCCTTCATTAGTTTTGTTGAATGTACTGCTCGATGCTAAAACTCTTTTGTAATAGCAGCGTCATTGGGCGGTGAGGCTAAGTACTTGTTGAATGACCCACGTTTATGCTTGATGATCCTGCATTAGTTGTCCATTTAGGAGTGAGTTGTTATTAGAGCCTTTATTGTGCATCTTGAGTTGATACATATCTGTATTCCCTTTTCAGATTTTACTTTGAGTTACTCTAGTGCCATGAATATAGTCAGCTGAACCACAATATAAACACTAGATTTTATTGGCATCCTCTAGTCACAAAATTTTCTTGCTGAACCATACGCAATCAACTTTACTGCTTATTCTTGATCCCTTAGTGGAGGTTTCTTAGAGTGTACTACATATAATTGTGAATCTATTCATAACAAATCAAAGCTTTATATGCACCTCCCGAATACAAGTAGTATTCTCCTTTCAGAGCTTTCTAGTAACTTAAATAGACAGAACTACGCTAATGTCAGAAAGTTCTGTACTCAAACTACGGTATCTAGACACCAACGATGCATAAACTTATGGTTAACTTTAAAAACATCTACGAGTATAACAAAAATACACCTGCTTAAAATGATAAATCGTTGTTACTTCATTTGAACCCGCCTCTATTTTGTTGCACTATTACAAATAAATATTGACGGAATGAAATCTTAAAGACATTTTTGTTGTTTATTTCCTCAGAAAATTAGGAAACTTTCCAATCAAAAGTATGATTTCTAGTTTAATGGAAAGCCCAAATAGTCAAAAGTTGGGTAGAAAGAACTACGCTCATGTCAGAACGGTTTTGTACTTGACCTGGAATATGCAGATATGTAGAATGATTTAATTTAGTAAAATAAGTGACAAAACGCGAAATCCTACTATTACTAGTAAAGTGCAACGAATTTCAACCACTATGTTATTTGTTATCGGATGTACTTTTAAAATTTTTAGGGCTTTGTGAAAGAAATTTTACAACAAACTACTGGTTTCGCGTCCTGTCGGTCGGCTTGTCTGTCCATCTCTCCATCTGTCCACCTATCCGTGGGTCACAGGATGTTTCTTCAGAAACTGTAGAAGAAATAAAGCTCAAACTTTATGAAAAGAGCAGAAGTGGTAGTCCCTCAAAAGTTTAGGTCTTATGAAATATTCCTAAATTTTTTAAGGGGGCTCTCCTCTCACAACGAAGTTCCCTTAACAAATTTTTCATCAAATTCAGTTGAGTGAGGTATCATATTAAAGGTCTCAGTACTTTGACAAACTGAAAAGGTAATTTTTTCCATCAGGGTACCAAGATAGAAGCAAAATGTACGAACAATATTTGTGTCGTCCCCTCCCTTCACGATTGGACACCTTTGAGCGGAAAAATCGGAAAAAATCACGATGGTAAGTCTTTATTAGTACAAAGGAAACGCTCGACTCTATTAATAATAGTATGACTTGTAAATTTTACATTTTCCTTCAAAAATTGAAACGGTGCCCTTAAACTTCTTAAAGTTTTAGAGTTATGTAGGTTGATATAAAACCCTTATGTCTACTAAGTTTCATGTAAATCAAATCAAAGCGAAAATTTCGTTCATTTCCCCTTCCCCTGCCCCCCTCAGTGCAGTGAAGGTAATTTTAAGACCTGTTTTGAAAAGATCTCATTGATACCTTTTCAATGATGCCCTGTTTGATTATCAATGGCGAAAAAAACATTTTGAAGGGTCCTCCCTATATGGGGAGACCCCCGTTGAAACTCACGGAACAATTTTTCCACTCCAAAATTTTCAGGAAGTCACCACTTCTGACCTTGCCATAAAGTTTCATAGATGTAGCTTCAATAGTTTCGGAAATAAACTGGTATGACTTTAAGACGGACGGACGGACACAGGTCGTGATTTCATTAAGGTTTGGTGTTTTAGTACAAAACCCAAAAAAAACCGCAGATAATTTTTGTTGCACTCGGAGAAAACTCAAATCGTTATATGTGATTCGTCTAAATGCAAATTATAGAGCACCAGGACCTTTCATAGAACTACCTAATCACTAAATTTAAATGAATTTAAGGGAACCCCACAAACTTACTTGAGAAAATATTTTATTTACAAATGTTGGTAATGTTAACAAAGTTGAGTTAACTTTGACTTCTATGCTATATATATAAGAATCAGGCGTTCAAACAATATTTAGGTCGAACAATTTGAAATAGCAGGAGAGTGCTCCTTTTATGAAACAATTAGTATATCCAGCAATGTGCTATGCCTATCAAAACTTGACTAATATACAGATTCCATAAATTGAGTTCGAAAAATTAAATCCTGGTTATTATTATTTATTATTGCGGAGAGTACCTTTAATATATATATATATACATATATATATATATATATATATATATATATATATATATATATATATATATATATATATATATATATATATATTTACGTATATATATATCTATATATATATATATATATATATATATATATAAATATATATATATATATATATATATATATATATATATATATATATATGTAAATATATATATGTGTATATATATATATATATATATATATATATATATATATATATATATATATATATATATATATATATATATGTAAATATATATATGTGTATATATATATATATATATATATATATATATATATATATATATATATATATATATATATGAGATGTAACGAAATTTGTGACCACACAAGAGCTTGCAACTGGCTCCGATTTTCACCAAATTTTCAGGAAAGGTTTATTGAGTAAATATCTCGGTTTAGTTAGTGAACCAGCTATATCGACCAGGCAAAAACAAAATGGCGGCTATTTTAGTCGAAAAATCATGATTTCTGTTCTGACCAAAGTATAGCTCCGATTTGGATGAAATTTGGTACACAGGCTCACTGATGTATGTGATGAATCTCACAATAAAAAATCCAAAGTCAGCACAGCTAAAACAAAATGGCGGCCGCTCAAAGGTCGAAAAACGTACAAAATTTTGTTGTTGTAGTTGTGACCAGAACTATCAACCGATGTTAATGAAATTCAGTAGTTTGATAAATGTTATAAGTATCTAAAGAATTATGTAAAAAAACGGGAGGTAAAGTTGCAAATACAAAATGGTGGCCAAGTTAATCTCAAAATTTCAAAGGCTTCTAAAAGTCGCAATTTTGATCCGACGTAAATGAAGCTTGGTTCCAAGATAGAAATTACTTAGATCTAGAGACTTTGATGTTTTGGTGATCATGTATGTGCAAATTTCAAAATCGCGGGGGTTTAAATGTGCGTTTTTTCAGGTTTTTGTGGCCCTCTAGCGATCACATTTTCCAACGGATTTTGATGAAACTTGAGATTAGAGATCTCTGTACTAAGTTAATTAATCAAATAGAACGAAAGATAAGAAAGTCAAAAATTTAAAGCCTAATATTTTAGCTGCCAATTTTACTAAAAGTTGAATATTTTTGCCCTGTCTAGAGTAAACTCCTATTTGAATGAGATTTGGCACATTGATTGATGAGGTCTTAGCACACAAAGATTTAAAATAATCCAAGATCAAATGCATGCATTCAAAATGGCGCACCCCAAAGGTGAGAAGTGAAGCGCAATGCGCTATTTTAGTAGCAACTGAAATAATGAATAATTTTCATGGAAACGATTTGAATGACTTAACTTGGAAGTATTTATAAACCAGACCATTTTTAAGATATTGTAAAATATATTGAACAATATCTTAAAAAATTATAAAACCACGACTTGTCCGTCTGTCCGTCCATCCGTTGGTTCGTGCGTCACCAAAAGTTTTCTCGCAAACCACATGAGTTAGAATGAGGAAATTTTCTACGTAGGTCGCAAGTGGTACCTCTCGAAATTTGCAGTGCAAGGAAATATTTTAAGGTGTTTGGGGGGGGTGTACCTATGCAAGAGGTGACTTAAAATTTTTTTTTGGTTTCTTTAGTCCTCTAGCAACCAAGTTTCTCAACAGATTCCGATGAAACTTGAAATTATAAGTTAATTTAACCTGCAAAAAATTATGCAATAGGATTACAAATGAAAAAGTCGAAAATTCACAGCTTAATTGTTTTAGCAGCCGTTTTCAATAAAAATTCGAAATGGTGGCCCCTAATAGCTCAGAAAAGAATTGAAAATATATATTAATGGCATCGCAAATGCTGATTAAAATTTCATGGAAATCTTTTGAATTTAGCTATTTGACCTGTTTAAGCCGACAAGTTATCATTTTTGTGTGTTAACCACTGTGAAATGTGTAAACAGCAAATGTGAGAAGTACTTAACCTGTTTTTTTATGTTTATATCAATTTATTATCTACCGATTTTCAATATGTGCTCCATACGTGTGCAACTCAATTTAATTAGCAAAATATTTGCGCCTCTATGGGTACTCTAAAATCGAACGTCGGCAGATTATTTTTATGTTAATAAATACCCATGTGATACTACAAAAATTGCAGTAGGAAGTCTAGGAGAAGGCAATCCCAATTCTTTTCCGAAACCGTACGCTACATACGAGAAATTTACCTTTCCGGCTGGTGCTGCCAAGGGGGATTTTTTATGTATTTAAATTTGCCGCCATTTTGTTTTAAATGTTTTGACCCCGGTGCTTCGAGTATGTACTCGTATTTGTAGTGTCTAGGTCCCTTGTAAACGTATATCTCCCTGGTATCCCGTGTTAATGATGGTGTAACTGTTCAATATTCAATGGGCTCTGTAACTTAGCTGTTTCTTATTTGATTATTATGAAATTTTCAGGACACCTACATTTGTTATCAGGAAACTTAAATTGTAGCTTTCGAGAAATTTGAGGGTCACATTTTGATTTTAAAGGCGAAAATGAAAAATTTATAAAACGTACTATTATTAACAAAGCTGATCAAATTTCGACTTTTAAGATTTTTGTTGCTGATGTATTCTTAGCAACTTGTCTCAACGATTTTTTCAGATTTTTCAGGTCAAAGGTGTGGAATCGCGAAGTGGGGACACAATATTTTTGTACATTTCCCCTTCTCTTGCACCCCTCAAAGTAAAACATGGTAGTTTAAGACCTGTTTAGAAAAGTTCTTACTAAGACCTTTCATTTGATACGCATATTGTCTACATTTGATGAAATTTTTTTTCAGGGGCCACTTACACATATGGGGAGACCCTGGTTAAACACGGACGGACAAACGGGCAGACAGGACGCAATTTTAGTGGATTTTTGTACAATTATTTAGCAAAAACCTTAAAACAAAGACATAGAGAGAATAATATGAATATCTCAGAAGAGCAGCGAATATGATCATTACCATTAAAACAACAAAATATTACGACGACCAATTGCGAAGTATACTCGTATTTGTAGGCCTATCGAGCAACAACACAAGCCAAGCATACAAAGTAGTGAAAAGTTTGAAGCGAGGATATCAGCCCAAGACCACACTCTGCCGTGGTGACATCGGCAATATCATCGCTGATAGAAACTGGATTAAGGAAAGATGGGCATCATGTTGCAAGAACCTTTTAAATGCTGCACTCAGCCCCAGAACATCGGAGCATAAAGGTGCTTTCGTAGAGCTTCTAGTGCCCCCACCCACCATGTAGGGAGTTTGTTCCAGATTCCAATGGAGCTTGCTTAATATGGCGGCAGCAATATTCAGAAAGCCACCCACAAAGTCATCCAGCACACTTAGCAACAATAACACATGCCGAACGAGTATAGACAATCAACTATATATGCAAAAACTTCTTCTTCTTCCTCGTAGCACTGCAGCCCCTCTCTGGCTTTCACTTCCTGCAAATAGCGCCTCCAATTGTCTCGGTCCATTGACCGCGTCCTCCAATTTCAAAATTCGGACAGTAATGAACTGTCTTCGTTGACCGAGTCAGACCAATGTTTTCTCGGTTTCCCGACTAATTTCTGGCCTTCAGTTCTCCCAACGAATACCTTTTTGGGTATCCATTGTTCATTCTTAGGATTTATGTGTTAAGCCCATTGCAGCTTTCACAGTCTTTCAATCATTGTGACCTCAGGCTTTTCAAAAATTTCATACTTGCGGATGATTAAATAAGGGTCCATGTTTCACACTCATAGCGAAACACAGGTCTTATCACGGATGTTTATACTTGGAGCGTCGTCTTGTGTGTCCTGTGTATGCAGCTGGTTTTCAAGATCGTCAAAACTAAATAAAATATTTAATTTGTGAGCTGTATTCTTCGGCGTATTTAGCCTCTTTCATTGCTGGCTCTCGTTATTTTGGCGCCACAATACACGAATTTGCTCATATCTTTGATACTGTATTCGCCAAATGTCATATTTTGTGTGCTTGAGGTATTTTTTCTCGTCTGCGTCCTGAACTTTGTTTTATTTTCGTTGATATTTAGCCCCATTAGTTTTGCTTCAATGTTGAGTTTCACAAAATATGGAAGTTGTTAATGACCGTGATAAAGTATTGATGGCACTCGCAACTTATTCAGTAATGTACCTCATCTATCGAATGGTAGCTTACTTATGACGTACTCCATAGAAAAATTGAATAGGAATGGGGCCAGCTCATCTCGCTGCTTTAGTCCGATATTTGTGTCACAGGCATCGGCAAGTTGATTATTGATGAAGACTTGGGAGGCCGTCGTCGTCATTGTGATGTTAGTAAGATAGACCAATTCGGCTGGAATACTAAAGCAAAGCATTATTTGGTATAGTACGTTACAATCAATACTCTCTTATGCTTGCTTACAGACAACGTGAACGTCTATTTTGAACTCCCAGCATTTCACAAATACCTGCTTGACTGTAAACAATTGGTCTATTGTCGATATATCTGTTCTAAAACCACGTTGATGCTCCCCAATAGTACTGTCAGCGTATGATCCAATTTTATTTTCTAAGATCTTTGAAAATATTTTGTATGCCGTACCAAGCAGTGATATACGTCTATAATTGTCACACTGTAGCTTGTCACCTTTCTTGCGTATAAGGAATATAATTGATCGGTTGCTCTTCTTTCCAAATGTGCTGTATGACTTTGCAAATAGCTTTGTGGACACTGCTGCCACCATATTTGATGAGTTCCACTCGAACCTCATCGATGCCCGGCGCTTTATTATTCTTTTGGACTTTGATGCTGAAGCACACTTCATCCAGAGTTTATAGAACCAATGAAAGCTCTCCGCCTACATCTATAGGCTCCGGTGTTGAGAAGCAATGCGAAAGATTAAGGAGGTTCTTGAAATATGATGCCCATGCCCATCATCAGCGATGATATTGCCTATACTATCGCGACGGAGCGAAGTTTTGGGCTGATAACCACGTTTCAGGCTTTTTACTACTTTGTGTGGTTATCTTGTGTTGTAGCTCAGTAAACTTACCTCTATACTCTTAGTCATAGTTCTCGTATTTTCTTTTCTTAACCCTAATGATCTTATGCGCTAGTCTTTCGAGATTTTCATAGTGTTCCCTCTTCGTACTGGTTTTCCTACCTATGTTATCTTTGTACGCCTTATTCTTTTTCTCCAACGCATTCTGGTACTCATCATCGAACCAATCATTTCTTTTGTACGCGGCCTTGATGTCCAAGCGTCTGTTCTGCCACGGTCTTAATAACCGCTTCACCTCCA
Source organism: Odontomyia ornata (assembly GCA_963969285.1). NCBI lineage: Eukaryota > Metazoa > Arthropoda > Insecta > Diptera > Stratiomyidae > Odontomyia > Odontomyia ornata. The sequence continues at coordinate 218,056,033 of OZ017738.1, read as the reverse complement.
TCCAGAGCTCATCGCTCGTCTTTAATGATGCGTCTGATAAGATGGGAGCCAGCTGGTTGTCGAGGGTCTTCGTGAAACTTTTGACCACAGACGCCGTTTGGAGCCTTCAGATGTTGAATTTTTGTAGCGGGCTGGTCTTCGCTGAATAAGCCTTTGACATGCGACATTGATAGTTTAATTTGATCAAGTAATGATCTTAGTTGGAATTGGCTCCTCGGTGTGTACGGACATTAAGTATGCTCAAGGCCCATCGTTGTTGTATCAGAACATGGTGGATCTAGTTTTGTGTGTTGCCATCCGATGATACTTAGATCATTTTATGAACGCGTTGATGCGGGTAGCACGTTAAAAGTATTGCTAGATTTCTGCTGCATGCAAAATCAATCAGGCACTGTCGGTTGTCATTTGTTTCATCGTGGAGGCTATATCCTCCATTTTTTCCGCAATGAGATAGCGTTAGCGTTGAAACCACCCGGAGTTATTTTTCTGTCGTTTGTAGGCAATAAGTCAATTAGTCTTTCCAGGTGATTGTAGAACGTTTTCTACGTTTCTCCGTCTTTTTTCGGTTGGCACGTGACATTTATTAGCCACTGAAAAAACTTCAAAGACATATTACCACTTTGTATGGCATACAAAACATTTTCATGGACCTTAGGAAATGAAGAGCAGGTAGATTGACGGTAGTTTAATTGCTTGCAGTGAAGCAGGTACTTGAGAAATGCTTAGAGTTCAATAAAGACGCACACCCAATTATCTTTGACTTTAGCCAAGCATATAACAGTGTTGATCGTAATGCATTATACCAAATAATGTATTCCAGCCAAATAAGTCCGTCTTATTAAAATGATAATGATGTCGACAACATCCCTAGTACATCAACTAGCAAACGCCTTTGAAAGAATTATTGGACTGAAACGAGAAAATTAACTGGCCACATCGCTATTCAATTTGGCTCTGGAATATGTCATCAAAAAGCTACCTATCAATACAAGTACATCGTTACTACACAATTCACCCAAGTAGTAGTCTATGCGGACGACATCAACATTTTGTCACGTCCATTAACAATCGCCAAAGAACTTTTCCTGAAACTTGACTGCGAAGCAGATCTGGTAGAACTGTAACTTAATAAGAATAAAAGGAAACTCATGGCGCAGTCAGCGGAAAATATCTAAAATACCCGAATAATCACACTTAGCATATCCCGAGAATATGGGCGAGTCTGTGTACCCAGGTGCCAAAATAACGAGAACCACTAGTGAAGGAGACGAAATACGCAAAAGAATCCAGCCCGCAAATAAAATATTTTATTCAGTTTTCACAATCTTGAAGAACAGCTGTGTACACAACCAAACAATGCTTAAAGCTGAAAAAATCCCCATTGGCGGCAACAGTCGGAAAGCTAAATTTCTCGTAGGTAGCGTGAGGTTTCGAAAAAGAATTTGGCATGCCTGCTACTAGACTTCTTACTGCAATTTTTGTAGTATCACATGGGTATTTATTAACATAAAAAGAACCTGCCGACGATCGTATTTAGAGACACTTTATAGAAGCGCAAATATTTTGCTAACTAAATTGGGTTGCACACCTATGGATCACATATTGAAAATTGGCGAATAATAAATTGTTATGAACATATAAATACAAGTTTCATTCTTCTAACATTTGCTGTTTACACATTTCACAGTGGTTACCACACAAAGATGATAGCTTGTTGGCTCGAATAGCTCAAATAGTTAAATTCAAAAGATTTCCATGAAATTTTAATCAGCACTTGCATTGCTATCAATATATATTTTCAATTCTTTTCTGAGCCGTCAGAGGCCGCCATTTTGAATTTTTACTAAAAACGGCTATTTTTGACAGCCGTTTTCAGGCTGCTAAAAATATTAAACTGCAAATTTTCGAGTTTTTCTTTTGTCATCCGATTGCATAATTTTTTGCAGGTTGTATTAACTTGCTTTAATAACTTATAATTTCAAGTTTCATCCAAATCTGTTGAGAAACTTGGTTGCTAGAGGGCTACAGAAATATAAAAATCCCCCTGCATGGGAAGACCCCCCTTAAATACCTTAAAATATTTCCTTGCACTGCGAATTTTGAAAGGCACCACTTGTGACCTACGTAGAAAATGTCCTCATTCTAGCTCATGTGGTTTGCGAGAAAACATCTTGTGACCGACGAACAAACGGACGGACGGACAGACAGACAAATCGTGGCTTTATAATTTTTTAGGGTATTGTTAAAAATATTTTACAATATCCTATCTGTGTGGTTTGGCATTGTCATGATGGAAGACAACGCCCTTTCTATTGATCAATTCTGGCCGTTTTTAGGGTTTTGTACTAAAATACAAAACCCTTTTGCAATCACGACCTGTGTCCGTCTGTCCGTCCGTCCGTCCGTCTGTATGTCACAGCACTTTTTCTCCGAAACTATAGAAGCTACAGCAATAAAATTTCGCGAAAGGTCAGAAGTGGTGACTTCTTGAAAGTTTTGGGGTGGAAAAATTTTTCAAAGGGGTTTAAGGATGTCTCCTTTAAAAAAAAAATTCACCATTGGTAGTCGAGTAGGATATCATTGGAAAGGTCTTAATGAGATCTTTTCAAAACGAGTCTTAAAATTGCCTTATCGGTACCGAGGGGGGCAGGGGAAGGGAAAATGTTCGAACTTTTCGTGTACGCCCCCCTCGCGACTCGGCACGTTTCATCCGAAAAATCTGAAAAAAATCAAGGATGTAGGCCTTTATGAGTACAACAACAACAAATACATGAGAAGTCGAAATTCACTAAAATTTGTTAGTAATAGTCTGATTTATTGATTTTATATTTTCCTGAATAAAATCTTAATGGTAACCTTAAATTCAATAAAATTTAGTACACAGGTGACTTGTTGTATTATAAGCCGGACGGCTATCCTATATCGAAAAGAACTGTATTCAGTAATATTCACCTAGTGATTGTATAGCGTCTAGGTAACGCATATAGGTTAGGCGATTGGGCCTGAGTATGACTTTTTCTTAATTTGAGAAGAAAGGAGAACACTCCGGATTAACGTCTCAAGAAGAAGTGGTTTATAACCAAATTGACTTATCCTATTTATACAAATTTCTCAAAGTCTTACTTACAAATACATATTCGATTTTTTAACATACTTCAAACATATTTTGTTTGCTCTAGCAAAAATATTTGCACATACAATTTCTTATTCTAAATATTCTATATCAAAAATCTATGCAAAAAAAATCCACATTCTCAATACAAATTCTATGCGTTGCATTTCCCGTAATGAATGCATTATTCCCAAAAAAAACATTAACTCTAAATGCATTCATTTTCTATACGTTAATTTCCTATAAGAAAAAAAGGAAACAAGACATTGCATTCATATGAGAAGTTCCGCATATGAGCAATGTCAAGTACATAGACGAAAGAGTTCAAGGTAATTTGTTATTGTTTATCATGTGGCGCATGCCTTTACACTTTCACGTAATATGATACACGATTGTCTTCGCCCGTTTTATGTTTATATGTTGTACATATGAAACCATGTGTGTGCGGAATTGTCTGTACGTAAGAACATGGGTTCATATGGGTTTGACGGCGAAGATGCACATTAGTTGGGAATTGTTTTGAATTTTATGTTTAAAGTGTGAAATGCAAGAAAATCATTGTGATTATGTTTTCTATGCTCTTTTTTGTATTTATAAATGCATTTAGGTTTAAAGTGGGAAATGCGAGTAAATCATTGTGGTAATGTATTCAATATGTTTTTTGTATTTATAAATGCATTACACCTCGGTCCTATAGGAAAAAAAAAATTTTTTTTTTTGTTAAAAAAAAATTTATTTTTTTATATTGTTTTTGTTTGCTGATATTACAAAATATTTATAAACGTTATTCTTAGGGTGTGTATGTTAATATATTTACATTTTCTATTTTGTTTTTTCTTATATTTGGGTAAAATATATGTATATATATATATATATATATATTTTTTTTTTTTGTTTATGGGCTTATATCTGTTGGTAGTGGTTTCTTTTTTAATCTATTATTTTTGACTAATATATTCTTGTTATTTTTGTTTATAAGGGTATTTACTCCTTGGTTTTCAATTACTTGAAATGGTCCTTCGTATGGACTGTCTAATTTGTTTGTTTTCTGTGTTTTGAGATATACCCAGTCACCAGGTATTATATTTAATGGGTTTATTTTAATGCTATTTGATTTGGCTCTTTTTGATTTTGATTCAATCAAGGTTTTATATGCGGTTTGTTGTGCATGATATAGTCAAGCTTTAAGTTCATTTAGGTAGTTGTCATAATCGTAAACGGGTTTTGAACTGTCGTAGTCACTCGCCAAACTAGCTAATCTTCCGAAGACTAGTTCAAAAGGTGAATAATTTGTTTCGCTATGGGATGTAGTGTTGTATGCGAAGGTGTAAAAGGGAATGTGGTTGTGCCATTCGTTGTCCTCACAGAAAGTTAGTAGGTATTCGTTTAATACTCTATGATTTCGTTCTAGCGAACCTAATGTTTCATGGTGGTATGGGGTTGATGTTTTATGTTCTATGTTCAAAGTTTTGCAAATGCTTTTGAATAGTTCGTTTACGTATTCAGTCCCTCTGTCGGTTTTAACTGTTTTAAAGTGACCGTATCTCAGGATTATGTTCTCGACTATTGTTTTTGCTACTACGTTGGCTTCTTTGGTAGGGATAGGTATGGCTTCTACAAATTTGGTTAGTTCGCATTGTGCTGTAAGTATATATCTGAACCCGTTAGAAATTCGCAATGGTCCGACTGTGTCAATGGCTATGATTTCGAATGGTGTAGATGGTGTATCGGTTATTGTTAGTTTTTCTTTAGTATGTAGTGTTATTTTGTTTTTATTGCAAGTGTTACATTGTTGTATTATAGTTTTAACCATTTTGTTCATATTTTTCCAGATGTACTTTTGTTTTAATTTTGCAATTGTCCTTTTTATGCCCGTGTGACCTCCGCACCTTGACTCATGATATTCGCTGATCAATCTTATTTGATCGGCTTTTTGTTCAACGTGTCTCGGGGGATTATATAATATTATTTGTATTTTAGTTTGCCTATTTTTTATTATTTTTGCATGCTTTTTATTATACATATCGATTAGTTCGTTTTTATTTATATATTTGAAAATTTCATCATTTTTAGATAGCGCTATCTTCGTGATATTATTTATTGATAGTTCTTGTATCAGTTTCTCCAAAACCTGACCTAAGTCTAAGGATGGATTATCACTGTACTTCACGATTATCATATTTTTATTTTTTATTATCGTTGTAGTTGGCAGACTGTTATTATTATCATTTTTATTGAGCTCAAATTTTAGTATTGGCAAATTTCTGATGTCCGAAATTGAAGTACCTTCCCACATATTGAGTTGATCAGGCTCGATGTTGGAGGTAGTTGTTGCCTTGTGTGTGGTCACAGGGTTTGTTGGTTTATTAGTTTTGCTACGAGTTATAACGTTTATTGTTGTAGGTATCATTTCTTTTAAGTTATTAGAATTTATTTTTATACGCGAAAGTGCATCTGCATTAGTATTTATTTTGCCTTGTTTATACACGATATCGAAATCATAGTCCATTAGGTCTAAGCGAATTCTGGTTAATTTAGGGGAGGGGTTGCGATTTACAAATAAGGATACTAAAGGTCGGTGGTCTGTGACGACTGTAAATTTCTTTCCATACAGGTAGGGGCGAAAATGGTCTATTCCCCAATATATTGCAAGGAGTTCTTTTTCTACTACTGATTTATTGAGTTCATGTTTTGTTAGAGATCTGCTGGCGTAGGATATCGGTAGATCTTCTCCGATGGTGCCTTGTGATAGAACGGCTCCTAGGGCGTAATCAGATGCATCTGTTGTTAGTATAAATTCTTTCTCTAGGTCGGGGTATTGTAGAATTGGTGGGGAGGTTATGGCGTTTTTTAGGGATTGGAAAGCTAGTTGGCATTTTTCGTTCCAGTCAAACTTTTTATTCTTCTTGAACAGGTCATTGAGAGGTTTTGCAATGGCTGCGAAATTTTGGACGAATCGTCTGTAGTAATTACAGAAGGCGACAAAACGTCTTACATCATCTGCGTTTTGTGGAGTTGGATAGTTGTTGACAGCTGCGCATTTCGTGGGATCGGCTGTTACGCCTTTGCTGGTGATTAGGTGTCCTAAGAAAACGACTTCGGATTGTACGAAATTACATTTTGAAGGGTTTAATTTGAGATTGTACCTACGGAGTCGTTCGAAAGTTCTTACGAGGTTTTGGTTGTGATGTTTTAAGGAACAACCAAAGACTATGATGTCGTCGATATATAGGAACGCGTTTGCATCTAATCCTGATAAAGCTATGGTTAACATGCGCTGAAAACTATTTGAGGATATTTTTAATCCGAAAGGCAATCTTTTGAATGGGTAATGTCCGTTGCTGGACGAAAATGCTGTCATGGGCCGTGATTCGTGGTCGAGTTCTATTTGATGGAATGAGCTCGTCATGTCGAGTGTAGAGAAGTATTTGGTTCTTCCTATGCGATCTAGTACATCGTCAAGACGAGTAAGGGGAAATTTGTCATTGACTAATTTTTTATTTAGTTGACGATAATCGACTACTAATCGCCATTTTTTTGTATCATCACTGGAATGTTTGGGGACTACTAACATTGGTGAATTGTATGGACTTGTAGATGGTTCTATCACATCTTTGTCAATCAGGTCTTTGACTTGGTTATTAATTTCGATAGTATGTGCATGAGGCATTCGATAATTTTTTATGTACACTGGAATATTATCAATTGTATTCAGAAGTTGCGTGTAAAAATTATTGCAGGTTAATTTTTCACCTTCTAAATGGAATATATCATGGTATTCTCTGTATATATTTTCTATTGTGGTTTTGGCCACCTCGTCTTTGGAGTTTATGTGTAGCAATTCTTTTAATTTGGGCCAACGATGATTTGCTTTTTTTTTGTTGCAGTGTAATACGTGGTACTTTGTTAGTGGTTTGATTTCTAACTGCAGGTTTTGTATAGTTTCTTCTTTGTCGGAAGTGTTGAGAATTCTAACGTGTTTGACGCCGTGTGCCGGGATAAGGGTATTACTTATAAAAATGTTTTCAGAAATGTGTTTTCCACAGATAAGGCTGTCTTCCTTGTTATCGATGTTTATTGGGTGGATTATTTCCGAGCGGGGTGGTATCCTTATATTGTATATCTTAGTCTCTAGAGGTAGTGAAATTAGATTGTTATCATATTTGAAAGAAAATAGCAAAGTTTCGTAGTCTATATTTGCATAATACTTATGTAGGAAATCTCTGCCTATTATACCACTTGTTCGGAGGGGAAAGCTTTTTTCTACTATTTGGAATTTGTGTAGAATTTTGGTTTCGGGTAGGTTTATTTGTAGGTTTGCGATGCCAAGTGTTTGAATGCTCTGTTCGGTTATTCCCGACAACCGACAGGATTCATGATTATTGATGCTTATATAGTCGAATAAATTTTTGCAAATAGAAATATCTGCACCTGAGTCCACCAAGAATGTGAGTTTTTGATTGTGAATTTGTACGACTATATGGTTTGATATGTCTTCATTGTAATTGGTTAGATTTATTTTGTATGTTTTGTTAGTATTCTCATTCCCCGATTGACCGGTTTTATTTACTGGTTGGTGTCTGGGGAGTTTTCGTTTCCCTGGTAATCCGCCAAGTATATTCTAGCATTGTTTCTTTGTCTTTGATTGTTTTCTCTTGCTTGTCCGAAGTTTCGGTTGTCCCTGCTGTTCGTTGGCTTGTTGTTATCATTGTTGTTATATCTGTTATTACGTTGGTTATTGTTATATATCTATGGTTTAATTGCCTATTGTTATATTGATAGCTATTTCTATTTCTAGATTCGTTATAATTATTCCCGTAGTTCATATTATGATTATTCCTATTGTAGTTTGTTCTGTTGTAATGAAGAATTTTGTTGTCTTTTGCTGTAGTTTCAGCTTGTTCAGCGATTTCTGTTGCCTCTCTGAATGTGCGTACTCTGCTTGCTTCAATTGTTTGTACAATGTTTCTATTAGTAATTCCGTTCTTGAAAGTATTGAATGCGAGGGTGTCATTTGTTTGTTTCAGTATATCTCTATGTTGTTCGCCTACTTGTTCAATTCGTACTAATGTTAGTTCTGCAATAAGGTTTTCTATCGTTTCTGCGAATTGGGATATGGAGTGCTGGTTTTGGGTGCAACTAGATAATTTTTGTACTATATTGCTAGAGGTATGTTTGGATTTATAAATGGAAGTAAGTTTAGCTTCAAGATCGGTTATAGTTTTTGGTGGTTCAATGGAGTTTAGTTTATTTCTGGCCGTTGATGATAGTTTCGTGTTTAGTACAAGTTGTAGAAAATCAGATTTCTGTTCAAGTGGAATTGATTTTTCGATGATTTTCACTACGGTTAGGAACCTGTGTAAATCACTAGGTTTGTCTAGAAACTCTGTTATGGACTTTAAGCCACTGAAAATGTCCGTAGTTGCCATTGTTTCTGTTGTCTCTATGTTCTCTCGTTTGTCGGATATGAGTTTAATAATATTTTGATAATAAGTCTTGAATTTTTTCTTAGGTTCTAGTTTGTCTTGTTCACTTAAATGCTTGATTTCAATTTCAAAAAGAGTTTTTAATGTATCTAATTTTAGAAGAGTATTCAGCAGATAAGTTTCGCTGTAAGATCGGTTAGCGTTCTTTTTGAAATTTTCGAAAATTTTTATTAATGTGGACAACTGGGTACTCTTAAACATTGTTTGTTTTGTCAACCTCTTTTACTATGGTTTTCTTAATGAATCGTTTGGACAACAGATATAGCCCAAAAAGCAAAAACATGACAATTATGACAATAATAATGTATGTAGCAAGTTGGTTTGCAGAGTACTGATTCGATGCGTTTGAAGCTTGATTTGCAAGGACTATAGTCTCTTTTATGTTGGAATCTGCGATACCCATTATATCAAGTTAAAATTCGAATTTGTAAAAGGAAATGATTTTAATGTTTTGTAAGTTTTCGAGACTGAATGTGTTTTTATTATTGTAGGATTTGAAATTACGTTATATTTTGTTGAATTTGGAAATTATATTATTGTGGAATTTGGAAATTACAAGAAATTTTTATTTTTTCCTAAGTGTTTTGATCTGCTTCCTTATTTGTGCTTTTTCTGTCTTGTTGCCAGTGGTGTGGTATTGTACGTATAATTCAGCAATTGCTTTGCGTCGTTTGAATGCTTTTCCGCCGCGTTTCTTCTTTGGTTTTTCTTCGATGTGTTGCACTGGTTCTCGTGTAAGTTTGCCTTGCCGTTGCCAGTATTTCTCGATAGATAATGGTTGTGGTCCTGGTTTTATCAGTTTTTCTGTTGGAATTTTTGTGTTGCTAGTATCGCAAGTATTTTTACTTTTGGCCGCACTTGGGTGGTATGCTGGTATATTCGTCTGTACAGGTCCAGGAACGTATTCCTCTTCTTTGGCTCTGGTCGGGCTTAAAGCTTCCCATATCGTTAAAAATCCGTCGAAGTCCATTTGTATCTGTTGCACTAGAAGAAAGTGGCAGGATCGCCATGTTGTATTATAAGCCGGACGGCTATCCTATATTGAAAAGAACTGTATTCAGTAATATTCACCTAGTGATTGTATAGCGTCTAGGTAACGCATATAGGATAGGCGATTGGGCCTGAGTATGACTTTTTCTTAATTTGAGAAGAAAGGAGAACACTCCGGATTAACGTCTCAAGAAGAAGTGGTTTATTTCCAAATTGACTTATCCTATTTATACAAATTTCTCAAAGTCTTACTTACAAATACATATTCGATTTTTTAACATACTTCAAACATATTTTGTTTGCTCTAGCAAAAATATTTGCACATACAATTTCTTATTCTAAATATTCTATATCAAAAATCTATGCAAAAAAAATCCACATTCTCAATACAAATTCTATGCGTTGCATTTCCCGTAATGAATGCATTATTCCCAAAAAAAAACATTAACTCTAAATGCATTCATTTTCTATACGTTAATTTCCTATAAGAAAAAAAGGAAACAAGACATTGCATTCATATGAGAAGTTCCGCATATGAGCAATGTCAAGTACATAGACGAAAGAGTTCAAGGTAATTTGTTATTGTTTATCATGTGGCGCATGCCTTTACACTTTCACGTAATATGATACACGATTGTCTTCGCCCGTTGTATGTTTATATGTTGTACGTATGAAACCATGTGTGTGCGGAATTGTCTGTACGTAAGAACATGGGTTCATATGGGTTTAACGGCGAAGATGCACATTAGTTGGGAATTGTTTTGAATTTTATGTTCAAAGTGTGAAATGCAAGAAAATCATTGTGATTATGTTTTCTATGCTTTTTTTAGGGTTTTGTACTAAAATACAAAACCCTATTGCAATCACGACCTGTGTCCGTCTGTCCGTCTGTCCGTCCGTCCGTCCGTCCGTCTGTATGTCACAGCACTTTTTCTCCGAAACTATAGAGGCTACAGCGATGAAACTTTGTAGAAAGGTCAGAAGTGGTGACCTCTTGAAAGTTCGAGGGTGGAAAAATTTTTCAAAGGCGTTTAAGGGGGGTCTCCCCATATAAGGGGGTGACCCTTCAAAAAAAAATTTTCACCATTGGTAGTCGAGTAGGGTGTCATTGGAAAGGTCTCAATGAGATCTTTTCAAAACAAGTCTTAAAATTGTCTTATAAGTACCGAGGGGGGCAGGGGAAGGGGAAATGTACGAACTTTTCGCGTACCCCCCCCTCGCGATTGGACACCTTCCATCCGAAAAATCTGAAAAAAATCATGAATGTAGGCCTTAATGAGTACAACAACAACAAATACATGAGAAGTCGAAATTCACTCAACTTTGTTAGTAATAGTATGATTTATCGATTTTGTGTTTTCTTGAATAAAATCTAAACGGTACCCTTAAACTCAATAAAATTTAGCAAAAAGATGACTATTTATAAGATTGATCTTTTCGGAAAGTTTCATAAAGATCGAATAGTATTTACCGAAGTTATAGCGATTTGAATTTTCGTGTATTACTATGGAGCAATATGCCCTGTATTACTATGGAAACATATTGCTATGGAGCCATATGCGCTTTTTACCGACTTAGACACTACAGCTTTGCTAGAATTTGCATGAAAATTTCAGGAGTGGTAGGTATCATGAAGATGAGTACATACAATTGAAACAAGTCGAAGAGGCAGGAGAGAGCTCCTAGCAAAAGGGCTTTGTAACCATTCTAGGAGTCGAAAAAATAGGCCATGAATCGATGATTACAGTACAGAGGAGTGGCCCCTGAAAAAAAATTTCATGAAAGGTAGCCGATATGAGTATCAACTGAAAGTTCTCTATGAGAGCTTTTCAAAACAGTTCTTAAACTGACAGTTTTTGCATCAGTGGGAGCACAGGGGGGGAAATACATGAAAAATGTGTTTCCTCCCTCGCGAATGGACACCAGTGATCAAAGGAGATATTTATGGGTATAACTATAACAAATACCTCAGAAGTCAAAATTCGTTCAACTTTGTTAATAATAGTATGATCCTCGAATTTCACATTTTCTCCAATTAAATCGTCTTTGAAATGTTTCTTGATTTTATTCGTTGCTGGTTACTGCATTTTGTAAGTTGAGTACAAAACCCTTCTGACATGAGCATAGGTCTGTCTACCCAACTTGTTTGTATTTATAAATGCATTTAGGTTTAAAGTGGGAAATGCGAGTAAATCATTGTGGTAATGTATTCAATATGTTTTTTGTATTTATAAATGCATTACAGACTATTTATAAGATTAATCTGTCCTGAAAGTTTCATAAAGCTCGGATGGTATTTAATGTAGCTATAGCGATTTAAAGTTTCCTGTATTACTATGGAACAATATGCGCTGTATTACTAGGAAACGTATGGCTATGCAACAATATGCGCTTTTTACCGACACAGACACTACAGCTTTGCTAGGATTTGCATGAAAATTTCAGGAATGATAGGTATCATGAATATCTTTGAGAATTGGTTCAGCTAGTGGTATCAATAATCGTAAAACAGAATGGTGGCTGTTTTAAATGAGAAGATTGAATAATTTTGAGTTATTTGTCCCCAACTTAACGGTTTCAGGAGCATGCTTTTAACACTTGATTCAATTTGATGAATGACTGAAGATGAGTCCCTACAATTAATACTCATAAGCAAAACAAGTCAAGGAGGTAGGAGAGAGCTCCTAGCAAAAGGGCATTGTAATCATTCAAGGATTCGAAAAAATTGGCCATGAATCGATGATCACAGTAAAGGGGAGTGGCCCCTGAAAAAAGCATTTCATCAAAGATAGCCGATTTGAGTGTCAAATGAAAATTCTTTATAAGAGCTTTTCAAAACAGTTCATAGACTGACAGTTTTTTCTTCAGAGGGAGCACAGGGGGGGGAAATACTCGAAAAATGTGATCTAAAATATATGAAAAAATTATCAAGGGATATATTTATGAGTATAACAATAACATATACCTCAGAAGTCAAAATTCATTCAATTTTATTAATAATAGCATGATTTTCGAATTTCACATTTTCATCATCTTTGACATGTTTCTTGATTTTATTCGTTGCTGGTGACTGCATTTTGTAAGTTGAGTGCAAAACCCTTCTGACATGAGCGTAGGTTTGTCTACCCAACTTGTTTTGAATTGCTTGTTGCAATCTGGTTACTTGCTGGCAGTACAGAGCCGAGTTGAGTGTTTGACCAGGTTCTAGCACCTCATGATAAACGATTCCGTTCCAATCTGCCCATACACACAGCATTACCTTATTTGGTGTCAATCCTGGCTTTGAAGTCGTTTGTGATCATTTACCTTTTTTTTTAGACCATGATCGTTCTCGTATCTTACCCATTTTTCATCGCCCGTAACGATTTGCTTCAAAAATGGCTCGATTTCGTTACGTTTTATTAGTATTTTGCAAATGGAAATTCAGTCGATCGAATTTTTTTGTGTTAATTCATGCGGCACCCAAACATCGAGCTTCTTTATGTATTCAGCCTTACGCAAATGGTTTCAACTGTTTGATGATGGATATTTAGTTCCTTGGCAATGTCATGGCTGCTTATGTGTTGGTCTTCTCCAATATTTTGTAAGATTTCATCGACGTTTTCAGTGATTGGTCGAATTGTGCGAGGTGCAACTTTGATATCAAAATTTCCAGAACAAGAGCGAGCGAACCATCTCTTGGCTGTGGCTTTTGATAAAGTATCTTGACCGCAGACACCACCAATTAGTTCATGAGCCTGCGATGCATTCTCACCTTGATGGTAGTGATCTTGTAAAATATAACGATTCTCCAGAGATTTCATTCATTTTTAAATGAATACAACTTTTGACACGAATGACGAAATACAAAACTGTCCGTATGAAAATTATAGACTGGATTGTCACCTTTCAAACGCATGTCAGTTTGACTCAATCTGATTAGTGTTGACTGGTGTATGACAACGAACACCATCTAGTGACAAAAGGCTCAATATTTTAGATTATCCAATATATATATATATATATATATATATATATATATATATATATATATATATATGTATATATATATATATATATATATATATATATATATATATATATATACAATATATGAATAAATGTATATATATATATATATATATATATATATATATATATATATATATATGTATATATATATATATATATATATATATATGTATATATATATATATATATATATATATATATACAATTTATGTATAAATGTGTGTATATATATATATATATATATATATATATATATATATATATATATATATATATATATATATATATATATATATACAATATATGTATAAATGTGTATATATATGTATATATGTATATATGTATATATATATATGTATATATATATATATATATATATATATATATATACAATATATGTATAAATGTATATATATATATATATATATATATATATATATATATATATATATATATATATATATATGCACAATATATGTATAAATGTATATATATATATATATATATATATATATATATATATATATATATATATATATATATACAATATATGTATAAATGTATATATATATATATATATATATATATATATATATATATATATATATATATATATATATATATATATATATATATATATATATATATATATTTACACATATACACGTATTTATATAGGCATATCACCGAATAAGTTTACTACCCCAGAAAAAAAAGTGCGGCCATTTTAGACGAAAATTCGTGATTCCTGTTTCCACCAAAGTATTGCTCGAATTTGGACTAAATTTGTTATATTCATTGAACTTCGTCATTACGTCCACAATAACAAATCCAAAGTCTTACCGTTTGAAAAAAAAACATGGCGGCACTTCAAAATCGGAGAGCGGCTGGTTTAAATTCGAAACTTCAAAGGGATGTAAAAGCCACCATTAACGTTGATGTAGAGAGTGGCCATTTATAATGATTGTGTTATATTTTTTGATCATCCATACCAAAATTTCAAAATGATGGCGGTTGAAATATTATATTTTTAGATTTTGGTGGTCGTCTAGTGGCCATGTTTTTCAGTGGAATTTGATAAAACTTGAGATTATGGATTATTGAAATTGTTTATTAACATATATTCTGGAAAAAATTATCAAATTCAAATGAGGAATAAAATAGTCCAAATTTAGAACTTAATACTTTTAGCTACCATCTGCAATAAAAATTGAAGCGCTTAGCCCTGTCCAGAGTAAAACTCTGATTTGAACGGGATTTAGCTGTCATTGCTGGGACTTTAATACAGGTATTTTTGAACAAATCCAAAATCAAACGCTTGAATTCAAAATGTTGACTCCAAAAGGCTAGAAAGTAAGCTGACTTTGTTATCTTAGAAGCATCTCAGGTGTTGAATATACGAGCACTCGTATTTTCATGGAAAAATTTGGAATAGCATACGTTGGAAGCATTTATACAATAAAACATTTTGCTTAGACTGTATTTTACTTTCAAAACGGTGTCCAATCAAATGATTATTTGCTCTTTCAAATGAAGGGTATCTATAATGAATTCACCTTTTCCGTTGATGGTGCCAACGGGATTTTGTAAATTATTTAATTGACCTCGTCGAATTCATGCATTTTAAATTAACTCGCTATCTGTTCTTCAAATTTAAACTCCCCTATTTATTTTATGCCGAAGACTATTTCTCTAGGGTCATGTAAAAAAAGCTTTTTTTACAATACTCCATTGAAATTGATACCATTTGTCTATGCAACCTTCCTTCCGTCAGTGCGTCACAACAAATTTTCTCAGGAACTATGAAAGCTAGAGACATCAGATCTTGTGAGTAGCCTATTATAAGTTTCTAGTTGATGTCAGTTTGTTAGCCCGGAAAAATGCTTAGGAACTTAAAATAAGGTATCCCCATATAAGGATCTGACCACCTAACATTGAAAAGTCTTGTTAAGATCTCTAAATAATCGTTTTTAAAATTGCAATATCGATAACGAAGTAGGCAGGGGGAGCAGAAGTGCACAAAAAAATGGTGTTTCCCCTCGCAATTGGACAGCTATGGGCTGAAAAATCATGGAGGCAGTTGTATACAAGTATAGCAACGACAAATATCTTACAATTCGAAATTTGCTAAGCTCTGTTTGTAATAGTGAGATTTTTTAAGAGGGTTTTGCAAAATAATTCCACAAAACCCTACTGAAATCGCGACCTGCCCGTCCGTCTGTCCTGTGTCACAGCAAATTTTTTCGCAAACTATTTAAACTAGAAATATTAAATTTTGTATGTAAGTGTAAAGTGGTTCTCTCTTCAAATTCCAGCTACAAAATTATTATAAGGTTTTTGAGGAGGGTCTCCCCATATAGGGGAGTTGATGTGGGAATCAAATGAAAGGTCTTGTTGAGAACCTTTCAAAACAGGTCTTAAACTGACATTTTTTTACTTCGAGGGGCACACTGGGCGGGGAAATACAGTAAAAATGTGTGTCCCCCTCGCGATTGGACACATGGTATCCGAAAAATCTGAAAAAAATTACGGAGGTGGATGTTTATGAGTACAACAACAACAAATACCTTAGAAGTCAAAATTCGATCAACTTGATTAATAATACTCCTAGTAACATATGATCTTTCAATTTCATATTTGCCCCAATAGTACAGTAAATATAGCACGAAAAAATAGGTTTGGTCTAAGAAATGACCTACTGGGATTTGACTTGATAAATCGATAGGGGGGCATAAAAGAAACTTAACTTCAGATTTCCGAAGTGATCCCCCCCCCCCCCCCCCAGCTTTTGAGAAAATCCAAAAACATTTTAAAACGCGTTTTTCTCGGAATCTATGGGTTTTAGAGAAAAGTTTATTTAACAAAAAATGTTCAGGACACTGTTATCTAAATTTTATCTCATTGGAGCAAAGTCGTCCGACTTAAAATACAAAAAGTAGGTGGCGCTAAAGTATCAAAAAAGTGGTTTTTTGGCATTTTCAATAATAAAAAATTATTTTTTTATAATAATGTATATAAGAAAGTTGTTCGTCATAAAATTATCTACAATTTTTGTTTAAACAAATTTTTTGTAAAATTTACCGTTAACGAGCTGGAGCTTGCCAAAGTCTAAAAGTCGTACGTTTATGTGCCGCGCCGATAAAAAAATGAATGGAATACACGCATCGGCGCGGCACATAAATGTACGACTTTTACACTTTGGCAAGCTCCAGCTCGTTAACGGTAAGTTTTACAAAAAATTTGTTTAAACTTTCCCATTTACATTATTATAAAAAAAATAATTTTTTATTATTGAAAATGCCAAAAAACACTTTTTTGATACTTTAGCGCCACCTACTTTTTGTATTTTAAGTCGGACGACTTTGCTCCAATGAGATAAAATTTAGATAACAGTGTCCTGAACATTTTTTGTTAAATAAACTTTTCTCTAAAACCCATAGATTCCGAGAAAAACGCGTTTTAAAATGTTTTTGGATTTTATCAAAAGCTGGGGAACAAAATGGGGACCGTTGAAAATGGAGAAACAATGAGTTTTCTTTTAAATGTACACATCTCTTTGACATGTTTCTTGACTTTATTTGTTGCTGGTGACCGTATTTCGGAGAGGTTGAGTACAAAACCCTTCTGACATGACTGTATGTCTGTTTACCCAACTTGTTTCATATATGTTCACGTATAACTTTTAAACGGAAATAGATAGGGGAGTCCTGTTTTGAGCAAATGATACGTCTTTCTCATTGTTAGGTCCTATTCAAAGGATGAGAAATTCAAGTAACGGTAAAGGGCTCATACCGTAAAAACTAAAAAATCTCATACTTTCACCCCGATTTTCTGCATAACTGATCGAAGCGTGTATGGATTTTGATTGTAGAGGTTTCAAATGAAGGACAACATATTGATCTAAAATGTTTTGGTACAGAATTGTAATCCTTACAAGGACTCTGTACATATCAACAGTTCAATTTGATACATTGATGTCGAGAAATTGAATTTAAATGATCTTTTGTATGAAAAGTGCCAATTATTTGGCACTCTTCAAGTATTTGATGGAGATATCGAGTCCTACGGTGACTGGTGATAAAAATAATCATTATCCATAGTTTTCTGCATAAACTATACGCTTTAACCAATCATTTCTACTAGGATTAACTACTGAATTAATTTTAAATGCAGCATAAACACAATTCAACAATATTTAGATGGAAAATTTTAGGATGCTTTTCTCTTCCGCCATCATTCTTTGCTAACTGATGAACTTAGTAAAGGATCCTTCTTATATCGTTTGACGTAACAGTTACACATAAGATTTGCAAAATTCCCCGTAGAAATAATAAGGATTGAGTGATTGCAAATTATACGTAGAGTTGATTCGTTACTTTTCAGTTAATATTATACATTATATGCCCGGAAATCTAAAACTAGTGATTTCCATACTAAATACCAGCGAGACCTAAATAGACGATAGTTTTCCTTCTATAACTGGTCATAACTTTAAAGATGGACATGAAAATGCATAATCGAGTTTTCATTGAGCTGTAGGGTATAATTTTCATGAATTATGTGCCATAGTTAACTGAAAACGAAGGCGATGGGCATTGAATAAACGTGAACAAGTAATATGGATAATATTGATTGCGGAGTTAAGTTTCTGCTTATATATATATATATATATATATATATATATATATATATATATATATATATATTTATATATATATCTATATATATATATATACATATATATATATATATATATATATATATATATATATATATATATATTTATAGACATATATATATATATATATATATATATATATATATATCTACACATATACAAAGTTGTATAAATATATATATATATATATATATATATATATATATATATATATATATATATATATATATATATATATATATTTATATATATATATATATATATATATATATATATATATATATATATGTATATATGCATAAATATATATACATATATACATATATATATAAATATATATATATATATATACATATATATATATATATATATATATATAAATATATATATATATATATATGTATATATGCATAAATATATATACATATATACATATATATATATATATATATATATATATAGATATATATATATATATATATATATTTTTTTTTTTGTGGTAGGGAGGTGAAGACATTTATGCCCGCCGAGTCTGGCAGTGTGGGACTCCCATGGAGGATACCTTTGGACTACCCACTAAACACCTCCCCTGTCAATCTGAGAACCTAGCCTGGAACCGTTTGACACATTACTTCGGGCCAGGTCTCGTTTTGTTACGCCGTGGGGCACCTTCAAGCTGGGGAGTCCCTTTCCTAGCGGGAGGGGAGGGGGGAAGAGGAATTGCCAGAAGAGTGATCCCCCAGCCCCAGTGCCTCCGGCTGTTGTGCCACCTGGTTCCATTTGTCAACCGATTCGAGCATCACCGCAACTATATTATCCGGGGTGAGCTCTCCCGTCTCCCTGTAGAGTTCCCTTCGCAGCCTGGCCCATTTGGTACACGCAAAAAATGTGTGACAGGCATTGTCCTCCTCTCCTGGGCAAAACCGACAATCGGGAGACCGTGACTTGCCGATCTTGTGCAGGTAAGACTGAAAACACCCGTGCCCGCTCAAAAGCTGGGTCAGATAGAAGTCAGTCTCACCATGCCTTCGATTTAGCCACGGTCTCACATCCGGGATGAGGCGCGCAGTCCACCTTCCCTTCGTGCAATTCCTCCAAGACTGCTGCCAATCGTTGAGCGAGCGTTGTCTCTCCTCGCGGATAACGATCTCCCTCGCATCCTCGTTTCGGCGCAGGTAAATAGCGCGGCGCTCTCTAGCAAGGAGGGCAACAGGTATCACGCCTGCAATCACTCTCACCGCCGAGTCGGAGACTGTTGGATACGAAGATGCAATTCTCAGTGCTCCTCTTCTCTGTACCTGTGCCAATCGTTTTCGGTATACCTCCTTGCTGAGAGCGTCGCCCCATACCTCTGCTCCGTACAGTAGCACTGACCCTACAGCACTCATCAAGAGGCGTCTTCTTGATGGACTGGGTCCCCCTACGTTGGCCATAAGTCGACTCAGGGCCGATATTCCCGAAGCAGCCTTCTCAGCCGTTGCCCTGATTTGCTCAGCGAAACTCATCTTCGAGTCGATCAGTAGCCCCAGGTATATATTGGATAGTCTAATAGTATTGAGCCTTTTTTGTCACTAGATAATGTTCGTTGCCATATATCGGGCAATACTAATCAGATTGTGTAAAACTGACACGCGTTTGAAAGGTGACATTCCAATCTACAATTTTTAGGGCTTTGTAAAATAATTTTACAAAACCCTACTAGTTTCGCGACCAGTCTGTCCGTCTGTCCGTCCGTCCGTCCGTGTGTCACAGCAGTTTTTCTCGGAAACTACTTAAGCTAGAAACATCAAATTTTGTGTGTAGGTGTAAAGTAGTGATCTCTTTAAATTGCAACTACAAAAAAATTTTATAAGGTATTTAAGGGGGGTCTCCCCATATAGGGGAGTGTACCCCCGAAAAAAAAATTTCATTGAAGGTAGCCGATATGGGTATCAAATGAAAGGTCTTGATGAGAACTTTTCAAAACAGGTCTTAGTTTGGCAAAGTTTTCTTCGAGGGGCGCACAGGGAGGGGAAATACACGAAAAATTTGTGTCCCCCCCCTCGCGATTGGACACCTGTGATCCGAAAAATCTGAAAAAAATCAGGAATGTAGGCCTTGGTGAGTACAACAACAACAAATACGTGAGAAGTCGCAATTCACTCAACTTTGTTAGTAATAGTATGATTTATCGATTTTATGTTTTCTTGAATAAAATCTTAACAGTACCCTTAAATTCAATGAAATTCAGTACTTAGATGACTATTTATAAGATTGATCTATCCTGAAAGTTTCATAAAGATTGAATCATATTTAGCGATGTTATAGCGGTTTGAATTTTCCTGTATTACTATGGAACAATATGCGCTGCATTTATTACTATGGCAACATATGGCTATGGAACAACATGCGCTTTTTACCGACTCAGACACTACAGTTTTGCTAGGATTTGCATGAAAATTTCAGGAATGATAGGTGTCATGAATATCTTTGAGAATCGGTTCAGCTAGTGGTATCAGTAATCATAAAACAAAATAGTGGCTGTTTTAAATGCGAAAATTGAATAATTTTGAGTTATTTTTTCCCAACTTCAACGTTTAAGGTGCATGCTTTGAAACTTGATTCAATTTAATGAATGACTGAAGATGAGTACCTACACTTAATACTCATAAGTGAAACAAGGCAAGGAGGCGGGAGAGAGCTCCTAGCAAAAGGGCTTTGTAACCATTCTACGATTCGAAAAAATTGGCCATGAATCGATGATACCAGTACAGGAGAGTGGCCCCTGAAAAAAAAATTCATCAAACGTAGCCGATATGGGTATGAAATAAAAGTTTTCATGGGAGCTTTTCAAAACAGTTGTTAAACTGTCAGTTTTTGCTTCAGTGGGGACACAGGGGGGAAATACATGAAAAATGTGTTTCCTCCGTCGCGGATGGACATCTGAAATAATTATCAAGGGAGATATTTATGAGTATAACAGTACTAAAAACATGAGAAGTCGAAATTCGTTCAACTTTGTTAATAGTAGTATGATCTTCGAATTTCATATTTTCTCAAATAAAATCGTCTTTGACATGTTTCTTGATTTGATTCGATCTGGTGATTGCATTTTGTAAATTGAATTCAAAACCCTTCTGACATGAGCGTAGGTCTGTTTACCCAACTTGTTATATAGACAGTTTTGTATTTCATCATTCGTCTTTCGAAACATTTGCGTAAGGCTGGATACATAAAGAAACTCGACGTTTGTGTGCCGGATTAACTAACACAAAAGAAATTCGATCGACCGAATTTCCATTTGCAAAATACTAATAAAACGTAACGAAATCGAGCCATTTTTGAAGCAAATCGTTACGGGCGATGAAAAATGGGTAAGATACGAGAATGTCATTTGAAAATGATCATGGTCAAAAAAAAAAGGTAAATGATCACAAACGACCTCAAAGCCAGGATTGACACCAAATAAGGTAATGCTGTATGTATGGGCAGATTGGAACGGAATTGTTTATCATGATGTGCTGGAACCTAGTCAAACTCAGCTCTGTACTGTCAGCAATTAACCAGATTGCAACAAGCGATTCAAAAAAAACCGGCTAGAATTGATCAATAGACAGGGCGTGATCTTCCATCGTGACAATGCCAGACCACACACATCTTTGATGACCCGGCAAAAATTGACAGAGCTTGCCCTGGGAATTTTTGATGTATCCACCGTATAGTCCAGACCTGGCATCATCAGACTACCATTTCCTTCCTTTCTGCAAAACTTCCCCAAGGAAAAAAAATTCACCTCATAAGGGGACTGTGAAAATCACTTCGCCAAGTTTTTCGCCGATAAACTACCGAAGTTCTACACGGATATTATAATGGTTCTGCCCAAAGAGTGGCAGAAGATCATAGATAATAATGGACAATACTTATTTACATAAAATCCATTTTAAATAAAAGATATATATATATATATATATATATATATATATATATATATATATATATATATATATATATATATATATATATATATAAATACACATATATATATATATATATATATATATAAATATATATATATATATATTTATACACATATGTATACACGTACATATATATACATACATACATATATATATATATATATATATATATATATATATATATATATAGATATATATATGTGTATATATATATATACATATATATATGTTTGTGTGTGTGTGTGTGTGTGTGTCGATGTGGGTGGTGTGTGTGAGTATACATAGGATATAACGATATTTGTGCCAGGAGGCCGCAATTTCCCTTTGATTTTCGGCAAATTTTGAGAAATATTTAGGCTAGTTTTGTTAATCATTCAAATTGGTTTAGCAAAAATAAAATAGAGGATGTTTTAGATGAAAACCAGTGATTTCTGTTCTGACTAATGTGTAGCAATGGCAAGGCTCACTGCTGGCAAGACAAAGTGGACAATGTAAACAAGAATCCGTGGAGCCTTGGCTACAAGCTAGTTATACGGAAGCTTGCTGCCCTTGAGAAGCCCTGTATACATGATGCAGAAAAGATGGATGAGATAGTGCGGGGACTCTTACCCGCCCATCTCGTCTGTGCTGACGCTGTCCATAATGAAACAGTTGTCGAGTGTCCACTCTTCACACAGCTGGAACTGGAGGAGGCAGTTCTCTCATTGAAAGCGAGGAAGGCTCCAGGCCCAGATGGTGTTCCAGCTGAGGTGTTGCGGCTTGTCTATCACCATTGTTCTGACTTGCTGCGCAGCACATTCAATGCTTGCCTACGGGACGGAGTTTTCCCGGTGCGATAGAAGGTGGTGCAGCTCGTGCTGATCAGCAAAGGGAAGAGAAATCCCGAATCACATGCATGCTAGACACGGCTGGGAATGTGCTAGAGAAACTCATCAAGGGAATACTCACTGACGTGATTCGTGCTGCTAGGGACCCATCTCTTCGGCAGTACCGCTTTCGAGCAGGATGTTCTACTATCGATCCGATCGCAGAGGTGGTGAGCGCGGTCCAAAATGCAGAGGCACATAGTCACACCAAGCGACTGATCACCCTGTTGGTGGCACTCAACATCAGGAATGCCTTCAGCTCCACTAGATATTCTGGATACGCTGGAAACCCCTTTTCAAGTTCCAGAATATCTAATGCGGATTTTGGGGGACTACCTAAAAGACCGCAGCCTGCGCTACGATACAACACAGGGCCAACGAAGGATGGAAATTACATCGGGTGTTGCCCAGGGATCTATCCTTGGCCCAGACCTTTCGAACATGTTTATCGACGGGCTACTGAGACTGAAAATACCAGATGAGTCTTCCTTGATCGGCTATGCGGATGATGTTACGGCTCTGGTCGCTAGACGCACTGCTGAACAGGCGCAACTTAGGCTAGGTATGCTAATGCACCGAGTGAGAGACTGAACGACCGCTTGCGGGGTCAGTTTAGCACCGGAGAAAACTGAAGTGGTCATCTTGACAAAAAAGAGAATCCCTAGAGTAACGATGATCAGTATTGGAGACATACAAGCCGAATCGAAGCCAGCGGTGAAGTACCTGGGGCTATGGATCAACCCGAAGATGAATTTCGCTGAGCAAATCAGGGCGACGGCTGAGAAGGCTGCTTCAGGAGTATCGGCTCTGAGTCGACTTATGGCCAACGTAGGGGGACCCAGCCCATCAAGAAGACGCCTCTTGATGAGTGCTGTAGGGTCAGTGCTACTGCACGGGGCAAAGGTATGGGCGATGTTCTCAGTAAGGAGGTTTACCGAAAACGCATGGCACAGATACAGAGAAGAGGAGCACTGAGGATTGCATCTTCGTACCCAACAGTCTCTGACTCGGCAATGAGAGTCATTGCGGGCGTGATACCTGTTGCCCTCCTTGCTAGCGAGCGCCACTCTATTTATCTGCGTCGAAACCAGGGTGTAAGGGAGATGATTTTCTGCGAAGAGAGACAGCGCTCACTCAACGATTGGCAGCAGTCTTGGGTGAATTGCACGAAGGGAAGGTGAACTGCACACCTCAGCCCGGATGTGAGACCGTGGCTAAATCGAAGGCATGGTGAGGCTGACTTCTATCTGACCCAGCTTTTGAGCGGGCATGGGTGTTATCAGTCTTACCTGCACAAGATTGGTAAATCACGGTACCCGATTGTCGGCTTTCCCCATGAGGAGGAGGACAATGCCTGCCACACATATTTTGCGTACACAAAATGGGACAAGCTGCGAAGAGCCCTCTACAGGGAGACGTTTGAGCTCACCCCGTATAATATAGTCGTGGTGATGCTCGAATCGGTTGACAAATGGAACCAGGTCGCACATTATGTTCGGCCAGTCCTAAAAGATAAAAGGGACTCACAGCAGCTGAGGATGTTGGGGCTGGGGGATCAGTTGTCGGGCACTTCCTCTTCCCCTCTCTCCTCGCGTTTGCTTCCTCACTCGCCTCGCCCCCAGCTTGAAGACGCCTGACGGCGTAACAAAACGAGACCTGGCCCGAAGTAATTTGTCAAACGGTTCCAGGCTAGGTCGTCAGGTTGACAGGGGAGGTGTTTATTGTTTTTAATAAAATCATGATATATATATATATATATATATATATATATATATATATATATATATATATATATATATATATATATATATATATATATATATTTGTTTATTTAACATCCGCAGGCCAGTTCGATTTTTTCTTGCATAGCCATCGGGCCTTGCTTCTTTAAGAGAGCAGATGAGTTTTGATTCCTTTGAATCACCTTTAGTAGTATGAATGTCTTTTAGAATTTGTTACATGAGTGACATCAGCAATTGTAAAACAAATTGCGGCTGTTTTAAATGAAAAATTCTGGAAATTTGTATAATTTTTCCTCATTTTCAACATTTTAAGTTCATGCTTTGAACTGAAAACAAATATCCTGGAAATCAAAATTCACTCAACTTTGATAAGTACAATAATAGGATTTATAAACATAACATTTTTCCCAATAAATTCAAACACCTATCAAATTCTTGGAAATTATTTAGATATTCTAGATAGATTTTGATATTCTAATCAAAAACTCTTACACCCTGTGAGTTTCAATAAAATCTAATCGTATTTATGGAAGCTATAGCCGTTTGGGATGATAACAAAACAATGTACGGTTTTTCTAGCATTCGGACTTTCCATCAAACCAGACCCTACATATGCCATTGATTAGATTCTTTCCAATTTTTCAGACAAAATCAATAGCAAGGATGCCTTTAAGATTTAATTCACTCAAATGGTTCTTAGGACATAGCATTGCTACAAAATGGCAGCAGATTTTTTTTTTTTTTGTTTTTGTGGTAGAAATTTTGAGAAATATTTAGGCTAGTTTTGTTAATCATTCAAATTGGTTTAGCAAAAATAAAATAGAGGATGTTTTAGATGAAAACCAGTGATTTCTGTTCTGACTAATGTGTAGCAATGGCAAGGCTCACTGCTGGCAAGACAAAGTGGACAATGTAAACAAGAATCCGTGGAGCCTTGGCTACAAGCTAGTTATACGGAAGCTTGCTGCCCTTGAGAAGCCTTGTATACATGATGCAGAAAAGATGGATGAGATAGTGCGGGGACTCTTACCCGCCCATCTCGTCTGTGCTGACGCTGTCCATAATGAAACAGTTGTCGAGTGTCCACTCTTCACACAGCTGGAACTGGAGGAGGCAGTTCTCTCATTGAAAGCGAGGAAGGCTCCAGGCCCAGATGGTGTTCCAGCTGAGGTGTTGCGGCTTGTCTATCACCATTGTTCTGACTTGCTGCGCAGCACATTCAATGCTTGCCTACGGGACGGAGTTTTCCCGGTGCGATAGAAGGTGGTGCAGCTCGTGCTGATCAGCAAAGGGAAGAGAAATCCCGAATCACATGCATGCTAGACACGGCTGGGAATGTGCTAGAGAAACTCATCAAGGGAATACTCACTGACGTGATTCGTGCTGCTGGGGACCCATCTCTTCGGCAGTACCGCTTTTGAGCAGGATGTTCTACTATCGATCCGATCGCAGAGGTGGTGAGCGCGGTCCAAAATGCAGAGGCACATAGTCACACCAAGCGACTGATCACCCTGTTGGTGGCACTCAACATCAGGAATGCCTTCAGCTCCACTAGATATTCTGGATACGCTGGAAACCCCTTTTCAAGTTCCAGAATATCTAATGCGGATTTTGGGGGACTACCTAAAAGACCGCAGCCTGCGCTACGATACAACACAGGGCCAACGAAGGATGGAAATTACATCGGGTGTTGCCCAGGGATCTATCCTTGGCCCAGACCTTTCGAACATGTTTATCGACGGGCTACTGAGACTGAAAATACCAGATGAGTCTTCCTTGATCGGCTATGCGGATGATGTTACGGCTCTGGTCGCTAGACGCACTGCTGAACAGGCGCAACTTAGGCTAGGTATGCTAATGCACCGAGTGAGAGACTGAACGACCGCTTGCGGGGTCAGTTTAGCACCGGAGAAAACTGAAGTGGTCATCTTGACAAAAAAGAGAATCCCTAGAGTAACGATGATCAGTATTGGAGACATACAAGCCGAATCGAAGCCAGCGGTGAAGTACCTGGGGCTATGGATCAACCCGAAGATGAATTTCGCTGAGCAAATCAGGGCGACGGCTGAGAAGGCTGCTTCAGGAGTATCGGCTCTGAGTCGACTTATGGCCAACGTAGGGGGACCCAGCCCATCAAGAAGACGCCTCTTGATGAGTGCTGTAGGGTCAGTGCTACTGCACGGGGCAAAGGTATGGGCGATGTTCTCAGTAAGGAGGTTTACCGAAAACGCATGGCACAGACACAGAGAAGAGGAGCACTGAGGATTGCATCTTCGTACCCAACAGTCTCTGACTCGGCAATGAGAGTCATTGCGGGCGTGATACCTGTTGCCCTCCTTGCTAGCGAGCGCCACTCTATTTATCTGCGTCGAAACCAGGGTGTAAGGGAGATGATTTTCTGCGAAGAGAGACAGCGCTCACTCAACGATTGGCAGCAGTCTTGGGTGAATTGCACGAAGGGAAGGTGAACTGCACACCTCAGCCCGGATGTGAGACCGTGGCTAAATCGAAGGCATGGTGAGGCTGACTTCTATCTGACCCAGCTTTTGAGCGGGCATGGGTGTTATCAGTCTTACCTGCACAAGATTGGTAAATCACGGTACCCGATTGTCGGCTTTCCCCATGAGGAGGAGGACAATGCCTGTCACACATATTTTGCGTACACAAAATGGGACAAGCTGCGAAGAGCCCTCCACAGGGAGACGTTTGAGCTCACCCCGTATAATATAGTCGTGGTGATGCTCGAATCGGTTGACAAATGGAACCAGGTCGCACATTATGTTCGGCCAGTCCTAAAAGATAAAAGGGACTCACAGCAGCTGAGGATGTTGGGGCTGGGGGATCAGTTGTCGGGCACTTCCTCTTCCCCTCTCTCCTCGCGTTTGCTTCCTCACTCGCCTCGCCCCCAGCTTGAAGACGCCTGACGGCGTAACAAAACGAGACCTGGCCCGAAGTAATTTGTCAAACGGTTCCAGGCTAGGTCGTCAGGTTGACAGGGGAGGTGTTTATTGTTTTTAATAAAATCATGATATATATATATATATATATATATATATATATATATATATATATATATATATATATATATATATATATATTTTGTTTATTTAACATCCGCAGGCCAGTTCGATTTTTTCTTGCATAGCCATCGGGCCTTGCTTCTTTAAGAGAGCAGATGAGTTTTGATTCCTTTGAATCACCTTTAGTAGTATGAATGTCTTTTAGAATTTGTTACATGAGTGACATCAGCAATTGTAAAACAAATTGCGGCTGTTTTAAATGAAAAATTCTGGAAATTTGTATAATTTTTCCTCATTTTCAACATTTTAAGTTCATGCTTTGAACTGAAAACAAATATCCTGGAAATCAAAATTCACTCAACTTTGATAAGTACAATAATAGGATTTATAAACATAACATTTTTCCCAATAAATTCAAACACCTATCAAATTCTTGGAAATTATTTAGATATTCTAGATAGATTTTGATATTCTAATCAAAAACTCTTACACCCTGTGAGTTTCAATAAAATCTAATCGTATTTATGGAAGCTATAGCCGTTTGGGATGATAACAAAACAATGTACGGTTTTTCTAGCATTCGGACTTTCCATCAAACCAGACCCTACATATGCCATTGATTAGATTCTTTCCAATTTTTCAGACAAAATCAATAGCAAGGATGCCTTTAAGATTTAATTCACTCAAATGGTTTTTAGGACATAGCATTGCTACAAAATGGCAGCAGATTTTTTTTTTTTTTGTTTTTGTGGTAGGGAGGTGAAGGCATTTACGCCCGCCGAGTCTGGCAGTGTGGGACTCCCATGGAGGATACCCTTGGACTACCCACTAAACACCTCCCCTGTCAATCTGAGAACCTAGCCTGGAACCGTTTGACACATTACTTCGGGCTAAGCCTCATTTCTGTACGCGTTTAGGCGCCACCGGGCTACAGGGATCCCTTTTCCAACGGAAGGAGGGGAAGGGAGAGGGATTTCTAGAAAAGAGACCCCTCCACCCTGGACGCCTCCAGGCGCTCATATATTTTCCTTTTTTAGGGTTTTGTAAAATAATTTTACAAAACCCTACTAGTTTCGCGACCAGTCTGTCCGTCTGTCTGTCTGTCCGTCCGTCCGTCCGTCCGTGCGTCCGTCCGTCCGTCCGTCCGTCCGTGTATCACAGCAGTTTTTCTCGGAAACTACTTAAGCTAGAAACATCAAATTTTGTGTGTAGGTGTAAAGTGGTGATCTCTTCAAAGTGCAACTACAAAAAAATTTTATAAGGTATTTAAGGGGGGTCTCCCCATATAGGGGAGTGTACCCCCGAAAAAAAAATTTCATTGAAGGTAGCCGATATGGGTATCAAATGAAAGGTCTTGATGAGAACTTTTCAAAACAGGTCTTAGTTTGGCAAAGTTTTCTTCGAGGGGCGCACAGGAAGGGGAAATACACGAAAAATTTGTGTCCCCCCCCTCGCGATTGGACACCTGTGATCCGAAAAATCTGAAAAAAATCAGGAATGTAGGCCTTGGTGAGTACAACAACAACAAATACGTGAGAAGTCGCAATTCACTCAACTTTGTTAGTATGATTTATCGATTTTATGTTTTCTTGAATAAAATCTTAACAGTACCCTTAAATTCAATGAAATTCAGTACTTGGATGACTATTTATAAGATTGATCTATCCTGAAAGTTTAGCGATGTTATAGCGGTTTGAATTTTCCTGTATTACTATGGAACAATATGCGCTGCATTTATTACTATGGCAACATATGGCTATGGAACAACATGCGCTTTTTACCGACTCAGACACTACAGTTTTGCTAGGATTTGCATGAAAATTTCAGGAATGATAGGTGTCATGAATATCTTTAAGGATCGGTTCAGCTAGTGGTATCAGTAATCATAAAACAAAATAGTGGCTGTTTTAAATGCGAAAATTGAATAATTTTGAGTTATTTTTTCCCAACTTCAACGTTTAAGGTGCATGCTTTGAAACTTGATTCAATTTAATGAATGACTGAAAATGAGTACCTACAATTAATACTCATAAGTGAAACAAGGCAAGGAGGCGGGAGAGAGCTCCTAGCAAAAGGGCTTTGTAACCATTCTACGATTCGAAAAAATTGGCCATGAATCGATGATACCAGTACAGGAGAGTGGCCCCTGAAAAAAAAAATTCATCAAACGTAGCCGATATGGATATGAAATAAAAGTTTTCATGGGAGCTTTTCAAAACAGTTGTTAAACTGTCAGTTTTTGCTTCAGTGGGGGCACAGGGGGGAAATACATGAAAAATGTGTTTCCTCCGTCGCGGATGGACATCTGAAATAATTATCAAGGGAGATATTTATGAGTATAACAGTACTAAAAACATGAGAAGTCGAAATTCGTTCAACTTTGTTAATAGTAGTATGATCTTCGAATTTCATATTTTCTCAAATAAAATCGTCTTTGACATGTTTCTTGATTTGATTCGATCTGGTGATTGCATTTTGTAAATTGAATTCAAAATCTTTCTGACATGAGCGTAGGTCTGTTTACCCAACTTGTCCTTTTTATCTTAAGGACTGCCCGAGCGTAATGTGCCACACAGTTCCATTTGTCAACGTGTCCAGTGAGTTCATCCGGAGAGAGATCTCCCATTTCTTCAATGAGGACACCTTGCTGCCTTTCCCACCTCTTGCATACAAAAAATGTGTGATAGGCATCATCAACCTCTCCAGCACAGAATATGCAGTCAGGAGACCATGACTTACCAATCTTGTGCAGGTAAGACCGAAAGTATCCATGTCCACTCAGAAGCTGAGTTAGATTGAAGTCAGTCTCACCATGGTTTCGATTGAGCCACGGCCTCAGGTCACCAATAAGGCGTGCGGTCCACCTACCTTTTGTATCGCTCACCCAGGACTGTTGCTAATCCTGAGTGAGCGCTCTCGTTCTTCGTGGGCGACAGCATCTCTGTTGCATTCGTTCCTCCGCAGGTAGATTCTGCGGCGCTCCTTGGCAAGGAGGGCAATGGGTATCACTCCTGCGATGACCAGCACTGCCGACTCCGCGACAGTCCGATATGCAGATGCAATCCGCAGCGCTCCCCGTCGCTGCATCTGTGCCAAGCGCCTTCGATACAGCCCCTTGTTGAAAGCCTCACACCATATCTCCGATCCGTACAACAGCACAGATTGTGCTGCACTCATCAGAAGTCTCCTTCTTGATGAGGTGGGACCCCCTATGTTGGCCATTAGCCGGCTGAGAGCCGAAACACTCGCTGCAGCCTTGTCAGCTATTGCCCTGATTTCTCGGAGAAACGCATCTTCGAGTCGATCAAAATGCCCAGGTACTTCACTGCTAGTTTGGTCTCAACGAGTGCTTCCCCAATGTTGATCATCCTTACTCTAGGGATTCTCTTCTTTGTCAAGATGACTACTTCGGTTTTCTCCAAAGCTAGGCTGAACCCGCGAGCAGTCATCCAGTCCCTCACTCGGCGCATTAGCATACCCAGTCTGAGTTGCGCTTGTTCAACAGTGCGTCCCGCAACTAGCGCCGCGACATCATCTGCATAGCCGATCAAGCGCGACTCATTCGGCAGCTCGATTCTCAGTAGCCCCTCGTACATGATGTTCCACAGGTCTGGGCCAAGGATGGAGCCTTGTGCAACACCCGATGTAACTTCCATCCTCCGCCGACCCTCCTTCGTCTCATAGAGCAGGCTCCGGCCTGTCAGGTAGTTCTTCAAAATCCGCATCAGATATTCTGGAACTTGAAAAGCGTTTTCCAGTGCTTCCAGAATATCCACCCATCTAGCGGAATCGAAGGCGTTTCTGACGTCGTGTCACGAGCAACACAAGCCTTTTGTTTGACTGGCAGTGAGCCTCCGCTCTTTGGACCGCGCTCACTGCTTCCGCTATCGCGTCAACAGTGGAGCGACCTGCTCTAAAACCATACTGCCGTGGAGATAGGTCCCCGGCAGAACGGACCGCGTCAGTGAGTCTTCCCTTGATGAGTTTCTCGAGCACTCTTCCAGCCGTGTCTAGCATACATAACGGGCGGTATGCAGACGCTAACTCGGAATTTCCCTTCCCCTTGCTGATCAGTGCGAGCCTCGCCACTTTCCAGCGTTCCGGAAATACACCTTCGTAAAGGCAAGCGTTGAACATACTGAGCAACAAGTCAGGACAAAGCTTGTAGACAAGCTGCAAAACCTCAGCAGGAACGCCATCTGGTCCCGGTGCCTTCCTTGCTTTCATGGATGGAATTGCCTGCTCCAGTTCCATCATTGTTAAAGGTGAGCATTCTATTGGTGTTTGTGCATGAGCTGAATCGACACGGACAGGGTGCGTGGGGAATAGTGCCCGTACGACCTCGTCCATCTTCTCTGCTTCATGTATGCAGCGCTTCTGTTGAGCACCAAGTTTTCGCATGACCAGCTTGTAACCTAGGCCCCACGGATTCCTATTTACATCGTCCACGAGATCTTGCCAGCATCGGGCCTTGCTCTTGTTAATAAGCCTGCGCAGATATTTCCTGCCGGACCTGTAAGCTGCTAGCCTAGTGTCTGCCTCCTCCCGTGTTCGCGCCCGCTGGGCCTCTCGCCGAAGTTTGTGACCCTCGCTTCTTTGTTCGGCGATCTCGTTTGACCACCAGTATACTGGAGGCTTACCGTGTCGGGGTCTCCGACGTACATTTTAAGTGTAATAAAATCGTGTTGGTAGGTTGTTTTGATCACAAAAAAACAAATATCCTGGAAATCAAAATTCACTCAACTTTGATAAGTACAATAATAGGATTTATAAACATAACATTTTTCCCAATAAATTCAAACACCTATCAAATTCTTGGAAATTATTTAGATATTCTAGATAGATTTTGATATTCTAATCAAAAACTCTTACACCCTGTGAGTTTCAATAAAATCTAATCGTATTTATGGAAGCTATAGCCGTTTGGGATGATAACAAAACAATGTACGGTTTTTCTAGCATTCGGACTTTCCATCAAACCAGACCCTACATATGCCGTTGATTAGATTCTTTCCAATTTTTCAGACAAAATCAATAGCAAGGATGCCTTTAAGATTTAATTCACTCAAATGGTTTTTAGGACATAGGATTGCTACAAAATGGCAGCAGATTAGAAAAGAGTTAGAATGGTTTTTCTTATAAAGCGTGTATATGTTTGTTGTCGTTGGAGGTCTTTAAAGTTTTTCTTGAATTAATTCATTATTGTTTAGGTTGAGTAAAAAACCCTTTTGACATGAGCGTAGTTCTGCCTACCTAACTTGATATAAAAGTAATTTCCTAAGAGAACCATCATTTGATACTGAACAAATTTCTTCTTAAGGTTTTGTACTAAAATACAAAATCCTATTGAAATCACGACCTGTGTCCGTCCGCCCGTCCGTCTCTCCACCACAGCAGGTTTTCTCCGAAACTGTAAAAGCTACAGCCATGAAGCTTTGTGGGGAGGTCAGAAGTGGTAACTTCTTGAAAGTCTTGGCGTGAATTTTAAGGGGGTTTCCCAAGATAGGGAGGTTCTCTTTCAAAAAAAAAATTGCACCCCTGGTATTCGAGTAGGATGTCATTGGAAAGCCTCAATGAAATCTTCTCAACACAAAACTTAAAATGACCTTGCCAGTATCGAGAGGGAAAGGGGAAAAAGCTGAAAAAAAATCATGAATGTAGGCCGTTATTAGTACAACAATAACAAATACCTTAGAAATCTAAATTCAATAAACTTTGTTAGTAATAGTATGATTTATCAATTCACAATTGCTTAACTATAACCATAATGGTATCCTTGCACACGAAAATTTAATACACAAATTGCTGTATATAAGGTTAACATGCCTTGAAAGTTTCAATAAGATCGAATAGTATGTAATGAAGTTATAGCAGTTTGAATTTTCCTGTATGCTTATGCAACAATATGCGCTATATAACAATACAATGAACCATATGTCTATGCAGCAGTATGCGCTTTTACCGATTCAGACACTACAGATTTGTTTGGATTTGCGGTAAAGTTTCAGGAATGAAAGGTATTATGAATGTTTTTTAGAGTTTGTTCAAGTAGTGACATCAGTAATCATAAAACAAAATGGCAGCTGTTTTAAATGAGAAAATTGAATCATATTATGTTATTTTTTCCTATCCATCAACATTTAAGGTACATACTATTAACGCTTAATTGAATTTATTAATGAATGGCTGAAGATGAGCACCTACAATTGAGAGGTGAAATAACTCTTGTAGGTAGGAGAGTGCTTCTATCAGAAGAGCTTTGTAACCATCGTAGGGTTTGGAATGAAGAGAGTTTCGTTAATAGGTACATAACAAGCGCCATTTCGTTTCAGCTTAAATAATTTTATTGAGTGCTCAGCCAATTGAATGCTCAAAGAAAGTGAGAGTACCTTGGTCAATTTGAAATATATATCAATTATAATTCCATACAATTGATATGGCGACAACTCACTTGATTATGATTTGATTTTCATGAAATTCCGTGCGCATAAAGGTCTTATGCCAACATTCATAGCTGTAAAATTTTAAAAAGTTTAAGTTCACTGTTTCGATTTTTGCGGAAAATGAAAAATTTACATATAACACACATACACACATAACAAAGCTGAGTGAATTTTGATTTCTGAGGTAAATGTTGCCCTTGTACTCATAAAGACCTACTTTCGTGATTTTTTTCAGATTTTCGCGAGGAGAGTTGACACAAATATTGTTCGTACATTTTGCCACCCCCTGGGCCCACATATGCAAAAAATAACTTTTTTTCAGATTCTGGGAGTACTCACACCCTTCATTTGATACCTTCCTTAACTATATTTGATGAAAAAAATTTTAAGGGCCACTTCTTTATATATGGGTACCCCTTAACAAATTTTTAAATATATGATTAGACTCAAACTTTTGAGAAACATTTACACAAAGTTTGAGCTTTGTAGCTTCTATATTTTCTAAAGAAACGTCTTGTGATGCACGAATAGATGAACAGATACACACACAGATGAACAGATGGGTAGATAGGACGCAAAGCTAGTATGATTTGTAAAATTTCTTTGACAAAGCCCTAAAAATCATGGAGGTACATCCAATAACAAATTAGTTAGTGGTTGACATTTGTTGAACTTTGCTTATAATTGTAGAATTTAGCGTTTTCGTTAGCCAAATTGTAATATGTATCATTAAAGTGGATGAAATCAGCCATTTAAGTAGTTCTTTGAAAGATTCTTATATTCTATAAGTTTCAATAAAATTTACAGAAGCTATGAACACTTGAATTTCCTTCAATTACGACTATCATATACGATTTTTCTACTATATGGACTTTCCATCGAACCAGATACTACACTTTTGATTGGATATTATTCAAATTTTCAGATGAGGTAAATAACAAAATATATTTAAGATTCCAGTCAGCCAATAATTTTTGCAATATTGTAACAAAATGTTGGCTCGTTAAAAGAGAGTTATTTTAAAACAAGAATATATTTGTTATGCATGTCACGAAAGATTCTCTTGAATCAAATCTTTCTATTACATATTTTAGGTTAAGTACAAAACCCTCCTGACATGAGTAGAGTTCTATCCATCCAATTTGTTTTGAATGGTGTTATTGTCATATTGACTTGCATTTAGCCTCATTGTTTGAAATACAACTAACAACAATACAACTTTTCTAATGGCATGAATTGAAAACTTGAATTATTCATCCAATACATGCATAAGAAATTATTAAAATTTATTTAAAAGATGCAGTTTTTTCTTCATAAGTGCATATTGGCGTCATTTTTTCCACCTTAAATGAATTTCCTGAAAGCCCAGCCAATTTGATATGTTTAAATTAAACATTTTTACTTAAGTTTTCATAAAAATCCGCATAGGAAAATTGCTCGACGAACCTTCTCGAAAATGGCAATAAAAGTAAAGGAGAAATTATGAGCAATCTATAATTATTCCCATCGATAGTTTATTTTTAAAGAATATACCAAAAGAAGCTGAAAGGAGTCAAGAACTGGAAACACCTGAAGTATATGGAAAACCATATTCATGCTGGCG
The DNA here is from genome assembly GCA_963969285.1 of Odontomyia ornata. Classification (NCBI taxonomy): domain Eukaryota; kingdom Metazoa; phylum Arthropoda; class Insecta; order Diptera; family Stratiomyidae; genus Odontomyia; species Odontomyia ornata. The sequence goes on along the minus strand of OZ017738.1, from coordinate 218,020,126 downwards.
ATACGGCAAGTCATATAATAGTGTGGTTGGCATGAAAAGTTCCATTCAAAGTCAAAATTTACAAGAAGTATTTTGTGCAGATTGTATAAATCTATATTCCAAGTCAGAAAACTCGGATAGCTGGGAAAGAGTAGGGCCTAGGCACTTCATTAAAAAATGACTCTGGTGAAAATAACCTGTCACAAAATAAATCCAAATTGTACAAACGCTTACTTTGCGGGAAAGGGTTTCATAATCTGAGATATTTTAGAAACCAGCAAGCGTGGCATAAAGATCCCGGTCGGTATACACGCGTCCAATGCGGAAGGGTTTACACTGGAAGCTTGATATGACATGTATCCTATACTCGTATACACATCAAGGCTCCCGGGGAGAGAGAGAGAAGTCCCTGTATGCCATTTACCTGCTAATGTATATATGTCAACCAGATCACTGCAAAGATTTGTGTATTTAATGACTTAACTTTTATTTCGTTTGTTGTTCGATTATATAATTACACGTTAACTTGACTATACAGGTATACTATTAAAACCATACCTTACAAATGAAGTCTTCTAGTGGCTAGTTTATTACAGAGACAATGAATGAGGTTTTATGTTTGCATACGTATAAAGGCTGAGCATTAATGGAGCTCGTAAAATTTCTGCGATTCATATTTACCTTAATTATATTTATTACTTGAAAAAACTAATCAATTAAAACTATAACTCCAGGCCATAGGCATAAAAGTCTTGGGTTGCTAATACTCGGGCTGACCCCTTGAGTATGCAGCCAGATTGATAAATCAATCAATTATTCGTTCAACTGCAGGTCCCGGGCGTAACTGTCTTGGAGCGCGTTTACTCGGGCAGGAGCCTAGAGTACCCAATTGAATGTACTCTTATTCGCTTATCCCGGGCTAAGTGCCTTGGAATAGAATAAACTCGGGCGCACGCCTTGAGCTAACAAACGGAGATATACTTCTCAATTTTCTTGCTTCTATAATTTACTTTTATAGTATGATTATGCTGACTTAACTGCTTACCAAATAAGATAATGAAGACAACTTGAAATAGTCAATGATCATAGTTCAGTTATCATTTGTTTTACCGCCATCTCTCTGTGACTGGTGCAACCACAAAGTTCAAGCTTTCGCTTGATTTGCTAATTGCACATGCATGTAACCGTTTCGTTCCACTGAGGCGGTACAGTTGATTGCAAAGTCTTGAGTATATGTTTAATACAATTCACTGCTTCTCACATATGTTACCATTCACAGTACACAGAGAGGAACGACGGAACATGGACCGTGTAATATTTGCACCGCGGCTCCCGTCACATTGACTCCCCGCCGAAAAGAAAAGTTCGCGACTTGCTTCAAGAGCCTAGTTGTGAAAAATGTTCATTTTTAGGGTTTTGTAAAATAATTTTACAAAACTCTACTAGTTTCGCGACCAGTCTGTCCGTCTGTCCGTCCGTCCGTCCGTCCGTCCGTTCGTGTGTCACAGCAGTTTTTCTCGGAAACTACTTAAGCTAGAAACATCAAATTTTGTGTGTAGGTGTAAAGTGGTGATCTCTTCAAAGTGCAACTACAAAAAAATTTTATAAGGGTTTTACTTGGATGACTATTTATAAGATTGATCTATCCTGAAAGTTTCATAAAGATTGAATCATATTTAGCGATGTTATAGCGGTTTGAATTTTCCTGTATTACTATGGAACAATATGCGCTGCATTTATTACTATGGCAACATATGGCTATGGAACAACATGCGCTTTTTGCCGACTCAGACACTACAGTTTTGCTAGGATTTGCATGAAAATTTCAGGAATGATAGGTGTCATGAATATCTTTGAGAATCGGTTCAGCTAGTGGTATCAGTAATCATAAAACAGAATAGTGGCTGTTTTAAAATTGAATAATTTTGAGTTATTTTTTCCCAACTTCAACGTTTAAGGTGCATGCTTTGAAACTTGATTCAATTTAATGAATGACTGAAGATGAGTACCTACAATTAATACTCATAAGTGAAACAAGGCAAGGAGGCGGGAGAGAGCTCCTAGCAAAAGGGCTTTGTAACCATTCTACGATTCGAAAAAATTGGCCATGAATCGATGATACCAGTACAGGAGAGTGGCCCCTGAAAAAAAAAAAATTCATCAAACGTAGCCGATATGGGTATGAAATAAAAGTTTTCATGGGAGCTTTTCAAAACAGTTGTTAAACTGTCAGTTTTTGCTTCAGTGGGGGCACAGGGGGGAAATACATGAAAAATGTGTTTCCTCCGTCGCGGATGGACATCAGAAATAATTATCAAGGGAGATATTTATGAGTATAACAGTACTAAAAACATGAGAAGTCGAAATTCGTTCAACATTGTTAATAGTAGTATGATCTTCGAATTTCATATTTTCTCAAATAAAATCGTCTTTGACATGTTTCTTGATTTGATTCGATCTGGTGATTGCATTTTGTAAATTGAATTCAAAACCCTTCTGACATGAGCGTAGGTCTGTTTACCCAACTTGTTATTTCATTACTTTAATTGGTAAACTTATTATGTTACCTTGAAAATTAGTACTTTAATCGAATTTAATTGAATTTTTTTTTCTTTGCTTATTGTTTCATAAAAAGTTATGGTATGCTCCTTTCAGTATTCTTTTCTATTATTGAATCACAATGACTTGTAGTTCTCTCATAATTTTTGTTTTAAGTTAGCTTGCTTAGAATATTTTAACTAATTGTTTTCTTAGACTTATTTGGCATTTTGATTTTGTTTTGCTCTATTTACATACTACAATGTTAATACTCATAAAGATGAATTATAATTAATTTCAAATTTATACACAGTGTCACTGATCTTTAGCAATGTGTTTTTGTTCTTTACTTTAATTAATTTACTGCATTATACATCTGCACTGCTGTAATTTATTTAACATGTATTGATTTTTTTTTATTTACATATTAGAATATTAATGCACCTGAAAATATATTCAATTATTGTTTTATGATGAACTAATTTCACAATTACATACTGTTTCGCTTATTTGTCTTATTACACTGTTTTTATTCTGTACTTGAATGAATCTACTGCAGTATACTTTTGCATTGCTGTAATTTATGTAACACATAATAATAAGTTTTTTTTTTCTTTTCTTTTATTTTCTTGTTTTGCTCTGCTTACATATTAGAATGTCAATGCACATGAAGATATAATCAATTTTGGTTTTCTGATGAACTATAATTTATTTCACATTTATACACTGCTCCACCTATTTGTCTTCTACAATTTGTTGTTTGTTTTAATTTTGAGTTCATTGATTTTTGTCATATTACATGAAAGACTTTCTGTTAAAACTTTTGTTTGTTTTCAGGGTTTTGTAAAATAATTTTACAAAACTCTACTAAAATTGCGCCTGTCTGTCCGTCGGTCCACGTGCCACAGCACTTCTTCTCGCAAAACCTTACAAGCTACAAACATAAAATTTTGTATAGAGGTTAAAAGTGATGCCCTCTTCAAAGTTTCACCACGAAAAATATTTTACAAGGTGCTTAAGGGAGGTCTCCCCATATAGGAGAGTGGCCCCTGAAAAAAAAATTCATCAAAGGTAGCCAATATGGAGTCCAATGGAAAGGTCCCAATGAGAACTTTTCCAACTAGGGCTGGAAACGTTTTAAATGACTTAACTTGGAAATATTTATAAACCAGACCATTTTTAAGATATTGTAAAATATTTTTAACAATACATAAAACAAGTTGGGTAAACAGACCTACGCTCATGTCAGAAGGGTTTTGAATTCAATTTACAAAATGCAATCACCAGATCGAATCAAATCAAGAAACATGTCAAAGACGATTTTATTTGAGAAAATATGAAATTCGAAGATCATAGTACTATTAACAAAGTTGAACGAATTTCGACTTCTCATGTTTTTAGTACTGTTATACTCATAAATATCTCCCTTGATAATTATTTCAGATGTCCATCCGCGACGGAGGAAACACATTTTTCATGTATTTCCCCCCTGTGCCCCCACTGAAGCAAAAACTGACAGTTTAACAACTGTTTTGAAAAGCTCCCATGAAAACTTTTATTTCATACCCATATCGGCTACGTTTGATGAATTTATTTTTTTCAGGGGCCGCTCTCCTGTACTGGTATCATCGATTCATGGCCAATTTTTTCGAATCGTAGAATGGTTACAAAGCCCTTTTGCTAGGAGCTCTCTCCCGCCTCCTTGCCTTGTTTCACTTATGAGTATTAATTGTAGGTACTCATCTTCAGTCATTCATTAAATTGAATCAAGTTTCAAAGCATGCACCTTAAACGTTGAAGTTGGGAAAAAATAACTCAAAATTATTCAATTTTCGCATTTAAAACAGCCACTATTTTGTTTTATGATTACTGATACCACTAGCTGAACCGATTCTCAAAGATATTCATGACACCTATCATTCCTGAAATTTTCATGCAAATCCTAGCAAAACTGTAGTGTCTGAGTCGGTAAAAAGCGCATGTTGTTCCATAGCCATATGTTGCCATAGTAATAAATGCAGCGCATATTGTTCCATAGTAATACAGGAAAATTCAAACCGCTATAACATCGCTAAATATGATTCAATCTTTATGAAACTTTCAGGATAGATCAATCTTATAAATAGTTATCCAAGTACTGAATTTCATTGAATTTAAGGGTACCGTTAAGATTTTATTCAAGAAAACATAAAATCGATAAATCATACTATTACTAACAAAGTTGAGTGAATTGCGACTTCTCACGTATTTGTTGTTGTTGTACTCACCAAGGCCTACATTCCTGATTTTTTTCAGATTTTTCGGATCACAGGTGTCCAATCGCGAGGGGGGGGGACACAAATTTTTCGTGTATTTCCCCTCCCTGTGCGCCCCTCGAAGAAAACTTTGCCAAACTAAGACCTGTTTTGAAAAGTTCTCATCAAGACCTTTCATTTGATACCCATATCGGCTACCTTCAATGAAATTTTTTTTTCGGGGGTACACTCCCCTATATGGGGAGACCCCCCTTAAATACCTTATAAAATTTTTTTGTAGTTGCACTTTGAAGAGATCACCACTTTACATCTACACACAAAATTTGATGTTTCTAGCTTAAGTAGTTTCCGAGAAAAACTGCTGTGACACACGGACGGACGGACGGACGGACGGACAGACGGACAGACGGACAGACTGGTCGCGAAACTAGTAGGGTTTTGTAAAATTATTTTACAAAACCCTAAAAATGATAAAATCGCGACTTGTCTGTCTGTCCGTCCGTTTGTTCGTGCGTCATAATAACTTTTCTCGCAAACAACATGAGCTAGAATGAGGAAATTTTCTACGTAGGTCAAAAGTGGTGCCTCTTGAAATTTGCAGTGCAAGAAAATATTTTGAGATATTTAAGGGGGGTCTCCCCATACTGGGGGGTGCCTTAAATTTTTTTTTTATTTCTATAGCCCTCTAGCAGCCAAGTTTCTCAACAGATTCCGGTGAAACTTGAAATTTTAAGTTATTAAGGCGAATTAATTTAATTTAATTATGCACATCGAATGACAAATAAAAAAGTCGAACATTTACAGCTTAATATTTTTAGCAGCCACTTACAATAAAAATCAAAATGACGGCCCCTGATAGTTCAGAAAAGAATTGAAAATGCATATATTAATGCCAACGCAAGTGCTGATTAAACTTTTATGGAAATCTTTTGAATTTAACTATTTCAGCTATTTAAACCTTTGAGCGGTAACCAGTGTGAAATGTGTAAACAGCAAATGTGAGAAGGGCAAAACCTGTATTTATATGTTTACAACAATTTATTATCCGCCGATTTTCAATATGTAATCCATACGTGTGCAACTCAATTTAATTAAGAAAATATTTGCGCCTCTATAAAGGGTCTCTAAATGCGAACGTCGGCAGGTTCTTTTTATGTTAATGAATACCCGTGTGGTACTACAAAAATTGCAGTAAGAAGTCTAGTAGTAGGCAAGCCAAATTCTAAATTACACAACTTCTTTAAGCTTTATTTCGTTTAATTTCTTTTATTGTTACATTTTGTTCAGATTTCTATCAAGATTTAAACTGCATGGTGTATTAAGTTCGTAGGTTATTGTGTTAGCTTCGTTAACGTATTTTTGTTTATTTTTCGTTTCCGGCTTTTGTTTTATTGATGGTTGGTAGCAACAATAATGCTTCGAAAAATAAACACAAAAAGTATTTTTTTTTTACTTTACTCTACTAAATTTTAGGCAAATTTCTCGAGAGAAATTTACCTATTGCGGAGAGCATCATATATATATATATATATGTGATATAACGAAATTTGTGACCACGCTAGAGGTTGCAATTTTGCTTCGATTTTCACCATATTTTCAGAAAGGGTGTACTGGGTAATTATCTCGGTTAAGTACGTGAACCAGCTATATCGGCCGGGCAAAAACAAAATGGCGGCCATTTTAGACGAAAAATCGTGATTTCTGTGCTGACCAAAGCATAGCTCCGATTTGGATGAAATTTGGTACAAAGGTTCATTGATGTATGTGATGAATCTCACAATAAAAAATCCAAAGTCAGTATGGCAGAAACGAAATGGCGGCCGCTCAAAGGTCGAAAAACGTGCAAAGTTTTGTTGTTGTAATAGTGGTCAAAGCTTTCAACAGATTTTCGTGAAATTCGGTAGTTTGATAGAAATTATAAGTATCTAGAGAATTACGTAAAAAAACTGAAGGTCAGGTTGCAAAAAACAAAATGGCGGCCAGTTGAAGGTCAAAATTTCAAAGGCTTTTAAAAGTCGGGATTTTGATCCGACATGTATGAAACTTGGTTTTAAGATAGACATTACTTACACCTACAGTCTTTGATATTTTGGTGATCATGCATGTGCAAATTTCAAAATGGCGGCCGTTTAAATATGCGTTTTTTTCATGTTTTTGTGGCCCTCTAGCGGTCACATTTTCCAACGGATTTTGATGAAACTTGAGATTATGAATCTCTGTACTATGTTCTTGTATTTTACAGGAAATTATTAAAATTGAATGAAAAATAAAAAAGTCGAAAATTTAAAGCCCAATATTTTTAGCTGCCATTTTCTTTAAAAATTGAATTATTTTGCCCTGTCTAGAGTGAAACTCCTATTTGAACGAGATAGTACATTGATTGATGAGGTCTTAGCATACAAAGATTTAAAATAATCCAAAATCAAATGCATGCACTCAAAATGGCGGCCCCCAAAGGTCTGAAGGCAAGCGCAATTCGCTATTTTAGTGCCAACTGAAATAATGAATATTTTTCATGGAAACGTTCTAAATGACTTTACTTGAAGGAACTTATAAACCAGATCATTTTTAAGATATTGTAAAATATTTTTAACAATACCCTAAAAAATTATAAAATCGCGACTTGTCTGTCTGTCCGTCTGTCCGCCCGTTTGTTCGTGCGTCATAACAAGTTTTCTCGCAAACCACATGAGCTAGAATGAGGAAATTTTCTACGTAGGTCAAAAGTGGTGCCTCTTGAAATTTGCAGTGCAAGAAAATATTTTAAGGTATTTAAGGGGGTCACCCCATACAGGCGGGTCTCCCCATACAGGGGGGTGGCATACAATGTTTTTTATTTCTGTAGCCCTCTAGCAGCCAAGGTTCTCAACAGATTCCGTTGAAACTTGAAATTATATGTTATTAAGGCAAGTTAATTTAATTTAATTATGCAAATCGAATGACAAATAATACAGTCGAAAATTTACAGCTTAATATTTTTAGCAGCCGATTTCAATAAAAATCGAAATGACGGCCCTCATAGTTCAGAAAAAAATTGAAAATGTATATATTAATGGCAATGCAAGTGCTGATTAAACTTTTACGGAAATCTTTTCAAATTAACTATTCGAGCTATTTAAGCCTTTGTGTGGTTACCACTGTGAACTGTGTAAACAGCAAATGCGAGAAGGGCGAAACCGGAATTTATATGTTTACAACAATTTATGATCCGCCGATTTTTAATATGTAATCCATACGCGTGCAACTCAATTTAATTAGCAAAATATTTGCGCCCCGATAAAAGGTCTCTAAAAACGAACGTAGCCAGATTTTTTTTATGTTAACAAATACCCATGTGGTACTACGAAAATTGTAGTAAGAAGTTTAGTAGTAGGCAAGCCAAATTCTTTTTCGAAACTTTACGCTACATACGAGAAATTTACCTTTCCGGCTGGTGCTGCCAACGGGGATTTTTTCTTTTGCATTTATCGAGGCTTTCAATGAATTTCAATTTGAATGGAAAATCCTTCAATCGTACCATTTTTCTTTATAAGTAAATTTCCATAGACTTTAACGAAAAGCTTGCTAAATAAGCTTTTAGCTATGTACTTTGCAATTAATATGTTAAAAAGTTAGTAGGAAAATTTTGTTAGTATATATTGCTGAAGCCCTAGATCTTTTTTGTTTTGGGAACAACCCAGTTTAATTGTACATGGGGAATGTAAGACCGATACTACCGTTTTTGGGAATTATTAGCTTCGGGAGGAATTTTGCAAGAGGATAGCTTTCCATCGATGTGGCTTTCGAGTCATTATTGTTGCTTCATTGCTAAAGCTTATATTTGTTTTATGAAGTGTAGGGTAATACGTGTGGGACCTAAACTTTTCTCTTATGTGGATCGTTAATATTTGTGGGAAACAAAGATTGATAATTTATATAAACGTGCTTAATGAGCTTTGAAGACAAGGCGATAAGGAGAACAGCTTTGTCTCTGCAATAAGGAATGGGTAAATTTTATGGTTATTGTTTTTTTTATAGCTTTCACATGCGCTAGTTACTCGGAAGTCTATGTTACTTGTATGTACACTATACATGCTAATTTGTGGTTGGTGGATAACTGCAATGGTGATTTTTTATTTCTTATCAGGTTAGCTTAACGCAGTTTGTGGTGGATAGGGCTTACTGTGGGACTATGTAGCTTTTAAGGGATATGCGTTTAATCAGTATTTGATGGGTTGAAATTGTCTATTGCATACTCGTGTAATCATATGAGATAGTACCAAGGGAACTTTATTTGAATTATACCGCTTTGTTTTTTAACAATATGTAAATAGCTGCAGACTACGTGTTGTTTTGAAGTTTTTTTTATTAAATATACAAACTTTGGGTGTGTTATAATTAATGTTATTGATCGTTTCCCTAAAATAAAGTTAAAAAGAAAGAGCTTAAGCTTAAAAGTTATGATATCTTGAATGATTTCAGCAAATACTGCTTTAAAAATATCTTGCAAAAAAGAGAATTATAAAACATGGTCGAAACAAAACTATCACTATATGTTGGGCATGGAAGCATATAGTTTCGGCCTTCATTTAAGAACCTATATGTTCCATCGAATTTCTCCCTAGTGAGTGTCTGCTTCAATTAGCGTAACTTTGTCCTAGGCTTCGCTGAAAGACAGAACAGTACTGTACGAGGTCGCTTCATTAGCCGTTGATCAAAATTGTTGATCTCGAACTCGAGGATACGTGTAAGGTTCATGGGTGGAAAATGGGTGGGTTATAAATTTTTTGCATTATGCATAGGGGTTTCATTGGTGAATTATTTAGTAGTTAGCAGTTACGTAGAATGCATTTATTAAGTGGGAAAGCATAGTGGCTAAATTAAAATGTACTTGCGTAGTAGCGTGTCTGCGAACCATTCGGGATCATCAGCTCAGAGGCTACGACTAGATGGTAAATCAGTGTCTGCTTTGTTGATGAGCATACTTCTTAATATAAAATGTGGCGTGTCTGCCGACAGTCGAGCAGCTCAGAGGCTATTATGAGTTTCTGTTGTGCCTTATAATTAAAAATAGCGTGTCCGCTGACAACTAGCGTTGCGGCTCAGAGGCTATTGTCGGTTTCTTTACCGACTTGTGAGTGAAAATAGCGTGCCCACCGGCAATTCCGGTCGAAGGCTCAGAGACTATTGTAATGATGTAACTTAGACATCAGAATAGCGTGTCTGCTGATGGTTTCTGATGACAGCTCAGAGGCTATCTTTTTTTGCTTAGACTAAAGGCTGAGTGGCTATCGACAGTTTTGTTTTGTTTCTTAGTTTTCCCCATTAATTCATAAAATCTTGCCGGCATTAATTGGCTTGACTGCCACTAGTTTCCATTTTATTACTGCTAATGCTATGAAATTGCAAATTGATGGCTGAATTCATATTTGGGCACTCGCGATCAAAAAAGACGGGGCTTGAAAAAGATAATTGCTTTAATGATGACTTTGTTTGTAAAGAGTTGGCCTATATTGTATTGGGTTATAATAATTAAAAGTCGTTTGGTTTACAGTTTCTACACTTGGGTTATTTCAGTGAGACTTAAAATTATTTTAGTTTTTTATTTAGCATTTGTATTGAAAAATTTTCTCATGTTTGTAAGTTTTATATTCATTTAACGCGGTTTGTTGATTTTGTTTGTAATTTAATTTAAAAATTATTTCCAAATGTCTACTCAATAATTTATTTAATGAAATGCATATAATTGTACATTTGTAATTAATTTATGAAACATAATCGTGTAACGACTAGAGATTGTACCGATCACTTGATTTCTTTAAACGCTCTCAAGAAATTATTCGAATGATAGTTCAATTTAAAAGACAAAATCTGAATATTCATGTGGGTGCGCGTTATTTTATTGTTTCAGTAGTTTGAGCGATAAAAGGTGTTATGTTGGCATAACAATGTACACGCGTTTGTTTACTCGTTATTTATGATTTCATTATGCTTGCTTGTGTTTAATGTTTATTTATACTGTTTAATGTTTTGTATGTTGATAAGTTGCACGTTAAATTATGTTTGAATTGTTTGTTAGTTTATTTGGATGATTTTTAGGATTAACAAGACTAAAGTCAAGAATATGGATTAATTTTCTTTGTATTAATTATTGGATATTAATATTATATTGCTTTTACTTTTTGATTGATGATTATTTGATTTTCTTGAGAATATTGACCTATTTTAATTGACAGTGTAAGTAGCAGTGGTATCATACAGGAATTGAGTGGTTTCAGATATCAACTGGAAGGAAAGATTTACATCACATTAATTTGCGCTACAATGTGATTTTTGCAAAACTGATATCCTACCAGCTGCGCCAGTTGTGTTGGAATACCAGTACACCCCATGTATACTGGCACGAGCTAGGAGCCTGATATAATATTGTCGCGTGTTATGGTTCGCGGCCAATAAATTTAATGTTCCAGAAAAGTGAAAACGCAGTGTCTTTTAATTTAAGTTAAAAGATTTTATTCAATTACAAAAATGCACAATAATCAATTTAACACTTTCACTCATTTTAATTTTCACTTTAAAAGTCTAACACTTGTCCATAAATTTCTTATCGCAATTGTCTTCTAAATCACTTCACTATTACGAAAATCACAATATCGCTTCCCACACACTTTCGCAGTTCTTATCGCGGTTGAATGAATGATCCCCCTATTCATTCAGCTCGCCTTTATATAGGGTCTCTAATCATTCAACTCAGTTCTCGTACATTGGTGAATTAGCGGGAACATTCCAGCAGCGTAATGAATGGAGCATGCTTGTTGGGTTCTCGTGGTTTCGAGTAAATTCGTTTTGTTAATGTTCCTTATGGTTGTGAAAACGATTGCGACAGCAGCTCGCAGAATTATTTGTACATGTAACAATATGTATCCTACATACAAATCAAGGCTCCCGGGAGAGAGAGAAGTCCCTGTATAACATCTACCTGCTACTGCATATAGGTAAACCAGATCAGTACAAAGATTCGTGTATTTAATGACTTAACTTTAATGTCATTTTTGTTCGATTATACAATTACAGGTTAACTTGACTATATACTATCAAAACCATACTTTGCAAATGAATTCTTCTAGTAACTAATTTATTACAGAGACAATTAATGAGGTTTTATGTTTGCATACGTATAAAGGGTGAGCATTAATGGAGCTTGTAAAATTTCTGCGATTCATATGGTAGCAGCTGAAAAACTGTTTGTGGCGAATATTCAGTATCAAATTAAGTTTGACATCGTGCACGAAGGGTAAATATTTACGAAATAGTATTGAGTTTTACTGTATAGAAATAAGTGTGATTATTTGAAGATATTGTACTGAGTGAAGTGGACTAAAACGTAAAACAGTCTGTCGAGGATATTTTAACTTTATTTTGAAAGGGATAAGAAGGGTTTTATTAACCCATAAAAAAAGAAAAACTCAATAGAATTTAGGCAAAATTATCGTTGCGAGTTGATCGTACAAAGTAATTGCGGTGGAAGAGTGAAAGGTGAATAAAATCAGGGCTGGAAAAGTGTCGTGTGCATTTTTACGACGAAAAAAAAGACGTTTTTTACCTTACGTGTTTTCTTCAAAACTGGGATTTTTGTAGAACGAAAAGTGAAAGTTGTGGCTTTAAGAAGTTCAAGGCCAAAATTTCATTATATGTAAATGAACAGTGAGCGGCTGAGGATATTACAGATAGTAGCGGCACTTCAAACTTGGGCTCAAAATTATCGGCTCTCTCTTTCTAAATCGGATCCACGCCATCAAATTGAATGTTGTGGTAACTGTTCGGGATGCTAAATTTATGAGCTTTGTAGAGTCTCGTAGCTTTAAAATCGTATATTGTCGTTACACTGGTCCCTACTTCTGCATATGTGTTGATGGAATGGCAATTATCTCTGTTACTTGGAAGCTATTCATAATTTTGTTAAAGTCCTCAACGAATAATTTTACAACACATGTGAATAAGATCTTGTGTCCCGCGTTATAAAGTTAATACCGTCATTGATGAGATGAGACGAGAGTCATCACAAACAAAAGTTTCGAAACCATTCTTAACAATTAACTCCTTAAGTAAATTCATGCAAGCCCGAATAATTTATAAAATCGTTTTTATCTGTACGGCAAAATGTGTGAGAGTACATACATACTCTATTATCTAAGATACAAAAAATATGCCATTCATTCCGCTGTAATTTTTAACCGACTTCCGACTTTTTGCTTTTTTTTGTATGTTCATGCATAACTTTTAAACGGAGAAAGATAGAAGAATCCTGTTTTTGGTAAATGATACGTCTTTCTTCCAGTTAGGTCCCGTTTAAAGGATAAGAAATTCAAGTAACGGAAAATGACTTTTATCGTTAAAACTAAAAAATTTCCGACTTTCACCTGAATTTTTCAGCATAACTGCTCGACGGGTGTAAGGATTTTGATTGTAGTGGTTTCAAAGTAAGGACAACATATTGATCTAAAATGTGTCGAAACAGAATTAAAATCCTTCCAAGAACTCTGTAGATACTAACAGTTCAATATGATACATTGGTGTCGAGAAATTGAGTTTAAATAATTTTTCGCACGAAAAGTACCAATTAGTTGGCACTGTTCAAGGATTTGATGGAAATACCGAGTCCTTTGGAGGCAAATGATTAAAATTATCAGTATCCTCAATTTCTGCATAAACGGTACATTTTATTCAATCATTTCTACCGGAAATAGCCAATAAATTACTTCTAAATGTGGCATAAATACAATTCAACAATAGTTAGAGGGAACATTTCAGGATGCTTTTCTCTTCCGAAGTCATCCTTTGCTTACCGATGAGCTTAGTAAAGGATCCTTCTTACATCCTTAGATGTAAGCTTTACATATAGGATTTATAAAACTCCCCGAAGAAATAATAAGCACTGAGTGATTTCAAATTATAGAGTTGATTCGTTACTTTCCAGTTAATATTATACTATACATTATAACATATGCCCAGAAATCTAAAATTAGTAAAGACCGGCGAGAATTGCAACCTAAAAAGAGATACTTTTCCTTCTATAACTGATCATAATTTTACATATGGAAATGAAAATGCATAGCCGATTTTTCATTGAACTATAGGGTATAATTTCATGTAAATTAGGTGCCATAGTTAACTGAAAACGAAGGCGATGGGTTTCGAATAAAAGTGAACGAGTAATACGGTTAAGAAGAATCTTTTTAAGTGAATTCCTTGAGATTAATTCCGGAGCAAACCTTATGTTTACATTTATAAATAGATATGTCGATATATACATACATATTGTCGCGTGTTATTGGTTCGCGGCCAATAATTTTAATGTTCCGGGAAAGTGAAAACGCAATGTCTTTTAATTTAAGTTAAAAGAGTTTATTTGATTGCACAATGATCAATCTACACTTTCACTAATTTTAATTTTCACTTAATTTTTAAATCTAACACTTGTCCATAAATTTCTTATCGCAATTGTCTTCTAAATCACTTCACTATTACAAAACACACTTTGCACTCAAACAATCAATTGTCTTTACTTCGCGTTCCACTATATCGCAGTTTTCTTATCGCGGTCGAATGAATGATCTTCCCATTCATTCAGCTCGCCTTTATATAGGGTCTCTACCTATTCACCCATTTCTCGCACATGGGCAAATGTTCGACCGAGAGGTACCTGGTAGGTTCGAGCAAATTCATGAATGGAGTGACGTCACTCGCAGATGTTGATCATGCTTGTTGGGTTCTCGTGGTTTCGAGTGAATTCGTGTTCTTCATTGTTGTGAAAACAATTGCGACAGTAGCTCGCAGAATTATTTGTACATGTAACACTGCCCCCACCTCAGTTCTTTTCGCCCCGAAAAGATGTGTCGCCAGTTGTAGTCAATTCTCCCTGGATGTAATATGGGGCAAGACGGTCTAGATGCACGATTTTCATTTTGGCTCTCGGTTTACGGTGTTCCTGTATGCGATATACGACGTCGTTGATTCGCTTTGTGACTCGGTATGGTCCCTCCCAGTTATGTTGCAACTTTGGAGACCTACCCTTTCGCCATTGTGGGTTATATAGCCACACCAAGTCATCCTGCTGGAAGCCAGTAGAATTAGCCTTTAGATCATACCTGGTCTTCATGCGGTCAGTAGCCGATTCGAGGTGTTTTCGCACTGTCCGATGTATCTGGTTCAACCGTTGTCTTAGATCACTTGCGTATTCCCAGATCGTTTGGGGTTTCTCGGGGGGTGTTCCAAACTTTATATCAGCTGGCAGACAAATAGTCTTTCCAAAAATGACTTTGGCTGGGGCTTGGCCCGTTGATGCATGTTCGGCAGCTCTGTACGCCATCAAAAATAGTGGGATATGTCGGTCCCAGTCCCTTTGGTTCTCGTCAACCATCTTGGCAAGGTGTTTATTGAGCGTGCCGTTGAAACGTTCGACCATTCCATCGGATTGGGGATGCAACGGTGTTGTCTTCGTTTTCCGTATTCCGAGCAGCTCGCACATTTCGCCAAAAGACTCAAAGTTTCGGCCTTGATCCGAATGTAATTCGCAGGGTACGCCGTACCTACCGACCCAATTTAACACTAGCTGTTCAGCTACGGTAGTTGCTTCCTGGTTGGGAATGGGGTAGACCTCGGGCCACTTGCTGAAATAATTGGCTACAACCAGCGTATATCGATTTCCCCAATCGGATTCAGGAAAGGGTCCTGCGATGTCAACAGCAATCCTTTCGAATGGCACGCCTACGTTATAGGTTTGCATTTGTCCTCTCAGTCGTCGCTTTGGGCCTTTGACGGAAGCGCAAATTGTGCATCTGCGACACCAGTCCTCTACGTCTTCTCGAGCGTGGAGCCAGTAGAACCGTTCCCACAATTTCGCTAAGGTCTTGTTAACACCAAGGTGGCCTCCCGAGGATCCTTGATGCATTTCCTTAACCACATCGTGGATTCGGCTTTTGGGAAGTATAGTTTGCATCCTATAGGAGCTGCCATCCGCCGTTTCCCGTTTCCGCTTGAGTACGCCACCCTCCACCTGAAGGGAGTTCCATTGTGCCCAATAGCTTTTCAGGGTTGCGCCATGCATTGAAACGTCTTTCCACTCAGGTCGCCCAGTCGTCTCCTTCCATACGAGCAATGGTCCGATGTCTTCATCGGCTAACTGGGCGTTTCGAATCTCCTCCGATGACCAACCTTCATCGAATTCCGCCGTTATCAATCGCAGATCAATGAGCGGTTCCTTTTCCTCAATCCGTCGGCAATGCTTGCAGTTAGCGGGACATGGACGGCGGGATAGGGCGTCAGCATTTCCATGAACTCCGCCCTTCCGATGAACAATTTCGTAGTCGTATGACTGCAATCTTTCGATCCATCTCGCAACTTGTCCCTCGGGGTTTTTGAAGTTGAGCAACCATCTCAGTGATGCATGGTCCGTGCGAAGAACAAATTTCTGGCCATATAGATACTTGTGGAACTGCTTGGTGGCCTCTATTATAGCCAATAGCTCCTTCCTGGTCACGCAGTAATTCCTCTCACTTTTTGAGAGAACTCGACTGTAATAAGAGAGGACTCTTTCTTCGCCATTGATCTGCTGGGAGAGTACAGCTCCAATACCGCCGTTGCTTGCATCGGTGTCAACTACAAACATTTTTCCGGGTTTCGGATACGCCAGCACGGGTGATTCACATAGCTTTTCCTTCAGGGTCTCAAAGGCTGTCTGGCATTGTTCATTCCAGACATACGGACGATTTTTCTCGGTTAGCTGATGGAGACACTTAGCTATTTTGGCAAAGTCTTTGACGAATCTTCGATAGTAGGTCGCCAGACCCAGAAAACTTCGTAGTTGGCGCTTGTTGTTTGGTGTTGGCCAGCTTTTCACGGCTTCAATTTTCTCAGGGTCTGTTTTGACCCCGTCTGCTGATACGACATGTCCCAGGTATTTTACTTCATCTGCGAAAAGAGTACACTTCTCGGGACTAAGTTTCAAATTTGCCAGTCGTAATCGGGAGAAAACCTCTTCTAAGTTCCGCACATGCTCTTCGAACGTTCTACCGATGACGATGATGTCATCTAGGTATACCAAGCAGGTTTTCCAGGTTAGACCACGTAGCACATATTCCATCAAGCGTTCGAAAGTGGCTGGAGCATTGCAAAGCCCAAACGGCATCACAACAAATTGCCACAATCCGGTCCCAACTGAAAATGCGGTCTTCTCTCGGTCCTTCTTGTCAATTTCTACCTGCCAGTAGCCACTCTTGAGATCGAGTGTAGAAAACCATTTTGCGTCGGCTAAAGTGTCCATGATGTCATCGATGCGTGGGAGCGGGTAACTATCTTTCTTAGTGACGTCGTTAAGCTGCCTATAGTCGACACAAAAGCGAGTGCTACCATCCTTTTTCTTGACTAGAACTACAGGCGCGGCCCATGAACTGACAGAAGGTTCAATAATGCCTTGTTTTTCCATGTCCGAGATCAGCGCGCTCACTTCTTCTTGTTTGGCTATAGGGAGACGTCTCGGTGCTTGTCGAATCGGCTTGGCTCCCTGTGTATCTATGACGTGAGTTACCAGACTCGTTCGGCCTTGGTCATCCGGGCTTGTTGAGAAGATGTCACTGTACTTGGTGACCAGATCAGAGGCTCGCTTGAATAGCTGCACCGGCAATTTGACTTGCTTCAATATTTCAGACGTGGATTCCCGGGCTTTGTCTGTGCCTTGCCTCCTTTTCCAATGATGGTTGTGAGTAGCTTCCTAAGACGTGATGGTGGAAACAGGCTGGCAGCTGCCGATGACTTCTCCCGCTTTGATGCTCGTGGTTGAATCTGCAGTGTTAAGGACTCTAACCGGCACATATCCGTTCCTTAAAGATCTTACAAGGCTACGTCCTACAATCAAACTGCGCAATGCGGACGTCTTCGTTGGCTCTATCAGATAAGATCGGTGGTCTCCTGAATCACCATCAAGATTGGCCCATACAATGCTTTCGGAAGAATTTGGTACATCAGTGTCAGTACATACCACTACATTCATCTTGGAAATTTGGACGCTGGGATCCTCCATCAGTACTTCGACATTCTGCCATTTCAACACTCGTTTACCCAAATCCAACGTGATTCCATGTGGTCGCAGAAAATCCATTCCGAGAATGCAGTCATCCATAATATTCGCAACCAGAAAATTCTGTCGGAACACAAGGTCTCCCAACTGTATCCGGAGGTTGACCTCTCCATGAACAGGTGCAGTTTCTCCCGTAGCTGTCCGTAGTGAGAAAATTCTGCCCTTGTGAAGTTGTTGCTGTCTAACTAGGTCTGGTCGGATAATCGATCGGGTGGCACCAGTGTCGATTGTTATGGTGCAGTGTTCTCCGTCAACTTGACCCGGAAGGCATAAGTCCGCTTCTCCACGATGTAGTCTTGACACGGTGATGGTGGTGCTGGGGACGTCGATCCTCCTAGCCAACCTCTGCCCCACAAATTTGGCTCTTGCAGTTTGATGGTCCTCCATTCTAGGCTCCTGACACGGTCTGAATCTCCACCATCCTGGACAATAGCTCCATTTTCTTCGCTTCTTACAGTCTCTTTGCAGGTGCCCTTTTTGTCCGCAATCCAGCATCTGGGCGCACCATTACCCTGCGGCTCTCGCTCATTTTCCACGCGCTTACACCTGCACTCGTCTGCCTTGATGTCTGCCTTGATTTCGAACGTTTTTTGGTCTAGCTTCGCTGATTGTTCATTTAGCTTCGTAGTTAAATTGGATGACTGTTCATCTAGCTTCGCAGTCAGACTGGATGACATCAGCATTAACATTTGCATTAGTGCGTTTTCTGCATCTAAGAGCTCACCCGAATCCAGATTTCCGCCTTCCGACTCGATCGCGTCGCACAAGCGTGCAATCAGTATGGCCTTTGTACCTTGTGTGGCCAGATTTCGTTGTTCCAACTCCTCTTTGAGCTCCGATATACTCAATTGATTAATTTTTAAATGCAAATTTCCTGGCATTTTTATTGTTTTCTGCTATTTTTCCACCAGTATCCACGTTAATTCTCACTATTGTGCACTTCAAAAATGTTTAAATTTTCAGTTTCAAAATTTTTCTATCCCACTTCTGACACCATTGTCGCGTGTTATTGGTTCGCGGCCAATAATTTTAATGTTCCGGGAAAGTGAAAACGCAATGTCTTTTAATTTAAGTTAAAAGAGTTTATTTAATTGCACAATGATCAATCTACACTTTCACTAATTTTAATTTTCACTTAATTTTTAAATCTAACACTTGTCCATAAATTTCTTATCGCAATTGTCTTCTAAATCACTTTACTATTACAAAACACACTTTGCACTCAAACAATCAATTGTCTTTACTTCGCGTTCCACTATATCGCAGTTTTCTTATCGCGGTCGAATGAATGATCTTCCCATTCATTCAGCTCGCCTTTATATAGGGTCTCTACCTATTCACCCATTTCTCGCACATGGGCGAATGTTCGACCGAGAGGTACCTGGTAGGTTCGAGCAAATTCATGAATGGAGTGACGTCACTCGCAGATGTTGATCATGCTTGTTGGGTTCTCGTGGTTTCGAGTGAATTCGTGTTCTTCATTGTTGTGAAAACAATTGCGACAGTAGCTCGCAGAATTACTTGTACATGTAACAATATAAATATATATATATATATATATATATATATATATATATATATATATATTTATATGTGTGTATATACATATATGTATATATATATATATATATATATATATATATATATATATATATATATGTATATATGTATATGTATATTTTATATGTATACAATTATATATATATATAGATATATATATATATATATATATATATATATATATATATATATATATACATATATATATATATATATATATATATATATATATACATATATATATATATATATATATATATATATATATATATATATACATATATATATATATATATATATATATATATATATATATATATATATATATATATGTAAAGATGTGTCTGTGTGTGTGGTTGGTTATATGTAGATAGGATATGAAAAAATGTGTGCCTGAAGATCGCCACTTTACTTCGATTTTCGCCAAATTTTCAGAAATATTTCTGTTCTGACCATAGTATAGTTTCGGATTGTACCAAAATTGGTACAAGAATTCATTCAATTGTGTGATAAAGCTCAGAATAAAAAATCCAAAGTGGAACAATTTGAAACAAAATGGCGATCGCTCAAAGTTGAACGATAAAAAAGCACTTCGGAGTCAAGCCAGAATATAAAAATGGCGTCTAGGCAAAGTTCGAAATTCAAAAATTTCTCAAAGCTACATTCCATATTGGATTTTTATGAAGTCTAAAATCAAGGTAGACGTTGATGAGATCATGTAATAAATGTACCAGAACTAAATTTGATTCCAATGAACGCTGCAGATTTTAGCCGTAGTGAATTTTGCATTGCAGTAAAAAATTATATTTTAATATACGAGTACATGATGCAATGTATTCAAGAAACTGAGTTTTGAAAGGTTTGAAATGAAAAAATTTGCCACTAAAAAGAGTGAAATAAAAAACTTTTAGAAAAAAAAAGAAAACCGACTTGGGAATGCCCTAAAAAGGATGAAATAAATTTTATGGAAGCGGTGCCAAATTAATTTCCCCATTTCAACATAAATACTTCCAACATCTTCACCATCACAAAAGAATGGGGGAAAATATGATATAGCACCGCTTCCATAAAATTTATTTCATCCTTTTTAGGGCATTTTGAAGTCGGTTTTGTTTTTTTTTTCTAAACGTTTTTTTCTTTAAATGTGTTTTTGTTCTAATTGAGTTCTCAAAGATTCTGTGTTAAGTTTTTCATCGTTTGAATCATGATTAGTGATTAGGTAAATTATTTGATGTCAAAGTAATAGTAATTGTCCATCTTGTTAAAAAACATAAAATAAATAGTAATCGTCCGTCTTTTTAATTATAACCTTATTACATTCCAATTATATATATTTATTCATTTACATGTAAATATTGATTGCATTCTTTTATTTGGTTATATTTAAATATTTATCGCATGCATTTGTTAATTTATATTTAAAGACGTGCCGGATTCATTTATTTATTTACCTCTAAATATTCGTCGCATTATATTTTTGGTTACATTAAAATACAATATTCATGGTTTTCATTCATTTGGTTGCATGTAAATACTTATTGCATTCGTTTATTTGGTTATATTTAAATATTTATCGCATTCGTGTATTTATTTCTAATTAAATATTTATCAATCTATTTGTAAAATTATATTTCCATATTTTTTGCGTCTATCTGTTTATTTACATTTTGATATTCATTGCATGTTATGAAGTTTACCTTGAAATATACATGCGAATGTTTATTGATTACATTACTTTAAAATTTATTTTCGAAAGCACATGATGCATTACATTGAGATTCATTGGCAAAAGCACATTTAGTTATTCATTGAGTTGTAACAACGTTTCAATATTTATTTCAACTCCACATGCAGTCCCGTTTAAATATTTATTAGTTGTACGTAATTATTTTCATTTAAATATTTACTTTGAACCGGGGCAGTGTTTATTTCTGTTATTGTACACAAGAAGAAGGAAAAAGATAATAAAATGAGGTATTCAATTGGAAAATCGGTCTTCTCACTATTGTTTCGAATAGGTATGGTATCCGCCACGTTACCTGACCCCTCCACTCATGAGCTGGGCATCGAGCTAGCTCTCCCTCTTTTGATGTTACAGGGGCTCTCACCGGGATACTTGGTCTTCCTCACGCAACATGGCCCAAGGCATCACTTTGGACCCTTGACCTGGTAGGGAGGGGTGCGTGGGGGCATTGCCACCGTCTCGATGCCCCTCTTTTATTTTCTTCGTTCGTACATTTTGCCTGATCCTAGACCCCCTGAGGCACAAAAAATTACTTGATTGTTTCCGAAATTGCTAAGATGTTTTATTTGATACCTTTCTGGACTACATTTGGTGAAAAAAAATTGTGAAGGGCCGATTCGTTATAAAGTGGGACCTCCTTAAAAAATTTTAAATATTTGATAGGACCTAAACGTTTGAAAGACCACCACTTCTGAGCTTTTCACAAAGTTTGAGCTACGTAGTTATATACAGTTTCTGAAAAAAGCTTCCTGTGACGGACAGATAGTCAGACTGGGGGACAATTACACGGACAGATGAACGGGTGAACAAACAGGATTCAAAACTTTCATCACGTAGGTAGATCCAATGACAAATAACTTTGAGGTTTAAATTTGTTGAACTTTGCTTATAATAAGGATCTAAGATTTTTGTCAGTAAAACTGTAATAGTATCATTAAATTGGACTGGGTAAGCCCTTTATGTAGTTCTTTGAAAGATCCTTGTATTCTTTAAGTTTCAATAAAATTAATAGAAGTTATAGCCGTTTGTATTTTCTCCGATCATAACAATCATGTACGATTTTTCCACTTTTTGGGCTGCCCATCGACTCAGACAACAAACTTTTGACTGGGTCTTTTCCAAATTTTGAGATAAGGCTGATAACAAAATACATTCAAGATTCCAATCAGCCAATGATTTTAGCAATATCGGAACAAAATATCGGCCGTTTAAAATGAAATGTTTTATAGCACGAATATTTTTGTTGTACATTCTACATATCTGTATAATGTATATGAAGTATATACAACAACCATCTAACATGAGCGTAGTCCTGTCCATCCGACTTGTTCTAATTTGTTTACTGTCTCTTTTGTTTATTGACTCTGTTGGAAGAACGACCTTCTTTAGCTTGGTCCTTTCTCTGCTTCTTACAAGTATTTTGCTTGTAAATCTAAGCTATATAATATTACTCATTAAATTTTCCATTCTTTTTGATCTGTTCATTGATTGCAATGTTGTTTTCATTTGCGTTGTATATTTTTCCCTTGTGGTACTTTATTTTCTCATTGGTCACATTTTTTTGTTTTATTGTAATACACTACAATTGATGCTAGTTCTGCAGATAATAAATGAATACTTAAATAAATAACTGGGTCTTCATTAGGTCCAAACAAGGCATATCCAACCTAAGCATGTTCCATTAGGCTCCCATGAGGCCCGCGCTAGGCATGCCTAGCTTAAAGTAAAATCAGGAATTCCAAAAATTTTCCTTAATTTTGTAAATATTAGGTTTCAAATCACACTCATCCACCTCATCAGGCCAAAATGGGGAACTTTTGAAGTTGCTGAAGTTAGGCATGCCTAATGAGATTGCTATGTTATTAGGTCCGCATTAGGAAGTGCCTTACTTTGGCGTGGTGAAGTAGACCCCATTAGGCAAGCTAAATTTGCGCATGCCACACGGTTCTCTTATGAGGCCTTAATGCCCATTTTAACTATAAGGTAAAAACTTAAGATGACTAAGTAACAGTACCAAAATGTTGGCTGGAGTAAGTCCCGGGGATTGAAGGCCGAAAAAGTTCACAATTTTCATTTGATTTATACGAAAACTGACATTATTACAGGTGTTCATGAAATGCAATCATAGTCAAAGTCATAAGAGTTTTATTCAGTACTAATCGTTATACATTTTAAAAGAATACCAAGCAAATTCCAAACAAGAAAAACACGAAAACTTAATGGCCCAAATAGCCCTCTAAATTCATGCATTTTCAATTGAAATATTAAATTTAAAAAACAATAGCAAATTCAAATTATTACATATTTTATGATTCAATTGGAAAAAGGAGAAAAACCAACACTATTAAAGATTATTAATAATTTTAATACAACAGTCGAAAGTTTAAACCGAAGTGGTCATCTTGACAAAAAAGAGAATCCCTAGAGCAGAGTTCCCAACCTTTTCTTGCTCAGGGACCACTTTTATATTATTCTTGTTAGCAGAGACCACTATGTAGGTATAATAAAAATAAACTGTGATAATCAAACTGAAACTTTAATCAAAAACTCAATAGGAAATGACATATAAGAAATAATAATATTTTTAGGATAAACATCTGTAATTTTGTATTAATGTGATTTCTGTGCTTGCATCTTCTTCACGATTTCGGCTATCCTAGGACTAATATTGTTACTCAAAGCTACACGCAAATCATCACTCATTTTCAAACGATTCCTCGCCTTGTTTTCAATTACCAACAAAGCAGAAAAGTCTTGTTCACATAAATAAGTTGTTGAGAAAACAATAAAATAGCGCAAGGCGATTTCTCGAAGTTTCGTATAAAACATTGCTTTCTTACACCAAAACGACTCAAGTGAATTAGATTCAAAAGCATCCTTGCAGTTTCTGTCATTTTGGATTTCAATAAGTTCTTCCTGGATTCCTTCAGTGACTTCACCAGCGTCCGTGCTAAAAGGATTACGTATCAGTTTTTGATCAATTTTAGCGTCTTCGGTATATTCTGGGAAGTAACGATTGAATTCATCAATCAACATTTGTAAATGAGTCTTGATATTTTCTTGTATATTTGCTTTACTAGCATCATACTTTTTATCTTCCATAAGTGCTTTTAATGTCGCAAAGGCAGAATAATTTTTTTCTTCAATTTTACGTAACCACAACTGGAGTTTGCAAATAAAAGCGCGAAGTTTATCTTCAAAAATTAATATATTTGCGACGTTTTTTAATTGTTTATTTCCGGAACCTTGCAGTTGCATATTCAATTTATTTAAGTGTGTGAAAATATCCACAAGATAAGCCAAATTCAGCTGACATGCCGGACTAGTAAACAGTTTCAACGGATCATTCATTTTTTTATCAACCAGAAAAATCTCAACCTCTGCTCTTAGTTCATATAATCTTCTCAACATATTACCTTTCGATAGCCATCGAACCTCTGTGTGAAAGAGAAGTGCCTCATAGTTAGAGTCCATTTCAGTGCACATTTTTTTAAAAAGGCGTGTTTTTAAGGCGCTGCTTTTGATAACATTGACAACTTTTATAGCCATTTGCAGTGTATCATTAAGGCATCCAGGAAGAGTCTTAGAAGCTAATGCCTGGCGATGTATGATACAGTGCGTTGTTATTACCTTAGGATTTTTCTGTTTTACTAACGTCGCCAGCCCGGAACGTGATCCCAACATTACCGGAGCACCATCAGTACAGAGGGCGACGAGTTTATCCCACATAAGATTATGTTTGTCAAAATACTCCGATATTGAGTTCATGACGTCGATAGCTTTTGATGTTGTTTCCAGTTCCCGTGAAATTAATAATTCTTCTTTAATTATGTTGTTGTCGTCTAAAAAGCGAAAAAATACAAGTAGTTGACAACAATTCGAAATGTCAGTCGATTCATCACACTGCAAAGCGAAAAATGGCGACTTTTTGATTCTTGAAACAAGTTGCTCCTCTATATCATTTGACATAAGTTCAATTCGAGCTTTCACCGTTATTGGACAGAGGTATATCTTGTATTTTTTTCTTGGCTTCTAATCCCAAAACTTCTTCGACGGCTTTGATTAAACACGGTTTCACTAGTATTTCTCTGACTGTGTGAGATTTTTTAGATTGTGCTATTATTTTAGAAATCTCAAACGACGCTACTAATAATTTTTCTGATGTTGCGAGTCTCGTACCACTAGAATCGAGTTTCATTTTTTTTAGGTTCTTTAATCTTCCTTTAAAGAATTCTCGCGGACGGTCAGACAAATTTGGATGTACCGTTTCTAAGTGGCGTTTTAATTTCGCTGGTTTCAACGCGTCATTTGCGAGAACTGTTGCGCATATAACGCATTGTGGTTTTATTTCTCCGTTACTTTCTATCGAGGTAAATCCAAATTTTATATAACTACTGTCGTATTTTCTCTTAGGCGCCATGTTCTGAAAATAAGATACAAAAAAAGATACCGCATATAAACCAAGAAAATAAAAGCATATTTTTCTTATAATATGATCGCGTAAGCTAGCTTATATAAAATATTTGTTTTTTACATAATATCCTAAGTAGTTTTAGTTTACAAACAATAAACTACTTTGCCATGGGTACGGTTCAATTAATAACGGCCCGAAAATGATCATTTTAATAATACCTACGGAAAGGGTTTATTAAAAAAATGTTCACTTACCAATATTATTTATGAACAAATTCAATAAATAAAGTTAAGATAATCGGTCAGCAATGAATGGTTCACTTCCTAGCACAGTTTTTTTTTTTTTGTGGTAGGGAGGTGAAGGCATTTACGCCCGCCGAGCCTGGCAGTGTGGGACTCCCATGGAGGATACCTTTGGACTACCCACTAAACACCTCCCCTGTCAATCTGAGAACCTAGCCTGGAACCGTTTGACACATTACTTCGGGCCAGGCCTCGTTTTGTTACGCCGTGGGGCGCCTTCAAGCTGGGGAGTCCCTTTCCCAGCGGGAGGGGAGAGGGGAAGAGGAAATGCCAGAAGAGCAATCTCCCAGCCCCAGCACCTCTGGCTGCTGCGAGTTCCTTTTATCTTTTAGGACTGCCCGAGCATAATGTGCCACCTGGTTCCATTTGTCAATCGATTCGAGCATCACCGCAACTATATTATCCGGGGTGAGCTCTCCCGTCTCCCTGTAGAGTTCCCTTCGCAGCCTGGCCCATTTGGTACACGCAAAAAATGTGTGACAGGCATCGTCCTCCTCTCCTGGGCAAAACCGACAATCGGGAGACCGTGACTTACCGATCTTGTGCAGGTAAGACTGAAAACACCCGTGCCCGCTCAAAAGCTGGGTCAGATAGAAGTCAGTCTCACCATGCCTTCGATTTAGCCACGGTCTCACATCCGGGATGAGGCGCGCAGTCCACCTTCTCTTCGTGCAATTCCTCCAAGACTGCTGCCAATCGTTGAGCGAGCGTTGTCTCTCCTCGCGGACAACCATCTTCCTCGCACCCTCGTTTCGGCGCAGGTAAATAGCGCTGCGTTCTCTAGCAAGGAGGGCGACAGGTATCACGCCTGCAATCACTTTCACCGCCGAGTCGGAGACTGTTGGATACGAAGATGCGATTCTCAGTGCTTCTCTTCTCTGTACCTGTGCCAATCGTTTTCGGTATACCTCCTTGCTGAGAGCGTTGCCCATACTTCTGCTCCATACATTAGCACTGACCCTACAGCACTCATCAAGAGGCGTCTTCTTGATGGACTGGGTCCCCCTACGTTGGCCATAAGTCGACTCAGGGCCGATATTCCCGAAGCAGCCTTCTCAGCCGTTGCCCTGATTTGCTCAGAGAAACTCATCTTCGAGTCGATCAGTAGCACCAGGTACTTCACCGCTGGCTTCGATTCGATCTGTATATCTCCAATACTGATCATCCTTACTCTAGGGATTCTCTTTTTTGTCAAGATGACCACTTCGGTTTTCTCCAGTGCTAAGCTGAGCCCGCGAGCAGCGTAAGTTGCGCTTATTCAACGGTGCGTCTGGCGACCAGAGCCGCAACATCATCCGCATAGCCGACCAAGCGCGACTCATCTGGCATCTCAAGTCTCACTAGCCCGTCGTAAGCCACGTTCCACAGGTTAAGACCAAGGATAGATCCCTGGGCAACACCCGATGTAATTTACATCCTTCGTTGGCCCTGTGTCGTGTCGTAGAGCAGGCTTCGGTCTTTTAGGCAGTTCCTCAAAAGCCGCGTTAGATATTCTGGAACTTGAAAAGAGTTTTCCAGCGTATCCAGAATATCCACCCATCTAGCGGAGTTGAAGGCATTCCTGACGTGGAGTGTCACCAAGAGGACGATCCGTCGCTTGGTGCGACCATATGCCTCTGCCTTTTGGACCGCGTTCACCACCTCTGCAATCGCATCAATGGTAGAACGTCCTGCTCCAAAGCCGTACTGCCGAGGAGATAGGTCCCCAGCAGCACGAATCAAGTCAGTGAGTCTTCCCTTGATGAGTTTCTCTAGCACTTTCCCAGCCGTGTCTAGCATGCATAACGGGCGGTATGCAGACGGTGATTCGGGATTTCCCTTCCCCTTGCTGATCAGCACGAGCCTCGCCACCTTCCATCGTACCGGGAAAACCCCGTCCCGTAGGCAAGCGTTGAATGTGCTGAGCAGCAAGTCAGGACAATGGTGATAGACGAGCGGCAAAACCTCGGCTGGAACACCATCTGGACCTGGAGCCTTCCTCGCTTTCAGGGAGAGGACTGCCTCCTCCAGTTCCAGCTGTGTGAAGAGTGGGCACTCGACCGCTGTTTCACCATGGACAGCGTCAACACGGACGGGATGGGCGGGGAAGAGTCCCCGCAATATCGCGTCCATCTTTTCCGCGTCACGTATACAAGGCTTTCGTAGGGCACCAAGTTTCCCCATGACCAGCTTGTAGTCAAGGCCCCACGGATCCCTATTTACATCATCCACGAGGTCTTGCCAGCATCGGGCCTTGCTCTTGTTAATAAGCCTGCGAAGATACAGTTAAGTAATACTTAATAGTACTACTGACACTCAGATATAACAAATGACAGCAAAAGTAATTCCTTGAACACGATACACGTTCGAATGTAGGTAGATCACAGACGTTGTATCGTCTTTGCTGAACCGGCGTGGCGGTTCGACGTACCGCCCCTTCCACCCGCGCTCTTCACACTCAGTGCACGGTGACCAACGGCTCACCGCCCGCTAAATTTAAAATCGTTCGCGGACCACAATTTTGGCTTCTGCGGACCACTGGTGGTCCACGGACCACTGGTTGGGAACCAGTGCCTTAGAGTAACGATGATCAGTATTGGTGATATACGAATCAAAACCAGCGATGAAGAGCCTGGGGCCACTGATCGATTTGAAGATGAATTTCTCTGAGCAAATCAGGGCAACGGCTGAAAAGGCTGCTTCGGGAGTATCGGGTCTGAGTCAACTCATGGCCAACGTAGGGGGACACAGCCCATCAAGAAGACGCCTCTTGATGAGTGCTGTAGGGTCAGTGTTTCTGTATGGAGCAGAAGTATGGGGTGATGCTCTCAGTAAGGAGGTTTACCGGAAACGCCTGGCACAGATACAGAGAAGAGGAGCACTGAGGATTGCATCTTCGTACCCGACAGTCTCTCATTTGGCGGTGAAATTTAAATGCAGGCATGATACCTGTCGTCCTCCTTGCTAGAGAGCGCCGCTCTATTTATCTGCATCGAAATGAGGATGTGAGGGAGATAGTTGTCCACGATGAGGGACAGTGCTCGCTTGGGTGAATTACGCAAAGGGAAGGTGGACTGTGTGCCTCATCCTGGATGTGGGACTGTAGCCAAATTGAAGGCATGGTGAGACTGACTTCTATTTGACCCAGCTTTTGAGCAAGCATGGGTGTTCTCAGTCTTACCTGCACAAGATTGGTAAGTCACGGTCCCCTGATTACCAGTATTGCCTAGGAGTGGAAGAAAATGCCTGCCACACATTTTTTTGCGTGCACAAAATGGGTCAGGCTGCAAAAATGACCTCTACAGAGAGACGGGAGAGCTCATCCCAGATAATAGAGTCGCAATGATGCTCGAATCGGTTAACAAATGGAACCAGGTAGCACATTATGTTCGGATAGTCCTAAAAAATAAAAGGAACTCATAGCAGCTGGGGGGCGTTGGGGTTGGGGGATCGCTTGTCTGCATTTGTATGCATTCTGAAGATTTCACAATTATCGAACAATAAACAGCTAATGTACAGCCAATAAGGTATTTAAAAAGTACAACAACATTAACATGTGATACTAGGGAGATACGCGTTTGCAACAGATCTAGACACTACAAATGTGTAGGAATTTTCATAAAAATTTTAGAAATGGTTTTTAACATTAATGTGTTATCATGACTAACCAAGCCACGGTGTCAAAATACTTGGAACAAAACGGCTGCGAATTGAAAAAAATACCCATAATATTTTTTCCAACTCAATTAATGGAATCTGTATATTAGTCAAGTTTTGATATGCAGACTATATTGTTTGTGTTCCTAATTGTTTTACAAAACTCCTCTGGTAGAAATACCCTCCTGCTACTCCGACCTGCTTGATTTTATAATCACTGACAACACTAACTGATACCTATCATTCCTTATACTTTCATTCAAATCCTAGCAAACCTGCAGTGTCTGAGTCACTAAAAAGGGTGTATTGTTCCATAGTCAAATGTTTCCATGGTAATACAGCGCAAATAATACAGGTATAATATTGTAATACAGGAAAATTCAAACCGCTATAACTTCGTTAAATATCAATTGATCTTTGCGAAACTTTCAGAACAAGTCAATCTTATAAATAGCCATCTTTATATTTAATTGACTTTAACCGTTAAGATTTTATTCAAGAAAATGTAAAATTGATAAATCATGCTATTGAGTGAATTTCGACTACTCACGTTTTTTTTGTTGTTGTACTCATTAAGGTCTACATTCATGATTTTTTTTCAGATCATTCGTTTAATCGCGAGGGGGGGTACGCAAAAATATAGTACATTTCCCTTCCCTTGCCCCCCATGGTAGTGATAAGGCAATTTCAAGACTTGTTTTGAAAAGATCTTATTAAGAACCTTCCAACGACACTCTACTCGCCTGCCATTGGTGAAAAAAAAATGTTTGAAGGATTGCCTCCCCGTAAGGAGAGACCCCCTCAAATCCCTTTGAACAATATTTAGACCCCAAAACTTTCAAGAAGTCACCACTTTTGACCTTTCCACAAAGTTACATGGCTGTAGCTTCTATAGTTTCGGAGAATAACTGCTGTGACATACAGATACAGATACAAAACCCTAAAAATAAACACGAATAACTTAGACGTTGTCATTCAGCTACAAATACAAGGATCGCTCCGTCCCAGCTCAACCAGCCTCAACGAATCTCTATTGGAATTGTTGGTCTCGTGAATTCAAATTCGGAAGATATTTTATCTTCTTATCGGTGGCCCGTCTTTGTATATGATATATGATTGGGACAACTTCACAATCAAAAACATATAGGTTTATGTCCAAATACACGATTGCTTTAGGAGGAATGAAGCCTGTAGTGAGACCTTTCGAAGTCAGTAGAGACAAGTCTCAGTGTACCCGCCTGTAGGGTGGTATAGCTGTGAAATCCAAGGGTTTTCACTCACAGTTACAGATCTTGCGATATAATTCCTAAGCAAACTCAATATGAAAATATCGACTCTTGTCACTTTAGCAGTTTGATGAATTTTTCTACTCAATATATAGTGCTTACAATCCGTCTCATGCTTTCTGTACACACCAGTACATGCACAAAGACATTTCCTTTGGAACACTCTTAATTTTCCTATAGTAATAGCACTCTTGTTGTACTATATCTGACACTCATATATCAAAACTGGTCTAACCAGCGTTTTGTAACATATAACTTTGACCTTTGATCAATGTACTTGGAATGAAAGAGTCGTCGAAGGGTCACGATTATTTTTTGTGCTTTACTAAGCATGATTTTGATATGTTCAGTATAGTAAAGATACTGATCGAGATAAACACTGAGGTACCGAACACGGGATTTATGTGGAACCCGTTCTGAACAACCCCCACCAGCCATAATATGGAAATCTTCCAATTACCTTTCAGGTCTTGACTGGCCTCCTGCAGCATTGTCCGAAACAAAACTGTTTTGCACTTAAGCGCATTGATTTTCAGTCACCAATTGCCAGGGTATAGCTGCATATCATTAAACATTTTTTAAAGTTTGCTGTGGATTGTTGTAATTTTCGGTTTGCTGTATACTCGTATATGATCAGATCATAAACAAACGCTACCAATCATTGCGTTGGCGAGACGTTAAAATGAAAGCTGTTCAATCGCTTGCCAATGAATTTTGAGAAAAGCAGAGGCGCCGTAACTGTTGCCTGCTGTAGACAATTCAGGACCTTGAAGTCCAACATTGTCATCAAATTTCCATCAGAAACAACAAGAGATTTCCCATAAAATATATTGCACATCATGACGACAAGGTGTCAGGGGAACCTGTCCTGAAGGAGTTTAAAAATTAGGCCAACTAACTAAACCATATCGAACGCTTTCTCCATGTCAATGACACACGCTCCAAAACATTCTCTGTTGTTTAGTTTCCAACAGATGTCTGAAATTACTTTCTTTATCGCGTGTATGGTCGAGTGCCTGGCACAAAAATCAAATTGGAGATTAAGCATCAACTCATATTTCTCAATGTGCTGTGTTTAGTATCACTTCAAACACTATGCTGATATTTGGCAGCAAACTGATTGGGTGATAGCTCTTATGGCTCGAACGTTCTTTCCCTTTCTTCAAGATTGGCAATACCTTAGCTTTTTTCCACTCATTTGTGAAATATGAATTGTTCAACATGTTATGGAACAATATGCAATAATTCCTATTAGCAACTTCAGGCAAATGTCAGAGAACTTTATTTGTAATACTGTCGATATAACATGATTTCTTGTTATTTATCTTGCCAAATATGAAACACAAGTCTTCATAGCTGACAAAATAATCAATAAGATTCAAGCTCAGTATGAGGTCAGATGTTAAGGTTTCATTGAAATGAAGAAGAGATTCGCCATTCAGGCTTGTTTTGAAGTCGAAAATTTTTGCTTTAAGGGCCTCTTGGTAGATGAACCGGTTCAAAATCAGTTCCAATCAGGGTAAATTTATGCAAAGTATCACATATAATCCTGTTTCCATTTCTATCCTAAGTCGTACTATGAATTTTGAAACCAGCCCTATCGAGAAGGGTTACCTCATCACTAGCGACTTCAATATTCGATACCTTCACTCAAGA
The DNA here is from genome assembly GCA_963969285.1 of Odontomyia ornata. Classification (NCBI taxonomy): domain Eukaryota; kingdom Metazoa; phylum Arthropoda; class Insecta; order Diptera; family Stratiomyidae; genus Odontomyia; species Odontomyia ornata. The sequence goes on along the minus strand of OZ017738.1, from coordinate 217,987,642 downwards.
CTTCTTGCTGAATAAACTATTCACTTTCATGAAAACGCCATCTGGGTCTTGTGGGATATTATCCCTCAATTTTTCCGCCCATTGATTGCTGGCCACACTCCTGAAGTATGGATGGATTAATCTCCGGACATTCTTCAGGTGTAATTTCAAGAAAGCCAACGTAGTCCAAAAATCGCCCATAAATATTGTTGAGGCTTTTTAATCTTTTCAACCTTGCAATGGTTGGTGTTTCTACTTTCTCAATCGTTTCCAACGTCAGCTTCTCTAACTTTCACGAATAGAGACCTATACAATCGTTAGTTGAATTCCTGTCATTAGGAGCCATTGGGCAAGCATTGCCATCTTTTGAAACTTTCTCCAATCCGTTTTTTTTTTAGTTCAACCGACGATTTTCATGTTGAACTGGAATGAGAAAGACATCATCCATTTGATGATTGATTTTCATTACGATTTCGTTATGGTGGCTATCGTAAGGAAGCACTACTTTTAGGTAAATCTCTCGAGAGGAATTTACCTATTGCGGAGAGTACCCTATATATATATATATATATATATATATATATATATATATATATATATATATATACATATGTATACGTATATATATATATATATATATGTATATATATATATATATATATATATATATATATATATATATATATAGATATATATATATATATATATATATATATATATATATATATATATATATATATATACATATGTATACATATATATATATATATATATATATATATATATATATATATACATATGTATATATATATATATATATATATATATATATATATATATGTATATATATGTATGTATATATATGTATACATATGTATATACATATATATATATATATATATATATATATATATATATATATATATATATATATATATATATATATATATATATATGAGATGTGACAATTAAATCATGAGGCTAATTATATTGCCGCGCTTGTGGTAAACCTGTGACCTTGAAATTCCCTTCCCTTCTTCGGCATCCTTCCAACTGTATTTTCACCACAGTTCAAGCCCTTCAACAGGAAGGTTTAATTTTTTTCCGCCTTTGGCATGCATTTAAATTTGTTAGGCTGTACACTAATAAGCTTGAAATCATCCACTGTTTTTGTTTTAACTGTGATTTTTATCAGCGGTCACTCTCTTAACTTCGACATTATCGATTTTATATTCAGCGGCCAATAGCCAAACCATATCCCCTCTGCGCAGCAGAAACAGATTAATCGGAGGAACTTTCTCTGTTGTTATATGTGTCTGCAGAGACATCGGTTGGCTTCTTCTCCTTCTTCTTATTTTTTGATTTTAAGTATTCAATAAAATTATCACTAAAATCATTAATATTGACTTTGTTTTCTTGATACTTCATCTCGATTTTCATATCGTCATTCATCGCAGCAAGTACCGCATAGTAATTTGCGCTGTCATTTGCTTCTCCTGCACTTAGATGATATCAGCATCATGGATTGTTGACTTTTTCATATCTTGTAATGCTGCTTTGTTTGTTGAACCTTTTGCGTGGCTACTTTTTTTTCGTTCGTCTTGCTTGTTGTCGCTTTTCCGGACGTATTTTGTGGCTTCATCACTTTTGTTTTGTTGACGTTTGTTAATTGCCGGATCATTTTCTTCAAATTTTTAATTCGGAGTTTCATCTCCTCATTTTCTCTAGTAACTCTTGCATTTTCTTTGGTTCCTTTATCCAATTCTTCGCTTGGAATAGGCTCAAAGCGTTCTTAGTCATTTTTCTGTTTCATATTTTACTCATTTGTAGCATTCGCAGTGTCTGGCACGGTTCACCCAGCGGTGGGAAGCCGTCGGGCTCCTCCATGCCCCGGCGAAAAAAAATAAGCTTCGAATTGAGGTTTTAAAAATTATTTATTTTTATTTGACAATTATAGACAACAGCGATTAAAAACACGTCTAAACGCAACAATTGCTAGACGAAGAATCGAAATGTAAGCATGTTTTGGTCTTGGTAATCATGTCAAAGCTGGTATCTAAATAGGAGTGGTTATTCGAAATAAACGACATTAAACGAGATTTTTGTCATCTGTGAATGAGATAGTGCGTTGGAAAGGTACATCCCTTCCTGACTTCCAGTGAAAGTTTGGTGACATTCGGTTCAGTGGAAGCGAAGTTATTGCCTCAAAGTGGCAGTTTGTTTGTTCCGTCGATACAAAAATGAGTTTCAAACAAACAGCAAACCACAAACAAATTTTGTTTTAAAATCGGTAAAACATTTATCGAAACATTTGAATTGATGAAAAAAGTTGATGGTGATGATTGTCTATCTCGTGCCAGAGTTCATGAGCGGTTTATGTACATAAATGACGATGAACATACGGGCCGCCCAAAATCAAAATCAGTGATCACCGAAAACTATATATTAACACTACAAAGATCTAGAGAGCAACATTGTAAGTTTTATCGGCCCAATAATGCACTCACTTCTAAACGCCTCGGACTCTTTTACCACAATTGCGGTGGTATGAGAGGAAAAACTAATAAACTATATCTGGATGCCATTTTAATGTTTTTTCCTTAACTGAAATGTAGTTGAACGAGTCTTTTCTTAATGAGGAGATTCTCGATGAAAACTGGACGACAGAGTGTGGAGGGGGTGTCTTGATTGCAGTGCATAAGTCGTTTGTCAGTGAGTCCATAAGCACAGTCTCTAACAATTCTTGCCAGCACGAAATTGTCCGCATCAAAATGGCAAATGTAAACTGGTATAAAGGGGCTTTTTATATCCTTGCAAGATCCACTGAAGAAGTTTACAGTAGTGCGTGTGATGTAATTTCTTCATTAGCTGCTACCACCATTAAAGAAGACATAACTATCATCACTGGGGATTTTAACCGACCAAATCTGAAATTGAGGGTCGATAAATCTGATAGTGGTCTACTCCCAGCCAATCTTCTCAACAGTATAGACTTCAACATTACTAGCACCCTGTATGGCAATGATTTGCAGCAAGTTGCTCCAACCCCCAACCTTCATGGTAATTGGTTAGATCTCATATTTACTAATGCATATGATGAAGTTGTAGTGATCCCAACAAGCGATGCGGAACATATATTTTCCAATAGCCACCACCATTCCGCAATTTCAGTTGAATTAACTACTACGGATAGCGCATACCATCTTACGTACAATAACTGAATTTTATTTGACTTCCTTAATGCCGACTATGATAGCATTAACAAACATCTCCACAATATTGAGTGGACTTCAACGTTAGATACAAAGGACGCAGTAGATTGTTTCTACAATATTTGCATAGACGCCTGTAATGAATCATGCGACGCCGCTGGTGACCACTACTAACACACTTTGCTGCTAGGTGGCTTGTCATTTCACGTGGGTTGCGACCAGCGCACATCCCACATCAATTTTGTCGTGGGATGTCAACAGGATTTGACAGCCACATGGGAGTGAAGTGTGGAAGTAGTGGCCGCCACCCATGAAGAAGTCCCGGAGTGTGCCGACAGTTCGGTCAAATTCAACTCAACCAAAGGATGGTGAGTATTGGCAACTCAAATGAGTATACCGACGTCATACACTATAATACACTTCCCATTTATTTTCCCGAATCCAGTGTACAACTTGAAGGTGAGTGAGAATATTCGTGGGCAGGCTAATCCAGACAGAACACCGAGCGCCGCTTCTAATACGGTATATGCAGCCAAAGCGGTGCCAACAAGCATCTGTACCGGGGATTTTGAGGATTTCAAGCGCGAAAGGAATGCACAAGGGAAAGGAATCGAGAAGGCGAAAGTGTTGCTGCCAAAAGGCTTTTCCCAAATATATAGAAGTATATGGTCAAGGTCAGGACAATATCAACATAGATGAATGGGACTCGGATTCAGATATTGAAATTTTAGATCATCTTTCGTTGTAAGTACGATCGTTGGATCAAGCATCGGATCAGATTTTACGGAACTAATTGATAAAGTTCGAGACGATTCAATAAATGATTTGAGGGCAATAATTGCGAATGTTGCTGAAGAGAAATCTGACCAGAAAGACGATCCAAATGAAGATTGGTGTGCAGTTTGTTTGGATGGTGGTGAATTGATGTGTTGCAATAAATGTCCAAAAGTATTTCACCAAAATTGTCACATACCAGCTATAAGTTCCTTACCAGATTAAAGTGAAACGTGGCAAGGTTTGTTATGTGTTAATTTAGCGGAACTGGCAAGTTCAGCTGAATGTGAAAGACATAATGCAGGAGAACTTGGCGCAAATAAATTAAAGATTATATAGAGGATACTTTTAGAATTATATAGCCAATACGAACAAAGTTTACCATTTAGAGAGCCAGAACCTGCAACACACACTGCATATTATGAAATAATTTGTCACCCTATGTCGCTAGATGTTATCCGAACTCGTTTGGATCCATCAAGTCCGAATCACTACAAAGACATTGCCACATTTGTAGCTGACGTTCGATTGTTGTCCAAAACTGTATACTTATATTATCCGGAGGATTCCAAACCATATGCGCATGCCCGTTATCTAGAACAATTTTTCGAAGAGCAACTGGCTAAATGGCTTCCTAAATACGCTCTCGTAAACAAATGTGAAACGAATGCAGATGAATGTCCTGTGAAAAAAATGCGCAAAAATTCCGAATCAATGCCCTTCGAAAAAGAACAATTTCAACTGTTGGATAAGAAAAATCAAAAACGAAATAAAGGAGATTATTACTTTTTATGGAATTGTTTGCAGCTACATATAAATGAGTTGCATATTTTGAATAATAATTTTTCTGAAAAATTATTAGAGAAGAAAAATGTTAGAAGAAGGTGGTTTCGACGTGTGCACTAATTCTCCTCAGGCCATCACACTTAGATACACACCGGTGATGGCGACCACCATGCTCAGAGGTGAGGGAGTTAATTTTTAATTTTTCTACTTATGCAAACTCAATATGTTTTTGTATCTGCAAGTTATATTCAAGGTAAATTTCTCTTGTAAGTATTTGTATTAGCTAAACTTTTTTTTAATTGGATCATTTCACCCTTTTCACATCAATTTAATGTAAATCTATACGACAAATTTTGCTCTACATTTGAAGCTTTATCTAAAAAAAAGTTTAGCTAAAGGAGATTATATTTGCTTACAGGAATAGTTTTAGCATCGTAAGTTTAGGCGTGTATTTACGCTATCGCCTGTTGATGTCGCACATCGACACATTTAAACTTTTACTACAAGCAAAATATTAATTTATTGTTTAAACATAACTATACATAAAATAAGAAACCATTTTTATTTACTCGAAAGAAAGCATGGAGTTATTCCAAATATGAAATGTTCATTAAAAATTTCACCGGTTAGTTCTTAATCATATGAATAAATGCATACCAATTTCATTTGAAACATTAGATTATAGAGGTTAATTAATTTTATATGACAGAATGCTATCTAGATAATCAAAAAACGACAGAAAATCGTACTTTCGTTCATTTTAGGCATAACTTTAAATTAAAGACATTAAAATGTAGAACATTTACTTCCAATTCATACGAGAAATGACATTTATCAGAAACACTTTTTGTGTTTGAATTCTCCTTACTTTGGTTGCTTTTAGACGAAACTCATGTAGACTGGCATACGATTTTATTAATTTGTTTTTATAGTTGATGTCGATGAGTGCAAAAAAACAAGTTGGGTAGACAGACCTATGCTCATGTCAGAAGGGTTTTGTACTCAACTTACAAAATGCAGTAACCAGCAACGAATAAAATCAAGAAACATGTCAAAGACGATTTTATTGGAGAAAATGTGAAATTCGAGGATCATACTATTATTAACAAAGTTGAAAGAATTGTGACTTCTGAGGTATTTGTTTTACTTATACCCATAGATATCTCCCTTGATAATTTTTCCAGATTTTTTAGAAACACATTTTTCATGTATTTCCACCCCCCCTGTGCCCCCACTGAAGCGAAAACTGTCAGTTTAAGAACTGTTTTGAAAAGTTCTAATAGGGAACTTTCAGTTGATATTCATATCGGCTACCTTTCATGAAATTTTTTTCAGGGCCCACTCCTCTGTACTGTAATCATCGATTCATGGCCTATTTTTTCGAATCCTAGAATGGTTACAAAGCCCTTTTGCTAGGAGCTCTCTCCTGCCTCTTTGACTTGTTTCAATTGAATGTACTCATTTTCATGATACCTATCATTCCTGAAATTTTCATGCAAATCCTAGCAAAGCTGTAGTGTCTAAATCGATAAAAAGCGCATATGGCTCCATAGCCATGTTTCTATAGTAATACAGGGCATATTGTTCCATAGTAATACAGGAAAATTCAAATCGCTATAACTTCATTAAATACTACTCAATCTTTATGAAACTTTCAGAAAAGATCAATCTTATAGAAAGTCATTTAAAGGTACCGTTTGGATTTTATTCAAGAAAACATAAAATCAATAAATCATACTATTACTAACAAAGTTGAGTGAATTTCGACTTCTCATGTATTTGTTGTTGTTGTATTCATTAAGGCCTACATTCATGATTTTTTTCAGATTTTTCGGATGGAAGGTTTCCAATCGCGAGGGGGGGTACGCGAAAAGTTCGTACGTTTCCCCTTCTCCTGCCCCCCTCGGTATTCAGAAGGCAATTTTAAGACTTGTTTTGAAAAGATCTCATTGAGACCTTTCCAATGACACCCTACTCGACTAGCAATGGTGAAAATTTTTTTTTGTGGGGTCACCTCCCTATACGGGGAGACCCCCCTAAAACCCCTTTAAAAAATTTTTTCACCCTTGAACTTTCGAGAGGTCACCACTTCTGACCTTTTCACAAAGTTTCATGGCTGTAGCCTCTATAGTTTCGGAGAAAAAGTGCTGTGACATACAGACGGACGGACGGACGGACGGACAGACGGACACAGGTCGTGACTGCAATAGGGTTTGTATTTTAGTACAAAACCCTAAAAATGCAATTTAATACAAACCGATTATCAAACTGTAGAAAAAAAGAGATACTATTACTTTTAGTAGAATACCTTAGTTAGGAATTTATATTGTATCGAAGGAATCCTTAGTTAGAATGTAGAGGAATTAGATACTTGTTTAGCGTTAGTTATACGTTACAAACACACACGACAAAATCAGTCAATGAAAGAAGCAAACCAATATTTAATTTGCATTAGTAGATAATTGAAATGAATATTCCTAATAGGGAAATTCTTCGTAAACGCGCTTATATACATATATTTTTGTGTTAAAAATTTGATTATTAAAATTGCGGAATGCTATATGACAAAACAGCAATAGTATAATTTGAAATTGGAAAAAAAATGTTTATTTCGAAACGAATGAAAATTAATTGATTGGAAACGACTAATTTCATACTTTTGAGAGTACAAGTCCGAAGCATACACAATTATAAATGCGAAAAATTGCCGAACATTAATTTTATGATATTTAAAGCATTTGTAGAAGGAAAACGATTTATTTTTTTTAAACAAATATATAACAAAATGAATTGCTAAACTCTAATAACGACTTTCCTTTCCAGTGGTTCTTCTTTTCAGCGAGAAATGAGGTGCAGGGTAGGTATGCCGTCGCGAGGGTAGGGTTTGAGAAAATCCGCTGAGGTCAGTTTCGCGTCGCGTGCGGTACGCGGTACCTTTGTGGTTTTCTTTTTATATTAGCGTAGCGTTTGTCGGGTTGAGTTAACGTTGTATATTTTTCGGTACCGCGTCGGAAATTCGGAAACGCGAAGTAAAGATTAGATCTTTGTCCTTTGACTGGTTGTATGAAGAAATACGAAGTAGCGTAAAGTAGGTTTCCTCTCCGTATGGTTTTGTTTTGGTGACGCGTTTGAAAACGGGCATGTATTGGTGGCTGAAGATTGTAAATGATCGTAATCCATTCGGAGACCCGCGACCGAAATCCTCTCCGATCTAGCTGGCCGACAAGCAGCCACCGCGTGAATGGGTTACGGTGCACGGATTGGTTGACCGGCTGGTACAATCCGTTGGCACTTCTCAGACTTAATGTTTAGAACCGATGAGAGGTCGGTTCCTCGTTCGCACGTAGACATCATTAAAACATTACACGCCGTTGATATATATGTTCCCAAAATTAAAAAGAAAAATCAGCTCTGTGAGCCTTGGCTTGATTGTGATTTGGGCCACTTGCGAAATCAAAGGAATAAGCTCCACGAAATAATTTGGACAAAATCAAACGTTAGCCAAGAAATTAAAAATAAATATGAAGAGCTGGGAAAAGAGTTTCAACTCATATCTCGGGAAGCATATAATTCGTATGTTAATATTATTGGTGAAAATATTATTCACAACCCAAAAAAGTTCTTTGACTTCGTTAATACCAAACGTAGGTCTCAAGGATTTCCCAATTCGATGGTGTATCAAGAATCAAACTCATGCAATCTCGAGGATATCTGCGAATTTTTTACAACCCATTTCCAATCCGTATATAATCCAACTAACTCTTCATCCTACAGATCTTCTTCAGACATAAATTCAGCATCTCTCATTGAAGAACTTGGCATTTCCGAAGATGATATATCCAATCCAATAGAGACGCTTGATCTAAATAAAGGGCCTGGTCCTGATTTACTCGCTCCTCGCTTTTTGTTTTACTGTAAGGTGCAATTGAGTCCACCTATGCATATCATTATTAATAAATCCCTCACTTCTGGAATTTTCCTATCGATTTGGAAGAAATCGCACTTGATTGCAATTTACAAAAATAAAGACAAGGCGTCAGTTGAAAATTACAGAGGCATCGCAATACTATCAGCAATTCCTAAACTTTTTGAAAACATAGTCTATTCAAAAATATCGCCCATCATTGAGCCTCGGCTAAACAATCAACAGCATGGTTTCCGGAAAAACCGCTCAACAGTTACAAATCTCTCGGTGATGGTTTCTAGTGTCCTTTGTGAAATGGAAAAAGGCCATCAAATCGATGCAATTTACACCGACTTCAGTAAAGTGTTTGATCGTGTTAACCACAAAATCTTGAGGAAAAAATTAAAAAATTTTGTTGTATGTGGCCCTTTGCTAGAATGGCTCGACTCGTTCTCAAAAATAGGACGCAAATCGTCAAATTTCAAGGATTTCCAAAGAAATAAATGTCTTCTCCGGTGTACTTTAAGGCAGCCATCTGGGTCCCATGCTTTTTAACATCTTCATTTCGGATCTCTCTGTTATCTTGTCGGACATTCCGCATCTATTCTATGCTGACGATCTCAAGCTATTCAAGGTGGTAACGTCTCCAAAGGATACGGAATACCTTCAAAACAAGTTAAACTCTTTTTTAGAGTGGTGAGAAAAAAACCTACTCTCTCTGAATTTCGAAGTCCTTGGTAGAGCCAATAAGCACCTCGGCTTCATCAAGCGTTGATCCAAAGAATTTCAAAATATTTGGGTATCGAAGACATTATATCTCTCCCTAGTACGCCCCATTCTTGAATACACATGTCTTATTTGGGATCCTGTTTTCAATGTTCACATTGACCGACTCCTCTGTTCAACAACACTTTATCTTATTTGCATTGAGATCGCTATATGATCCGAGAAATTTTGAAATTCTACCCTAGCTTATGCTGCAAATTCTCAATATACCATCACTTGCTTTCCGTAGAACTATGATAACTTGTTCTTTCGCTTTTGATGTCCTCAGAGGCTTGATTATAATACCATTTTTAACTGATAGAATAAAAGTGCATGAGCCATTGCGAGTCACTAGGCATTCTCATCAATTAGTTCAAGAGCGGCATAATACAATCTATGCAGATAATGAGCTGATTAACAGGTGTTGCATAAAGTTTAACTCACTTAGTGTACATTACTCCCCAAATATTTCCAGAACCCATTATAAAGCTCTATTATCAAATGTCCTTTCATCTTAATTCCATCACACACCCTACCCTCACAACATATTTTATTGTAATAGCACATTGCATTTGTCACAATTTTTATATTTATAAATTAATTCTAAATTTTACTATTAAGAAATTATTGTGTGCCTTGCTTGGCTATATAAATAAATAAATACAGGGTTATTATCTATTTCGTGGCAGGAAATTATAACCCTGCCATTTGACATCTGTCAGAATTAAATGTCATCCAAAGCGTATTTTTTTTTAGCTGAAGGTTTGCCATTTAGAAATATGGATCGTTTAACAGTCAAAGAACGCGTTAAAATTATTAAATTTTATTATAAAAATGGTGATTCTGCTGTATCAACATTTAGGGCTTTACGAGCCGATTGCGGTCGACATAATCGACCTACACAGAAAACAATTTCGAACACAGTGAGAAAATTTGAAGAGACTGGGTCGGTTATTGATATTGCAAGGCTTGCGCATCATCGCAACATTCATCCTGCTGAAAATATCGCTGTCGTTGCTCAAAGTGTGGAGGAAGACCCAAATTTGTCGATTCCTCGACGTGCTCAACATTTGGGCTTGTCTTCCGGCTCATTGTGGTGGATTTTGCATTTTGATGTGCATCTTCATCCGTACAAAATCCAACTCACTCAAGAATTTAAGCCTCAAGACCATACACAACGCAGAATGTATGCGAATTGAGTAATTGAACAACAAGCCATTGATAACGATTTTTCGTACAAAATTTTCTTTAGTGATGAAGCTTATTTTTCGCTCAGTGGTTACGTAAATAAACAGAATTGCCGCATAAGGGGCTCTCAAAATTCTCAAGTGATTGCAGAAATGCCTTTGCATTCGGAAAAAGTGACCGTGTGGTGGGCATTATGGTCTGGTGGTGTTATCGGCCTCTTTTTTTTGAAAACGATCAAGGAAGAGCCATTACAGTCAATTCTGACCGCTATGGACGGATGTTAACCGATTATTTTTGGAGAAAAATTGAAGATTATGATCTGAAGAATATGTGGTTCTAACAGGACGGAGCCACAAGCCACACAACACAGGCTAATCGAGCACTTTTGCAAGAGAAATTTCCAGGACGCGTAACTTCGAGATTGAGTGATGTCAATTGGCCCGCAAGATCCTGCGACCTAACACCTTTGGATTTCTTTTTATGGGGCTATGCATAATATCGTGTTTACGCCAACAATCCTCAAAATCTTGAGCAGTTGAAAACCAATATTCGTGAACTGATGGCCAAATATTGCCGGAAATGTGCCGAAAAGTCATTGAAAATTACCTCAAAAAGATTAAGGCCTGTAAGAGGTCCCAAGGAAAATTTTTGAATGATGTTGTATTTCATGTATAATGGCAAGGTTCAGTCTTTATACTAAATAAAAAATGTTGTTTCCATCTGAATATTTTTTGTGTTTTCTTTAGCTTTACTTTCCCAAGCGTAAAATGGATAACCCTATAAATAGTATGTTTGTTCCATCAATACAAAAATGAGTTTCAAACAAACAGCTAACATCAAATTTTGTTTTAAAATCGGTAAAATATTTATCGAAACATTTGAATTGATGAAAAAAGTTGATGGCGATGATTGTCTATCTCGTACCAGAGTTCATGAGCGGTTTACACGTTTCAGAGATGATCGTGAGGACATAAATGACGATGAACATACGGGCTGCCAAAAATCAGTGATCACTGAAAACTCCATCGGCATTGTGCGTGAATTTATCAAAAATGAGCAGAAATTATCATTGAAATTCATTGAATCGGAGTTGAATATATCCAAAACATCGATTTATCGCATTCTAACTAATCATTTGGGGTTGCGAAAGGGGTGTGCACGCTTTTCTCTACTTTTGTCATAAACATTCACTCTTGTGAATGATTTTTTGGCTATAAATCACTTTTTAACCATCAATCACTCACCGTATTTGCCTGGCATGGCTCCCTGTGACTTCTATCTATTCGAAAAATTGCATTTAGCCATGAAAGGAAAACGCTTTGCGTCCGTACAGGACATCCAAAAGGCTTGTACCGACATCTTGAAGGACACTCCAGTTAATGACCTGAAACACTCTTTCGAAAAGCACTTGGATCACGCAAAATAGTTTATCGAGGCCGGAGGAAACTATTTGAATAAATAAACTCGACCTTATCAGAACTAAGCTCCAGTCGTTTTTATTTTAGGTCAGTCTCGTTCATTTTGAAACATTCTATGTAGCTTTGATTGTTTTTAGTTATCTAGTGCCTAAGTCTCTTTGCGGATTATCGTGAGAAAATAAAAATGTTGAAAATAAATGATATCTAAAATTATAAAATTTTTTATTTTGGCTTGAATTTGAAATAAAAATTTATGATTAACGTTCACAAATACCATAAACTTGTTAATCTATAAAAATCTTTAACACATGATTATTCCAATATTTTCTTTAATTTTGTATAGTCATTCTTTTTGAATTAAATAGTTTTTGAAATTACATTACTGACCTGTTCAATAGCGGAAAATCGATAAACTCTGTAGGACGCTTTAAGTGTTCAAGCGGTGGAGGAAAATATAAAGAACATCGAGAAATCGATGGTCATTGCTGCGATCAGTACCGAAGCGACCGATGCAAGGGTCGTAAATCCCGACATAATAAAGAACCATCCTGAAGTCAACGTGGAGATTATGGCAGGAAAAGAAACGAGTGACCAGATAAATAAAACGACGTTGTATGATTGGATCGCCAACGTCGAAAATGCGGCGGAAGTACTGGATTCGGAAATGGAAAGCGATAACTTCTCCCAAGGATGGTTGCAAATTACAATTGCCGCCCAGCGATATGAAGAAGAAAGGCTATTCCGAAAAGCGGGATATGTTCTGAAAAGATTACACCTGCATGCGACTTCCCAACGAGCAGAAGGCTGAAGAAGCGCTGGAAGCGAAATCTAAAGGCCACGTGCAGATAGCTCCGCTATCAAAAATCAATAAAAGAATGGTGTCTAGCCCAATCGATGTAGATCGGGACAAAAAAGGGAAGGAAGAGGCACCTGATGGGCGTGGAGCACCAGTTCACGGGTCCCAGACAGTGCTGATAAAAGAAGCGAAGAAAGCCGCAAAGAAACTCCTTCAAAAAGTGCCAGAATGTAAAGTTTGCACCGACACCTGACAAGAAAAAGACCTGATGCAAAACAGGAGAGACATAAGCTCCGACGAAGACCTCGGCAGCAGGCACTGCTCGTGAAATCCCAAGATGACCGATCTTTTGCGGAGGTGCTGTGGGACATCAGGAGAAACGTCAGGCCTGAAGCCCAATCGGGCCACATATTCATCGAATTCGCAGCAGAGGCCAGGAATAGGGAAGCATTTTGCGGCGCAGTAAAGAAAGTCCTGGCAAAGAGCGCAGCTATAGCCGCACTTGAGCCTATGGCAACGATCAAAATAAGAGACATTGACTGCGTCACGGATCTGGTTGAGGTAGAAGAAGCCATCAAAAGGGAGTTTCCTAACGTGGGGAGGATCAAAGAGAGGCTAAAACCAGAACACCATAGGGGACAACGCATGGCCATAGTTGACTTGACCGAAAAGGAGGCCGAACGATTCCTGAACAAGGGCAAAGTAAGAATAGAGTGGGTTGTCTGTAGGATATGGCAAAGAGCAACGCCTCTTCAATGTTTCGAATGCCTTGGCTGTGGTCACGCCACACATGTAATTAGACATAAAAGAAAAGAGTGTACGAAGGTGGCACACTGTATTCTTTGCAAGGATGCTGATCCAAGACCTGATTTTGGATACGTCTTGGGATCAGAAAAATGCCGGGTTTTCCAGAAAGTCTTAGCCAAGGCAAAATCAGAGCTTCGATGACCCACATCCCGCAGCTAAACCTGCACTGTAGTTCAACCGCCTAAAATCTCCTTGAGCAGTTTGCGAGGGACATGAATGCCGATTTCTTGCTGCTGAGTGAGCAACGCCATGATAAAAGTTCTGCATTATGGTATCCTGACGAGACTGGTGCTGCCACCATCTGGGTCCAGAACAGTGATTTTCAAGTGAAGAGTTGTGGACAAGAGGAAGGTTCGATCCGGTTCGGCGTTCAGGGACCATATTCTTTAGTGTGTACCTAACGCTGAAAGAATCGATATCATCTTTTCAAACCAAGCTTAATGCTCTAGAGGGCGTTGTCTCGAACGCTTGCCTTCTGCTCGTTGGAGGAGATTTCAACGCTAAGGCAATCGAATGGGGCGTGCCTCAAACATATCTGGGGGTAAAACAATACTTGAAATGGTGGCCAGAACCGCGTTCTTTGTACTAAGCATAGGCAATACGCCGACTTTCCGCCGTATTGACTATGAAGGAATCATACCGGACGTGATATTTGCCTCGAAGTCCTTAGTACGGGGGATACACAATTGGCATTAGAGGACTACACAGCCAGTGGTCATCAGTGCATTCTGCTTGAGATCAGTGATGCTGTCTACCAATGCCCGTGCCCTCAGCTTTCTACAACTAAATGTAACAACGGAAGGATGGACGTCGAGAGGTTTGTCGAGGTTCTCACAGCAGGTGTACCACTGCAGGGAGCTCCGGAGGGGACGGAAGAATTGGCAGCTCAAGACGTGGTGAACTCAACAATGAGTATCATTACGACTGCTTGCTACACTTCTATGCCCCGACACGAAAAGCCCCCAGTGTATTGATCAAATGAAATTGCTGAAAAGTGAAGGGAGTGTCACAAGCTTCGACATGAGGCTCAATGCGCGTGGAACCGTGACGAGGCATGCAACCGCGCGGCAGCATATAAGTCAGCCAGGAAATGCCTTCATAAATTGATCAACAATAGCAAGGCTCACTGCTGGCAAGAATTAATGGATAATGTATATAAGGATCCGGGGGCCTTGGCTACAAGCTAGTTATGCGGGAGCTTGGCGCCGTATGGGCCTTGCATACGTGATGCAGAAAAGATGGATGGGATAGTGTGGACAGTCTTCCCCACCCATCATGGCCGTGTTGACGCTGTCCATGGTGAAACAGCAGTCGAGTGCCCACTCATCACAAAGCCGAAAATGGAGAAGGCAGTCCATTCGTTGAAAGCGAGGAAGGCTCCAGTTCCCCATGGTGTTCTGGTTGAGCTGTTGGGGCTTGGCTATCACCATTGTCCTGAATTGCTGCTCAGCACATTCAACGCTTGGCTACGCGACGGGTTTTTCCCGGTACGATAGTAGGTGGTTAGGCTCATGCTGATCAGCAAGGGAAGGGAAATCACTAATCGCCGTTTGCATACCGCCCGTTATGCATGCTACATATGGCTGGGAAAGTCTCGAGAAACTCATCCAGAGAATATTAACTGGTGCGAATCGTGCTGCTGGGGACCTATCTTCTCAGCAATACGGCTTTCCAGCAGGACGTTCTACCATTGATGCAATTGCAGAGGTGGCAAGCGCTGTGCAAAAGGCAGAATCATATAGCCGCACCAAGCGACGGATCGTCCTGTGATGACATTTGACGTCAGGAACGCCTTCAGCTCTGCTATATGGGTGGATATTTTGGATGTGTTGGAAAATCCTTTTCAAGTTTCAGAATATCTAATGCGTCCTTTGAGGGACTACCTAAAGGACTAAAGCCTGCTCTACAACTGATTATTTAGGTATTTTATCGATTTTCGTGATAAATATTTTTTTCGCTTTCGATACGTCAATAAGTTTTCAGTATTCAAGTAACCAAATCGAAGCAAAACGACCCGTTGTGCAGATCTTGACAAAATTGCAATTCTCTTTCTTGAATTATTTTTTTAAATTTACCGTGGTGTTGTATATTTGTTTAATTGTATTAAGGTTGATGCAGATCGATCCCGGGCTGAAGCAATGAATTTACAGGACAAATTGGAAAAAAGTCAAGGTGAAGTTTATCGTCTTAAAGCAAAATTAGAAAATGCACAACAAGAGCAAGAAAGCTTGAAAAAGGAATTAGAAAGAAGTCAGTCAAACGTGGCACGAATTCATGGTGACAGAGACAAGGTAAGAGAATGAATTTTTATTGAAACAAACTCTGAAACAAAATATTCTAGGTTACTGCTGATTATGAAAAAGTGAAAGAAGAGCTTGAAAGAACTCAAGCAACGTTAGGTAAGGCTCAACTGCAGCAAGAAAAATTGCAAAATTCATTGGACAAAGCTCAAAATGAAGTTGACAGTTTACAAGAACGACTTGATAAAAGTACAGGAGAAGTACGACGTCTACAAATTGAGAAAGAAAAACAAAGTTATGATTTTGAAAATATCCAATCACAACTTGATAAGGCTTTGGGTCAAGCTGCTCGAATGCAAAAAGAGCGCGAAGGAC
>OZ017738.1:217956398-217968898 GCA_963969285.1 Odontomyia ornata | reverse complement strand
CAGCATAAACTAATTCAATATAATAAAGTATACTATATAATAAAACAAGCTACTGTGAAATACTATAATGTATAAAATATCGAAGAAAAAGCAAATTGGTACTTACATGTTTCCTTGTAGAACTCCCAGCGCTCTGTGAAGTACAAAAAAAGAAGCGTGGGGCCACTGAAAATTAAATTCTAAAGTTAAATTCACAAATAAACAAAAACGCAACGGCCACTCTCCGATCCGTCGTTATAGCAGAAAAATTTAATTTGTAGCATCTGACCCTCTCCACAACCCAACAAAGCAGTTTTTTTAAATGAACAATTAATCTCTGCACTTTTTTTTTTCTTTTATTTCATTTAATAACTTAGATCCAAACTCGCACTAATTTAATCTTCCCCAAGTAATAAGTAACGCGACAAACCCAAACTTTGCTGCAGCTTATAATATCGGCGTCCCAAATAGGGAAAACTCACTTCCCAACACACTGCATTTTCACGTCTAATTTCTTTTGAAAAATTATCAAAATCTTGCTGGCTCATGCGTGAACTTTACCCTGATGAAAATGTTGACTTTAACCATCGTTTTGACATTGAGCATCACAGCCGTTCTCTCAAATTCTTTAGTCGTTCTTATTATTTATGTTTTTTCCCATGAATCAGGATTCACATCCGAATTTTCTAATTAATCGCCGATACTTCGTGAATTACATTGTATAAATATTAATATAAGTTCCGAATCACACCATGCAAAATCGCGAAAGAAGAAAAAAAATCCCAGTCTCCTCCCCAAAGTTGACCTTTTTCTACGCATTCAAACTCTAACTTTTTCCAAATTATTCAACAGGAAAATCACCTCGACACCGTTAAAATCTCCCTCATATTCGAAAGTCGAATACAGACTACTTTCCCAAATCAAAAATTTCACTCACTCAATCCCGTAATCCTTTCATTCCCAATTACCGCTACCGCATCTGAGTAACGTCATCGAAGTTCAATACACTTCGATTCCGCTACCCACACATCTTATTCATATCGACAAACGCAACAAACTGCATTTTGCATTTATGGTGATTTGCATAACCATGATAGCGATTGGTTATATGTAAATCGTATAAACAAGTATACGGAAACAATTGCTTTTGCCGGTATCCCAAAAAGAGTATTTTCCTGTGCTCGGGAGAACTTGAACCCAGAGTCCCAGCGGACCCCCGCTCAAGAATCCATGACGCTACCAACGGAGCCAGCTTCTGTTGATCTCCCATTCATCCAATTAGCAACTTCAACTATGCATCTTTCTTAATGGGCATTGAAATACAAATTTTTTAAGTAGGGAAGCGAGAATGAGTTTTTGTTAATATGACGAATAAAAATTTTTAGTGGTAGATAATGTATAAAATAAGTTAGTATGAAGGATGGCATTAGGTTTTGTTAATGAAAAGGTCTCGAATGAAATTTTGTTAATGGGAAGTCATGAATAAAATGTTAGTGGGAAAAATAAGATTTTTGTTATTTTTTTTTTTTCTGTTTAGGGTTTTATACTAGAATACAAAACCCTATTGCAATTACGACCTGTGTCCGTCCGTTTGTGTGTCACAGCACTTTTTCTCCGAAACTATAGAAGATACAACCATGCAACTTTGTAAAAAGGCCACAAGTGGTGACTTCTTGAAAGTTTTGGGATGGAAAAATTTTCAGAGGGGCTTAAGGGGAGTCTCCCAATATAGGGAGGTGACCCATTTAAAAAAATTTCTCCCACCATTGGTATTCGAGTAGGGCGTCATTGGAGAGGTTTCAATGAGATCTTTTCAAAACAAGTCTTAAAATTGCCTTATCAGCACCGTGGGGGGCAGGAGAAGGGGAAATTTTTGAACTATCCGGGTACCCCCCCCCCCCCCCGCGATTGGACACCTTTCATCCAAAAATCTTGAAAAAAATCATGAATGTAGGCCGTTATAAAAACAACGATAAAAAATACGTGAGAAGTCGAAATTCACTCAAATTTGTTAGTAATAGTATGATTTATCGATTTTACGTTTTCTTGAATAAAATCTTAACAAAAATGTTATATACAAATGACTATGAATAAGATTGATCTGTCCTGAAAGTTTCACAAAGATCAAATATTATTTAACGAAATTATAGCGGTTTGGATTTTCGTGTATTACTATGGAACAATATGCGCTGTACGTATTACTATGTTATGGAAGCATATGGCTATGGAACAAAATGCGCTTTTTACCGACTCAGACACTAGAGGTTTACTAGAATTTGCATGAAAGTTTCAGGAATGATAGGTATCATGAATACCTTTGAGAATTGGTTCAGCTAGTGGCATCAGTAATCGTAAAACAAAATATTGGCTGTTTTAAATGCAAAGAATGAATAATTTTGAATTATTTTTCCCCAACTTCAACGTTTGAGTTGCATGCTTTTAACACTTGATTCAATTTAATGAATGACTGAAGATGAGTACCTACAATTAATACTCATGGGTGAAACAAATAGAGGGCAGAAGGAAGCTCCTAACAGAAGGGCTTTGTAACCATTCTAGGGTTCAAAATAAATTTTTTGATGCTATGAATCTATGATTACAGCGCAGGGAAGTGGCCCCTGAAAAAAAAATGCATAAAAGGTAGCCGATATGAGTATCAAATTAACGGTCTTTATGAGAGCTTTTCAAAACAATTCCTAAACTGACAGTTTTTGCTTCAGTGGGGGGCACAGGGAGAAAAATACACGAAAAATTTGTTTCCCTCCTCGCGATTGGACACGTGCGATCTAAAAAATTTGAAAAATGTTATCAAGGAAGATATTAATGAGTACAACAATAACAAATACATCAGAAGTCAAAATTCGTTCAACTTTGTTAATAATAGCATGATCTTCGAATCTCGCATTCCCTCCAATAAAATCGTATTGATGCCCTTAAACCCAAAAAAATAATATTTATTAAGTAGCCTTACATAAGGTTCTTAACGCTCTGTGAGTTTGATGAAATTCATATCATATTCACGGAAGTTATATTCATTTGAAATTCCTCCAACTAAAACAATAATAACACACTGTTTTGGTATTTTATGGAGTTTCCATCGAACCACACACTGCAGTTTTGATTTGATCTTCTTAAAATTTTCAGATCAGATCGATGACAAAAATGCTTTTGGGATTTCTTGATTTGAATGATTTTTGTTAGTTGAAAATGAAGAAAACATGCATTTTGTTTTAAACGAGCAAATCACTTTGACATGTTTCTTGATTTTATTTGTTGCTGGTGATCGCATTCTGTAAGTTGACTACAAAACCCTTCTAACATGAGCGTAGGTCTGTATACACAACTTGTTAGGGTTTTGTACTAAAATACAAAACCCTATTGCAATCACGACCTGTGTCCGTCTGTCCGTCCGTCCTTCCGTCCGTCCGTCCTTCCGTCCGTCCGTCCGTCTGTATGTCACAGCACTTTTTCTCCGAAACTATAGAAGCTACAGCCATGAAACTTTGTGGAAAGGTCAAAAATGGTGACCTCTTGCAAGTTCAAGGGTGGAAAAATTTTTCAAAGGGGGTTTAAGGGGGGTCTCCCCGTATAGGGAGGTGACCCCTCAAAAAAAATTTTTCGCCACTGGTAGTCGAGTAGGGTGTCATTGGAAAGGTCTCAATGAGATCTTTTCAAAACAAGTCTTAAAATTGCCTTCTGAGTACCGAGGGGGGCAGGGGAAGGGGAAATGTACGAACTTTTCGCGTACCCCCCCCCCCCTCGCGATTGGAAACCTTCCATCCGAAAAATCTGAAAAAAATCATGAATGTAGGCCTTAATGAGTACAACAACAACAAATACATGAGAAGTCGAAATTCACTCAACTTTGTTAGTAATAGTATGATTTATCGATTTTATATTTTCTTGAATAAAATCCAAACGGTACCCTTAAATTCAATAAAACTTAGCAAGCAGATGACTTTTTATAAGATTGATCTTTTCGGTAAGTTTCATAAAGATCGAATAGTATTTGATAAAGTTATAGCGATTTGAATTTTCCTTAATTACTATGGAACAATATGCCCTATATTACTATGGAAACATATGGCTATGGAGCCATATGCGCTTTTTATCGATTTAGACACTACAGCTTTGCTAGGATTTGCATGAAAATTTCAGGAATGATAGGTATCATGAAAATGAGTACATACAATTGAAACAAGTCGAAGAGGCAGGAGAAAGCTCCTAGCAAAAGGGCTTTGTAATCATTCTAGGATTCGAAAAAATAGGCCATGAATCGATGATTACAGTACAGAGGAGTGGGCCCTGAAAAAAATTTCATGAAAGGTAGCCGATATGAATATCAACTGAAAGTTCTCTATGAGAGCTTTTCAAAACAGTTCTTAAACTGACAGTTTTTGCTTCAGTGGGGGCACAGGGGGGGGGGGGGTGGAAATACATGAAAAATGTGTTTCTAAAAAATCTGGAAAAATTATCAAGGGAGATATCTATGGGTATAAGTAAAACAAATACCTCAGAAGTCACAATTCTTCCAACTTTGTTAATAATAGTATGATCCTCGAATTTCACATTTTCTCCAATAAAATCGTCATTGACATGTTTCTTGATTTTATTCGTTGCTGGTTACTGCATTTTGTTAGTTGAGTACAAAACCCTTCTGACATGAGCATAGGTCTGTCTACCCAACTTGTTTTTTATTTACAAAAAGGGAAAAGGGTAGAGTCACTATGACGGGGATGTGTATTTAGGCGCCAAAATAACGAAAACTAGCAACGAAAGAGACGAAATACGCCGAGGAATACAGCTCGCAAATAAAATATTTTATTTAGTTTTGACGATCTTGAAAACCAGCTACAT
Organism: Odontomyia ornata; assembly: GCA_963969285.1. NCBI lineage: Eukaryota > Metazoa > Arthropoda > Insecta > Diptera > Stratiomyidae > Odontomyia > Odontomyia ornata. The sequence goes on along the minus strand of OZ017738.1, from coordinate 217,964,062 downwards.
ACACAGGTAAATAAAGCTCCAAGTATACAAATCCGTGATAAGACCTGTGTTATGCTATGGGTGTGAAACATGGACCCTAGTCAAAGCATCCGCAATTATATTGAACGCCTTTGAGCAACGGGTCCTGAGGCGAACATTCGGAGCGAAGCTAGAAGTGGACCAATGCCGAACTCGATACAACCATGAGTTGTATGAAATTTTTGACAAACCGGAGGTCTCAGCGATTGTAAAACTGCGGAAGCTGCAATGGGCTGGCCACATAAATCGTATTGATGAACAACGGATACACAAGAAGGTATTCGTTGGGAAAACTGAAGGCCGGAGGCCAGTGGGGAAACCAAGGAAACACTGATCTGACTCGGTCGACGAAGACAGTTCATCGCTGCTCGGATTTTGGAATTGGAGGACGCGGTCAATGGACCGAGACAGTTGGAGGTGCTGTTTGCAGGAAGCGAAGGTCCGAGAGGGGCTGCAGTGCTAAGAAGAAGAATATAACGGGTAAATAAAATTAAAGGGAAATTGTAAAATGTTATTAAAATAAATAAATATGCTGAGGAAAAGGTATACGAGTATGTGCCCAAAAGAAGGTAGAGATGTTACGGCGGCAATTTGAAGTTGCGAATAGGAGAGTGCCGGTACAACAGAGTTCGTAACTATATATATATATATAGATATATATATATATATATATATATATATATATATATATATATATATATATATATATATATATATATATATATATATGTAAATCTATATCTATATATAGAAATATATATATATATATATATATATATATATATATATATATATATATATATACAGAGGTGGCCAAAAGTGATCGGACAATACAAGAAACAAACAATAAAATACTTTTACGAGCATAAGCTTTGAAATGAAATAAAAATTTTTCCCTTATATAAAAGTTACTTGTATTCTCAATTAATTGCACAAAAAAATAAAACAGAAATAAAAAGATTTTCACAAGAAAATTAACAACTAATTCAAATTCACATTGCATCAAGTGGACAAAAGTAATCGGACATTTTGAAAAGTGTGAAATTAGTCATTGAAGTTTGGAGCAATTCTTTTCTTTTCATTTCCGAGTTTAAAAGGGAATTCCCCTAATTATATGTTGATATGTGTTTTTCTGATATCAGTCATTTACTTATCAGTTTTAAGTGAAGAAAGTTAAACATGGCTAAGAATCGCAAAGAAACCTGTATACATGAAAGAAAAGTTATAATAAAGTTGTATAAAGAGAATAAATCCTTTTCTGAAATATCAAAAATAATTGGAAGAAGTCGTTCGACAGTTTTCGATATCGTGAAACGGTTCAGAAAAAATAATCAGGTGGAAAACGAAATTAGGAGTGGTCGACCATGTAAACTAACAGAGACAGACGCACGAAAAATCTTAAGAATTGTTAAAAAGAATCCGACTACAACGTCCAGAAGTATTAGGGATCAATTAGCAGATGTAAATGGTACCAATGTTAGTGCCCGGACTATTCGTAGAGCTCTCAGCCGTGCTGGTTATCAAGCGAGAGTACCTCGAAAGAAACCACTAATTAGCAAAGTTAATAAGAAGAAAAGATTATGCTTTGCAAAAGAATTTAAAAGCAAGCCGCTCGACTTTTGGACTCGTATAATATTCTCTGATGATAGTAAGTTTAATATCTACCACTCCGACGGCAGGTTGTTGGTGTGGAGAACTCAAAATAGTGTGCTTCATCCCAAAAACATTCAACATACAGTAAAACACGGAGGTGGCTGTGTAATGGTCTGGGGTTGCATGGCTGCCAACGGTGTAGGAGAACTTGTTTTCATTGACGAACCTATGGACAAACTAGGTTACTTGTCGATTTTGAAAGAAAATTTGAAAAAAAGTGCACAAAAATTGGGTCTTGATGGTCATTATTTGTTCCAGCAAGATAATGACCCAAAGCATACAGCTCATGATGTTCGTATGTGGCTCCTTTTCAACACTCCTGGTCAATTAAAAACACCACCGCAATCCCCAGACCTAAATCCCATCGAACATCTTTGGGATCATCTGGATAAAAAAATAAGGAACCATCACATTACTAATAAAAGTCAACTGAAGACGGTGTTATTAGAAGAATGGGACAACATTACTCTGGACGTTACCCGTAAGTTGGTACAGTCTATGTCCAATAGGTTAACAGAAGTTATAAAACAAAAAGGATACGCAACTAGATATTAAAAGCCTATGTTCTAATGGAATCATCAGAAAGAAAAGTATTACAATTGAACTTCCGATTACTTTTGTCCACTTGATGCAATGTGAATTTGAATTAGTTGTTAATTTTCTTGTGAAAATCTTTTTATTTCTGTTTTATTTTTTTGTGCAATTAATTGAGAATACAAGTAACTTTTATATAAGGGAAAAATTTTTATTTCATTTCAAAGCTTATGCTCGTAAAAGTATTTTATTGCTTGTTTCTTGTATTGTCCGATCACTTTAGGCCACCTCTGTATATATATATATATATATATATAGATATAGATAGATATATATATATATATATATATATATATATATATATATATATATATATATATGTATATGTATACATATGTATATATATATGTATATATATATATATATATATATATATATATATATATATATATATATATTGTATATATATATATATATATATATATATATATATATATATATATATATATATACATATATTGTATATATATATATATATATATATATATATATATATATATAAAAATATATATATATATATATATATATATATATATATATATATATATATATATGTATATATATATATATATATATATATATGTATATATATATATATATATAAATATATCTATATATATATATAAATATATGTATATATATAAATATATCTATCTATATATATGTATATATATAGATATATATATATTTATATATATATATATATATATATATATATATATATATATATATATATATATATATATATATTGTATATAAAAGGTTTTCCATTTGGGTCATGTCGATTTCGTATATTTATATCAAAGCACCTTTAAACTTTTTTCAATGAACTGTCAACGCCAAAACGTTGGTTAATGTCAACATTTTTATGATGATAAGGTTCCAGCAACGCTTTAAAATTTTTAAAAATTACTATATATGACTCAATGGCTTTGCTAATAAGCAAAATACGGGCATGCATTATTGGCCAGCAATAAACCCGCATATGCTTCTTTAAACATCATTGAATCCGCAAAAAATTACTATTTGGTGCGATGCCGGAGGTGTGATTTATCGGTATTTTTTCGTAGATGAAAACGATCCTCATATTGCCGTTAATGGAAGGCGCTATCATGTTATGCTGAAAGATTATTTTTGGGCAAAATTTGGATAAAGTTGACATCGACAATATGTGGTTTCACATGACGGTGCCCCTAGCGATACAGCATGCCAACAATCGGTTTATTGAAATTTATTTATTTGCTATTACGTCGTTAATAGTGAAGCATACCAGCCACAGTGCGTGATGCCAACTCTCAAGCACGGAGGGGAAGCATAATGGTTTGGGAGTGCATGGCTTGGAGCGGAGTAGGAAATTTGCATATGTGTGAAGTTCGGATGGGTTCATACAAACAAATACAGCTCAGTACTTAAAAACCTACTCATCAAATGAGCAGTAAAAATTTTCGGCGGAACCGATCATCGTTATCTTCGATTCCAGCACGACAACGCACCTTGTCACAAGTCTGATATTGCCATGAGGTGGTTTCGTGATCATAGTATGGAACCCGATGGGCAATTTGTGGAGCATCCTGAAAAGAAGGCTGCATTGTCGTTTAATAACTTCCAAAACAAGTTCGATTTGTGCCTTGAAAGAAAAGTGGAAAGCAATAACTTCCGAAGAATGCAAAAAGCTTATTTTTACTATGCCAAGAAGAATTGCTGCGGTTTCCTTCAACCGATATTAATACGCTTTTAGATATGTTACTTTTCTGGGGTGGGCCTATACTTTAGCCAAGGCTATTTATGTATATATATATATATATATATATATATATATATATATATATATATATATATATATATATATATATATATATGTATATATATATATATATGCATATATATATATATATATATATATATATATATATATGTATATGTGTGTGTAAAATCGCTATTAATACGCTTTTAGGTATGTTACTTTTCTGGGGTGGACTTATACTTTGGCCAAGGCTAGTTATGCATATATATATATATATATATATATATATATATATATATATATATATATATATATATATATATATATATATATATATATATATAGATATATATATATATATATATATATATATATATATATATATATATATATATATATATATATATATATATATATATATATATATATATCTATTTGGCGTTGACAGCTCATTGCAAAAAGTTTAAGGGTGCTTTGATATCAAGATACGAAATTGACATATCCCAAATGTAAAACCTTTTATATACAATTAATATATATATAAATATATATATATATATATATATATATATATATATATATATATATATACATATATATATATATATATATATATATATATATATACAATATATATATATATATATATATATATATATATATATACAATATATATATTTATATATATATATATATATATATATATATATATACAATATATATATTTATATATATATATATATATATATATATATATATATATATATATATATATATATATATATATAGATATACATATATATATATATATATATATATATATATATATGTGTATATTTATATATATATATATATATGTATATATATATATATATATATATACTCGTCGATATACAGGGTGCGTACGGTATTTGAGGACAACTTGAGAGTCAAATTAATTAGCTTGTATTTTCAACAAAATTTAATTTTTTGTTAAAGGTTAAATTAATATATGGCTATAAAATTATTCAATAAAATCGCCATTAGCAGCTATAACCTCTTCGATCCGGGTCTATCCATGGTTTCACTACCGTCTCCAAAACCTCGATGTTCACTCGAAGTCCTTGAGTAAAAAAGTGTGGTGGCATAACATGTCCTTCGTTGCTGACAACATCTGAAACCATAACAGTGGCTGAAAATTTTGTGTGCATAACAACAGGAATCTCCGTAGAATTTGAACATAGCCGTCTGTTGTTTCTGCGATTGGTCTTTCGATTTTGGTCAAAAATTTTTTCATCGGAAAAAACCATAAAATTTTGGGCGCCTCAGGTTTGATTTTGTTTAAAAGACGTTTTGATAGGAGAACTCTCTGTTCCCGTGTTCGTTCTGACATGAACTATCCTCTGCGCATCACGTAAGACTTATACCGAAGGTCTTCGTGAACATTTCTACTAATAAGGTGCTCAGAAACATGAAGCTCACTCGCAAGGACCTTCATTGATTTTGAAGGGTCCTCGTTTATGATCGTTTGCACTTGCGCTAAAAATTGCGTTTTGCAACCGACTCTGTATTGCCTCCTGACGCTTCCAATTTACGGCGAACCTTATGCACGAATGAACGGGCACAATTAAGAAGATGAGAGATCTCTAAATCTGTATGCTACGCACATATAGCCACGATGACAGCATGTCTCTTCATTTCCTGAGTGATGTTGTAGTCCGCCATTTCTTATCTGAAAAGGAAAATATATTTAAAAAAAATTCGCGAAGTTATAGTCACATTTATGCATGTCCCCAAACACCGTACGCACCCTATATGTATATATACATATATAGTTACGAACTCTGTTGTACCGGCATTCTCCTATTTGCAACTTCAAATTGCCGCCGTAACATCTCCACCTTCTTATGGGCACATACTCGTATACCTTTTCCTCAACGTATTTATTTATTTTTAATAACATTTTACAATTTCCCTTTAATTTTATTTACCCGTCATATTCTTCTTCTTCTTCTTAGCACTGCAGCCCCTCTCGGGCCTTCGCTTCCTGCAAAGAGCACCTCCAACTGTCTTGGTCCATTGACCGCGTCCTCCAATTCCAAAATCCGAGCAGCGATGAACTGTCTTCGTCGACCGAGTCAGATCAGCGTTTCCTTGGTTTCCCCACTGGCCTCCGGCCTTCAGTTTTTCCAACGAATACCTTCTTGGGTATCCGTTATTCGTCCAAACGATTTATGTGGCGAGCCCATTGCAGCTTCCGCAGTTTTACAATCGCTGAGACCTCCGGTTTGTCAAAAATTTCATACAACTCATGGTTGTATCGAGTTCGGCATTGGTCCACTTCTAGCTTCGCTCCGAATGTTCGCCTCAGGACCCGTTGCTCAAAGGCGTTCAATATATTTGCGGATGCTTTGACTAGGGTCCATGTTTCACACGCATAGCATAACACAGGTCTTATCACAGATTTGGTCTTCAAGATCGTCAAAACTAAATAAAATATTTTATTTGCGAGCTGTATTCCTCGGCGTATTTCGTCTCTTTCATTGCTGGTTTTCGTTATTTTGGCGCCTAAATACACATCCCCGTCATAGTGACTCTACCCTTTTCCCTTTTTGTAAATAAAAAACAAGTTGTGTATACAGACCTACGCTCATGTTAGAAGGGTTTTGTAGTCAACTTACAGAATGCGATCACCAGCAACAAATAAAATCAAGAAACATGTCAAAGTGATTTGCTCGTTTAAAACAAAATGCATGTTTTCTTCATTTTCAACTAACAAAAATCATTCAAATCAAGAAATCCCAAAAGCATTTTTGTCATCGATCTGATCTGAAAATTTTAAGAAGATCAAATCAAAACTGCAGTGTGTGGTTCGATGGAAACTCCATAAAATACCAAAACAGTGTGTTATTATTGTTTTAGTTGGAGGAATTTCAAATGAATATAACTTCCATGAATATGATATGAATTTCATCAAACTCACAGAGCGTTAAGAACCTTATGTAAGGCTACTTAATAAATATAATTTTTTTGGGTTTAAGGGCATCAATACGATTTTATTGGAGGGAATGCGAGATTCGAAGATCATGCTATTATTAACAAAGTTGAACGAATTTTGACTTCTGATGTATTTGTTATTGTTGTACTCATTAATATCTTCCTTGATAACATTTTTCAAATTTTTTAGATCGCACGTGTCCAATCGCGAGGAGGGAAACACATTTTTCGTGTATTTTTCTCCCTGTGCCCCCCACTGAAGCAAAAACTGTCAGTTTAGGAATTGTTTTGAAAAGCTCTCATAAAGACCGTTAATTTGATACTCATATCGGCTACCTTTTATGCATTTTTTTTTCAGGGGCCACTTCCCTGCGCTGTAATCATAGATTCATAGCATCAAAAAATTTATTTTGAACCCTAGAATGGTTACAAAGCCCTTCTGTTAGGAGCTTCCTTCTGCCCTCTATTTGTTTCACCCATGAGTATTAATTGTAGGTACTCATCTTCAGTCATTCATTAAATTGAATCAAGTGTTAAAAGCATGCAACTCAAACGTTGAAGTTGGGGAAAAATAATTCAAAATTATTCATTCTTTGCATTTAAAACAGCCAATATTTTGTTTTACGATTACTGATGCCACTAGCTGAACCAATTCTCAAAGGTATTCATGATACCTATC
>OZ017738.1:217926398-217951398 GCA_963969285.1 Odontomyia ornata | reverse complement strand
AAATACGGTACGCTCAAACGGCATCTTTTCGCCAGATTCTCTGAATCTAAGGAGCGGCAGCTAAACCAGTTGCTCACAGGAGCAGACCTCGATGGAAAACAACCGTCACAACTACTTAGAGAAATGCAAAATTTCGCACCTTTGGATTTGTCTGAGGACATCCTCAAAATATTGTGGATGAAACGACTACCAGTGAGCATCAGGTGCGTTCTGGCTGCTAGCGAGAATTCCGAACTCTACAAACTCCCAAAAATAGCAGACACATCTGGCTTACGTATTGGCTACAGAGGCCACTCCACCACAGGCAGGTGCACCTGATACGTCGGAACTCAACAAATGGCTTGAAAAAATCGAGCATCAGCTTAATAACGTTGTCGTTCAGATGACAAAATCAACAAACAATTTCAACCCCCCTGATTTGCACGGTACAACAGGTGGTGCAAGAGGCCACCGCACTTCAACTAACAACGAGGCTTGCTATTACCATAAAAGATTTGGCGAAAAAGCAAAGCGCTGCTCGGGGCCTTGCTCATTTCAAGCAAATCAGCATCAGGGAAACTGAGACAGTTGCACTCCATTACCGAAGTGGTAGACAACATAGATAAAACTTTGGGATTCCGACTACACATAGCCGATCAGCAGTCACACTTAAATATCCTAATCGACTCCGGGTCGTCCATTTCGATTCTTCTTAAACACTTTGCTCAAATGCTAACATTATATGTCACCAACAACACGACACTTACCACAAATAGTAAACGACCCTTGAAGATACACTTAGCAAATCTCTCTACACTAATTATCGGGGCGGATTTCTTGACACATTATGGGCTTTTGATTGATTTAAAAAACAGTAGCCTATTAGGTGACAATTTTATCTGCTCCAACCCGGGACAAATCGCTCTGGTTGATGTTTCCAGGGTGTCCACGACACATGCAAAGGCAACAACAACGGCAACTAACATTCAGCCTATGACTCACGACACAATACAGACATCAGCACCAGCTAACCAAGTGGCACATTTCATCGAAACAACTGGTCCACCAGTTTTTCAACGGCCTCGACATCTGACAGGTCAAAAACTGAAAGCAACATGAGTAGAATTCGATCGGATGCTTAAAATGGGTAGTTACCGTATATCGAGTAGTCCTTTGGCCAGTCCCATCCATATGGTGGCCAAAAGATCCGGGGGCTGGAGAGTTTGTGGCAACTATCGCAAACGTAACGCTCAGACAGTACCGGATCGATATCCAATTGCACGTATCCACGACGTGGCTGACCGGCTTTACGGTAAAACTATATTTTCGAAGTTGGACATAGAACCGGCTTACCATCAGATCCCGATGGCTGAAGCCAACATAAAAAAGACAGCCGTTACAACACCATTCGGGTTGTTTGAATATTTGGTCATGCCTTTCGGTCTTAGAAATGCCACACAAACTTTTCAACGCCACATGGACAACATCCTCTACGGACTGGAATTCGTCTGCTGCTATATAGGCGATATCATCATCATGTCAGAAAATGCTGACCAACGTCGAGAACACCTCAACATTGTCCGTCAATGACTTGAGCAACATAACTTGCACATTAACATTGATAAGTGTGCTTTCGGTAAACGGAGATAGAGTATTTGGGCTACACGATCAACAAAAACGGTTCACAACCAACACACGAGCGAATCACTGCGCTGCTTAACTTCAAGCAACCTGAGACCATCGTCGAGCTGCGTCGATTTCTTGGGGCCTGAAACTTCATCAGACGTTGTCTTAAACATTCAGCCCGCCATCAGGCGTCGTTGAATGCTTTCTTAAGCAACAGCAAGAGAAACGATAATCGCAAAGTTCCTTGGACACCACAAACGGAATCAGATTTCCAAATGTGCAAACGCGACCTTGCAACTGCAGCTTTACTCGTCCAACCGGATCACAAGCCACAACTTGAACTTGTCACTGACGCATCTGACATTGCTATCGGAGCAGCCTTGGAACAGCACGATGGTGAACATTGGCATCCACTCGGCTTCTTCTTCCGTAAGCTAAGCCCAACGGAAGCTAGATACAGTGCGTATGATCGCGAACTACTAGCTAACAGGCCAATTGAAAATTCCCTGGTCTGATACACAGATGGCGGTGCTAGTATTAAATCCATATAATTTTTAGTTACTACTGACCTTCAAACGATACGCGTTGAAATTTGACAGCAGTCCGGCCATTAGTTTGTGAGATATTGCGTTGTGAGTGTAGCACCTTTTGTTATTTGAAAAAAGATAGAAAAAAAAAGAATTTCGTGTGCTGATAAAATATTGCTTTTTGAAGGGAAAAAATACAGTTGAAGCAAAATATTGGCTTGATAAAGAGTTTTTGAGGTCTGCACTAGGAAAATCAACCATAATTGATAGGTATGCTAAGTTTAAACGTGGCGAAATGAGCACCGGAGACGGCGAACGCAGTGAACGCCCATAAGAGGCTGTCACCGACGAAAACATCAAACAAAATAATTTTGAATGACCATAAAGTGGAGTTGATCAAGATAGCAGACATTAGGAAGATATCATCTAAACGTGTATATCATATCATTCACGAATATTTGTACATGAGAAAAATGTGTGCATAATGGGTGCCACGCGAGCTCACAATCAAGAAGGTGTTAATGATTCTGAGCAGTGTTTGAAGCTGTTTAAGCGCAATAAACCTCAATTTTTGCGTCAATATGTGACAATGGATGAAACATGGCTCCATCATTTCACTCCGGAGTACAATCGACAGTCAGCTGAGTGGACTGCACAGGATAAACCGAATCTAAAGCGAGGAAAAACGCAACAGTCAGCTGGCAAGGTTATGGCATCAGTATTATTGGAAATCGTTAAAAAACGGCCCTATTTGACCACGGGCTTTTCAATTGGCCTGTTATTTATGCCACAATGAAGTTTTTTAAGTATATTTTGGCGGGTCGGCATTTTATTATCAGAACCGACCACAAGCCTTTAATCTACGCATTCGCTCAAAGTCTTGACAAAGCCAATTCGAAACAATTGAGACAGTTGGACTTCATCTCTCAGTTTACGATGGAGATAGTCCACATCTCCAGCTCGGAGCATCTGGTAGCCGACGCCTTCTCCAGAATTAATACGATCAACATGCCATTCTACTTAGACCCAACACAACTAGCCGAGGCTCAACAAGAAGACGACGAGCTTTGTATGCTCCTAGACAACAGCAACAACACGGGATTACAACTACAAAAGCTGTCAACCGACACTGCAACAGTTTACTACGATACTTCAACGGGACACATTCGTGCTTACGTCCCGGAACTTCGTCAACAGGCTTTTGCTTCAGTTCACGGACTCGCTCACCCGAGCGGCAAGGCCACCCTTCACCAGCAGCGCCAAAAGTATGTATGACCCAGCATCAAGAAGGACACGAGACTATGTACCCGCAACTGCATCTCCTGTCAATGCTCAAAAATAAAACGAAACAACAGGAACCAGCTCATCACAATAAACGTACTGAACGAAAGATTCGATCATGTACACATCGACATCGTCATTCTGCCATTGGTGAGCGGGTATCCATACTGTCTTACCATGGTAAACAGGTTTTCACAGTGGCCAGAAGCAGTCACCATACAAGACATGACTGCGGACTTAGTCGCCAACGCTTTTTAGCTAGCAACAAGGAGACTTTTCATTAGCTGTTCTCTTTGGCTTTTGGTCGCGAAGCAGACAAGTATAGTCTCATTTAACGAACTATTATATATTTAGATTTTCGCAATTAATTGTTATTAAGTGAGTTTAACGATTACATTATGCACATCTTCATCCAAGGGCTTCAAGGCAACTACACATCCATCGTGACCACTGCCATCTATGTGCCCAAACACTACTCGCTACCACTAGACAGCCGTTTTGGCCAATTTGAGGAAAACAGCTCGCAAGATCGATTGTTCTACGGTGCGTATGGTGCAGCCGAGCCAAGCCTAAGCTGTTTTCACAAGTCATGGGAAACCTGCCGAGTGCACGTATTCAGCCAGCTCGTCCATTCATAAACTCCGGCGTGGATTTCTGTGGGCATATGATGATCCATTACCGAGCAAGCCACATTTTGCTGTTTCGCTACAAAGGCCGTCCATCTGGAGGTGGCTGGTGATCTAAGCGCAGAGACATTCCTCTGTGCTCTCAAACGTTTCATTGGACGATGAGGACACTGCCGAAACCTATTTTGTGATAATGACACCAACTTTGTGGGAGTACAAAACCAGCTATCAGAATTGTCCGCCTCATTTTACTCCAACGAAGCGCGTCAAGAAGTAACAACGGCATGCTCCAGCCGGGAAATCGATTACCATTTCATTCCTTCACGCGCGCCTCATTTTGGCGGCTTGTGGAAGGTAGCACTCAAATCAGCCAAAAATTTGATCCGTCGAGGCGTTTTGTCGGCGGCTCTCACCTACGAGGAGCTGCATACGTTGGTGGTTGAGTCGGAGGCTATCCTCAATTCTAGACAACTGACTCCGATGTCAAACGATCCCAATGATTTAGCAGCCTTTACTCCAGCACACTTTCTCATCGAAGAATCCCTCACAACCATGGCGGATGGTGACGCAAAGCCAGTCACCGGAGGTCTCTATGCCCGGTGGAAGCTAATCAATCACCTCAAACTCGAATTCTGGACACGATGGTCGCACGAGTACTTGGCGCAGTTGTAGCATCGTGTCAAGTGGAGACAGTCACACCGCAATGCGATCCCAGGAACAGCGGTCATCATAAGCGAAGATAACACCCCATCAATGCTGGCCACTGGGTTCAATCATCATGGTTTCGTACGAGTCACTCATGTCAAAACCACCTACGGAACTTTGAAATGGCCAATACACAAACTGGCCCCGTAACCAGTACTCGACGACGCATAGCCTAACGAAGAACAATCACAAGCAAGTTCCCCCACTTGACGAAGGAAGGGTCCGAGATCTGTGGCGACGACATCCTGAAGACAAGCTGGTGATCGATGTGAACCGGCAAGTCAACTGTGGCCAAAATAAGGCGCGCGTGGAAGAATGAAATGGTCATCGATTACCCGGCTGGAGCACGCCATTGTTATTTCTTGACGCGCTTCATTGGAGTAAAATGAGGAGGACAATTCCGATAGCTGGTTTTGTACTCCCACAAAGTTGGTGTCGTTATCACAAAATAGGTATCGGCAGTGTCCTCGTCGTCCAATGAAAAATTTGAGAGCACAAAGAAATGTCTCTGCGCTTAGATCACTAGCCACCTCCAGATGGACGGCCTTTGTAGCGAAACAGCAAAATGTGGCTTGCTCGGTAATGGATCATAATCATATGCCCACAGAAATTCACGCCGGAGTTGGTGAACGGACGAGCTGGCTGAATACGTTCACTTGGTAGGTTTCCCATGACTTGTGAAAACAGCTTGGGCTTGGCTCGGCCGCACCAAATTGGCCAGAACGGCTGTCTAGTGGTAGCGAGTAGTGTTTGGGCACCTAGATGGGAGTGGTTGCGATGGATGTCCAACATCAGCAGTCTAGTGAACGGATGTTTGAAGGGTAATAAAGTAGAATGTTCAGCATCAAACGTGATCTTGGCATCCCCAGACCCCCACCGACACGGATTTAGCCCTCTGGATCCAGGAATGGTACCAGTCCCACCAACGGACCGTGCTTGGAGACTTGCTTCCCCGACCTGATGTCCAAAAGCTCGCCGTAAAAAGTTTGTGTTTGTATATACCTAGCGATGATCTCCAGGGGTGTGGATAATTCATTACTCGTAGATGCTGGATTTGTCAGTTGCGATCGATGGACTGCTGGCTTGAGACCACAGATAAACCGCATCATGTAGGCCACTATGCGCTGTAGCCTCTCGAAGAAGTTGCCGTGTTGGATCTGCCGAATACAGTGTGTTTCAGGAGCCTCTGCCGCTACCAAAGTGGTCTTGGTCCTTTTTGTCTCCAAATCGCAAGGGTCCCCACTCCGATACTCAGAAGGCCAAACCGATTCTGCCCTGGATAAAAAAAGTGGTTCTTGCAACCCCACACTACAGCGGCTCAATTCAGCCGGCGCCATCCCACATGACAAGATGTCAGCTGGGTTGTCTTCAGACACTACGTGTCCCCATCCGTCAAGCCTTGAGATTGTTTGCATGGCCGAGACCCTGTTCACCACAAAGGTATTGTACGATGATGCAGTAGAGTTGGCCCATGCCAAGTCAAGTTCTTCATCAGTCCAGAATACCTGAAAAATCTCCTGCAGGTTTGAGAACTGTCTTAACTTGCCTTGTGAGCTCAGCGCCTAGTTTCACCGCACGCAACTCCAAGCGCGGAACAGTAAGTGTCTTGATTGGGGCCACTCTTGACTTGGCGTACAGCGACCTGACGATGACTTGACCGCTCCTCAGGGTTACCCGCATGTATATCACTGCACCATATACCTTCTCAGAGGCATCACAAAAGGTGTGCAACTGTACTTGCACGGGTTCCTCGCCTGCACTGATGTGACGAGAAAAACGGGCCTACAGGAATGATGGCAGACCACTGCGGAAATCGGACCACTGGGTATGGATCCCCACTGGTAATGCTACATCCCAATTCAATTCCGATTGCCATAATTCCTGCAGAAATAGCTTGGCTGCTACTATCATAGGAGCCAGAATGCCCAATGGATCAAGCATTCTGGCTATATCAGATGCCATCGTCCTCCTGGAGAACTTCGCATCGGTTGGATCCAGGTTGATTTGGATTTGGAACTCGTCAGTCTTCGGACGCCAGATGACTCCTGACGTCTTAATATAGTCCTCGTGTAAACTACTGAGGTTCAGTTTGACCTGTAGGTCCTCAGGTTTAATCTGCTTCAACAATAGAGGATGGTTGGCACACCATTTGAACAAATGCATACCTGCGCTCGAGATTATGGTGCATAGCTCTGCCTGTTTGCGAGGTGCCTCCTCTAAACTATCTGCCCCGGTCATGACGTCGTCGATATAGCAATCCTTTTCCAACGTGCTGCTGCCCAGGGGTCCTTCCTGCTGGTTCTCCTGAGCTAGAACTTGTTGACATTTTGAAGCTAGATACGCGGCACACGTCGTGCCATAGGTAACTGTTTTCAATTGATAGTATCGGGCTGGTTACGTTGAACTATTTCTCCAAATTAAGCCTGGTGCTGACGGTCTTCAGGATGGAGCATTATATGCCGATACATCTTCTCGATTTCGGCAGTGAATACGAAACAAGGCATTCTGAAACGCAGGAGTATCGAAAAAAGGTCACCCTGGGCAGTAGGCTTCGTGTGAGGGATATCATTCAACGAAACGTATGTGGTTGTTTTACTGGATGCATCGAAAACCACCTACAGCTTGGTTCTACTATTGTCCGGTTTCAGGACACAATGATGTGGAAGGAAGTATCATAATTCTTCCCACGGCTGCGATGTCACCTCTTCTATATGTCCAAGCTGAATATACTCCTCCATGAAGTCCTCGTATGGAAATCTTAGATCAGAGTTCCTCTCCAGTCGAGGCTCCAAGGCAATGAATCTGTTAGTGGCCACCCCTTGGGATTACCTAACGTCTCAGGATACTTGCTGAATGGGAGTTTAACCAAGAAACGGCCGTCAGGACGTCTTGTCATTGTCTGATAGAAATGTACTTCGTAAGCTTTTTCAGCTAACGTAAGCTTGTTCTGCGGATCCCGTATAACCTTGACCTCCCAAAATCACTTGATGAGCTGATTAAGCTGGTTATCTTTTGCCAGGATTCTGCATGTCATGGAAGACACTTGAGGTGTGATCACTCTTCCAGCTACAATTTACACTGGGAGCGTGTTCTGGAGCACTGGGAGCTGTAAGCTCATCTTTATTTGTCCAATGGCAAGGACCTAGCAAAATTGTTCGCCACTCAGCAATATGTTGATGCGCTCCGTTCGGTGGAAGTCTGGATCTACCAGCCTTATGTTTTTGGGAATGTGCCATCCCGATCTGTTCAAGTTCTTAGACGGTTGTGGTGATATAATTTTGTCCATGACGTAGGCTTCCAACTGTGTGGCATCTCCTGATAATTTGGATCTTAGGCCGAGGTTCACCTTATGGTATGTGTTCTCAGTGCTACCGCCTGCCCTTTTAATGAGGGCAAAGTGTGGTGTCGATGATAAACCCAATTTTTGGGGTTTTGCAAGCTAATTTTACAAAACCCTACGCGTCCTGTCTGTCCGTCTGTCCGTCTGTCTGACCGTCCGTCCATGTGTCACAGCAGTTTTCCTCGGAAACTACTTAAGCTAGAATAATCAAGTTTTGTGTGTAAGTGTAAAGTGGTGCTCTCTTCAAAGTTCACCTACAAAAAAAATTTTATAAGGTATTTAAGGGGGGTTTCCCCATATAGGGGAGTGACCCCCCCGAAAACAATTTCATCAAAGGTAGTCGATATGGGTATCAAATAAAAGGTCTTGATGAGAACTTTTCAAAACAGGTCTTAGTTTGGCAAAGTTTGCTTTGAGGGGTGCACAGGGAGGGGAAATACACGAAAAATTTGTGTCCCCTCCCCCTCGCGATAGGACACCTGCGATCCGAAAAATCCGAAAAAAATCAAGAATGTAGGCCCGGATAAGTGCAACAACAACAAACACGTGAGAAGTCGAAATTCACTCAACCTTGTTAGTAATAGTATGATTTATCCATTTTATGTTTTCTTGAATAAAATCTTAACGGTACCTTTCAATTCAATAGAATTCAGTACACAGAGGACTATTTATAAGATTGATCTATCCTGAAAGTTTCACAAAGATTGAATCATGTTTAGCGAAGTTATAGCGGTTTGAATTTTCCTGTATTACTATGGAACAATATGCGCTGCATGTATTACTATGGAAACATATGGCTATGGAACAACATGCGCTTTTTACCGACTCAGACACTACAGTTTTGCTAAGATTTACATAAAAATTTCAGGAATAATAGATATCACGAATATCTTTGAGAGTCAGTTCAGCGAGTGGTATCAGTAATCGTAAAGCAAAAAATGGCTGTTTTAAGTGCGAAGATTGAATAATTTTGAGTTATTTTTTCCCAACTTCAACGTTTAAGGTGCATGCTTTGAACACTTGATTCAATTGAATGAATGACTGAACATGAGCAGCTACAATTAATACTCATAGGTGAAACAAGTCGAGGAGGCAGGAGGGAGCTCCTAGCAAAAGGGCTTTGTAACCATTCTAGGATTCGAAAAAATTGGCCATGAATCGATGATAACAGTACAGGGGAGCGGCCCCTGAAAAAAATTCATCAAAAGTAGCCGAAATGAGTATGAAATGAAAGTTTTCATGGGAACTTTTCGAAGCAGTTCTTAAACTGACCGGTTTTGCTTCAGTGGGGGCACAGGGGGAAGAAACATGAAAAATGTGTTTCCTGTCTCGCGAATGGAAACCTGTGATCTAAAAAACCTGAAATAATTATCAAGGGAGATATTTATGAGTATAACAATAACAAAAACCTCAAAAGTCAAAATTCATTCAACTTTGTTAATAATAGTATGATCTTTGAATTTCATATTTTCTCCAATAAAATTCCCTTTGACATGTTTCTTGATTTTATTCGATCTGGTGACTGCATTTTGTAAATTGAGTACAAAACTCTTCTGACATGAGCGTAGGTTTGTCTACCCAACTTGTTTGATGATTTTTTGGTGACTAGGTTTATTTGTGAGACCGGATCAAGCACAACTCGACAAAATATTGTCTTTCCATTGCAGGTGACCAGTCTGACGACAGCTATGCCCAGAGGTACATGTCCTTAGGGTCGGGGCTCTGAGTCTTTAAAGCGAGCCATGGCGGTTCTGCATTTGTTTGTGGTTTCAAGTCTCAACTCAGCGTTTTCGTGCTCGAGGATATCGTCTTGATACATATCAAGGCTCCCGGGAAGAGAGAGATATTCCTGTATAACACTTACCTGCTACTTTACACTTGTCAATCAGATCATCGAGAAGGTGTTCGTTTATTTAATGAGTTAAGTTTTATTTTCTTCTTTATTTGGTTAAACAACTACAATTAATTCTTTGAAGCTTTTTAATTTATAATAGAACAAGAAATTGCGAGCTTTAGCTTACATAAATATATGTTTAGAATGTTATTGGAACAGTTAATTTACTCGATTTATGTTCACTTTAATTATATTTGTTAGTCATTAAGAGGGGAAAAGAATTTCGAAGAAACCAATCTATACGTAAAAGCTTTAACTGTTACTTGGGCTAACGCCTTGAGCATGCAGTTATCTTTACGAATTAATTGATTAATAATCCAACTGCTAGCCGCAGATGTAAAGCCTTGGGACACAAATACTCGGGTTGATGCCTTGAGTATGCATTCAGATTGATAAATAAATCAATTATTCGTTCAACTGCAGGCCCCGGGCGTAACTGCTTTGGGGCGCTTATACTTGGGCGGATGCCTTGAGTATGCAGTTGAACGTATTCTTAATTCCCTTATCCCGGGCTAAGTGCCTTGGGATAAAATAAGTTCGGGCGCACGCCTTGAGCCAGCGAATGGTGAAATACTTCTCGATTTTCTTGCTTCTATAATTTTCTTTTCTAGCATAATCATGCTGACTTAATTGCTTACTAACTAAAATAATGAGGACAATTTTCAATAGTCAATGATCAAAGTTCAAAATGTAATGTGTTTTAATGCCATCTCACTGTGAATGGTGCAACCACAAAGCTCAAGCTCTCGTTCGATTTGCCTCATAGCAAATGCGTGTAACCAATTCATTCCACTGAGGCGGTACGTTCGATTGCGAAGTCTTGTGTGTACATGCTTCATACTTAATACGAGTATGGATACACACCCAGTTCTGCTAATGCAGATGCTTTGATTGCAATTCGCAGCTTTTCGTATGTGTATGGGGTCTTTCCCATTACACAGAGAGGAACGACGGAGCACGGACCGACTAATATTTGGACTGTGGCTCCCGTAACATTGTTTCCCCGCCAAAGAGCAAAGCTCACGACTGGCTTCATTTTTGTTTCATTGTTTGAATTGGTAAACTTTGAATGTTGATTTAAAAATTACTAATTTAAACGATTTTAATCGTATTTTTTATCCCTTGCTTATCGTTTCATAAAAAGTCGTGTTAAGCTCCTTTCAATATTTATTTTTGATTACAATAGTTGTTTCATATTGAAATATAATGACGTAGTTTTTTCATTATCTTTGTTAGAGTTACCATGCTTTGAATTTTTTAATAAATTGTTTTCTTAACCTTTTGAGGCATTTTCATTTGGTTTTGTTTTGCTATACTATAAGTTTAATGCTTATAAGGATACAAGGAATTATTGTTTTATGATGAATTATAGTTAATTTCACAATTATATACAGTTTCGCTTAACAATCTTCTTACAATATGTTAATGTCCTTTACTTTAATGAATTTACTGCATTATACTTCTACTTTGCTGTAATTAATGTAACATATAATAATGAGTTTTTTTTTCATTTTCTTGTTTTGCTACTTAGATAATGAACTGTTAATGCACACAAAGATATTGTTACATGTACAAATAATTCTGCGAGCTACTGTCGCAATTGTTTTCACAACAATGAAGAACACGAATTCACTCGAAACCACGCGAACCCAACAAGCATGATCAACATCTGCAAGTGACGTCACTCCATTCATTAATTTTCTCGAATCTACCAGCTAGAACATTCGCCAATAAACGAGAAATGGGTGAATAGGTAGAGACCCTATATAAAGGCGAGCTGAATGAATGGGGGGATCATCAGTCATTAGAACCGCGATAACAAACAAATGCGAAAGTGTGGAGTGAGAATTGATCGAGTAGTAGAAAAGTGTGTTTCGTAATAGTGAAGTAATTTAGAAGACAATTGCGATAATAAATTTATGGACAAGTGTTAGATAATTTTAATAGTGACAATTAAAATTAGTGAAAAGTGTTAACTGATTATTGTGCATTTTATTTAATTGAATAAACTCTTTTAACTTAAATTAAAAGACATTGCGTTTTCACTTTCCCGGAACGTTAAAATTATAGGCCGCGAACCAATAACACGCGACAATGGTGTCAGAAGTGGGATAGAAAATTTTGGAAGTGAAAACGATTAAACATTTTTGAAGTGCACAATTGTGAAAGTTAACGTGGAAAAATAGCCGAAACAATAAAAATGCCAGGAAATTTAAATCTAAAAATTAATCAATTGAGCATATCGGAGCTCAAAGAGGAGTTGGAACAACGAAATCTGGCTACACAAGGTACAAAGGCCATACTGATTGCACGCTTGCGTGATGCAATCGAGTCGGAAGGTGCGTATCTAGATTCGGGTGAGCCTACAGATGCAGAAAAAGGCGCAGAAGGTGGTGAAGCTGAAACAGCAAAGCCAAAGAAACCAGAAAATGCGCTGATGCAAATGTTGACGCTGATGCAGCAAGAGCAGCGACAACAGTCATCCAATTTAACTGCGAAGCTCAATGAACAGTCGTCCAATTTAACGACGAAGCTAGATGAACAATCAGCGAAGTTAAATGAACAATCGGCGAAGATGGACCAACAAGCGATCGTAATCAAGGAAGTGCAAAAACAGTCAACTGAAATAAAAGTGGAGCTCGGTAGCCTGAACAATCAAATTAAATGCGTCGAGGAAAAGGTTTACCAGGTCGAGGAGAAGGTCAGCCAAGTTGAGGAGAAAATCAACTATGAGATCAGCCAGGTTGAAGAGAGAATGAACCATGAGATGGAAAAAGTGAAAAAAGAATTGGAAGCAGCGAAGGCAGTAGTAACCACCTCACCAGCCCCGCTTATAACCGCAGCGCAAAGCACATCCAGAAATGTGCAAGCACCAATATTCGATGGGCAAACGGTCTGGAGTATTTACAAAATCCAGTTTGAAGCCGCCGCTAGGATAAATCACTGGAATGAGCAGGAACGAGCAACTGCGTTAATTCTGGCTCTAAGAGGCCCAGCTGCCGAGCTTTTGCAGACTATCCCCGTTGAGCTGCATTCAAACCCGGCTGCTATAATGAATGCGCTGGACATGCGTTATGGAGACAATCACCTGAAGCAGATTTACCGGGCGCAGCTACGGCATCGGATGCAGAAGTCTGGCGAAACCTTGCAGCAGCTAGCACAAGACATTGAGCGATTGGCACTTTTGGCTTACCCAGCGTACGACCCAGAACATCGAGATGACGTAGCAGCAGAAGCATTCATCAGCGCCTTAAAGGACAAGGAATTGCAACAAGCCGTGCGGTTAGCTCAAAAGCAAACAGTCAAGGAAGCATTGGCTTATAGTTTAAATTTTGAGGCAGCCAAAAATGTGACCCGTACCACTGTCCGGGTTCGCGAGGTAGTGACAGATAAATCCAGGTGTGAGCGCGTGGGAATTGAGCGAGAGCTGCAGGTGAATGGTGCGCCTAGATGCTGGAATTGCGGGGAAAAAGGGCACCTGCAAAGAGACTGCAAGAAGGGAAGAAGACCGAGCTATTGTCCAGGGTGGTGGAGATCCAGACCGTGTCAGGAGCCTAGAATGGAGGCCCATCAAACTGCAAGGGCCAACTTCGTGGGGCGAACGTTGGCTAGGAGTATCGACATCCCCAGCACCGTGCCAAGGCAACATCGTGGAGAAGCAGACAGATGCCTTCCTGGTCAAGTTGATGAAGAACAATGCACCCTAACAAACGACACTGGTGCAACCCGATCGACGATCCGACCAGACCTAGTGAGGCCCCAACTGCTTCACAAGGGCAGAGTTCATGGGATTGCTGACGCCCTATCTCATCATCCATGTCCAGCTAACTGCAAGCATTGCCGACGGATTGAGGAAAAGGAACCGCCCGTTGATCTGCGACTGATAACGGCGGAATTCAATGAAGGTTGGTCATCGGAGGAGATTCGAAATGCCCAGTTAGCCGATGAAGACATCGGACCATTGCTCGTATGGAAGGAGACAACTGGGCGACCTGAGTGGAAAGACGTTTCAATACATGGCGCAACCCTGAAAAGCTATTGGGCACAATGGAACTCCCTTCAGGTGGAGGGTGGCGTACTCAAGCGGAAATGGGAAACGGCGGATGGTAGCTCCTATAGGATGCAAACTATACTTCCCAAAAGCCGAATCCACGATGTGGTTAAGGAAATGCATGAAGGATCCTCGGGAGGCCACCTTGGTGTTAACAAGACCTTAGCAAAATTGCGGGAACGGTTCTACTGGCTCCACGCTCGAGAAGACGTAGAGGACTGGTGTCGCAGATGCACAATTTGCGCTTCCGTCAAAGGCCCAAAGCGACGACTGAGAGGACAAATGCAAACCTATAACGTAGGCGTGCCATTCGAAAGGATTGCTGTTGACATCGCAGGACCCTTTCCTGAATCCGATTGGGGAAATCGATATACGCTGGTCGTAGCCGATTATTTCAGCAAGTGGCCCGAGGTCTACCCCATTCCCAACCAGGAAGCAACTACCGTAGCTGAACAGCTAGTGTTAAATTGGGTCAGTAGGTACAGCGTACCTTGCGAATTACATTCGGATCAAGGCCGAAACTTTGAGTCACTAGTTTTTGGCGAAATGTGCGAGCTGCTCGGAATAAGGAAAACGAGGACAACACCGCTGCATCCCCAATCCGATGGAATGGTCGAACGTTTCAACGGCACGCTCAATAAACACCTTGCCAAAATGGTTGACGAGAACCAAAAGGACTGGGACCGACATATCCCACTATTTTTGATGGCGTATAGAGCCGCTGAACATGCGTCGACGGGCCAAGCCCCAGCCAAAGTCATTTTTGGAAAGACTATTCGTTTGCCAGCCGATATAAAGTTCGGAACACCCCCTGAGAAACCCCAAACGGTCTCAGAGTACGCAAGTGATCTAAGACAACGGTTGAACCAGATACATCGGACAGTGCGAAAACACCTCGAATCGGCTACTGACCGCATGAAGACCAGGTATGATCTAAAGGCTAATTCTACTGGCTTCCAGCAAGATGCCTTGGTGTGGCTTTATAACCCGCAACGGCGAAAGGGTAGGTCTCCAAAGTTGCAACATAATTGGGAGGGACCATACCGAGTTACAAAGCGAATCAACGACGTCGTATACCGAATACAGGAACATCGTAAGCCGAGAGCTAAAATGAAAATCGTGCATCTGGACCGTCTTGCCCCATATTACACCCAGGGAGAATTGACTACAACTGGCGACACATCTTTTCGGGGCGAAAAGAACTGAGGTGGGGGCAGTGTTACATGTACAAATAATTCTGCGAGCTACTGTCGCAATTGTTTTCACAACAATGAAGAACACGAATTCACTCGAAACCACGCGAACCCAACAAGCATGATCAACATCTGCAAGTGACGTCACTCCATTCATTAATTTTCTCGAATCTACCAGCTAGAACATTCGCCAATAAACGAGAAATGGGTGAATAGGTAGAGACCCTATATAAAGGCGAGCTGAATGAATGGGGGGATCATCAGTCATTAGAACCGCGATAACAAACAAATGCGAAAGTGTGGAGTGAGAATTGATCGAGTAGTAGAAAAGTGTGTTTCGTAATAGTGAAGTAATTTAGAAGACAATTGCGATAATAAATTTATGGACAAGTGTTAGATAATTTTAATAGTGACAATTAAAATTAGTGAAAAGTGTTAACTGATTATTGTGCATTTTATTTAATTGAATAAACTCTTTTAACTTAAATTAAAAGACATTGCGTTTTCACTTTCCCGGAACGTTAAAATTATAGGCCGCGAACCAATAACACGCGACAATATATTCAATTTTGGTTTTATGATGAACTATAACTAATTTCAAATTTATAAACTGTTTCGCCTTTTTGTCTTCTACAATATGTTTTTTGTTTTTATTTTGAGTTCATTGATTTTGTCATATTGCATGAAAAGCTTTCTGTTAAAACTTTTGTTTGTTTTTTTTAATGCTTATGTAGCTATTTACTACTTTGTGTTATTCAAATTACACAAGTTCTTTTTAGCTCTATTTCATGATATTCCTTTTATTGTTACATTCATTTGCTTTTATATTTGTTCAGATTTCTGTCAAGATTTAAACTGTATTTTGGACGAGTATAAAGTTCGTTTGTTATTGCGTTAGCTTCGATACACTGATTTTTGTTCGTTTTTCGTTTTCAGACTTTTGTTTTATTGATGGTTGGCAGCAACAGTAATGTTTCCAAACATAAACAAAAAACGGTTTTTGTGTTTTTTTTTTTTTAATTACTCTACTAAATTTTTTCTTTCGCATTTGTTAAGGCTTTCTATGATTTCCAATTCGAAAGGAAAATCCTTCATTTGTATCATTTTTCTTCATAATTAAATTTCCATAGACTATTATGAAGGGCTTGCTAAATAAGCTTTTGGTTATGTACTTTGCAATTAATATGTTAATACTGTTACATGTACAAATAATTCTGCGAGCTACTGTCGCAATTGTTTTCACAACCATTGACAACATCATGATCAACAAGAGAATGTACTCGAAGGCAAGAGAATCTACCAAGCATAATCAACATCCGAAAGTGACGTCACTGCTCGAATATTCCAGGTAGTTCGCCAATGTACAAGAAATGGATTGAATGACTAGAGACTCTATATAAAGCCAAGCTGAATGAATGGGGAATTATTACAACCGCGATATAGTAAAACTGCGATAGTGAGGAGTGCGAATTAAAAGCGATATTGATTGTGAAGTGATAGGCAGTTGAAGTAAAAATTGATAGACAAAGTGAAAAAAATAAATTGGTGAAATTGTTAAAGTTAATGATTGTGCATTTTTTAGTAAATAAACTCTTTTAACTTAATTTAAAAGATAGTGCATTTTCACTAACCTGGAACATTAAAATTATTGGCCGCAAAGCATGATACGCGACAGTGGTTTTGAGGAGTGAGAAAAAAACTTCGAAAGTGAAAACTTTTAAACATTTTGAAAGTGCACAATAGTGTAATTTGACGTGGAAACTGGTGGAAAAATAGCTGTAACAATAAAAATGCCAGGAAACTTACATCTAAAAATTGATCAATTGACCATATCGGAGCTTCAGGAGGAGTTGGAACAGCGAAATCTGGCTACACAAGGTACAAACGTCATACTGATTACGCGCTTGCGTGACACGATCGAGTCAGAAGGCGGGTATATGGATTCGGGTGAGCCTTCAGATGCAGGAGAAGGCACGGAAAGCAGCGAAGCAGAAACACCAAAATCAAAGGAACAAGAAAATGCGCTGATGCAAATGTTGATGCTGATGCAGCAAGAGCAGCAACAGCAGTCATCCAGTTTAACTGCGAAGCTAAATGAACACTCATCCAGTTTAACTGCGAAGCTAGACCAGAAGCTGGACCAACAAGCATTAGAAATCAAGGCAGGCATCACACGAAAGCTGGAGGAGCTATCAACGAAGCTAAATGAACAATCAGCGAAGCTGGACCAACAAGCGATCGAAATCAAGGCGGATTTGCAAAAACAGTCAACCGCTCAGTACTCTGAACAAACAAATTAAATGCGTCGAGGAAAAGGTTTACCAAGTCGAGGATAGAATGAACCATGAGATGGAAAAAACGAAAAACTAATTGGAAGCAGTGAAGGCAGCAGTAACCACCTCACCAGTCCCACTTGCAACCGCAGCGCAAAGCACATCCAGAAATGTGCAAGCACCAATATTCGACGGGCAATCGGTCTGGAGCATTTACAAAACCCAGTTTGAAGCCGCCGGTAGGGCAAATCACTGTAATGAGCCGGAACGAGCAACTGCATCAGTTCTTGCTCCAAGAGGCCCAGCTGCCGAGCTTTTGCAGATTATCCCCGTTGAGTTGCACTCAAACCCGGCGGCTATATTGAATGCGCTCGACATGCGTTATGGAGACGATCATCTGAAGCAAATTTATTGGTCACAACTACGGCATCGGATGCAGAAGACTGGCGAAACCTTACAGCAGCTGGCACAAGACATTGAATGACTGGTACTTTTGGCTTACACCGTTTATGACCCAGAACATCAAGATGACGCTGCAATAGACGCATTCATCAGTGCATTAGAGGACCAGGAGTTGCAGCAAGCCGTGCGTTTAGCTCAAAAGCGAACAGTTAAGAACGCATTGGCTTATAGTCTGAACTTTAAGGCAGCGAAAAAGGTGATGCGTACCACTGTCCGGGTTCGCGAGGTAGTGGCAAACAAGTGCAGATTTCACCACGTAGAAATTGAGCGAGAGCCGCAGGTAAATGGTGCGTCTAGATGCTGAAATTGTGGAGAGAAGGGGCACCTGCAAAGAGACTGCAAGAAGCGAAGAAAACCGAGCTATTCTCCAGGGTGTGCAGCTAGGAGAAGATCTAGACCGAGTCAGGAGCCAAGAACGGAAGCCTATCAAACTGAGGGGTCAGGAAACATGTAAGAGCCAACTTAGTGAGGCAGAGGTTGGCTAGGAGGATCGACGTACCCAGCACCACCATCATCGTGTCAAGACTACATTGTGGAGAAGCGGACTTATGCCCTCCAGGTTAAGTGGACGGAGAACATTGCACCATAACAATCGACACTGGGGCAACCCGATTAATCATCCGACCAGACCATGTAAGGCAACAACTGCTTCACAAGGGCATGATTTTCTCACTATAAACAGCTACGGGAGAAACTGCACCTATCCATGGAGAGGCCAACCTCCAGATATAGTTGGGAGACCTTGCGTTCCGACATAATTTTCTGATCGCGAACATTATGGATGACTGCATTCTCGGAATGGATTTTCTGCGACCACATGGAATCACGTTGGATTTGGGCAAATGCATATTTAAATGGCAGAGTGTCAAGCTTGGGCCAAGCTGGATGGTGATTCTTGAGACCACCGATCTTATCTGATAGAGCCAACGAAGACGTCCGCATTGCACAGTTTGATTGTAGAATGAAGCCTTGTAAGATCTATAAGGAACAGATACGTTCCGGTTAGAGTCCTTAACACCGCAGACTCAAACACAAGCATCAAGGCAGGAGAAGTGCTATGCAGCTGCCAGCCTGTTTCCACCATCACCTCTTTGGAAGCCACTCACGATCATCATTGGAAAAGGAGGCAAGACGCAGACAAAGCCCGGGAATCCACGTCTGCAATATTGAAGCAAGTCAAATTGCCAGTGCAGCTATTCAAGCGAACCTCTGATCTGGTCACCAAGTACAGTGTCATCTTCTCAACAAGCCCGGATGACCATGGTCGAAGGAGTATAGTAGCTCACGTCATAGATACACAGGGAGCCAAGCCAATTCGACAAGCACCGAGCCGCCTCCCTATAGCCAAACAAGGAGAAGTGAGCACGCTGATCTCGGACATGGCAAAACAAGGCGTTATTGAACCTTCTGTCAGTCCATGGGCCGCGCCTGTAGTTCTAGTAAAGAAAAAGGATTGTAGCACTTTTTTCTGTTTCGACTATAGGCAGCTTAATGACTTCACTAAGAAAGATAGTTACCCACTTCCACGCATCGACGACATAATGGACACTCTAGCCGACGCCAAATGGATTTCCACACTCGATCTCAAGAGTGGCTACTGGCAGGTAGAAATCAACAAGAAGGACCGAGAGAAGTCCGCATTTTCAGTTGAGACCGGATTGTGGCAATTCATGGTCATGCCACTCGGGCTTTGCAATGCTCCAGCAACTTTCGAATACCTGATGGAATACGTGCAACGTGGCCTAACCTGGAAAACGTGCTTTTTATACCTAGATGACATTATTGTTATCGGTAGAACATTCGAAGAGCATGTGCAGAACTTAGAAGAGGTTTTCTCCCGATTGCGGCTGGTGAATTTGAAACTTAGTCGCGACAATTGCACCCTTTTTGCAGCAGAAGTAAAACACCTGGGACATGTCGTTTCAGCAAAAGAGGTCAAAACAGACCCTGGGAAAATTGAAGCCACGAAGAGCTGGCCAGAACCAAACAACAAGCGCCAACTATGAAGTTTTCAGGGTCTGGCGATCTACTATTGAAGATTCGTCAAAGACTTTGCCAAAATAGCCAAGTGTCTCCATCAGCCAACCGAGAAAAACCGTCCGTATGTCTGAAATGAACAATGCCAGGCAGCTTTTGAGACCTTGAATGGGAAGCTGTGTGAAACACCCGTGCTGGCATATTCGAAACCCGGAAAAATGTTTGTAGTTGACACAGATGCGACCAATGGCAGTATTGGAGCTGTACTCTCCCAGCAGATCGATGGCGAAGAAAGAGTCCTTTCGTATCACTGTCGAGTTCTCTAGAAAAGTGAAAGCAACTCCTGCGTGACCAGGAAGGAGCTATTGGCTATAATAGAGGCAACCAAGCAGTACCACAAGTACCTATATGGCCAGAAATTGGTTCTTCGAACGGACCATGCATCGCTGAGTTGGTTACTCAACTTCAAAACCCCGAGGGACAAGTTGCGAGATGGATCGAAAGATTGCATTCATACGACTACGAAATTGTTCATCGGAAGGGCGGAGTTCATGGAAATGCTGACGCCCTATCTCGTCGTCTATGTCCAGCTAACTGCAACCATTGCAGACGGATTGAAGAAAAGGAACCGCCCGTTAATCTGCGATTGATAACGGCCAAATTCGATGAAGGTTGGTCACCGAAGGAGATTCGAAATATCCAGTTAGCCGATGAAGACATCGGACCATTGCTCGTATGGAAGGAGTCAACTGGGCGACCTGAGTGGAGGGACTTTTCGATGCACGGCGCAACCCTGAAAAATTATTGGGCACAATGGAACTCCCTTCAGGTGGAGAGTGGCGTACTCAAGCGGAAATGGGAAACGGCGGATGGCAGCTCCTATAAGATGCAAATTATACTAACCAAAAGCCGAATCCACGATGTGGTTAAAGAAATGCATGAAGAATCCTCGGGAGGCCACCTTGAAGTTCATAAGATCTTAGTGAAATTGCGGGAAAGGTTCTTCTGGCTCCACGCTCAAGAAGACGTAGAGGACTGTTGTCACAGATGCAAAGTGACGACTGAGAGGACAAATGCAAACCTACAACGTGGATGTATCGTTTGAAAGGATTGCTGTTGACATCGCAGGACCCTTTATTCAGCAAGTGGTCTGAGGTCTACCCCAGTCCAAACCAGAAAGCAACTACCGTAGCCGAACAGCTAGTGTCAAATTGGGTCAGTAGGCACGGCGTACCTTGTGAACTACATTCGGATCAAGGCCGGAACTTTGAGTCCCTGGTTTTTGGCGAAATGTGCGAGCTGCTGGGAATACGGAAAACAAGGACAACACTGCTGCGCCCCCAACCCGATGGAATGGTCGACCGTTTCAACGGCACGCTCAATAAACACCTCCTCAAGATGGTTGACGAGAATCAAAGGGACTGGGACCGACACACACCATTATTTTTGATGGAGTACAGAGCTGCCGAACATGCATCGACAAGCCAAGCCCCAGCCAAAGTCATTTTTGGAAAGACTATTCGTCTGCCGGCTGATATAAAGTTCGGAACACCCCCTGACAAACTCCAAACGATCTCGGAGTACGCAAGTGAGCTAAGGCAACGGTTGAACCAGATACGTCGGACAGTGCGAAAACACCTTGAATTGGCTACTGACCGCATGAATGCATGATTCTACTGGCTTCCAGCAAGATGACTTGGTGTGGCTATATAACCCACAACAGCGGAAGGGTAGGTCTCCAAAGTTGCAGCATAATTGAGAGGGACCATACCGAGTCACAAAGCGAATCTATGACGTCGTATATCGCATACAGGAACACTGTAAGTCGAGAGCCAAAATGAAAATCGTACACCTGGACCGTCTTGCCCCATATTACATCCAAGGAGAATTGACTACACCTGGCGACACATCTTTTCGCGTTGAAAAGAACTGAGGTGGGGGCAGTGTTACATGTACAAATCATTCTGCGAGCTTCTGTCGCAATTGTTTTCACAACCATTAACAACATCATGATCAACAAGAGAATGTACCCGAAAGCAAGAGAATCCACCAAGCATAATCAACATCCGAAAGTGACGTCACTGCTCGAATATTCCAGGTAGTTCGCCGATGTACGAGACATGGATTGAATGACTAGAGACCCTTTATAAAGCCGAGCCGAATGAATGGGGGAATGATTACAATCGCGATATAGTAAAACTGCGATAGTGAGGAGTGCGAATTAAAAGCGATATTGATTGTGAAGTGATAGGCAGTTGAAGTAAAAACTGATAGGCAAAGTGAAAAAAAAAAAAATTGGCGAAATGGTTAAAGTTAATTATTGTGAATTTTTTAGTAAATAAACTCTTTTAACTTAATTTAAAAGTAAGTGCGTTTTCCATTTCTCGGAACATTAAAATTATTAGCCACGAACCATAATACGCGACAATACGTTAGTAAGGAAATTTTGTTAGTATATATATCTGAAGCTCTAGATGCTTTTTTGTCTTGGGAACAACCCAGTTAAATTGTACTTGGGGAATGTAAGATCAATATGATCGTTTTTGTTCGGGAATTATTAGCTACGGGAGGAGTTTTGCAAGAGAATAGCTTTTTATCGATGTGGCTTGCGAGTCGTTGCTGTTGCTTCATTGGTTGTATGGAGTGTGGGGTAATGAGTGTGTGACCTAAGCTTTTCTCTTAATGTGGATCGTTAATGTTGTTAGTGGGAAACAAAGATTGATCATTTACATGAAGGTGCTTAATGAGCTCTGAAGATAAGACAATAAGGAGAATAGCTTTGCCTCTGCAATAACGAACAAGCAAATTGGTTGAAGTAATTTTTTTTCATAGCTTTGACATGCGTCAATTGCTCGAAAGTCTATGCTATCTACATTATACATACTAATTTGTGGTTGGCGGGTAATTGCAATGAAGATTTTATGCTTCTGATTAGATTAGCTTAATGTAGTTTGTAGTGGGTAGGGCTTACTGTAGGTTTATGTAGCATTTAAGGTTTATGCGTTTAATCGTTATTTGATTGGTTGAAATTGTCTATTGCACACTTTTGCATTCGTATGAGATAATGCAAAGGCAACTTTATTTGAATTTTACCGGTCTGTCTTTTAATTAAGTGTAAATAGCTGCAAATTATTGATGAACCGGAGACTACGTGTTATTTTAAAGTTTTTTTATTGAATACAGAAACGTCTGGTGTGTTATAATGAATATTATTGAGGAAATAAAATTAGGAAGAAAGATGTTAACACGTAGTCTCCGGTTCATCAATAATTTGCAGCTATTTACACTTAATTAAAAGACAGACCGGTATAATTCAAATAAAGTTGCCTTTGCATTATGCAAAGGCAACTTTATTTGAATTATACCGGTCTGTCTTTTAATTAAGTGTAAATAGCTGCAAATTATTGATGAACCGGAGACTACGTGTTATTTTAAAGTTTTTTTATTGAATACAGAAACGTCTGGTGTGTTATAATGAATATTATTGAGGAAATAAAATTAGGAAGAAAGATGTTAAGCTTGAAAGTTATGATATACACTTTAAATGATTTCAGTAAAAGTGGCGTTAAAAATATTTCACGAGAAAAAGAATTATAAAGTATGGTCGAAACAAAATTATCACTATATGTTGGGCATGAGAGCATATAGTTTCGTCCTTCATTTAAGACCCTATATGTTCTGTCGAATTCTCCCCTAGTGACTGTATATTCGGTTTAGCGTAACGCTGTCCCAGACTTTGCTGGAACATAGTACAGTGCTCTGCGAGGTCACTTCATTAGCCGGTCGTTAAAATTATTGATCTCAATCTCGAGGATACGTGTAATGTCGAAGGGTGGGATATGGGTGGTTTTTAAAATGTGCTTGCGTGGTAGCGTGTCTACAAAGCATTTGGGTTCAACAGCTCAAGGGCTACGACTAGATGGTAAATCAGTGTCTATTTTGCTGATATGCATACGACTTAATACTAAATGTAGCGTGTCTACCGACAGTTGAAGTTGGGCAGCTCAGAGGCTTTTATTTATTTCTATAGTGACTTACAATTAAAAATAGCGTGTCCGTTGACAACTAGGGTCCACGGCTCAGAGGCTATTGTCGATTTCCTTACCAACTTGTAATTAAAAATAGCGTATACACCGACAGCTTCGGTCGATGGCTCAGAGGCTATTGTCGGTTCACTTACCGACTTGTAGCTTAGACATCAGAATAGCGTGTCTGCTGATAGTTTGCGATCAACAGCTTAGAGGCTTTTTTGCTTAGACTAAAGACTGAGTGGCTGCGGGCAGTTTTGTTTTGAACCACTCAACTTCTTAGTTTTTCTATTTATTATAAAAGCTTGCCGGGATTCATCGGCTTGACTGCCACTAGTTTCCATTTTAATACTGTTTATAGTATGAAATTGCAAATTGAGTGCTGAATTCGGGACTTGAAAGAGATAATTGTTTCAAGGGTAAATTTGTTTCCATTGAGTTGGCCTATGTTGTATTGGGTTATAATAATTAAAAGTCATTTGTTTCACAGTTCCTACATTTGGATTATTTCAGTGAAACCTGAAATTATTTCATTTTCTTGTTAACATTTGTATTGCAAAATTTTCTCTTGCATGTAAATTTTATATTCATTTCATGCGGTTGGTTTATTTATTTGTACTGTAATTTAATTGCATTAAAAATTACTGTCCGAATGTCAACTCATTAGTTTATTTAATCAAATGCATATTTTTGTATGAAATCAATTTATGAAACATGAGCGTGTAGATTGCACCGATCACTTGGTTTCATTAAACGCTCTCAGGAAATCATTCGAATGCTAGATCAATTTAAAATATAAGACCTAAATATTTATGTAGATGCGTGGTATTGTTATTATTATTGTTTCAGATGTTTGAGCGATAAAAGGTGTTATGTTGACATAACAATGCACACGCGTTTGTTTGCTCGTTATTTATGTTCTCATTATGCTTGCTTGTGCTTAATGATTACTTGTAATGTTTATTGTTTTGCATGTACGTGTTAGTCAACTGAAACTTTTTATCTTTGATAAGCTGTACGTTAAATTATGTCTGGATC
>OZ017738.1:217841398-217921398 GCA_963969285.1 Odontomyia ornata | reverse complement strand
TAGGGCACTTCAAAGTCGGTTTTCTTTTTTTTTCTAAAAATTTTTTATTTCACCCATTTTAGTGGCAACCTTTCAAAACTAATTTTCTCGGATACATTGTATCATGTACTCGTAAATTAAAATATAATTTTTTAATGCAATGAAAAAATCACTACGGCTAAAATCCGCAGCGTTCATAGGAATCAAATTTAATTCTGGTACATTTAATGCATGATCTCATCAACATCTACCTTGATTTTAGATTTCATAAAAATCCAATATGGAATGTAGCTTTGAGAAATTTTCGAATTTCGAACTTTGCCTAGCCGCCATTTTTAATATTCTGATTTGATTCTGAAGTGCTTTTTTAACGTTCAACTTTTTTCAACCTTTCAGCGGCCGCCATTTTTTTCAAATCGTTCCACTTTGAATTTTTTATTGTGAGCTTTATCACACAATTGAATATATTCTTGCACCAGTTTTGGTACAAACCGGAGCCATACTATGGTCAGAACAGAAATATTTCTGAAAATTTGGCGAAAATCGAAGCAAAGTTGCGACTTCCAGGCACAAATTTTTTTATATCCTATTTGCATGCAACCACACTCACACACATATAAGTATATATATATATATATATATATATATATATATATATATATATATATATATATATATATATATACATATATATATATATATATATATATATATACATCTAAATATATGTATATATATATATACATATATTTATATATAAATATATATATATATA
Organism: Odontomyia ornata; assembly: GCA_963969285.1. Classification (NCBI taxonomy): domain Eukaryota; kingdom Metazoa; phylum Arthropoda; class Insecta; order Diptera; family Stratiomyidae; genus Odontomyia; species Odontomyia ornata. The sequence goes on along the minus strand of OZ017738.1, from coordinate 217,920,644 downwards.
TATATATATATATATATATATATATATATATATATATATATATGTATATATATATATATATATATATATATATATATATATATATGTATATATATATATATATATACCCATCTATACACATATATATTATATACATACATATAGTACATCTATACATATATATACTCGTATATATATATATATATATATATATATATATATATATATATATATATATATATATATATATATATATAATTGGTTATTGCCGGTAGAAATGATTAACTAAAATATACCATTTATACAGAAAATTAAGGATACTGATCATTCTTAACATCCGTCACCAAAGGACTCGATATCTCCAACAATTCCTTGAAGAGGGCCAACTAGTTGGCACTTTTCGTACGAAAGATTATTTAAATTTAATTTCTCGACATCAATCTGTCATATTATACTGCTCATATTTACAGAATCTTTGGAAGGATTACAATTCTGTGCCGACGCATTTCAGATCAATATGTTGTCCTTCATTTGAAACCTCTTTAATCAAAATCTTTACACCCGTCGATCAGTTATGCTGAAAAATCGGGGTGAACGTCGGAAATTTTTTAATTTCAACGGTAAAAGTCCTTTACCGTGACTTGAATTTCTTATCCTTTAAACGGGACCCAACTGGAAGAAAGACGTACCATTTGCCGAAAACAGGAGTCTTCTATCTATCTCCGTTTAAAAGTTATGCGTGAACATACAAAAAAACAGCAACAACAAAAAATATGCGCGATGAATTGATAACCTTCTTTCTCTTGGAAGTCGGTTAGAAACCCAGTCAAAATGAAAATTCCAGTTGAAAATAATTCGCAAATGTCTTAAATACAATATTAGATTTGAAATATCAAATGTCCCCGCGGATCCTACACCTCTATAAAAAAAAAGTAGGTTTTTTGCGTTTGGCTCGTAAATCGTAAGTATTATTGAAAATAGCTGGAACAAAAGTTATAAATTATGCAATCATTGAGAAAAGTTTTATAATACTTTTTCCCACACATCACCATTACTGAGATACCGCGATTCCGGAAATTCATAACATCGTATTTTATACAGTATGCACACATTTTCACGTCACCTATGAGGTAGTATACTTGACGCATTTTTGATGCTTTGTTAAGTGAATTTTCTAAAAACGTATTAGTTTCATATCCTGCAGGTTTGCATGTTCGTGCATCATAGCATACTTCCTCAAACTATAAAAGCTGCGATCATCAAACTTTGTGAAAAGGTCAGAAGTAGTAGTGTAGTTTCTCAAAAGTTCAGGTTTCATCAACACTTAAAGGTTTTTAGGGGAGCCCCTACATGTAATGAAATAACCATTAACATTTTTTTATAAAAATTTACGAGTGGGGTATCAAATGAAAGGTCTTTATAAGTACAAGGGAAACAAATCCATACTTCAAGAGCTAAAGTTAACTTAATTTTATTCGTAATGATACGAGTATGATATGTGAATTTTATGTTTTGCCCCACAAACTCGCAATAGCACTATAATACAATACTTCTTATAATAAGCAACAAAGATCGGCACAGAGTCCACGTACCTATGAAATTTTATGGAAATTCAATCATACAGAATCATGAAAGAATAATACATATTGATGGTTTGTACCATCTACAAAAGTTGTTGTAACTCTTGTTTCCTATGAACCAATATTGTTGAGATATTGCGATCCAAAATTTAGTGATTTTTTAGGGTTTTGTTAAATAATTTTACAAAACCCTACAAAACTCGCGTCATGTGTGTCCGTCCGTCCGTGGTCCCACTTATTTTTCTCGCAAACGATACACGCTTAAAACATAAAATTATTAAAGTGGTACCCTCTTCAAAGTTCAACTATAAAAAAATTTATAAGGTATATAGGGAGGGTCTCTCCATATAGGGGAGAAGCATCCGTAGAAAACAAATTGAAATGAAAGGTATTGATGAGAAGTTTTCAAACCAGGTCTTAAATTTGTATTGTTTGCTTCGGGGGGCGCACAAGGGAGGCGAAATACATGAAAAATTTGTGTCCCCCCTCGCGATTGGACACCTGTGATCTGAAAAACCTGAACAAATTGTGGAACTAGGTGTTTATAAGTACAACAAAAAATACCTTAGAAGTCAAAATTCGCTCAAGTTTGTTAATAATAGTATATTCAATGAATTTCATACTTTCCCCAATAAAATCGTACCGATACGGTTAAACTCAATGAAATCCAGTATTTAAGTACTTCTACAAAATACTTAGTACTGTACAATTTTGAAGAAAATCTAATCATATTCGCGAAAGTTATAGCTATTTGAAATTTCACCAATTACAACAGCAATACCACACGATTTTGGTATTTTATGGACTTTCCGTCGAATCAGACACTATAGTTTTGATTTTATCTTCTTGAAGTTTTCAAATAAGTTCAATAACATAAATATTTTTGGGAATTCATGACATGAGTACTTTTTTAGTTCGGAATAAAGTGGCGATCATTAAAAATAGAGAAACAATGGATTTTCTCACTCACCGATGCCTTTGATACAAATATCGGACTAAAGCAGGCAGATGGGCTAGCCCCATTGCTATTCAATTTTAGTCTGGAGTACGTCTTAAGAAAGCTACATGTCAATACATGGGGTACATTATTACACAAGTCAAGCCAAGTAGTAGCCTATGCAGACGACATCAACAATTTGTCACGGTCACTAACGACTGCCAAAGAACCTTTCCTGAAACTCGACAGCGAAGCAAAACTAGTAGAGCTACAAACCAATGAAAATAAAAAAAAGCTCATAACACAGTCGAGGAAAAATACCTTAAATACACAAGATAAAAAACTTGACGAGTACAGTATCGAAAATGTGAGTAAGTTCCTGTATTTCGACGCCAAAATAATGAAAATGGGTAATAAAAGAGACGAAATATGCCGCAGAATGCAGCTCGCAAATAAAATATTTTAATCAGTTTTGACGATCTTGAAGACTAGGTGCATACGTGGGAAAACAAAGCTCCATGTATACAAATCTGTGATAAGATCTGTGTTATGCCCCCCCCCCCCCCGCCCCAACCCAAGCATCCGCAAATATACACAACGCCTTTGAGCGACGGGTCCCGAGGCGAATAATCGGAACGAAGCTAGATACAACCATGAGCTGTATGGAATTTTTGTCGAACCGGAGGTCTCAGCGATTATAAGACTGCGGAAGCTACAATTGGCCGGCCACATGAATGGTATGGATGAACAGCTGATCACCAAAAAGGTATATATATATATATATATATATATATATATATATATATATATATATATATATATATATATATATATATATATATATATATATATATATATATATATATATATATATATATATATATATATATATATATATATATATGTATGTATATATATATATACAACACAGCACAAAATTTGTGCCTGAAGGTAACAATTTTGCTTTGGAATTCGCCAAGTTTTCAGAAATTGAATATTTCGACGAGATTTTTAGTCATTCAAATGTTTAAGCGAAAGCAAAATAGAGGCTGTTATTAGATAAAACCCCGTGATTTCTGTTCTAGCCAAAGTATAGCTCCGATTTGTACCAAATTGGTACAAAGATCCATTGAGGTGCGTGATAAAGCTCACAATGATATATCCAAAGTTGAACCATCTGAAAGGAAATAGCGGCTGCTCAAAGGTCGAAAAAAGTTGACCAATAAAAGATACTTCAGGGTCAGTTCAGAATATAAAAATGGTAGCTAGGCATAGGTCAAAATTCGAAAACTTCTTAAAGTTACAATTTATATTGGATTTTTAATAAACAAAAAATCAAGGGAGGCGTTAATGAGATCTTGTACTAAAATTTATCAGAACTAAATTCCATTCCTATGAACGCTGCAAATTTTATCAGTAGTGAGTTGCGCACTGGAGTCAAAAGCTATGTTTTAATCTACGTGGTACAACGTATTCAAGAAACCAAGTCTTAAAAGACTTGAAATGAAAAAAATTGCCACTAAAAAGGGTGAAATAAAAAACTTTTAGAAAAGAAGGGAACCGACTTCGAAATTCGCTATAAAGGATGCAATAAATTTTATAGAAGTGGTACCATATCAATTTCTCCACATCAACATAAATACTTCCAACATGTAGACCATCACGAAAGAAACGGGAAAAAACGGATATGGCACCGCTTCCATAAAATTTATTTCATCCTTTTTAGGGCATTTTGAAGTCGGTTTCTTATTTTTTTCTAAAAGTTTTAATGTCCCCGTTGCTTGTCCATGCATATTTTGTGGCCAGCCTATTGTAATTTTTGCAGCTTTATTATTGTGACATCTTCAGGCTCGTTGACTACTCCATGCAACTAATGGTTGCATTTTGCCATAAGTCTTCTTTTTAGGGTCTTGCAAAATAATCTGTCCGTCTGTCCGTCCGTCCGTGTGTCACATCAGTTTTTCTCGGAAACTACTTAAGCTAGAAACGTCAAATTTTGTATGTAGGTGTAAAGTGGTGGTTTCTTCAAAGTTCAACTACAAAAAAATTTTACAAGGTATTTAAGGGGGGTCTCCCCATATAGGAGAGTGACGCCCCGAAAAAAAATTTCATTGAAGGTAGCCGATATGGGTATCAAATGGAAGGTCTTGATTAGGACTTTTCAAAACAGGTCTTAGTTTGCCAAAATTTGCTTCGAGGGGCGCACAGGGAGGGGAAATACACGAAAAATTTGTGTCCCCCCCCCCCTCGCGATTGGACACCTGTGATCCGAAAAATCTGAAAAAAATCAGGAATGTAGGCCTTGATTAGTACAACAACAACAAATAGGTTAGAGGTCACAATTCACTCAACTTTGTTAGTAATAGTATGATTTATCGATTTTATGGTTTCTTGAATAAAATCTTAACGGTACCCTTAAATTCAATGAAATTCAGTACATAGATGTTTATTTATAAGAACCATCTATCCTGAAAGTTTCATAAAGATTGAATCATATTTAGCGAAGTTATAGCGGTTTGAATTTTCCTGTATTGCTATGGAACAATATGCGCTGCATATGGCTATGGAGCAACATGCGCTTTTTACCGACTCAGACACTACAGTTTTGCTAGGATTTGCATGAAAATTTCAGGAATGATAGGTGTCATGTATATATTTGAGGATCAGTTCAGCTGGTGGTATCAGTAATCGTAAAAAAAATAGTGGCTGAGCGAAGATTGAATAATTTTGAGTTATTTTTTCCCAACTTCAACGTTTAACGTGCATGCTTTGAACACTTGATTCAATTTAATGAGTGACTGAGGATGAGTACCCACAATTAATGCTCATAAGTGAAACAAGTCAAGAAGGTGGGAGAGAGCTCCTAGCAAAAGGGTTTTGTAACCATTCTAGGATACGAAAAATTGGCCATGAATCGATGATGACAGTACAGGAGATTGGCCCTTGAAAAAAAAAATTCATCAAACGTAGCCGATATGAGTATGAAATAAAAGTTTTCATGGGAGCTTTTCAAAACAGTTGTTAAACTGTCAGTTTTATCTTCAGTGGGGGCACAGGGGGGAAATACATGAAAAATGTGTTTCCTCCGTCGCGGATGGACATCTGAAATAATTATCAAGGGAGATATTTATGAGTATAACAATACCAAAAACCTCAGAAGTCGAAATTCGTTCAACTTTGTTATTAATAGTATGATCTTCGAATTTCATATTTTCTCCAATAAAATCGTCTTTGACATGTTTCTTGATTTGATTCGATCTGGTGACTGCATTTTGTAAATTGAATACAAAACCCTTCTGACATGAGCGTAGATCTGTTTACCCAACTTGTTTATCCTTCATTATTTACCTCTGAACCCATTTTTCAAATACGTTTAACCTATTCACTGCCAGTAGTATAATTGAAATAATTGTAGCGCAAATTTTAGGGATACAAACTTTGATGCAAGATATGGTTTAATCAGAAACTGGTTTCCATACATATTTTTCAAAAGAATATACAACTACACACTTATGTCGAATTAACGTACATTTTTTATAATATTTAGACTTTATTTGGTTTATGCAAGCAGTGCTTCATTGAAATGCCAGATTTTTTTTGCTTTAGTACTAAAGCTCCTTTTGGGCCTTGGGTTAGATCCAGTTAAAGCATCTCATTACCTTGATTGAATGTGTTGGCACTTGAGAAGGTAATGTTGTCAGCACCATGCTTTGTCTATAGGCTAGTCCACCCAGCTGCAATACGATCTGATCTGAAAACAGTGCGTATCATAACTGATTGGAATTAAAGTCCATCCAAAGAATCACTTGAAATAAATTCACACTACGTAAGCTACAATATATTGAAAAGCCATCGAGCCTTGCTTTGTTGTGTCAATAATTATTTTCTTCGTAGCACTACAGCCCCTCTCGAGCCTTCGTTTCCTTAAAAATAGCGCCTTAAACTGTCCAATTATATTTGTAAGGCACATTCAAAACAAACAAACAAGAGGCTATTCCGATTATACAACAAGACTCTAATACCACCCATTACAGAACAATATTATGTTTACCAATCGTTTACACATCTTCAACTACAATACCTGGTATCAAAGATAATGATCACGTGAAAGTAATTCTTCTTCTTCTTTGTAGTACTACAGTCTTTCTTGGGCTTCTAACTATCTCGGTTCATTGACCGCTTCCTCCAATTTCAAAATCAGAGCAGCGATGAATTGTGTTCGCCGACCGAGTTTGACCAGCGTTTCCTAGGTTTCCCCACTGGTCTCCGATCTCCAGTTCTCCCAACGAATACCTTTATGGGTATCAGTTGTTCATCCATACCATGCATGTGGCCGGCCAATTGTAGGTTCCACAGTCTTACAATCGTTGAGACCTTCTGTTCGTCAAAAATTCCATACAGCTTCGCCATTGGTCCCCGTCTAGGTTCGCTCCGATTATTCGCCTCAGGACCCGTCACTCAAAGGCGTTCTGTATATTTGCGGATGCTTAGGTTGGGGTCTATGTTTTAAACCCAAAGCATAACACAGATCTTATCACAGATTTGTATACATAGAGCTTTGTTTTCCCACGTATGCACCTGGTCTTCAAGATCGTCAAAACAGATTAAAATATTTTATTTGCGAGCTGCATTCTGCGGCATATTTCGTCTCTTTTATTACCCATTTTCATCATTTTGGCGTCGAAATACAGGAACTTACTCACATTTTCGATACTGTACTCGTCAAGTTTTTTATCTTGTGTATTTAAGGTATTTTCCCTCGACTATGTTATGAGCTTTTTTTTATTTTCATTGGTTTGTAGCTCTACTAGTTTTGCTTCGCTGTCGAGTTTCAGGAAAGGTTCTTTGGCAGTCGTTAGTGACCGTGACAAATTGTTGATGTCGTCTGCATAGGCTACTACTTGGCTTGACTTGTGTAATAATGTACCCCATGTATTGACATGTAGCTTTCTTAAGACGTACTCCAGACTAAAATTGAATAGCAATGGGGCTAGCCCATCTGCCTGCTTTAGTCCGATATTTGTATCAAAGGCATCGGTGAGTGAGAAAATCCATTGTTTCTCTATTTTTAATGATCGCCACTTTATTCCGAACTAAAAAAGTACTCATGTCATGAATTCCCAAAAATATTTATGTTATTGAACTTATTTGAAAACTTCAAGAAGATAAAATCAAAACTATAGTGTCTGATTCGACGGAAAGTCCATAAAATACCAAAATCGTGTGGTATTGCTGTTGTAATTGGTGAAATTTCAAATAGCTATAACTTTCGCGAATATGATTAGATTTTCTTCAAAATTGTACAGTACTAAGTATTTTGTAGAAGTACTTAAATACTGGATTTCATTGAGTTTAACCGTATCGGTACGATTTTATTGGGGAAAGTATGAAATTCATTGAATATACTATTATTAACAAACTTGAGCGAATTTTGACTTCTAAGGTATTTTTTGTTGTACTTATAAACACCTAGTTCCACAATTTGTTCAGGTTTTTCAGATCACAGGTGTCCAATCGCGAGGGGGGACACAAATTTTTCATGTATTTCGCCTCCCTTGTGCGCCCCCCGAAGCAAACAATACAAATTTAAGACCTGGTTTGAAAACTTCTCATCAATACCTTTCATTTCAATTTGTTTTCTACGGATGCTTCTCCCCTATATGGAGAGACCCTCCCTATATACCTTATAAATTTTTTTATAGTTGAACTTTGAAGAGGGTACCACTTTAATAATTTTATGTTTTAAGCGTGTATCGTTTGCGAGAAAAATAAGTGGGACCACGGACGGACGGACACACATGACGCGAGTTTTGTAGGGTTTTGTAAAATTATTTAACAAAACCCTAAAAAATCACTAAATTTTGGATCGCAATATCTCAACAATATTGGTTCATAGGAAACAAGAGTTACAACAACTTTTGTAGATGGTACAAACCATCAATATGTATTATTCTTTCATGATTCTGTATGATTGAATTTCCATAAAATTTCATAGGTACGTGGACTCTGTGCCGATCTTTGTTGCTTATTATAAGAAGTATTGTATTATAGTGCTATTGCGAGTTTGTGGGGCAAAACATAAAATTCACATATCATACTCGTATCATTACGAATAAAATTAAGTTAACTTTAGCTCTTGAAGTATGGATTTGTTTCCCTTGTACTTATAAAGACCTTTCATTTGATACCCCACTCGTAAATTTTTATAAAAAAATGTTAATGGTTATTTCATTACATGTAGGGGCTCCCCTAAAAACCTTTAAGTGTTGATGAAACCTGAACTTTTGAGAAACTACACTACTACTTCTGACCTTTTCACAAAGTTTGATGATCGCAGCTTTTATAGTTTGAGGAAGTATGCTATGATGCACGAACATGCAAACCTGCAGGATATGAAACTAATACGTTTTTAGAAAATTCACTTAACAAAGCATCAAAAATGCGTCAAGTATACTACCTCATAGGTGACGTGAAAATGTGTGCATACTGTATAAAATACGATGTTATGAATTTCCGGAATCGCGGTATCTCAGTAATGGTGATGTGTGGGAAAAAGTATTATAAAACTTTTCTCAATGATTGCATGATTTATAACTTTTGTTCCAGCTATTTTCAATAATACTTACCATTTACGAGCCAAACGCAAAAAACCTACTTTTTTTGGGTTTTGTAAAATAATTTTACAAAACCCTACTAGTTTCGCGACCAGTCTGTCCGTCTGTCCGTCCGTCCGTCCGTCCGTCCGTCCGGACGTGTGTCACAGCAGTTTTTCTCGGAAACTACTTAAGCTAGAAACATCAAATTTTGTGTGTAGGTGTAAAGTGGTGATCTCTTCAAAATGCAACTACAAAAAAATTTTATAAGGTATTTAAGGGGGGTCTCCCCATATAGGGGAGTGTACCCCCGAAAAAAAAATTTCATTGAAGGTAGCCGATATGGGTATCAAATGAAAGGTCTTGATTAGAACTTTTCAAAACAGGTTTTAGTTTGGCAAAGTTTGCTTCGAGGGGCGCACAGGGAGGGGAAATACACGAAAAATTTGTGTCCCCCCCCCCTCGCGATTGGACACCTGTGATCCGAAAAATCTGAAAAAAATCAGGAATGTAGGCCTTGGTGAGTACAACAACAACAAATACGTGAGAAGTCGCAATTCGTTCAACTTTGTTAGTAATAGTATGATTTATCGATTTTATGTTTTCTTGAATAAAATCTTAACAGCACCCTTAAATTCAATGAAATTCAGTACACAGATGACTATTTATAAGATTGATCTATCCTGAAAGTTTCATAAAGATTGAATCATATTTAGCGAAGTTATAGCGGTTTGAATTTTCCTGTATTGCTATGGAACAATATGCGCTGCATTTATTACTATGGCAACATATGGCTATGGAACAACATGCGCTTTTTACCGACTCAGACACTACAGTTTTGCTAGGATTTGCATGAAAATTTCAGGAATGATAGGTGTCATGAATATCTTTGAGAATCGGTTCAGCTAGTGGTATCAGTAATCATAAAACAAAATAGTGGCTGTTTTAAATGCGAAAATTGAATAATTTTGAGTTATTTTTTCCCAACTTCAACGTTTAAGGTGCATGCTTTGAAACTTGATTCAATTTAATGAATGACTGAAGATGAGTACCTACAATTAATACTCATAAGTGAAACAAGGCAAGGAGGCGGGAGAGAGCTCCCAGCAAAAGGGCTTTGTAACCATTCTACGATTCGAAAAAATTGGCCATGAATCGATGATACCAGTACAGGAGAGTGGCCCCTGAAAAAAAAAAAATTCATCAAACGTAGCCGATATGGGTATGAAATAAAAGTTTTCATGGGAGCTTTTCAAAACAGTTGTTAAACTGTCAGTTTTTGCTTCAGTGGGGGCACAGGGGGGAAATACATGAAAAATGTGTTTCCTCCGTCGCGGATGGACATCTGAAATAATTATCAAGGGAGATATATATGAGTATAACAGTACTAAAAACATGAGAAGTCGAAATTCGTTCAACTTTGTTAATAGTAGTATGATCTTCGAATTTCATATTTTCTCAAATAAAATCGTCTTTGACATGTTTCTTGATTTGATTCGATCTGGTGATTGCATTTTGTAAATTGAATTCAAAACCCTTCTGACATGAGCGTAGGTCTGTTTACCCAACTTGTTTTATAGAGGTGTAGGATCCGCGGGGACATTTGATATTTCAAATCTAATATTGTATTTAAGACATTTGCGAATTATTTTCAACTGGAATTTCCATTTTGACTGGATTTTTAATTAATATACTCTTACGATACGAAACGAAATATTTGAGCGCTATTTGTTAGAATACTCCAATTACACGCTAACCCCATGTTTTTGATTACTCCTCATTATGTATCATAATATCTGCAATTGGCTCCAATCTACGAATCCGAACAGTAATTTCCTGTTTTTAACCGACTTCCAAAGGAAACAAGGTTGTCAATCCATCACGTATATTTTTTGTTGTTGCTTTTTAGGGTTTTGTAAAATAATTTTACGAAACCCTACTAGTTTCGCGACCAGCCTGTCCGTCTGTCCGTCCGTCCGTCCGTGTGTCACAGCAGTTTTTCTCGGAAACTACTTAAGCTAGAAACATCAAATTTTGTGTGTAGGTGTAAAGTGGTGATCTCTTCAAAGTTCAACTCTAAAATAATTTTATAAGGTATTTAAGGGGGTCTCCCCATATAGGTGAGTGCCCCCCCCCCCAAAATTTCATTGAAGGGAGCCGATATGGGTATCAAATGAAAGGTCTTGATGAGAACTTTTCAAAACAGGTCTTGCTTTGGCAAAATTTGCTTCGAGGGGCGCATAGGGAGGGAAAATACACGAAAAATTTGTGTCCCCCCCCCTCGCGATTGGACACCTGTGATCCGAAAAATCTGAAAAAAATCAGGAATGTAGGCCTTGATGGGTACAACAACAACAAATACGTTAGAAGTCACAATTCACTCAACTTTGTTAGTAATAGTATGATTTATCGATTTTCTGGTTTCTTGAATCAAATCTTAACGGTACCCTCAAATTCAATTATTTATAAGATTGATCTATCCTGAAAGTTTCATAAAGATTGAATCATATTTAGCGAAGTTATAGCGGTTTGAATTTTCCTGTATTACTATGGAACAATATGCGCTGCATTTATCACTATGGCAACATATGGCTATGGAACAACAGGCGCTTTTTACCGACTCAGACATTACAGTTTTGCTAGGATTTGCATGAAAAATTCAGGAATGATAGGTGTCATGAATATCTTTGATAATCGGTTCAGCTAGTGGTATCAGTAATCGTAAAACAAAATAGTGGCTGTTTTAAATGCGAAGATTTAATAATTTTGAGCTATTTTTTCCCAACTTCAACGTTTAAGGTGCATGCTTTGAACACTTGATTCAATTTAATGAATGACTGAAGATGAGTACCCACAATTAATAGATTTTGATTGTAGACGTTTCAAATGTAGGACAAAATATTGATCTAAAATATTTCAAGAAAGAATTGTTATCCTTTCAAGGACTTTATAGATATTAAAAGTTCAATATGATTCATTAACGTCGAGATATTGAATCCTTGAGTCCTTTGGTCACGGATGATAAATATGATCAGCATCCTAAATTTTTTGCGTGAACGATACATTTTAGCTAATCTTATCTAACGGTAATAACCAATTAATTACTTCTAAGTGTGGCATAAATACAATTCAACAATAGTTAGAGGGAACGTTTCAGGATGTTTTTCTCTTCCGCTTTCATTCTTTGCTTACCGATGAGCTTAGTGAAAAATCCTTCTTACATTCTTAGACGTAAACGTGACACATAGGATTTATAAAATTCTCCGAAGAAATAATACGGATTCAGTGATTGTAAATTATAAAGTTGATTCTATACTTTCTAATTAATATTATATATTATAACATATGCCCAGAAATCTAAAATTAATAATTTCCATGCTAAAGATTGGCGAAAATCGCAACGTAATAAAAAACATTTGGGAAAAAATGAGAACCGACTTCAAAATGCCCTAAGAAGGATGAAATAAATTTTAAGGAAGCGGTGCCATGTAAGTTTTTCCTTGTTTCGAATGTGATGGTGCACTTGCTGGAACTTTTTATATTTATCAAAATGGAGAAATTGCAAATTGTTTATTTAATTCTTCTTAGGGCATTTTGAAGTCGGATTTCGTTTTTTTCCAAAAGGTATTTTATTTCACCCTTGTTAGTGGTATTTTTTTTTAATTTCAAATCTATTTAAATTCCGTACCATGTTTATTACAATTTAATTTCTTGACTGCAATGTAAAATTCGTTTCTGCTAAAATCGGCAGCGTTTAAAGGAGTTGAATTTAATTCTGATACATTTGTGTACAAGATTTTATCAACGTCTACCACGATTTTATGTTTAATAAAAATCCAAAAAAAAAAATATTGCAGCTTTACGAAGTTTTTGAATTTCGAAGTTTTCCCAATCGTTTCTTTATGGTTCAACCTTTTTCGACATTTGACCGGCCACTATTTTGTTTCAGATGGTTTGACTTTGGATTTTTTACTGTGGGCTTTATCACACATTTGAATAATGATTTGTACCAATGTTGTTGCAAATCGTAGCTATACTTTGATCAGAACAGGAACCTCGGCTTTTCTGCTAAAACAGTCGCCATTTTATTTACGCTTCGCCAATTTGAATGATTGACGAAACTAGGCGAATAAAGGGTTATCCATTTTACGCTTGGGAAAGTAAAGCTAAAGAAAACATATAAAATATTCAGATGGAAACAAAATTTTTTTATTTAATATAAAGATTAAACCTTACCATTATACGTAAAATACAACATTATTCAAATGTTTTCCACGGAACCTCTTACAGGCCTCAATCCTCAATCCATTTTCAATGTCTTTTCGGCACATTTCCGGCAATATCTCGGCCATAACTTCACGAATATTGGTTTGCAAGTGCTCAAGATTTTGAGAATTGTTTACGTAAGCACAACCTTTTGCATAGACCCATAAAAAGAAATCCAAAGGTGTTAGGTCGCAGGATCTTGCGGGCCAATTGACATCACTCAATCTCGAAATACGCGTCCTGGAAATTTCTCTTGCAAAAGTGCTCGATTAGCCTGTGTTGTGTGGCTTGTGGCTCCGCCTTTTTAGAACCACATATTTTCTAGGTCATAATCTTCAATTTTTCTCCAAAAATAATCGGTTAACATCCGTCCATAGCGGTCGGAATTGACTGTAATGGCTCTTCCTTGATTGTTTTCAAAAAAATACGGGCCAATAACACCACCAGACCATAATGCTCACCACACGGTCACTTTTTCCGGATGCAAAGGCCTTTCTGCGATCACCTGAGAATTTTGAGAACCCCATATGTGGCGATTCTGTTTATTCAAGTAACCACTGAGCGTAAAATGAGCCTCATCACTAAAGAAAATTTTGTTCAAAAAATCGTTATCAATGGCTTGTTGTTCAATCACCCAATTCGCATACATTCTGCGTTGTGTATGGTCTTGAGGCTGGAGTTCTTGAGTGAGTTAGATTCTGTACCGATGGTGATGCAAATCCAAATGCAAAATCCACCACAATGAGCCGTAAGATAAGCCCAAATGTTGAGAACGTCGAGGAATCGACTAATTCGGGTCTTTCTCCACACTTTGAGCAACGACAGCGATATTTTCAGCAGAACGAATGTTGCGATGATGCACAGGCCTTGCAATATCAAAAACCGATCCAGTTTCTTCAAATTTTCTCACTGTGTTCGAAATTGTTTGCTGTGTAGATCGATTATGTCGACCGTAATTGGCTCGTAAGGCCCTAAATGTTGATCCAGCAGAACCACTATTTTTATAATAAAATTTAATAATTTTAACGCGTTCTTTGACTGTTAAACGATCCATATTTCTAAATGGCAAACCTTCAGCTAAAAAAAAAAACACGCTTTGGATGACATTTAATTCTAACAGATGTCAAATGGCAGGGCTATACTTTTCCTACCACGAAATGGATAACCCTGTATGTAATTTTTGGCGATATTTGAAGCAAAATTATTTGTATGCATATATGACTTATATTCAATATATATATATATGTATATATATAGATATATATATACTCGTATATATATATATATATATATATATATATATGCATATGTATATATATATATATATATATATATATATATATATGTATATAGATATATATATATATATATATATATATATATATATATATATATATATATATATATATATATATATATATATATATATATATATACATATGTATATATATATATATATATATATATATATATATATATATATATATATATATATGTATATATATATATATATATATATATATGTATATATATATATAGTATATATATATATATATATAAATATATATATATATATATATATATATATATATATATATATATATATATATATATATATATATATATATATATATATATATATGGTGCATACGGTATTTGAGGACAACTGGAGAGTAAAATTAATTAGCTGTATTTTTAACAAAATTTAATGAAATTTCAGGAGTTTTTATAAAGAATGTTAAATTAATATATGGCTATAAAGTTATTCAACAAAATCGCCATTAGCAGCATTAACCTCTTCGATCCGGGTCTGGAAACGATTACATCCCCGAATCGAATGCTCCTTGTTCATATTGACGATAACGGCATAAATAGCAGCCTTCAGCGAAGAAGTGGTATTATGAGGAGGCTTATTGGTCTCGCACTCAACTACGCCCCATAAAATTCTGAAGGATTAAGGTCTGGGGTCTGGGGAGCTAGGTGGCCATAAGTTCGATGTTATGTGGTTATGAAAATGTTCGGCCATCGAATCTTGTGTCGCCATCGCTTTATGTGAAGGAGCAGAGTCCTATTGAAAATTGTATGGTCTGCCTCCGCTTACATTGTCTATCCAGGGTTCCACTACCATCTCCAAAATCTAGATGTATGCAGCATAGTTCACTAAAAGTCCTTGAGTAAAAAAGTGTGGTGGCATCACACGTCCTTCGTTGCTGACAACACCTAAAACCATAACAGTGGCTGGAAATTTTGTGTGCATAACAACAAGAACCTCTGTTGGATTTGAACATAGCCATCTGTCATTTCTGCGATTTGTCTTTTGGTCTTGGTTAAAAAAATTTTCGTAGAAAAAAACCATAACATTTTGGGCGCCTCAGGGTTTTTGATTTTGTTTAAAAGACGTTTTGATCGGAGAACTCTCGGTTCCTGTGTTCGTTCCGACATGAACTGTCCTTTCCGCATCACGTAAGACTTATCCCGAAGGTCTTCGTGGACAACTCTACGAATAAGGCGCTCAGAAACATGAAGCTCACTCGCAAGGACCCTCATTGGTTTTGAAGGGCCCTCGTCTATGATCGCTTGCACATGCTCTAAACCTTTTGCAGATCTGACAGTGTCAGAACGTTGTTCGTGCTTTTTGCGTTTTGCAACCGATTCCTTATCGCCGCCTGATGCTTCCCATTCACGGCGAGCGTTATGCACAAATGAACGAGCGCAATTAAGAAAATTAAAGATATCTAAATCTGTATGAATCGCACATATAGCCACGATGACAGCATGTCTCTTCATTTCTTTGTGTGTAGGTGTAAAGTGGTGATCTCTTCAAAGTTCAACTCTAAAATAATTTTATAAGGTATTTAAGGGGGTCTCCCCATATAGGTGAGTGCCCCCATTCCCCCAAAAATTTCATTGAAGGGAGCCGATATGGGTATCAAATGAAAGGTCTTGATTAGAACTTTTCAAAACAGGTCTTGCTTTGGCAAAATTTGCTTCGAGGGGCGCATAGGGAGGGGAAATACACGAAAAATTTGTGTCCCCCCCCCCCTCGCGATTGGACACCTGTGATCCGAAAAATCTGAAAAAAATCAGGAATGTAGGCCTTGGTGAGAACAACAACAACAAATACGTTAGAAGTCACAGTTCACTCAACTTTGTTAGTAATAGTATGATTTATCGATTTTATGGTTTCTTGAATCAAATCTTAAAGGTACCCTTAAATTCAATGAAATTCAGTACGTAGATGTTTATTTATAAGATTGATCTACCCTGAAAGTTTCATAAAGATTGAATCATATTTAGCGAAGTTATAGCGGTTTGAATTTTCCTGTATTACTATGGAACAATATGCGCTGCATTTATCACTATGGCAACATATGGCTATGGAACAACATGCGCTTTTTACCGACTCAGACACTACAGTTTTGCTAGGATTTGCATGAAAAATTCAGGAATGATAGGTGTCATGAATATCTTTGATAATCGGTTCAGCTAGTGGTATCAGAAATCGTAAAACAAAATAGTGGCTGTTTTAAATGCGAAGATTTAATAATTTTGAGCTGTTTTTTCCCAACTTCAACGTTTAAGGTGCATGCTTTGAACACTTGATTCAATTTAATGAATGACTGAAGATGAGTACCCACAATTAATGGATTGTGATTGTAGACGTTTCAAATGTAGGACAAAATATTGATCTAAAATGTTGTAGTCCGCCATTTCTTATCTGAAAAGGAAGATGCATTTATGCATGTCCCCAAATACCGCACGCACTATATATATATATATATATATATATATATATATATATATATATATATATATATATATATATATATATATATATATATATATATATATATAGATATATACAGGGTGCGGCGCCAAAATTCGGACAAGTTAAACATCGTGTTGAAAAATAATTTTTGTTACAAAAATGGGAAAGTTTATAATTGTTTCTTTTACTAAATTGTTTGTTAAACATAAAAAAACACATTCACTCTATATAACCCTCTTGTGCTTCGATAACCGCCTCTACCCTCGATCTGAAGCGTTTGCAGGCCCATTTTAGTGCAGCACGGTCCGTTTCGGCGAATGCCTCTTCAATAGCGGCTCTCAATGAAGCAACGTATGGATGTCTGCACTTGTCAGTGTCCTGTTCAACCACGCTCTATACAAAGTAATCCAGAGGATTCAATTCTGGGCTGTAAGGAGACCAAAATCAGAAAAAAACCAGAGGCGTCCGGCAGCCTTGTTATGTCCTTGCAGCTTTAGAAAGCATCTGTCTTATTTTAATTGTACAAGACTTGCAGCAAAGGGCCTCTTCCACGATTCAACGCATAGTTTTCTCACTTACACCGACAACTGACGACAGTTTTCGGATTGACTGGCTCGGATCCTCCAAATTCAATTCCTGAGCCCGTTTAATGATTTTGGGGGTCCTAACAACGCGTTCTTTGGAGTGGAGTTTTCTTGCTGGTGTCGCAGAACCTTTGTCTGAATTCTCCAATTCATTATATTTCGCAATAACTTCATACACAGTCGATCTTGGGTAGCCGAAGAATCGAATGATTCCGCGAACAATTTTAATGATCGCGGCTCTTTGATTGAACTCGGCACTTGGCTTCAACATTGCGACTTTTCCGAGGTTATGAATGTTCAACACACGTGTTAAACTGTTTGTTACGCGAATCGCGATCTCTTGAAACCTTATAGAATAGGGGGAAATTTAAATTGAATTTTGTCCGGATTTTGGCGCCGCACCCTGTATATGTATATATTGTATGCATATATATATATATATATATATATATATATATATATATATATATATACATATATACATATATATGAATATATATATATATATATATATATATATATATATATATATATATGTATATATATTTATATATATATACATATATATGTATATATATATATATATATATATATATATATATATATATATATATATATATATATAGATATATATATATTGTATATATTGTATATATATATATACATATATATATATATATATATATATATATATATATATATATATATATATATATATATATATATATACTACTGTGACCAAAAAATAAGGTGACATTTGAATTTAAACTGCGCGCGTCGAAGGATTTGGAGAATTATTTTTTTTTGGTTGGTAGTACTGTCAGTGATATCTATGTCAAATTTACATGTCAAAATATTCATTAGTGTTTGAGATACGCGTCGTTTCCGGGATGGCCTGCAGTTCCGTCTTCGCTCCGGCTTGTATCTCTTCTGTCGTATCAAAACGGTATCCCCGGAGCGGAGCTTGCTGAACAGCCAGTAGTCGCACGGTGCCAGATCAGGTGAATACGGTGGTTGCGGAACGATATGTATTGAGTTTTTGGCGAAATGATCACGAATTATCGTGGTGTAAAAACCAAGAATTGTCATTCTACAATTCCAGCCTTTTAAGGCGGATAGCATTAGGCAAACGACGCATAACGTTAAAATAATATTTCTCGTTGACTGTTTTGCCCGGAGGAAGGAATTCACAATGCACAACACCACGAGAATCGAAGAAGAGAAGAGGTTAATGGTCGCCTAGGACGCTCTTCGTCTTCGACACGTTCACGGCCGGTTTAGAACTCACCATACACTTCTAAACATTTTTTTAGACAAAGCCCCATCACCAAAGGCTTTCTGCAACATCTTAAACGTATCCGCAGCAGAAAATTGATCCCGCAAACAAAATTTAATGCAAATTCTACAAATCTCGACATCGCAAAAAACGAAAAACTCACTTTTAGCAGCTTACAAAACGACACGTATCTCAAACACTAATAAATATTTTGACATGTAAATTTGACATAGATGTCACTGACAGTACTACCAACCTAAAAAACAATAATTCTCTAAATCCTTCAACACGCGCAGTTTAAATTCAAATGTCACCTTAGTTTTTAGACACAGTATATATATATATATATATATATATATATATATATATATATATATATATATATATATATATATATATATATATTTATATATATATATATTCATATAATATATACATATTATATATATATATATATATATATATATATATATATATAAATATATATATATATATATATATATATATATATATATATATATATATATATATATATATATATATATATGTATATAACATTTATATGTATATATATATCTTTGTAAAAAAAATTTTTACAAAGACCTACTAGTTTCGCGACCTGTCTGCCCATGCGTCACAGCTAGTTTTCTCAGAAACTATAGAAGCTATAATGCTCAAACTTTGTGAAAAGGCCAGAAGTGATGAACTCTCAAAAGTTAAGGTCTTATCAAAAATTTAAAAAATTCTTACAACGAATTAGCCCTTAAAAACTTTTTTTAATCAAAGGTAGTCAAATGAAAGGTCTTAATCAGAACTTTTAGGATCTGAAATAAAAAAATCATTTTGTGAATTTGGAGGTTTTTTTTTTTCGCCCATAAAATCAAAACGGTACTTTCAATTATCTTGAAATTTTGCAATTATATAGATTGATATGAGATATTAACGTTTACAAAATTTAGTTGAGTTCGAGCTATAATCAAGTGAGTTATATGTAGTAATCTAAGAACGATGGCTCTAAAAGCAGCGCTGACACAGGCACACAGCACGAACGCAATTTAATAAGGATTCAGTCGATTCAGTCACCTTCCCCATCGCAACACTCGTTTTTTTTTTTTCTCGCAGGAATAATAAGTGGAAAAATTTCCTTTGTACTTAACACCCGGGAAACAAAATTCTAAAAATGTTTAAAAATTTCTAATGTGTAGTATCTTATTACAATATCTTTTGAAGATAATTTAACGAATTGCGGTGTAACGCGGTATGCAAATGCTTAGAACGAAACGGTTAACCCCTTTTAATTATGAACGCTAAAATCATTGTATCATTTAAACCCCTTAAAATTTGTCTAATTCTTCCGATTTTTCCCACCTAATTACGCCTAATTATCATAAACGACAAATTGCCTTCAATTGATAACTTAATTGAACCTACAAAAGACAGTGAAAAGGGAAATTGCAAATACCGCCGTCATAAACTACAAATGATAAGGAAAAAGTACATTTGATAGCAACAAAAACCTTCAATTGTGTGATTTCCCCCTTTCTGAATGGGTTCGTATTGTTCTACTTGCCCATAAAGTGTCGTAGTTGCTTGAGTGTGGAGAATATTAAATTGTGCTTGCGAAATTTGCATGCTATTGCGTCGTAAATCGTGAAAATGGGTGATAACTACATAACAACATTGGAAATTGGAATTATCGGGGAGAGTGGCGCCGGCAAGTCGAGTCTGATGCTTCGTCTGACAAACGAGGAATGGGATGGAGATCAGGAGTCTGCTCGAAACCGCCAGACAGCGCGGACGCCGCGTAAAGAAGAAGCGAGTTGGGAGTGAGAGGAGATTGCGGGCTGATCAGAATATCGCCGAGACACGTGGAAAAGTTTCTCGCGTAAAAGACAGTGAAATATTGTAAAAAAAATAGACGATAAAGTTATCGTGCAAATTGTGAACACCTTGTTAGTCGTGTGGGTTAGCGAAAAGTGGAATAAAACTCGTGTTCCGTCAAAATCTAGTGGAAGTGTTTTCGCTTGGGTGTCCAAAGGTTTCTCCCTCCCTTAAATCATTTGTCGAAAAGTTATTATTTAGTTCCCAGAAATAATCAGGTCCCCAAATGAGATATGAAACGAAGAAACAATTTGAAAATGTGGAAAAAGGCGTCATTGATTTGCCCCCGAATTTAGTAACAATTAGTTACTCAATGCACTTAGCATGTAACGGATTTGTAATTAACCGTTAGCTCTTTTGTCGGAAATTTTTCGAAATGCTGTGATGCAACTTCGCTTCATCGATTAAGGAAGTCGGTTCGCGTGGAATCGTTGTTGTTAATGTACTGTACATGTTCCAATACAAATTCGGAAACTCCTCCACAATACTTGTTAGAAGAAGCGTGCACACAGAGATGAATCGTGAGAATACAAACAAACTGGAACGTTTCACAGAAGTACACAGAACACTTTCATGGAATAATTTCTGTGTTTGAATGGTGCATGCTTGGGGTGAAATGAACTAGTGAAGGATCAGAGAGCAAGTCTTCGAAGAAAAACCGGCAACCCGAACAAAATAAATACGCGTTTGATCGACAAATATCTCTTCGAATCTTCTCACGTTTCCCTATGTGGCAACGAAAAAGAAAAGTACGGTAGTTCGCAAATGTAGATTTAATTAGACACAAGAGAAAAAACTAGTAAATACACGGTGGATATTTGCGTGGAAAAAATAAAAGTGCGTGTGTGGTCGGAGTAAATTGATCGCGATAGAAATGCACAAAGTAATGCTTGCGAAGATTCTGTAGCAAGAAGTGAAGTGAAGGCCCAAATTTAAAGCACGTCGGCCAGTTGCACTAAACAACAAAGTGATAATAACGGTCCAGACATTGCAACACAGCACGCTCACCGTGGAAATTGATCCTAGCAAAACGATCAAAGAGCTGAAGCAGGAAATCGAGGCTGTCCATGCTTTTCGGGAATTGCAAGGAAAGGTTGCAGAATTGTCGGGAGAAGAGGAGGCTTTCACATTATTCGGCGCAGACATAACTTGAGTAGTTCACATTATTTCAAGTAATAGAAAATTCATATTAGCTTTTGCATGCATGTTCATTTTCGCGTCTTATTGGAATCCCGTATGAAGTTCAAGTCACAAAACCTTAGAATTAAAAGCGTCGATTGAAAGTGTAGTTGTAAGAAAAGCTTATCAGTCGTGTTCAGATACAAGACGACCTGAGCATTAAGAAACATAATCTTGAAGAGATAATTTTCTCTATAGAATGTTATGTGGCATTCAATGAATTTTGTCGAAATATTTTTGGATAAAGTTCGCATGAAAATTATAGCACCATGATGTAATCAATTGCATATAGAACTTTGCTATCACACGATTAATTTGAATGAATCTGTCTGAGTTCAGAGCGATTAATTTGCATGTATCCATTTTTATACTGATTACGTTGTGCATCCAGAGATTACGCCTGGTTTTAGTAATTCTTGTTCGTGAACTTCAATGTATTTCTTGCTATAGATTTTTTTTTGGCACTCTCAAATATCTGCACTTTACTAGTTTTCGATACCGGATATGTAAATGAGCATACTTATTGGTCTAATTTTGAAGGCTTAATTTTATATTCATACATATTTTAATCAGTCCTTGAAAGTGAACATTTTTTTCAATTTCATGAAAAATTTTGGATTTTTAATATAATAAAGAGTATGTTCAGTTTACGCTTTGTCGATGTACTTGAACATCAAAGGCATTATATCATTTGCATTTAGTGATACTCCGTTAAAAGTTCCCGAAATTTGAATAAAAAAATAAGATAACATTACCTTATTATTTAATAATAATAATTATAAAATAATACTGATTCATTTATTTAAATAAACAAATTTACCTAATTATTTACCCTATAAATCTTTCTACTACCCATTTATATGACAGCACTGATTCAAATTCTTAGTAAAATTAAACCATAAGATAAAATATCACACCTAAAATAATAGCCTAAACCCATTCAATAAAAAGAATAACAATTTGAAATGATAAAAATCAAAGACAATATAAACAATAAATTTTGCACCATTCAAAAATATAAAAAGGTATTATAAATGACAGATAAAAATTTAGATTAAATTCGAAGCTTTTGTGTTTAACGAGAGTTAATAATGATGTAATTTCTCAACTGGGATTTTAGAATGACAGTTCAGGTAAAATACAAGTATAAACGAGTATTTGTTGCAACAAAAAGAGATAATTATGGGACATGCAAAATAATCACTTGCAACATCGTTGTTCTGGCATTTTCCGCAGAAGTCTGTAATGTAACAGTATCTGAACATTATTCTTATAATTAAAAGTCAAAAATTTAATAAAGGGCGATAATTTTAGTCTATTAAATCGCTCTCTAAGAGCTTGGAATTAATTCTCAACCAGAGATTGCAATTTTGAAAACCCTGTTAACATCGCTCGTCAGAAAGGTAGATTGGAATTGAAACATTTCCTGTGTTGAAGATTATCTTTCTCAAATTGATTCATTACTTAAATTCTGCCTTTTATTTAAGTATTATTTATCACCATACAAAATGTACATAAGTGTAACATAAATAGTTCATTTATATTCAAATTCCAAATAAGATTTTGTGGTCAGCTATAGAGTATCAGAAAATGTGTAATTCCGGAATTTAACCTGTTAGAAACCAATAAGTTAGATTAGGTATAGATGATCTAATGAATTGATTGAAAATTGAAAGAAAAAAAATAAAAATGAATTAAAAACGTACCCGAGGGTCTTTCCTTTCCTCCATTTCTAACCGGGTATAGGACCCGGTACGGTGGCAGGCTTCCCCCTCAAAATATGAGCCAGTCACCGGGTACAATTTGATCCTTTTTATTTCAGGTGACTTAATGGGTTGAGTGGCCCAAGCCAAGTGCCTTTTTATGGCATAAAGTTATGCAATTCCATTGTATAATTCTATGACATAAATTGGTCACCGGGGTACTCCCCTTCTGATGGGAAGGTTCATACAATTCAAGTTGTATGAGTTTTCCACTCAGAAGAGGAATACCTGGCCACTTCAACGATTTAACATTGGATTTATTCCGGTTGGGTGGGCATGAAGGGGCTCCACCACCACCCGGTTGCCCCTCTTTCATTTGTGGGCCCTGAATGTATTTGGGTAAGGACGAGGTCACCCCCAAATTAGTCTTTCTTGTCAGGTTGCACTTGTTCTCGCAACAAGTCGTAATTCCTTCGTGGAGGTTATCTACTGATTTGCGACTTCGGTCGTCCTCTCGAACTCTGCAAGCAATTCGTGAATGCGAAATGTTTTGTAGTGAGTCCTCGTGCCGGGGAAACGAACCCGCCCCACGACACCGCAATGCTAGCCTGCCAGCGCATTCACGCGTCTCCGGACGAGGGCATTCTCGGCAGGAATCAACACCTTCCTCTGCCGAGGCAGCAGAACATCGCTGCGGTCCTTCACGGACATATGAAAATCTATTATTCACTACAAATGGCGCCCAACGTGGGGCCCGAAAAGCCCGGCTGTATCATCAGTCGTGAGCACGAGACAGTCCATCGTCTCTAGGTGTCCCCACAAGGTGTTAGAAATTTTGGCGGGTAGATAACTCCCGAGGGTTTTTGCACTAATCGTGCCCCAGCAGCCGAGTAACTTCCGAACGTGTGTTGTCTTCGGACATCAATATCGTTTGGTCCTTCTTTTGATTTATACCTTGGTGGTTTACCACCATTGTATAACTAGTAAGGCCAAATTATATTAGAGTCCCTTTTTGTGTTCGGAGGTTATTATCCCAACATCTATTTTGCGGAGGATTCTGATCCGCTCCCCAAACCAGCGGTGCCTAAGTGTCTTAAATTACATGGATTTTGATTTCATGTGATTGGCTGATTAGCTAATCCATGACTATCCATGACAAGACACGCGCTGCTTGTGGATTAGAATCCCACCCTGGGCTGACAAGCTGTAACTTGAGAAGTTTGCTAATGAGGGATCACTTCGGAACCCTGATTTTCATGGTGCCACAAGAGAGTGTCCCTGAAACGTTTTAGAAGGATTGTGCCATGGTGTCCATACTTGGGAGGAAGGACGGAAAGGAAAGACCGATTATTTTTTTTGATAACTTAAAACTTTTTTTGAAACTTTATCATACATTTTTTTTTTTTGTGAGGTTCGACTATAGTTCGCCACTGACGGCCACTTACAAATCATAAATTTTGCATCATTTTTTTTCACATTTTCATTATTTATATATATATATTTATTTAGGTTTTTAGTTAGCAATTTAAATTTCTTTTAGCATGCCCACCAAAAGAACTCCCGAAAGGAGAAAGTTGCGGTCGGATGCCGGACCAGCTCTATTGTGTTCCATCTGTCACGAGGACATGGACGAAACTACAAGCCAGAGGTTGCAGTGCGGACACAGGCTACATCAGCTGTGTTTGGCACAACTGCGGCAAACTTCATCCACGTGCCCGCTCTGTCGACAGCCTTTGGAAATCGCACAGCCAGCAACAGAACGACCTCAGTCCTCCAGTACAAGTGGAGCTGTCCCCAAAAGCGGACCCCTTCCATCCACTACAAGGAGTGCACGAGACGATGACTACAGGGCTGAAGCAGTTCCGCCTGCAGAAGAAGCGAGTCCACCGGTGGCTGTGGAAGCCACAGTTCTACGAGATCTAATGGCGCTCGTACAGGACATGTCCACCCGGCTCGCCTCTCTAGAGAGCCAGAGAGAGAACCCCGCACCATCCCGGCCAAGAACTCCTCCTATGTGGGATTCGGACCCAAATCCGTGGGACTTCCCAGTAGACTCGCGGCGTGATCCCGAACGGATCCGGCCAGGTACAGCCATGAATCCGTTGGCTCCAGTTTACCGGCCCCGATTGAGCCAAGCACCACCACCAAATCAGGCTCCCGTGATTCCGCCGGACCAACGCTTCCATCCACACGACATGTATCGGCTGAAGCCGACACAGATCCCCAGCATCATCCAGGGATGGGATCTACATTTCAGTGGGGAACCCAATACGATAACGGTGGAGGTTTTCATAAGTCGGGTGGAGTCACTGATTGAGCAGATGCTAGCAGGAGACCGCACAGCGCTCGCAGGATACCTGCCAATGCTGCTTAGGGGAGCAGCCCTGGAGACATATTGGAGGATACATTCAGCTCCACCATCCATACGCTGGTCACGGCTGAAGGAGGTACTCCGCATGGAATACCCTACAGTCGACATGGACGAATTAGTCCTGGATAAGATGAATGCTAGATGGCAGCGTCCGGACGAGTCCTTCCATAAATATCGAGCCGATATCCTTCGGTTGAATGACCAGCTGTCAGAGCCATTGTCTTCTACCCAAATTCTTCGCCTGCTAAAGCGCAATCTAAGACCGGAGATTCGTCGGCATATCGTGAACTCCGATCCACAGAGTATGGAGGCCCTGCTGAGAAATGTGCGTCGTATAGAAGGGTTTGAGGAAGACCTACGGGACCGGCCATACTTACTAACCAGGACGGGTCCTCGACGAGGAATCGCGGAATTGGCCCCAGATTGTACCACCCTAGATCTGGAGGATGATTTGGACCCAGACCAGCTTGCTGTAGCGGCAGTGGGAAGTCTTACGACCTGCTGGAATTGTCACCAAACCGGACACCGGTTCATTTCATGCCGCGCAGAACGTAAGGTTTTCTGCTACGGTTGCGGCAAGCCGGACACTTACTTCCCGGACTGTTCTGAATGTGCCGCACGAAAAAACGGCCAAAAGAGTACCCGACCACCTCAGCGGTACTCGAAACCCCAGCAGTAGCTCCTCAGTCAGCGGCTCACCCCAACCAACCTGACGTTAACCCACCAGCCATAACCATTACGACTGCGGATGTTCACTCTCTTCCGGAGACCTCACCAACGACAATATTAAAACGACCATCGCAGTCACTGCCAGAAGAACCGCGGCAGCCTCAAGTACGCACTCTAAAACCTTATCATGTTAGACTGCAGGAATATCGGGTGGCTCGAGAGCGAATATTTGCTTCCGAAGTTGTCACTTCCCGTCCGTGCACGACAAAATGGTCAACCCGTCGTTGGCGGAATTTCCGCAAGAGAGTGCGCACCTGCCGTCAAACCGTAAACTCTTGTAACATCTCGGAGGTTGCTGAGAATGAGATCAGACCTTATCATCCAATTAAAGTGTTGGGCGAGACCGTGTTTGCATTGATCGACACGGGTGCCAGTATCAGTTGTCTTGCCTCGAGCTTTGGCTCGAAAGTGCTCCAAGAATACCCGAAATTGATTAAATCCTGGCGCACTGAAATCAGTACAGCTGATGGCACCAAACACCCTATACGAGGTAAACTAACAACACCCGTGACGTTCAGGGGTCAGACGAAGGATATTACCTTCTACATTATCCCGTCTTTGACTCAGAACGTATACCTTGGTGTCGATTTCGTCCTTCGCTTTGGACTGGCCTCCGATTTATTCACCGATTTGTCTTTAAAAACCAGAAATGTCAACGAAATCACTTCTACTCCCGATAGGCATGACCTGACGTCTAACCAACGGCAACGCCTGGAAGCATCCATTGCTGCTTTCCCATCTTACGCTACCCAAGGCCTTGGCCGCACCACCCTAGTCTCACACGCCATTGACGTTGGCGATAGTAAACCGATTAAACAGAGACACTACGCCATCTCGCCAGCCATGGAGAAATTGGTGTATGCGGAATTAGATAGGATGCTCGAGTTGGGGGTCATAGAAGAGTCCCAAAGTGCCTGGTCCTCACCGGTAACCTTGGTTGTAAAGCCAGGTAAAGTCCGCCTCTGTCTTGATGCCCGTAAGGTAAACGCGGTTACCATCAAGGACGCGTACCCTCTTCCACTCATCGATGGAATACTAGGGAGACTGCCGAAAGCCAATTATATCACCAGTCTCGACCTAAAAGACGCCTTCTGGCAAATTCCACTCGATGAGGGCTCGAGGGACAAGACCGCCTTCACAGTGCCTGGACGACCATTATATCAGTTCGTCACAATGCCCTTTGGCCTGTGTAATGCGCCGCAAACGATGACCCGGTTGATGGACAAGGTCATCCCACCTCACCTGAAACACCAAGTGTTCGTGTACCTCGATGATCTTTTACTCATCACGGAAACGTTCGATCAACACCTCCTACTTCTACAAGAAGTAGCCCTGCACATCAGTAAGGCGGGACTCACCATCAACGTACAGAAAAGTAAGTTTGTCATGAAAGAAGTCCGATACTTAGGCCATGTCATAGGACATGGCACTATCAAAACGGATCCAGACAAAACGCGTGCGATTGATGAGTTCCCCTTACCAAAAACTGTGAAGCAGCTACGACGTTTCCTTGGTGTGTGCGGTTGGTACCGAAGGTTTGTTCGGAATTATGCAACAGTTTCAGCGCCCCTGTCAGACATGTTGCGGAAAGGGAAGTTCGTTTGGACCGAACTCAGCCGAAAGGCATTTGAAGAGCTTAAACAAGCCCTCACATCAGCTCCTGTCTTGCACAGCCCCGACTTCACGAAGCCCTTCTCCATTCATTGTGACGCAAGTCAACATGGAGTAGGAGCCGTGCTGGTGCAATTGACCGACGAAGGGGAGGAAGCTCCCATCGCCTTCATGTCCAATAAGCTGAATTCGGCCCAAAGGAACTATACTGTTTCCGAGCAAGAATGTTTGGCAGCGGTAATGGCTGTGAAGAAATTCCGAGCTTATATCGAGGGCCACCAATTCGAGATCATCACGGACCACGCGTCACTACAATGGTTGATGAACCAGGCAGATTTAAGTGGACGCCTAGCCAGATGGGCTCTTAAACTGCAAGGGTTCAAGTTCTCCATCAAACATCGGAAAGGAACCCAGAACATCGTACCCGACACTCTCTCACGGATGTTTTCCCCAGAGGGAGCCGAAATAACAATAAATGACGAGGACCCCATCGAAATAGATTTGGACAGCCCACATTTCGAATCAGATAGCTACAAAGAGTTGAGGCAAACCATAGCGACCCAACAGACACAGCTGCCTGACTTGAAGGTAATAGACGGCTATGTGTATAGACGAAACGAATACGCCACTGGTGATCCATGGCAGGAAGAAGAGTCTTGGAAACTCTGGGTACCGGAGGAAATGACACAACAGCTGATCCTCCGCGCACATGATCATCCGTTAAGTGCCCACGGAGGTTACGGTCGAACACTACGGCGACTAAAAAAATACTTCTTTTGGCCTAAAATGGCATCCCAGGTCAAAGACTACGTGAGCGCCTGTGATACCTGTAAAGGCACCAAAGCGCCCAACCAGCCTCTTCGACCTCCTATGGGTCAACTCAACGTCCCAGAACGCGTGTTCCAGCGTCTATACATCGATCTACTCGGTCCATATCCTCGGTCTTCCATGGGACACATCGGAGCTATAGTCGTTCTAGATCAGCTCTCAAAATTCCCAATGGTGGAACCTATCCGTAAATTCACAACTCCATCGATCGTGAAATTCTTAGAGAACCGGGTATTCCATGTGTTCGGAGTTCCAGAGAGTGTGTACTCAGATAATGGAGTACAGTTCCGGTCTCGGCAGTTTAAGAGCCTACTTGAGCAGTATGGCATTGAACACCAACTGACGCCCATATACTCTCCTCAGTCCAACGCGTCAGAACGGTTGAACCGCACCCTATTGGCCGCGATCCGTTCCTACGTCCACCCATCTCAAAAGGATTGGGATCGGCGATTGTCTGCCATCACATGCGCCCTGCGATCCTCGTATCATTCCGTCACCGGTGTCGCCCCTTACTTTGCCGCCTTTGGACAGCACATGATTTGCCACGGTAAATCATACCGACTGTTACGGCAATTAAAGTGTTTGGGAGACCCGGTCGTTGCGCTGGAGCCCCACGAACGTTTAGGAGACCTCCGCCAACAGATCGGACGGAAGATTAAGGCCGCAGGTAGTGCAAATGAAGCGCAGTACAATCTCCGGTCACGATCTGCTAATTTCAAAGAAGGAGATGAAGTTTTCCGGCGAAATTTCCGCCAAAGTGACGCCGCGGGGCATTACAACGCCAAGCTGGACAGGCGATTCCTGAAAAGCCGCATAAAGAAGGTAATGGGACCTAACCGTTACTTGATAACGGATCCATCGGGAAAAGAAGTGGGGATATACCACGCGAAAGACCTGCGCCGATAGATAATTGGGCACGTCTGTTTGTCCGTCCGCATATATTTTCAAAAACGCGCAAAGATTGTATACTTCCAGGCAAACATAGACATAAGTCAGTCCGTCCGTCTGTTAATTGTGTTCTTTTATTGTTCGTCATCTCTAGTCCCGACGCCGAAGGCAACCCGTGAGACACAGAAAGATCCTTCAGCTCCTTTTTCGTAATCCGCATTGCCTTGGGATCACGAGAAAATTAGCTGCCCTGTAGTAATCTAAGAACGATGGCTCTAAAAGCAGCGCTGACACAGGCACACAGCACGAACGCAATTTAATAAGGATTCAGTCGATTCAGTCACCTTCCCCATCGCAACACTCGTTTTTTTTTTTTCTCGCAGGAATAATAAGTGGAAAAATTTCCTTTGTACTTAACACCCGGGAAACAAAATTCTAAAAATGTTTAAAAATTTCTAATGTGTAGTATCTTATTACAATATCTTTTGAAGATAATTTAACGAATTGCGGTGTAACGCGGTATGCAAATGCTTAGAACGAAACGGTTAACCCCTTTTAATTATGAACGCTAAAATCATTGTATCATTTAAACCCCTTAAAATTTGTCTAATTCTTCCGATTTTTCCCACCTAATTACGCCTAATTATCATAAACGACAAATTGCCTTCAATTGATAACTTAATTGAACCTACAAAAGACAGTGAAAAGGGAAATTGCAAATACCGCCGTCATAAACTACAAATGATAAGGAAAAAGTACATTTGATAGCAACAAAAACCTTCAATTGTGTGATTTCCCCCTTTCTGAATGGGTTCGTATTGTTCTACTTGCCCATAAAGTGTCGTAGTTGCTTGAGTGTGGAGAATATTAAATTGTGCTTGCGAAATTTGCATGCTATTGCGTCGTAAATCGTGAAAATGGGTGATAACTACATAACAACATTGGAAATTGGAATTATCGGGGAGAGTGGCGCCGGCAAGTCGAGTCTGATGCTTCGTCTGACAAACGAGGAATGGGATGGAGATCAGGAGTCTGCTCGAAACCGCCAGACAGCGCGGACGCCGCGTAAAGAAGAAGCGAGTTGGGAGTGAGAGGAGATTGCGGGCTGATCAGAATATCGCCGAGACACGTGGAAAAGTTTCTCGCGTAAAAGACAGTGAAATATTGTAAAAAAAATAGACGATAAAGTTATCGTGCAAATTGTGAACACCTTGTTAGTCGTGTGGGTTAGCGAAAAGTGGAATAAAACTCGTGTTCCGTCAAAATCTAGTGGAAGTGTTTTCGCTTGGGTGTCCAAAGGTTTCTCCCTCCCTTAAATCATTTGTCGAAAAGTTATTATTTAGTTCCCAGAAATAATCAGGTCCCCAAATGAGATATGAAACGAAGAAACAATTTGAAAATGTGGAAAAAGGCGTCATTGATTTGCCCCCGAATTTAGTAACAATTAGTTACTCAATGCACTTAGCATGTAACGGATTTGTAATTAACCGTTAGCTCTTTTGTCGGAAATTTTTCGAAATGCTGTGATGCAACTTCGCTTCATCGATTAAGGAAGTCGGTTCGCGTGGAATCGTTGTTGTTAATGTACTGTACATGTTCCAATACAAATTCGGAAACTCCTCCACAATACTTGTTAGAAGAAGCGTGCACACAGAGATGAATCGTGAGAATACAAACAAACTGGAACGTTTCACAGAAGTACACAGAACACTTTCATGGAATAATTTCTGTGTTTGAATGGTGCATGCTTGGGGTGAAATGAACTAGTGAAGGATCAGAGAGCAAGTCTTCGAAGAAAAACCGGCAACCCGAACAAAATAAATACGCGTTTGATCGACAAATATCTCTTCGAATCTTCTCACGTTTCCCTATGTGGCAACGAAAAAGAAAAGTACGGTAGTTCGCAAATGTAGATTTAATTAGACACAAGAGAAAAAACTAGTAAATACACGGTGGATATTTGCGTGGAAAAAATAAAAGTGCGTGTGTGGTCGGAGTAAATTGATCGCGATAGAAATGCACAAAGTAATGCTTGCGAAGATTCTGTAGCAAGAAGTGAAGTGAAGGCCCAAATTTAAAGCACGTCGGCCAGTTGCACTAAACAACAAAGTGATAATAACGGTCCAGACATTGCAACACAGCACGCTCACCGTGGAAATTGATCCTAGCAAAACGATCAAAGAGCTGAAGCAGGAAATCGAGGCTGTCCATGCTTTTCGGGAATTGCAAGGAAAGGTTGCAGAATTGTCGGGAGAAGAGGAGGCTTTCACATTATTCGGCGCAGACATAACTTGAGTAGTTCACATTATTTCAAGTAATAGAAAATTCATATTAGCTTTTGCATGCATGTTCATTTTCGCGTCTTATTGGAATCCCGTATGAAGTTCAAGTCACAAAACCTTAGAATTAAAAGCGTCGATTGAAAGTGTAGTTTTAAGAAAAGCTTATCAGTCGTGTTCAGATACAAGACGACCTGAGCATTAAGAAACATAATCTTGAAGAGATAATTTTCTCTATAGAATGTTAGGTGGCATTCAATGAATTTTGTCGAAATATTTTTGGATAAAGTTCGCATGAAAATTATAGCACCATGATGTAATCAATTGCATATAGAACTTTGCTATCACACGATTAATTTGAATGAATCTGTCTGAGTTCAGAGCGATTAATTTGCATGTATCCATTTTTATACTGATTACGTTGTGCATCCAGAGATTACGCCTGGTTTTAGTAATTCTTGTTCGTGAACTTCAATGTATTTCTTGCTATAGATTTTTTTTTGGCACTCTCAAATATCTGCACTTTACTAGTTTTCGATACCGGATATGTAAATGAGCATACTTATTGGTCTAATTTTGAAGGCTTAATTTTATATTCATACATATTTTAATCAGTCCTTGAAAGTGAACATTTTTTTTCAATTTCATGAAAAATTTTGGATTTTTAATATAATAAAGAGTATGTTCAGTTTACGCTTTGTCGATGTACTTGAACATCAAAGGCATTATATCATTTGCATTTAGTGATACTCCGTTAAAAGTTCCCGAAATTTGAATAAAAAAATAAGATAACATTACCTTATTATTTAATAATAATAATTATAAAATAATACTGATTCATTTATTTAAATAAACAAATTTACCTAATTATTTACCCTATAAATCTTTCTACTACCCATTTATATGACAGCACTGATTCAAATTCTTAGTAAAATTAAACCATAAGATAAAATATCACACCTAAAATAATAGCCTAAACCCATTCAATAAAAAGAATAACAATTTGAAATGATAAAAATCAAAGACAATATAAACAATAAATTTTGCACCATTCAAAAATATAAAAAGGTATTATAAATGACAGATAAAAATTTAGATTAAATTCGAAGCTTTTGTGTTTAACGAGAGTTAATAATGATGTAATTTCTCAACTGGGATTTTAGAATGACAGTTCAGGTAAAATACAAGTATAAACGAGTATTTGTTGCAACAAAAAGAGATAATTATGGGACATGCAAAATAATCACTTGCAACATCGTTGTTCTGGCATTTTCCGCAGAAGTCTGTAATGTAACAGTATCTGAACATTATTCTTATAATTAAAAGTCAAAAATTTAATAAAGGGCGATAATTTTAGTCTATTAAATCGCTCTCTAAGAGCTTGGAATTAATTCTCAACCAGAGATTGCAATTTTGAAAACCCTGTTAACATCGCTCGTCAGAAAGGTAGATTGGAATTGAAACATTTCCTGTGTTGAAGATTATCTTTCTCAAATTGATTCATTACTTAAATTCTGCCTTTTATTTAAGTATTATTTATCACCATACAAAATGTACATAAGTGTAACATAAATAGTTCATTTATATTCAAATTCCAAATAAGATTTTGTGGTCAGCTATAGAGTATCAGAAAATGTGTAATTCCGGAATTTAACCTGTTAGAAACCAATAAGTTAGATTAGGTATAGATGATCTAATGAATTGATTGAAAATTGAAAGAAAAAAAATAAAAATGAATTAAAAACGTACCCGAGGGTCTTTCCTTTCCTCCATTTCTAACCGGGTATAGGACCCGGTACGGTGGCAGGCTTCCCCCTCAAAATATGAGCCAGTCACCGGGTACAATTTGATCCTTTTTATTTCAGGTGACTTAATGGGTTGAGTGGCCCAAGCCAAGTGCCTTTTTATGGCATAAAGTTATGCAATTCCATTGTATAATTCTATGACATAAATTGGTCACCGGGGTACTCCCCTTCTGATGGGAAGGTTCATACAATTCAAGTTGTATGAGTTTTCCACTCAGAAGAGGAATACCTGGCCACTTCAACGATTTAACATTGGATTTATTCCGGTTGGGTGGGCATGAAGGGGCTCCACCACCACCCGGTTGCCCCTCTTTCATTTGTGGGCCCTGAATGTATTTGGGTAAGGACGAGGTCACCCCCAAATTAGTCTTTCTTGTCAGGTTGCACTTGTTCTCGCAACAAGTCGTAATTCCTTCGTGGAGGTTATCTACTGATTTGCGACTTCGGTCGTCCTCTCGAACTCTGCAAGCAATTCGTGAATGCGAAATGTTTTGTAGTGAGTCCTCGTGCCGGGGAAACGAACCCGCCCCACGACACCGCAATGCTAGCCTGCCAGCGCATTCACGCGTCTCCGGACGAGGGCATTCTCGGCAGGAATCAACACCTTCCTCTGCCGAGGCAGCAGAACATCGCTGCGGTCCTTCACGGACATATGAAAATCTATTATTCACTACATATAGCCATGTCAATTATATGGAATTACAACAACAATAACACGTATTTATGGTTGATACATATTTCAAATTGACCTGGGCACTTTTATTTTCTTTCAATTTTCAAGAAAAATGTAAGGAATAGTGTTTAACTTGAATATGTTCAATCGGCCGAGCATTCAGAAAAATCATTTAAGCTAGATCAAAATGGCGGCTGCACTGTGCTTATGAAAGAAACTGTGCATTTTTGCATAATTTTGAACGATTTCATATCCAAGTATTGGATGAATAGTTCAAGTTATCGACTCATGCTGTTAGAAAACTTGTATCAAACCCTAAGCTGTTCACAATGAGCTTTTGGTAGGAGCACTCTCCTGCTTACTCAACTTGTTGTTTTAATATTTTTATAGCAGTTTCGCATGATGTACCTCATCTTTTATATGCAGATGACCTTAAAGTTTACCAAGTCATATCATCTCTATCCGATATGATGTTTCTTCAGCCCAAGCTTAACACTCTCTCTGAATGGTGTTACAAGAACCATCACTCTCTAAACTTACTTCGCTTCCACTGAACCGAATGTAACCAAACTTTCACTGGAAGTCAGGAAGGGATGTAACTTTCCAACGCACTAATTCACAGATGGCACCTCCAAAAAAATTTTTATGAAAAAAGTCTTGTTTATTTTAGAACGCAGCTTGCATATATATATATATATATATATATATATATATATATATATATATATATATATATATATATATATATATATATATATATATATATATATAAATTTATATATATATACTCGTATATATATATATATATATATATATATATATATATATATATATATATATATATATATATATATATATATATATATATATATAAAGGGTTTGAAGCTGTCATTTTTTAATACTAGACAAGTAAAAACTACGCTATTAATACAATTGGTACAATGCATTGGAATCTTTAAAATTCACTATAAAAATGGTGAAAATTTGGCAGAGACGATTCGTAAAACTCGAACATTTTTGTGTCATCGCGAAGCACCTTGACGGATCGCAATACAGAAATTGGTGGAAAAATTCGAGCTTTTCGGACAATTTAGTGATGTGAAAAATAAAATCCGTGCACTTCATTCAAGAATTGCTGCTGTAGCCGAAAGTGTTGAAAAAAACCCAGCTTTGTCCATTCCTGATCGTTCTTTGAAATTAAGCATTCCGCAAACGTCATTACACCGTATTTTATATAAAACTTTGGGTCTTAAGGCTTTTAAAGTTTAGTTAACACAAGAACTCAAGCCGGTTGATCGTCAACAACGTCGTGTCTTTGCTGATTGGGTCCTTGAAATGCATGAAAATGATCCGGAATTCCATCGAAAACTTATCTTGAGTGATGAGGCCCATTTCCACATCATTGGCTTCATCAACAAGCAAAATTGTCGCATCTGGGGCTCAGAAAGCCCAAGATTTATTGTTGAAAACCCTCTCTATAGTCAACGTGTGACTGTTTGGTGCGGTTTATGGTCAGGCGGAGTCATTGGACCTTACTTTTTCGAAAATGAGGCTGCAGCAACAGTTATGATGAATGGATTGCGCTATCGAGAGATGATTAATGATTTTTTATGGCCGGAATTGGATGGTATTGATCTGAACAATGTTTAATTTTAACAAGACGGCGCTACGTGCCACACAAGCAACGAAACCATTGATCTTTCACGGGAAAAGTTTCTGGACCTCGAAGAGGTGATCACAATTGGCCACCGATATCTTGGGATTTAATACCTTGCGACTTTTTCCTTTGGGGCCATGTGAAAGAGAATGTCTACGCCAACAACCCAGCGTCGATTCATGACCTCAAAGATGGAATTCGTGAGGCTATCGAGGACATAGGGCAGCCACTTATCGATTTGGTTATGGAAAATTTCATGAAAAGGATATGGTCCTGTAAGCGTGGTCGTGGTGGTTATTTGCTTGATGTCATTTTTACTATTAACGACATACCTTTTTCTTTACGATGAAATGAACGTCAGATCATTTATATTAAAAAATGGAATTTTCTTTTAATATCAAAATAACACCTCTTATTGGAAAACCCTGTATATATATTTATTTATTTTTTTTCATTGAAATAAAACCTATTTAGCATG
The DNA here is from genome assembly GCA_963969285.1 of Odontomyia ornata. Classification (NCBI taxonomy): domain Eukaryota; kingdom Metazoa; phylum Arthropoda; class Insecta; order Diptera; family Stratiomyidae; genus Odontomyia; species Odontomyia ornata. The sequence goes on along the minus strand of OZ017738.1, from coordinate 217,883,578 downwards.
ATTTTTTCCCTTAAATTAAATATGAAAATGCTTCAGATTGATGTTAAAGTACTATATGATTGAGTTATATAAAATTTTACCATAAATAAGAAACCTGTTCGGAAAGCAACTCTACTCCACAGAAGCACCTGTAATAGCAAAGAAAAAGGGGTGAGCTCACCCGATGGCTAGCGCATGAGTGGAGGGGCCGCGTACCGCGCGCGACGCGAAACCGACCTTAGCGGATTTTTTCAAACTCTACCCTCTCGACGGCATACTTACCCTTCACTCTCCCTGCCTCTGTAAAAGAAGGACCACTGGAAAGGGAAGTCGTTGTTAATTTTAGGAATTCATGCTGTTTACTCCAAGAAATGTACTTTCCGATACAGGCTTCTACAAATAAATAGATATGTAAAGACAGTATAAAGGTATCTCAAGTTAATTTATATGATTTAACAATATTTTTGCTTGCTTAGATTAAGGTAAAGTAGATGCAAATTTGTTCATCAGAAATTGATAGTAACTTAAACATTTAATGCATTAAGGCCAACTTTGAGTGTATTAACGATCAACAAGTTTTTGCTCTCGTCACTATTACGAGAAAGCTAATAATTTGTTTTCTCGTACTCTATAGATGTCAGTATATTCTTAAATAAACGAGTACATTACAAATTATTCTATAAACTATTTCTGTATTCCAAGCTTATAATATATATTGGCACATATAAAAGCCGAGTACCTATGCAAGTAGGTAGAAACGAATTATCCGCACGCTAGCCGATTTTGGGGTTTTTATACTGTATATGCATGGATGCAATTTAAACCTTATAAAAGTATGTAGCCCCCTAGTAACAATAGATGAAGCACAAAGTGAAAATATTTTCTGATATACCGGTTCTATAATAGGTGCAAAAATGTTTACATTTATTGCTTTGACTCCGGACACTCGATTTAGGAAATTATTTCTCATTGTTATTTGTATTATTTCATATTATTATTGGTATTATTTTATATTATTATTTGTATTATTTTATATTATTATTGGTAATATTTTGTATTATTATTTGTATTATTTTATATTATTATTTGGGTTACGGGTTATTTATTAACATGGTTATTTTTAAGATCTTAAATCATTACCGTTTTTTTTGATAGTATATTTCCGGGCTTGAATTGAGTTTCGGGTTTCTGTTTTTCTTAACATGTCTTCCAACGTTCCTTAGAGTGTGTAAGAATGTGAAGATGCAGATTTACTTGGGCGGCAAGTGTCACTTAAAGAAACAAGGATCTGGTGCCGATTTCCGTTTCTTGATTAAATAACTCAAATAAGTCGAATTAGAGGTAAATTTAAGAGATGTTATTGACCTTTCAGGTTGCAGCACATCGTGCTATTAATTCTAATTAAGAAATAATGATGTAACTTAGAGAGCGACTTTCGGTATATTCTCTTCGTTTCCAACTACTTTTCGCTTATGACTTTGTGAATATAGTTATAAAATTTATGTTTTATAATTTTTTTCTCTTCTCCTATACTTTATCAATTATTATTTTACAATTTGTCTTTGCTCGATGTACAGTTAATAAAAGTATAAGTCTTGGAATTATTTTCAAAGATCTAGAAACTTAGAGTATCAAAACCATTTAATATTTTTGAGATTGTTGAAGATTTCATATGAATGACGTGACGAGTCGACTTCACTATAAATTTCTGAACAGATCACAATTACATGTAATATGCTTCTACAAATTGGTGAATCTTATTCATAAAGTAGTGACTTTTTGTACATATATTGCGTATTAGATGTACATTTCAAATCATTTTCAACACAAGCGATTTCACTTATTCACTGATTTATGATTACTGTTATCTTTGGAATTATTTATAAAGAATTATACTGTTTGCTATACTATACTAGGATGCTCAATGCGACCATCATAACACAGGTTTGTCTAAATTTTACTTACAACGTCTTTGTAAAATATTTTAAATTTAAATACTAGTTTTTTGATTATTACCTATTATTTTCTAGTTGAATAATGGCTCATCCTTAATTTTTTCTCATAAAACATTGGAAAATACTTGTACATCCTGATTCTTTCTAGAAACCAGTCCATCGTTAATTGAGACGTGGTCCATTTGCGAAGAGTTCGACACATTAACAACATTCGGATGTTGTTGAGAGTGGTCATTATTATTTGCTGGGGATATATTAGTTTGTGCTGATAGAAGTGAATAAATTTGTAACTGATGTTGCGTTAGAGGATAATACGATTGACTATGCGGTAATGTTCCTATATTCAATGCAGGTTATTGGGAAACGTTACTGGTTGCTTTTAAAAACGATTTGTTCCTTTGTGCCAACATGTTCAGGTGAACCAGCTATCTTCGCTGTCACCACCACTGTCGACCACTTTCATCTCCAAATTTTCGTAGGACGTATAGAATGGTACGTCATTATTCCTAATAGATCGGAAGTGCAACGCGGTATGCTCCTTAAGGATGCCCTCATAGGGAACGGAGAAGTCACAGTGCATACATGTCGTTGAATATTTCGTATTCGATACACAAATATGATTTTCCAGATGTTGCTTCAACTCAGCTGACCTCTTAGACGTCTCGTTGATGCTTTGCTGCACCAACACTTAATTTCTGAGATTGTCTTCCACAATCTACCTTAATTCACGGCCGTATAATCCTGACCAATTCAAGGGAAAGGAACTTCAAGCTACAATGACCGGTTTGCCTTTCCGGTTCGTGCCATCTACGACCGCTACTCCTACACTCTGCTATCATGTGGCTGTCAATTTACTTTGACATCCCACGACAAAACTGACGTGGGATGTGAAGCCGTCACAACCAACATGAGATGGAAAGCCACATGGCAGCAAGGTGTATTGGTAGCGGTCGCCAGCGGCGCCGAATGATTCATTACAACATCCGAATCGCCATCGGCTGGAGCGTGTTAGGTTTTTTTAGTCTCACTGAAATAACTTGCCACTCAATCCGCAAAGTGAGACTTTGGTTTTGATGAACTAGCAAGCGTCATGGAACAAAGTAGGGCACGGCGCGGACTTGTTATGGTTTTTTTAAATGCAAACCAAGCCGTTTCGAACAATGAATGGACAATTTCCCTCTCTTCAAAGAACTGTCAGCCATGGGATCAAGAACACTTTTTGGAAAAGGAAGAAGCATAGGTAAAATTTTAGCACTGTTGTTACACTTTCAATTTTTCCCCAAAACTACAATTAAATTACACTGAACTTCACTGGGATCCTTTATGTGAAAAGCTTCCGGACAATGTTTCATTTATCGGGGTTGCACTTCTTCAATTCCAAACAAGCAAGCATTTTTATTATATAAAACTTCAATTATGGCATCCCTCTCCCTAAGTCCAGAAAGCTTCATTCAAAATTTAAAAGAAATAACCAACTCTAAAAACAAACACACCGATATTTTGGCAGGAGATATTCATATTGATTTGTTAGGAGAATCTTATGTAGCGAATAGGTATCGAAACATGCTCGCCCAGTTAGGTTTTATTTCTTACATAAATTAATCAACGAGAGTAACTCCAAATACAGAATCTTTTATTGACCATATATTTGTAATGTCATCCAAAACAAGTAAGAGGCTCTTGCGATAATACTCCAAAACTCTATTACTGACCATTAAACAACTCTATTATGGTTGCCAATCATTTACACATCTTAAACTACAATCCCTGGTATCAAAGACAATGATCCCGTGAAAATAATTCTTCTTCTTCTTTTCCTTTCATGGGCCTCCAACTTCCTCGGTCCATTGACCGCATCCTCCAATTTCAAAACCTGAGCAGCGATGGACTGTCTTCGTCGACCGAATTTAATCAGCATTTCCTCGGTTTCCCCACGTACCTCCGACCTCCAGCTCTCCCAACGAATGCTTTTTTTGGTATCAGTTGTTCATCTATACCATGTCTGTGGCCAATTCATTGCAGCTTCCACAGTCTTACAATCGTTGAGACTTTCGATTCGTCAGTCATTTCATACAGCTCGTGGTTGTATCGAATTTGCCATTGGTCCACGTCTAGCTTCACTCCGACTTTTTGCCTCAGGACACGTCGCTCAAAGGTGTTCGTTATATACTTGTATGCGGATGCTTGGGTTAGGGTCCATGTTACACACCCATCGCACAACATAGGTCTTCTGACAGATTTTTATACTTGGAGCTTTTTTCTCCCGTGTATGCAGCTGATCTTCAAGATCGTCAAAACTGAATCAAATATTTTATTTGCGAGCTGTATTCTTCGGCGTATTTCGTCTCTTTCATTACCCGTTTTCGTTATTTTGGCGTCTAAATACATAAATTTGCCCACATTTTCGATATTGTATTATCCAAGTGTGATATTTTGTATATTTGATGTATTTTTCCTTGATTGCGTCATGAACTTTGTTTTATTTTCATTGGTTTGTAGCCCTACTAGTTTTGCTTTGCTGTCGAGTTTCAGGAAGAGTTCTTTGACAGTTGTTAATAATCGTGACAAAATGTTGATGTCGTCTGCATAGAATACTCCTTGGCTCGACTTGTATACTAATGTACCTCGTGTAGCGACATGTAGCTTCCTTATGACGTACTCCAGAGCCAAACTGAATTGCAATGGGGCCAGCCCATCACCCAGCCTCAGTCCGATATTTTTATCAAAGGCATCGGTGAGTTGGTCATTGATGCGGACTTGAGACTTGACGTCTTTGTCATTTTGGTAAGATGGACTATTGTGGCTGGAATGCCAAAGCAAAGCATTATTTGATGGTACTAAAGTTAACAAAAATTTGGTGCACGTCTATGTTGAACTCCCAGCATTTTCAAGTACCGGTTTGAATGCGAACGATTGGTCTATTGTCGGTCTACCACCTCTAAAACCCCCTTGGTATTCCCCAATAATACTGATGCAGTATGATCCGATTTTCTTTGCAACGATTTTAGAAAATATATTGTACGCCGTACAAAGTAATGATATGCCTCTATAATGTTCGCACTGTAACTTGTCAACTTTTTGTGGATGGGGAATATAATTGATTAGCTCTTCTCCTTCGGTATATGTTCTTGTTTCCAAATGCGCTGAATAACTTTGTGAATAGCTTTTTGAACACTGCTGCACCATATTTCATGATCTCCACTGGAATCTCATCGATGACCGGCGCTTTATTATTCTTTGATGATGGAAAAAACTTTATCCAGATTTGGTGGTGTCAATGGAAGCTCTCCGCGAACATTTAAAGGCTCCGATGTTCTGGAGTTCTGTGGAGGATTAAAGAGGTTCTTGAAATATGATGCCCACTCTCCCTTAATCTTGGTTTCACCAGCGATGATATTGCTGATGTCATCACGACAGAGTGTGGTTTTGGGCCGATAACCACGTTCCAGAATTTTCCCTACTTTGTATGCTTGTCTTGTGTTTTTGTTCGCCAAAGTCATGTCTATACTGCTCAATTGGTTATCATAGTATTTTCTTTTCTTTTCTTTACTCGAATTTTCTTATACGCTACTCTTTTGAGATTTTCATAGTGTTCTCTCTTCGTCCTGGGTTTCCTAGCCACGTAACTTTATGCGCCCGATTCTTTTTATCTAACGCATTCTGGCACTCATCATCGAACCAATTATTTCTCTTGCGTCGGGCTTTATGTCGAATTGGCTATTCTGCCATGGTTTTAATTGCCGCTTTCACTTTCATCCAGAACTCGTCACTTGCTTTTAATGATGCGTTTGATACGATGGTAGCCAGCTGGTTGTCGAGGATCTCCGTAAGAGTAATTACAGATATGAATTTGATTAAGGATCAGTTGAAAAAGGTCAATTGGAATTGAATCTTTAACGAAATGGATGTTGCGGAAAACACAGCTAATAAATTTGTAGAAGAGCTACAGAGCATAGGTACAAGCTGTCAACGAAAAAAATATATCCAACGATCCCTGAAGCCTTTAAAACCATGGTTACATGAGGGCATTGCCAGGTCAATTAGAATACGATATAAATTTAAGAGAAAACTGAATAGGGGACCTTTAAATACTGCATTAGAACAGCATTATAAAACTACAGAAACCAATTAACTGCTATTATTAAAGAATCTAAAAATAATTATTTTAAGAATAGGATGCTTGAAAAGGTAGCTCAATTAAATTGGTGCGGTCAACAATTAATGAAATATTAGCGAAACAACCCAATAATTTTTATAATAAAATTATAAAACATCAGCCGTACCAAACCAATAACATCCAGAAAAAAATATTGCACACAGCTCAAGAGTTTAACAAAATATATTACTAAAATAAGATGTTACATGTATTATTATTTTCATGGCCCTATTATTCGATCCATAAAGCCTTATTCTTCACTCCGACACACTTACCTTTACCTTTTCCCTACTCGGACTCTTCTTTCAACTTCAGTTAAAGATGGGATTTTTAATTAAATGTTATTTGTATTATGTTGACAATTTGTTTCTCTACATTTTAATTTAATAACTATTGGGCTGCGAGATTGTAGGAGTCTGTCGCCGTTCTGATTTTCTAGAATTGCTGCCGGAATGGTTGAGGGCCACCTATCTATATTGTCGTGGTTGGGACGCCTACAATTTCCCGGTCTATTGCTGAAGCTCCTTTTGGCGACGCCGGTACTCCTACCACAGTTGGCTGACCAGGCGCCGGAGCTTTTCGCGCTCCTCTACGTTTGATGTGACTTCGGCAAATCGTTTTGCTGCGCACGTGTGCTGTCATAACTACACCTGCCAACCACCATGCAATGCGGGTGGTTTGCCCTCTACCCCCTTGGTATCGAGCGGCTTCTTCTGCCAGGCCCGGTACTCAGCGATGCTGGTTAGTTTGGGGCCGGCTCGGTGGTCCGCTGCAATGGTCGGCATCTAAGGGCTCTAGGCAAATAGCCAACCAGAGCACCTGGATATGCGGTAACCAATAAGAAGACAGCAGAAACGGGTCTAGTCACTTAAGTCAACTCGACTTAACCAGGCGCAAGGTCAACATCTATTCTTAACGTACATCAACGTTATATTAGTTCTCGTAGATGTCAAGATGCAAATTAGTCGGTAGTGGTAAATGTTGTGCTGAGAGGCAAGTTGCGATTGTAATGGCAAATCAGCTGATAGTGGCGTATGTCGTAGGATATTTCTCTTCGATTGTAAGCGCGTTCAATAGGCTAGCTTCTTCTCACACATTATTTCTTGTATTTTGTGTATTGCATGTATTTTATTGGCAAAATCAACTTGAATTCAATGCTACAGTCATTTGCTCTTTTTTGTGTTTATTTGCTATTGTTGCTTAGGCTCTTTTCTATTCTCATATATATATATATATATATATATATATATATATATATATATATATATATATATATATATAATTATATAGATATATATATATATATATATATATATATATATATATATATATATATATATATATATATATATATATATATATATATTGTTTCTTAAATACTTTCTTAAGAATGTTAATTTCTAGTGAATATGATTAATATAATATTATTACCTAGTACTCAAAAATTTGTGACTTAATTAAAACTTTAATTTTGTTTCTCAGTGAAAATCGTTTTGTATGATTTATTTATAAATTTTTTACGTGACGAGTTTTAGTTGCACGACTATTAAAAACGGATCTTTATTTATAGGATACATATAATTTTCTTTTATATTTATCTAAGAGAATGTCTACTTGTCCTACAATTGTTTCATGTGTACTTATATTAAAACCACAATATTGAAGTTAAGATTACTTGGTTTGTTGCGTATTGAAAGAAAATATGTCCATTTTACAATTATAACTATCGAATAAACTTAATGGTATCAATAACTTAAGTCAATTGTATGGTATAATTTAGTATAATAAAATCATTTACTTTGCCATTATTTGCATTTAGTTCCTTTTCTAATTTGGTCGATGGTATTTTACAGTATTTATTCTTCTTCTATAGTTTTTGTTTCGTATAATTGGTTTAAAGGCATTACAATTTTTGTGGCTACTGAGCATTCACATTAATGGCTTGCCGACAACTACTTTCTTTTCAAAACAATTTTTTGAATTAAAGTTTGAATTTTTTAAACCAGCTGTACTTAATGATCGTGCTGGTTGTGGGATTGATGGAGGTTTTTCCTCTATGGGGTAGTCAGTAGCACATTGTGTTTTTAATTCCTGGAGATCAAGGCTGATAATAGGATTTATTTCTCTGCCAGAGCTCATTTTGCAACGATACTTGAAGTATCAAAATGACGGATATGCAATGATTATTAAAAGACAAAGAGTAGTGAGGCTGACGGAGGTTGTTGTTAATTGATTATAGTTTTTAGTGGTGCCTGTATACTTGATTTGATTAAATTGAGCATATATTTCGAAAATTGTATTTCTATTATGGTCTGAGACTAGTTGTAATGAGTCGTTGCTAAACGTGTAAGTCAAGCTTGATAGATCGAGTTTGAGTAATTGAGGGTCCATTTCTGGAAACTCTTGTAGCTGCTGTATTTTAAAATCATTTGTGCTTTTTGCCTGATAGGGTATTATTAACTCATTGATATTTAAAGTATACAAAACGTCGAAGGCAAAAATACCCTTTCCAAGGAGGCTTTGCGTGGTTAAATTTTCGTCACATTGGACGTAAATGGGGGTCTCAGTTTTTAGAAAATACACCCAACTGTTTGGTTTATTAAGTTTCATCAAAGTATTGGCGATGTACGTGCCGATTCTGAGGGGGTTTTTAATTTTCCTCTTAGATGAGTTGTGGAGTACGTTATTAATTTCGTTCACCACTGGTGAGGAATAAATGATAGTAGTGGTAAGTTGACACACCGCCAGGCTCGTGATACTTAATTTTTTTCAGGGTGCGTAGATTTTTAGGACTCAATACTGGAAATTATTGTGATGCGATACTACTGGCTATATGGGACAACTCGATCGAGGTAAGATGTGCAGATTTGTTGAAGTTGCATCAGTTGTAGTTGAAATAGAGGTAGTTTTATATTTATTACTAATTTTTCTTTCATCCTGTCGCTCTGCTGTATGTGAAAAAATTTGTTCACGAAAATTTGGATACTTATTTCAGGGCTTTGGATAAATTTTGCGTAACTTCTCGATGGAAATTAGAAGGGGATGGATCGTATTAGTATGGGTTGCTTCGCTAACACTAAAGCATCTGTTATTTTAGACATGTGATACGAGTAGATTTGCGTAGCTAGTTCCTGTTGTCTAGTCATGATGTTGGCAAGGGGTTTATCGAGTTCTTCCAAGGATGTTTTCACTATGGTCATCCTGTGTTTTCCAATTTAACCAGTTCTTCTCCTTTACTCTCTACTTGCTCCAATCAGCTGTATAGTTCTTTTTCACTTTGGTTGTCCATCGTGCCAAACAGTGTATGCACGTCTTATTCCGACGAAGAAGGATCTTTTCACTTTTCGTGGTGTCAGTGATTTCTGAAGAATTTGTGTGTTGCATTTTAGGGTTTCTATAACGGCTTGTATATGGTGAAGCTGAGTTTTAAATCTTATGTAATTTTTTAAACAAAGCCGTTGCAAGAGATGTTCCGCTAGTTCTCCCAGGTTTATTTTGGCTATTATGTTCCAGCTACTGTGGTAAGGTAGAAGATTTCTAGTGTTCTCAAATAGGACTACTGTGTTGTTGATCGGGGTAATAGTGTATGGGCCTTTGTCTGCATCAGATGTTCTCGCGGCAATAGTTAGATAATTTTGTAATTAGTCCATGTCTAATGGGATTCAGGGAAAATATGTTGGTGGTTTTACTCAAAATATGGTTTTAATCGATTATTGTGGACAGTAACCAGCCTCTAACCTATCGCAATAGTTGTATTTATCGAGGAGGTTACACGTTTGACTGTGTATGGACCTATTTATACTTTGACCAGTTTATGTTTTCGCTATTTATTTGATTGAGGTGATTTACAACATTTTTATTTACATATATATATTCAGAGTTCGATTTTTACAAATTATAATTTTTTTGATCGAGGTGATAATCAGAGCTCAATTTTACCTTAATTTTATCGAGGCGATAAGCAGAGCTCGATTTATGCTTAATGTGATTATAATTATCGAGGTGATTTACAACTTGTTGATTTATTTATATTTTCAGAGCTCTATTTTTACAACTTAAAGTTCGATTTTATAACATATTCATTTTTGATAGAGGTGGCACGTAGAGCTCGATTTTCAAAAGTTATTCTTTTTTGATCGAGGTAGTAAGCAGAGCTCGATTATGTTGATTATGATCTAGGTAATAAGTAGAGATCGATTTTTCTTTAATATGATTGAGAAGATAAGCAGAGCTCGATTTTTACAATTTAATATTTTTTGTTAGAGGTCTACACCGGTATTGCTTAAAATAGATGTATATATCGGGTGGATGTTTGTGTGTTGTGGATTTTGCATTGGTTTTGTGACGTCATGCAATTCACCTGTTCAATTGTTGCATTTCTAGCGATATTTGTAAGCTACTCATTGTTATTATTTGTTTAGTTTAATTGGCCAATACGGCATTCGTTAATTGTTTCAAGTTCCAGCTCAATTTCTGTTAGTGTTATTGGAGAATTTCTTGAATTCAGAATACTGACAAATATTTTAGATGGGCTTATGAGGCAGTGAGCGAGGAAAACTTCATCAATTTACTGTGCCAAACAAAGCATTTTCTCAGTCAATCGTAGTGGGATATTCATTATATTTTGGGTTCAAGGGCGTATCCTTCTCTAAAGTTACTCTATGCGCCCCGTTTGCAATACCCTCAGTGAGTATCCCTTGTTGGTCAGAGTTATAGCTCACATCCTTATGTGGCCTCCTCGGTCCGTCACACTTAGCGTCGTCTTACTGGGACTTGATTCAGTGCCATTCAACGTGACAAATATAGCCTGATATGATTGTGCTGTACCTGCCAGGGGCTCTAAAGGAATGGAAAATTCCTTAGGATTGATTTCCGTGCGAGGAAAACAGTTTCTTGATAGGAAATCTTTTCCTAATGATCCATCGTTGTTTAGTACTACAGGCACTTTTTCTACCATTTAACAACTGCATGGTAGTTTTGAGGCGAGACTAAAATTGCTTTGCGTGGTTCCAAGGATTTTACCCTCTCCAAAAGGACTTTGTGAAGTAAAATTTTTGTTTTTGATTCATTGTACATGTCTCTTTTATTGATGTCCTTTTGGTAATACTAAAGGAAGTGCAGCTGCCATTAATTTTGTTTTCTTTTCTTTTTTGGTACTTTTAAATGGTGGTATTACTTTATGATCACCCTTGGTGTTAATTATAGTCTAGTTGGGGATTGTCGGCTCGACTGCCGTTCGTTTCCCTTAGGTTTTTCTTCCCCTTTTCTTTCTTTCTGGTGGAGATTAGGGTCAGCAACTCTACCTTTCAACGCATCTTTTGCAAAGTCCTCTGATTGCAGATTCGCTATTGTGATTATCTATTTGCTGTATTTAATTGCAGCGGCTTCCTTGCAACATATAAGTGTTCTTAATAAACGAGATATGAAGACTGTTAGGGTTTCTGCAGGGGCTTGTTTACAAGTAATCAATTCATATACCAGCTCATGATATGTTTCCCTAGGAAGGTAAAACCGATCTAATAATTCTTCTACTTTGTTGAGGGTACGAGGGACACTCGAGGAAATTAGCTGATATGCCTCATCTCGTAAGCGTGTAGGAAAAATCTGCATGAATGCTTCATGTTTCTGGGTATTCAAACAATTCCACAATTGTTTAGCACAACTGATAAAAGTCTGAAGCTTAAGAACGAGTGTTGGACTTGGAGTCCACGAAGACAAAGGGATCGTGTGTCCCATTAACTTCGCGACTTTAGAGTAGTCGGCCACATTGCTGGTTTTTAGTATGGATTTTTCTGAGGTTTTATCGTTGACCATGGGGTTGTGCCACAGAAAAGGTGGTGTTTGGAGAGTGCTATATGTTTTGAAAGATGATTTAATGTTTGGTTTGAACGATTGCGATAGATCTTAAATACTGGTTTCCTGGTTTAATGAGATTTTAGGAAACTTTTGAATTTCTTCTTTGTTCTGTTTTGTTATTCTACGAAAGCGTTACACTTTTTCCAGACTTTTGCCCTATATTTCGTTCAAAGTATCTGTTGATTTGATGACAGATGTTAATTCCTGGCTCACGAGGTCTTGTATGATCCCAAATATGGTTTCAAATAATCATGATTCCGACTAACTTCGATTTGTCTGTAGTATTGGACCGCTCCTTAACGTTAAACCGGTAGTGCTTTTGTTGGGAGTCGATTAATGAAACATATGGTTCACATATGGTTCACTTTTTTTTTCAATAAGTTTGATTTTACCTAGTTTTTGTTTTTTTATTTTATTTTCCACTATCACTTTTTTTCGTTTATAAATTTTCACTTTTAATTGTTCATAAATTCCACTATGAAAAGATTTATTAAAATTATTTTTATGATTATGGTTCTATTTAATTATTTTTGTTATTATTTTAACTGGAGTAAAGTGTCCAAGTTGGAAAAGATTTCCGCAAGTGTGAGGAGTAAGGCTGAATGAATGCTGAATGCTGTAAACTTAAAAACCAAAATCACCGACTGCGCCAATGTTATATTCTTCTTCTTACGACCCTATTATTCGATCCATAAAGCCTTATTCTTCACCCCAGAATACTTACCTTTATTTATTCACTACTCAGACTCTTCTTTCAACTTCAGTTAAAGATTGGATATTTGTTACTTTAATCATTTTTAATTAAATGTTATTTGTATTATGTTAACAACTTGTTTCTCTACATTTCAATTTAATAACTATTGGGCTGCAAGGTTGTAGGAGTCTGTCACCGTTCTGATTTCGTAGGATTGTTGATACAATGTTTGAGGGTCGCCTGTCCATATTGTGGTGGTTGGAACACCTTCACTTTCCCGGTCTGTCGCTGTAGTTTCTTTTGGCAACGCCGGTACTCCCGCCGCAGTTCGCTGACCAGGCGCCGGAGCTTTTTTTGCTTCACTACAGTTGATGCAACCTTGGCAAATCATTTTGCTTCGCAGGTGCGCTGTCATAACTACACCTACCAACCACCACGCAATGCGGGTGATTTGCCCTCTACCACCTTGGTATCGAGCGGCTTCTTTTGCCAGGCCCAGTATTCAGCGATGCTGGTTGGTTTGGGGCTGGCTCGGGGATCCGCTGCAATGGCCTCTGCCAAACTTGGTCCTGGCGGCATCTAAGGGCTCTAGGCAAATAGCCAACCAGAGCACTTAGATATGCGGTAACCAGAAGAAGACAGCAGAAACGGGTCTAGGCTCTTAAGTCAACTAGACCTAACCAGGCGCAAGGCCAACTGGTTTCCTCTAGTTAATCCTGCTGGGCAAAGCCAACCAGCAGAAAAGTTTAATGAAATATGTCCAGTTGCAAGGTCAACTAGACTAAACCAGGCACAAGGTCTAACCAGCATAAAGGTTAGATAAAATATGTCTAGGCGCAAGGCCAACTAGACAAATCCCTGCACAAGGCTAACTGGTTTTCAAAAAGGCTGTGTGGGTGAATGATAGTCGCTTGAACTTGCCTTGCCTGCTTCGCTGTTTACATAAATTATTTTTGCTTGCTTAGGAAAATTTTCTTTCCCTGGAAAAGAATTAACTTGAAAAACTCTTTGCCATTGCAAGTGACATCTATTCTTAATGTGCATCAACCTTCTATTAGTTCTCGTAGATGTCTTGGATATTTACGATCAATGTTTCAAAATAAGGTTGTTGTATTGGAATGGTTGGTAGAAGGTTCTTGTTTCCACTGTTAAATTTTCTATGAAAACTTATACGAGGTTGTTGTTTCCACTGTTAAATTTTCTATGAGAACTTGTACAAGTTTGTTGTTTCCACTCTTATATTTTCTTTTCTACTTGAAGAGTTTAGTTGTATTGGATGAATAGTTTTTTCTATCACTGTTACAATTTCTATGGGTACTTACGAGGTTATTGTTTCCACTGTTATATTTTCTTTTCTACTTGAAGAGCTTAGTTGTATTGGATAAATAGTGTTTTCTATTCGTTTAAGAAATTCTTATTGTAGCAAGGAGAAGAATAATTTAAACCTTTTCAATGTATTAAACATAATGATGGCTCTATTGACAGAATCAACATACGGGATTGGTTTGATTTCAAAGATATAACTATAAATGAAATAAAAGAGGGTATGAAAATATTAAAAACTGCTGCTCCAGGGCATGACAAAATCAGTGCTAGTATGATAAAGTACGTATCCGCTTAGTTTGTATTCAACAAAACATCAAAGAAGAAAACTTTCCATTATCATTGAAAGAGGCAGTTGTGGTTCAAATATATAAAAGTGGTGAACCGTCGAATCCATCAAACTGCAGAGATATTTCTGTACAGGCGAGTATTTTGAAAATCTTCAAACATTGTTTAAAAGATCAACTGTACGATTTTCTCCCCCCAGAGTGGGACTAATCTGGTAATTCAAAGGAGTGCAACTGCCATTGTTGGGTTGTCGTCTCCAATTCCAGTAAAACCGACGAAGACTGGCGTTCCCGGGGTAATCGAATCTCTTATTAAAAATACTAGGACAGGAACTTGATCCGAAACATAGTGGTTTTGTGATTGTGTGATAAAAAGATCAACTCATGACTGCGAACCTCAAGCCTGGAGGTATACTCAGGTACCATGGGGAGCTGATGAGCCCCCATCTTCAAATGGTCAGCTGATTGGTTGCGGCCCTTTGAGGAGTATCATAGTGGTTGTTTGTTAAAAACAAAGGTTTGCGTTGACCTTATAGTGCCAGATATAACTGGGTCTGATATCTACCAGCATGAAAGCTTAGACTTCCCTCTATGTAAACTGAAACCGATCTTGGGGGGCGCTGATTGGCGCTTAAATTAATCGCTATCTATTGGTGACCGAGATGTTAGACCTATTCATGGTGGGAGCCCGAGGTAATCAAATCGAGTCTTGAACGATATTTTACGCGTAAAAAATATTTTATCATCACAGCAGTTGGACTTTGAACCAGAATCTAGCACAGAAATAGCTATCATTGAAGTCTGGAATCACTTTATGAGGAAATCGACACGAACAATAAGCCACTGGCTGTTTTTAAGGACCTAGTCAGAAAGCTCAGAAACCTAAGACTGTATGGAAAATCTTTGATTTTTTTAGAAAGCTACTTAGCAACCCGGGAACAATGTGCGAAGATTGGAAATATATGCATTGATTGGGTAAAGAACAATGCTTACGGTATTCTACAGAGTACTGTTCTCTCACATCTTCTGTTCATAATTTATGTAAATGAATCATGCGATGCAAGCAAAACTAAATTTTTAGTATTCCCCGCAAATAAGGCAGGGCAACCAATAGGATCAACCTTAGAGTTACACGATACTAACTGCCAAAATTCACATAGTGCCCAGTGCGAATGTGAACGGATTGAGAGGAACGATAATACGAAATACTTGGGGCTAACAATTGACAGTACTATTAAAATGACTCACCGTATCAATAACATCAATAAAAAAATCCAAGAAACGCTGCATGTCTTCAGAACAACTTGAACCAGATTATCATATACTTCTCTATCATGCATTCTATTTTGCGATACACTATAGTCATTTGGGGTGATACGTATGCATCCTATTTCTCCAATCTGGAAATGAGCCATAAGTTAGTTATCAAAACTATATATAATAAGCGGCGATAATGGCGGGGTTTATTTTGGATTAGTAATAATTATATTGATAAGTTGCGTATGAGATTGCTATACACTTATTGCGTTATTTCTAGTAATCGAGCAGTTACCCTATCAAACTGCTCTAAAACTTTCCTATCTCTTTCATCCTTACAGCATTGTGATCAAGAAAATTTAAATTCCTACTAAAAAAAGTGGAAGTCTCAAATGAAAATGAATTATGTCCCGCGTCCCGTAAGGCGTATCCAGAAAATCCAGCCGATTTTACACCTCTATCACAGGAGCAGATATCCAGCAATCCAGCAGATACCAACTCTCCTCTTACGACAATTAGCATTAAGGGTGATATGTTATGGTTTGGTTATCGATTTATCGATAGTGCCCTCAGACCGGGGAACCAAACGCGTCCCCAGGGTTGCGGATAGGGGAAGACCTTTCCCGAAAGGTTTGCTGCGAATAACCAATAAGCAGCCGCGGACAATGGTCGGCAGTGAAGGGAGAGTCTCAGGACAAATACCTGAGTGTCAATGATCTTCACTGTGACATGACGAAATATATGGCGTCATCAATTATCCATATATCCTGGCAGTAGGTAAAATGCTATGGGAACGGAAACCCAGACAGAAAACCAAATCATGCAGGTCCACAAGGGGAACCAAATTACGGTGCAGGGGGTCGGATCCCCAGTACCGGCTGCAGAGGGTAGTGAGCGAGCAGGCTCCCGGCCGTCGTCATCCAGCGACTGCAATGTTATAGAAGTGGTGAACTTGGCTTCTGTAACAGATATAACTACAAGCAAACAGGACGCTAGCATGGAGAACCCTTTCAGGCAAAAACCGCTGTTGGCAAGAACACCGATAAAACAAGTCACCGATTGCGGGGGGAGGCAGCAAACCCCAGAAACACTGTCAAAGTCAACATCACAGGTTAAATCATCGGAGACAGACCACAGACGGACTAACGAACGAAAGAAGGCAGAGTGCGTTGTGCAACCTGGCATCATTGCGGCCTTTGGGCGCAGTAGAAGGACTATGCGCACCCCGGAGCGTCCAATGCAAGACGAACACAATCCGGATCAAGCTGCGACACCAACAGAGGCCAGTGTAAGACTGGGGGAGGGAGAAGTTTTGCCGTTGGCCGACGCCACTTCAAACGCGACCCAAGCGGTAGAAGGAAAAGGGCTAGGAAACGGGGGCCTCTCCCAAGAGGTGGCGCCAAATAACACAATCACCTTTGACCACGCCGAAGAGGAGCGGCTTACTCGGAAAGCGGGGAATATCGTCAAACAACTGAGGGCTGCCTGCGAAGTGCAGAAAAACATAGGCAAGAGTGTCAAGAATGGCATTCTTGAACTGGAGGAGCTTTTTGACCGCATAACGCACTACAGGCGGAGGTGGCTTGCAACCAAAAAGCACCAAAAAGACACGCTCTCCCTCGAGGCATCAGTGGGTCCTAGCAGCAGCAAAAGAATGGCCGGTAGCCCAATTGAAGGCGACCGTGAGAAAAGGAGGAAGGACGAGACCATAAACGAAGTTGTCACTCCAGGCGAGGAGTTTCATGTGGTGCGAAACAAGGCAGCAAAAAAAGCGGCCAAAAAGCTACTCCTAGAAAAAACCCCCCGATCCGCAGGAAACAAAAAGCAAACCGCGGCGCAAACCCTTGCGAGAGGCACTGCTTATTAAACCCCTCTAAGGACCGAACCTACGCAAATGTCCTCCGTGAAATTAAAGCAGCAATCAAGCCAGACGACACCAAAACTGCCATCAAAGCAGTTCGACCAACCCGGACCGGTGGCCTGCTGGTGGGATTCGGGCCAGAGGCCACAAACAAAGATGCATTCCGTGACGCGGTTCAAAAGGTTCTTGGAGATGCGGCAACGGTTGCCTCGCTCGAACCAATGGCCACCCTGGAAATCAGGGACTTCGACTGCGTCACGGACAAAGCTGAAGTAGAGGATGCCATCAGGAGGGAGTTCCCCAGCTTAAGTGAGGTCAAGGCAAGATTGACACGTGAAAACACAAGGGGGCAACGCATGGCTATTGTCGAACTAGCTGATAAAGACGCCCAGCAAATCCTGGTGAAGGGCAAAATTAAGATAGGTTGGGTGATCTGCAGGATACGGAGAAGAGCGATCCCTATCCGCTGCTTCAGATGCTTCGAATACGGACACACCGCGTATGGCTGTAGGGGACCCGACAGGAGATCTCTGTGCTACAAATGTGGTGAAACGGGGCACAAAAGGAAGGAGTGCACGAACGAGGCAAAATGCATTCTTTGCAAGGATGCTAAGCTAGTACCCGGCGACCTCAAACACGAGCCGGGGACAGGGAGATGCTGGGTTTTCAAGGAGGCCCTAACTAAAGCCAAATCGATAATCAAATGATCCGTTTCCTGCAGGTCAATTTGCACCGAAGCACAAACGCCCAGGACCTACTTGAGCAGTTTGCGAGGGATAAGAAAGCTGACCTGCTGTTGCTGAGCAAGCAACATCATAACAAGGACTCGCAAGCGTGGTACCCTGACAAATCTAGTACCTCGGCCATCTGGGTTCGAGACAGCGCCCGCCTTCAGGTGCAGGGCCATGGACGCGGGGATGGTTTTGTGTGGGTGCGGTGTTCAGGGATAACATATTTCAGTGTTTATCTGACGCCTAACGAGGCAATGCGATCTTTTCGAACCAAACTCGATGCCCTGGAGGACGCTGTCTCGAACACAGAGGGCCACATGCTGGTCGGGGGAGACTTCAACGCTAGAGCCATTGAATGGGGTAAGCCACAATCCGACCCAAGGGGAAAGCAAATCTTGGACATGGCGGCCAGAACAGCGCTTTTTGTCCTAAATACTGGTAACACCCCTACTTTCCGCCGATGGGGTTGCGTAGGAACCATTCCCGATGTGACACTCGCTTCGGAGTCCCTGGTACCCAGAGTACACAACTGGCGAGTACTAGAGGACTACTCGGCTAGTGGTCACCAGTATATAGCGGTTGAGATTCACGACGGTGCCACTCTGCGTGCATATGCCCAAACTTCAATCCTCGGATGGAGGACTGAGAGGATGGACGTTGAGAGGTTCGCTGACGCGTCTACGGCAGGCGCACCGTTGCTGGGAGCTCCACCAGGGAGTGGAGGGCCTACAGCCAAGGACTTGGTGAACTCAACTATGAGTACCACCCTAGCTGCTTGCCAGTCTTCCATGCCCCGTCGGAGACCCCGACACGGTAAGCCTCCAGTATACTGGTGGTCAAACGAGATCGCCGAACAAAGAAGCGAATGTCACAAACTTCGGTGAGAGGCCCAGCGGGCACGAACACGGGAGGAGGCAGACACTAGGCTAGCAGCATACAGGTCCGGCAGGAAATATCTTCGCAGGCTTATTAACAAGAGCAAGGCCTGATGCTGGCAAGACCTAGTGGATGATGTAAATAGGGATCCGTGGGGCCTTGGCTACAAGCTGGTCATGGGGAAACTTGGTGGTATACATGACGCGGAAAAGATGGACGCAATAGTGCGGGGACTCTTCCCCGCCCTTCCCGTCCGTGTTGACGCTGTCCATGGTGAAACAGCAGTCGAGTGCCCACTCTTCACACAGCTGGAACTGGAGGAGGCAGTCCTCTCCCTGAAAGTGAGGAAGGCTCTAGGTCCAGATGGTGTTCCAGCTGAGGTTTTGCAGCTCGTCTATCACCATTGTCCTGACTTGCTGCTCAGCACATTCAACGCTTGCCTACGGGACGGGGTTTTCCCGGTACGATGGAAGGTGGCAAGGCTCGTGCTGGTCAGCAAAGGGAAGGGAAATCCCGAATCCCCGTCTGCATACCGCCCGTTATGCATGCTAGACACGGCTGGGAAACTGCTAGAGAAACTCATCAAGGGAAGACTCACTGACGCGATTCGTGCTGCTGGGCACCTATCTCCTCGGCAGTACGGCTTTTGAGCAGGACGTTCTACCATTGATGCGATTGCAGAGGTGGTGAACGCGGTCCAAAAGGCAGAGGCATATAGTTACACCAAGCGACGGATCGTCCTGTTGGTGACACTCGACGTCAGGAATGCCTTCAACTCCGCTAGATGGATGGATATTTTGGACACGCTGGAAAACTCTTTTCAAGTTCCAGAATATCTAATGCGGCTTTTGAGGAACTACCTAATGGACCGAAGCCTGCTCTACGACACGACACAGGGCCAACGAAGGATGGAAATTACATCGGGTGTTGCCCAGGGATCTATCCTTGGTCCGGACCTGTGGAACGTGTCTTACGACGGGCTACTGAGACTTGAGATGTCAGATGAGTCGCGCTTGGTCGGCTATGCGGATGATGTTGCGGCTCTGGTCGCCGGACGCACCGTTGAATAAGCGCAACTTAGGCTAGGTATGCCAATGGACTGGATGACTGCTCGCGGGCTCAGTTCAGCACTGGAGAAAACCGAAGTGATCATCTTGACAAAAAAGAGAATCCCTAGAGTAAGGATGATCAGTATTGGAGATATACAGGTCGAATCGAAGCCAGCGGTGAAGTACCTGGGGCTACTGATCGACTCGAAGATGAGTTTCTCTGAACAAATCAGGGCAACTGCTGAGAAGGCTGCTTCGGGAATATCGGCCCTGAGTCGACTTATGGCCAACGTAGGGGGACCCAGCCCATCAAGAAGACGCCTCTTGATGAGTGCTGTAGGGTCAGTGCTACTGTACGGAGCAGAGGTATGGGGCGACGCTCTCAGCAAGGAGATATACCGAAAACGATTGGCACAGGTACAGAGAAGTGGAGCACTGAGAATTGCATCTTCGTATCCAACAGTCTCCGACTCGGCGGTGAGAGTTATTGCAGGCGTGATACCTGTCGCCCTCCTTGCTAGAGAGCGCCGCGCTATTTACCTGCGCCGAAACGAGGATGCGAGGGAGATGGTTGTCCGCGAGGAGAGACAACGCTCGCTCAACGATTGGCAGCAGTCTTGGAGGAATTGCACGAAGGGAAGGTGGACTGCGCGCCTCTTCCCGGATGTGAGACCGTGGCTAAATCGAAGGCATGGTGAAACTGACTTCTATCTGACCCAGCTTTTGAGCGGGCACGGGTGTTTTCAGTCTTACCTGCACAAGATCGGTAAGTCACGGTCTCCCGATTGTCGGTTTTGCCCAGGAGAGGAGGACAATGCCTGTCACACATTTTTTGCGTGTACCAAATGGGCCAGGCTGCGAAGGGAACTCTACAGGGAGACGGGAGAGCTCACCCCGGATAATATAGTTGCGGTGATGCTCGAATCGGTTGACAAATGGAACCAGGTGGCACATTATGCTCGGGCAGTCCTAAAAGATAAAAGGGACTCACAGCTGCCGGAGGTGCTGGGGGATCGCTCTTCTGGCATTTCCTCTTCCCCTCACCCCTCCCGCTAGGAAAGGGACTCACCAGCTTGAAGGCGCCCCACGGCGTAACAAAACGAGACCTGGCCCGAAGTAATGTGTCAAAGGGTGTCAAGCTAGGTTCTCAGATTGACAGGGGAGGTGTTTAGTGGGTGGTCCAAGGGTATCCTCCGTGGGAGCCCCATACTGCCAGACTCGGCGGGCGTAAATGCCTTCACCTCCCTACCACAAAAAAAAGGGTGATATAAATACGTTAGCAACTACAGCAACTCAATCTAGTGATGTCACAAATATCATAGATACTTCAGCATGCCTATCGAAATTAAGCTTATTCGGCGATAGTAATAGTTTCTTCACGCCACCATTCGAACCATTGTTCAAAAACAAATCAGACAACGATAATCACACATCAATCAATAATCAATTAAATAATGCTATCAACTCCCATCTGCCCGATCTACTTAATGGCATCGACGGCTATCCAAACCAAAACACATTATCATCAATTCTCAATAGACTAACTGGTATTGATGGTGGCTTACACAGTTTGGGTGCCATAAACGCATCGTCTGGCACAATGCTAAATACACCATCAAATAATAGCTTTTTCGAGAACTACTGTCGTCATTGGATACGACGGAAGAATGGGAGCAAGCCTTAAAGTATTTAATGATGCGCAATACAAACATGTCAAAATTCTTTGATTTTCATAAAAATCAACAGCAACAGCAAATGCAGCATCAACATTTCCTTGTAAATGGATATGGCAAAAGTATGATGAATGATCATCGTGACCACTTAACCATGGCAACATTACTAGAGAATAATAGGCTTAATCCGCAACACATGGACCACCTCAGTGGCCTTATCGGACAACAATTACAAAAACAGAGATTATTTAATAAACTCGATCAATGAATCCGAAAAATAATCCACAACAACAGAATCGTATTCACAATCAATATACGCAAAATGCACCTGTCGATGATGATTTAGGTTTCGATCCGTTCTTCGAGACTCAAAAAGCATTGGTCGAACTAATGGAAAACGAACAATCGCTTCATAATAAGCATCTTCTAGAAAGCTGTCAACGAACACGTATGCCACCACCAAATTTTAATCATATGAATGCTTTCGGTTTCGGTGTGCCACGACCTCAAAGTAACAGCAGTAAAATTTTGCCGTTCATGAATAGTGCACAACAAATGCCGATCTTGTACCGGAACCACAATCTAGAACTGTTATCTACAAATGACGAGATTTGCATTATGATACACAATTGTGTCTCGGCACAGGGAATGGGGTTCATTGCGGAAACTAATTTATGGCGACTGTGTATGTGCTGGCAATTGTCTCAAATTTATTTGAAGATTCTGATGTAAATGGGAGTCGGTTCGAGATCGCCAACCAGTGCGGACGCCGCGAGAAATAGAGGGAAAATTATCGGTAAAAAAGAGTGTGGTTTTTAAATACCAGAAATATGCAACGGAGTCGAAAAGACCGTGGAAGAAACAGGCGGCGTCGTAAAGGCATTCGGTACAAGATACGGTGTAACCCTGACTACGCGTATGCGGACTTCCTTTGAT
Organism: Odontomyia ornata; assembly: GCA_963969285.1. Classification (NCBI taxonomy): domain Eukaryota; kingdom Metazoa; phylum Arthropoda; class Insecta; order Diptera; family Stratiomyidae; genus Odontomyia; species Odontomyia ornata. Next base: position 217,860,945 of record OZ017738.1, on the reverse strand, counting down.
TCACATAAAAGTGGCGGATTGTTCTTCAACAATATCTTTTATTGCTGGTTGAGTGTTTTGTGTCACTGTTTAAGCGCATACTGACTACAAGTGCGCGAAGTTCTCTTGATTCACATAAGAGTTCGTGGATATGTGAATAAATTCACGCTGAAGAAAATCAGAAGTGCAAATTTTATCGCGAGGTGTTTACACACGCCTCTGCTCCAATTCGAATTATTTTGGTACGATTTCGCAGCAGAGTGTGGACGATTGGAAAATATCACCCTGAGAGTGACGGACTCGCGACGGAGTTTTCGTCGGAAAGTTCGCGAGGTTTGTTTCGGGGGAAAAGAATGTGATCATGTCAAGTGAAATAGGTGCCATCGGAAGATTTTATTTGGGTTGTAAAAAAGCCATGAAGTGCGTGAAGAGTGAATCCAGTCTGCGTCCCCAAAGTGATATTTTGTGGAGGTATTTGTTGACCACGTTCCCTGAAAAAAGTGAAAAGTAAATATTACAAGACCGTCTGAAGACGTCCATGACGAGCTTATAGGAGTGAGATGGAACAGCAGTGGTTTTCGATTCGTGCTGTGGTTGTAAAATTGGTTAACAGCAGGCAAGCGCTGTTACCGAGTTTCTCGTCAAACGAGGTCCATTTAAGTCAGTGAGTGCGTACTTGGTATGCGAATGTTAGCACGAAGACCGAAGCGGGGACGGTAATAAAAACAGATCACGCTAGATCACAACAAAAACTAGACACCTACGTGTGGTAGGAATGTGCTTGCAGACGAAACGAGATGAGTATAGAAAATATTTGGAACGTACACATGTAATGGAAATGCTTTGCAAAGCAATAGTGAAACTTTTCATGCAACCAGATCCTAAGCCTGAAAACGCTATTGATTTTATTCGCAACAATTTAGGCGATGCGGTGTTAGAAAATGACACAATTGCTCATCTGAAACAGAAATTACAAATATCTTGCAACAAAGCAAGCCAACTTCGAAAACAAATTGAAGAATTAAAACTTGAAATCGCAAAAACATCAACTAAATTAGATAATCTTGAGGAAGATACTAAAAATAATACTCAAATAAATGAAAACCGTGGTGAATCTGATTTAGTTAGTGACTCTACAATTTATACAGGAATTAAATCATGCTAGAAAAATCTATATAAACATGATTTGCACACAGTGCGCATGATTTTTCCAATAATGAGCACTAGATGGATGTAACAGTTCATTGATTTATAAATTCTGTTTTGAACAGTGAAATATTTAATGCGAATGAAAGTTATTTATGCTAAATTATTGAACAATTGCTTCCTTTAGATACCAATCGCACTGCAACTCTACAATATTTATCTAGATCTATTTTAACGAAATTTGAAATAGTTTACAATAGTTTATTGTGTCAATTAAGATGCCAATCCGTCCTTTAAAATAAAAACATTCATTTGGAATAGAAAGTCGAAAAAATGAGTGTGGATTGCTATTAATCTATATGAGATATATTTGACGATATCGATTTAAATTAGAGAAAAAAAAAACAAAAGCAATTCCAGGACTTACTCACCCCACTTCGTCAACGAGCGCTCGTCATCGGAAAAGGTTATGTAAGTATATTTGTATGGGTTTTCCACTCAGAAGGGAAATATATGGCCACTTCAACATTTTGGATCTTGATCCGGTTGGGCGGGTGCGAGGGGCACCATCACCCTCCGGCCCCACTCTTATTTGTGGGCCATAAGAATCATCGGGTAACAACGAGGTTACCCTAAGTCCATCTGTTTTCACTCGTTTGACTTGTTCTCTGAACAAGTCATTTTCCCCCTTTTTAGTTACCTACAAGTTTTCGACTACGGTCACCTTTCTATTGAGACCCAAGAATTCGTGAATGCGAAATTCTTTTGTAGTTGATTCCTAGTGCTGGGGGAATGAACCCACCCCACGACACCGCAATGCTAGCCTGCCAGCGCATTCACACGTCCCCAGACAAGGGCATTCTCGGCGGATATCAACATCTTCCCCCGCCGCAACAATGACCAAATAAGTTGAAGTAGCAGAAGAGTGCTCTTGCCAGAAAAGTTCTGTAAAACAATTAATAAATAAAAAAATAAATTCTACACATCAAAACTCGACTAATATACCGTCTTTCGATTCGAAAAATTTTTATGGTTAATATTTTTTTTAAATTTTCCGTCACTTTGTTTCAAGTTTTTCGACTCCATTGTTCAGTCAGTTATGATGAGACATCAATATTATGAATCATTTCTAAAATTTTTATCAGAATCCCTATATATTTGTAGTGTCTATGTCCGTTGCAAACGTGTTTATCCTTAATATCACGTGTTTATGTTGTTTTAATTGTTAAATATTCATTCGGCTGTAACTTAGCTGTTTATTGTTCAATTATTGTAAAATTTTCAGAATACATACAGTTGCTACCAAATTTTCATTTTGTCTCATTTTCATTTTATAGGCCAAAATGTAAAATGTACTATTATTAACAAAGTTGATCGAATTTTGACTCACCTTTGTGATTTATTCCGATTTTTCGGGTCAAAAGGTATCCAATCGCGAGGAGGGACACAAAATTTTCGTACACTTCTCCTTCTCCTACATCCCTCAAAGCAAAACTTGTCATTTTAAGACTTGTTTTGCTTACATGCGATGACTTTTTTTTTAAGGCGAGACCCCCCTTAAAAACCTTATTAATTTCTTTATGTGACTAAACTTTGAGGAGGGCATCACTTTACATCTACTTACAAAATCTTTTTCTAGTTTATGTAGTTTGCGAGAAAAGGTGGTAGCACACACAGACGGACAGACAGGACGTGATCTTAGTAATTTTTCGTAAAATGATTTTACAAAATCCTAAAAGCAAAAAAAAACGATTATTGAATGGACAGGCTGACGCAAATACTGTCGACCTGCTGAAGATGGAAAAACAAATGTATATGATTGAAACTAAGTACGGACGGAAAAAACAGACGTATGTGCTTAAACTATCGATGCAGGGCTTTTCCGTGATATGCAGCCACTACTTACGACGAAATACTTCATCCGCTTCTCTAAACTCAGACAGCCGAGATTTTAGATTCTAATGCACTTCGTTTGCGCATCCTGCTTCCCTAATGTTCAGTTTGATTTGTTGGCGTGGATCGCCTAATCTTTCGTGGGGCTCCAGAGTAACGACGGAATCTTCCAAACATTTCAATTGCCGCAATAACCTGTACAATCTGCCATAGAAAATCATGTGCTGTCCGAAGCTAACAAAGTAAGGAAACACACCTGTGACGGGATGATGAGATGACCGCAGTGCGCAGGTGATGGCGGACAACCCACGGTCCCAATCCTTCTGAGTTGGATGGACATAGGAACTGATCACAGCTAACAGGATACGATTCAAATGTTCTGATGTGTTAGATTGAGGAGCGTATATTGGCATCAGTTGGTGTTTGACACCGTATTGTTTGAGTAGACTCTTAAACTGCCGAGATCAAGACTGTACTCCGTTATCCGAGTTCATGCTTTTTGGAACACCAAACACATGGAATACTCGATTCTCTCAGAACTTCACGATAGATGGGGTCGTGAATTTGCGAATGGGTTCCACCAGCGGGAACTCCGATAGCTGATCTAGAACAACGATAGCTCCAACGTGTCCCATAGAAGAACGAGGGTATGGACCGAGTTGATCTATAAATAGAGGTTCGAGTACCTGCTCCGGAATGATGAGTTGGCTCATATGAGGTCAAAGAGGCTAGTTGGGAGCCTTAATGCTTCTAAAGGTCTCACAAGCGCCTACATACTCTTTGACCTGAGGTGACATTTTAGTCCAAAAGAAGTTTTATTTTAAGGCACCGACGCATCTGAACGTAGCTACCGTTAGCACTTACGGAATGACCGTGTACATGAAAGATCAGATAGTGGGTCATCTATTCCGGCATCCAAAGCTTCCAGGACTCTTTTTGCTGCAACAAGTCACCAGTTGCGTATTCATAACGTCGATAAATATAGCTGTCGACCACTTTCAAATCAGGCAACTGGGTTTGATGGGTTACGATGATTTGCCTTAACTCGTTATAGTTGTTTAAATTGAAATGCGTGCCGTCCAAATCTATCGCAATGGGATTTTCTTCATTTGATGCCAATTCCGCTCCCTTGGGTGAAAACAATCATGAGAGAGTATCGAGTACGATGTTTTGAGTTCCTTTTCGGGGTTTGATGGAAAACTTAAACCCTTGGAGTTTAAGAGCTCATCGGGCCAGGCGTCTGTGTAGATCCACTTGATGCATCAGCCATTGTAACCAAGCGTGGCTGGTGATGATCGCAAACGGGTGGTCTTCTAAGTATGGTCGGAATTTCTTGAAAGTCATCACTACTGCCAGGCATTCTTGTTCGGATACGGTCTAGTACCTCTGGGCCAAGTTTACCTTACTGGACATAAAAGCGATGGGAGCTTCTTCTCCCTCTTCAGTTAGTTACATTAACGTGGCTCCAACTTCAAGTTGACTGGCATCGCAATGAATGGAGAATGGTTTCTGGAAGTCAGGGCTGTGCAAGACTGGGGCAGATGTGAAAGCTTGCTTGATCTCTTCGAGTTCTTTTCGGTTGAGTTCGGAACAGATGAACTTACTTTACCAGAGTATGTCTGACAGAGGCCCTGAAACCGTTCCGTAGTTCCGAATGAACCTTCAATAGCAACTGCACACTCCTAGAAAGCGTCGTAGCGGCTTAACCGTCTTCGGTAAGGAAAACTCATCAATCGCCGAAGTTTTGTCCGAATCTGTTTTGTTGATCCCCTGACCGATGACATGTCCTAGATATCGGATCTCGGTCATAATGAACTTGCTTTCCTGGACATTGATGATGAGTCCTACATTGCTGATATGCAGCAGTAGAAGATGTTGGTGAGGCGCTTCTGTGATGATTACAAGGCCATCCGGGTAAACAAAAGCTTGATGTTTCAGGTGAGATGGAATAACTTTGTCCATCGGACGGGTCGTTTGGAGGATGTTACATAGGGCAAAAGGCATTGTGATGAACTAGTGTAATAGACATTATGGCACTGTCAAAGTGGTTTTATGTCTCGACCCTTCATCGAGTGTTTTTTGCCAGAAGGCATCCTTCAAGTCGAGACTCATTATGTAGTTTGCTTTCGGCAGTCTTTCCAATATTCCATCGATGAGCAAAAGAGGGTACGCATCAAAGGTCACTACGCTGGCTGGCTGGACCAGGCACTTTGCGATTTCTCTATAACCCCCAACTCTAGCATCTTGTCCAACACTGCGTACAATAGCTTTTCCATGGCACGCGAGATGGCGTAGTGTCTCTGCGTTATTGGCTTGCTGTCAGCAACGTCAATAACAAGTGAGACTAGAGTAGCCGCCCAAGGCCCTGTATGGCGTAAGATGGAAGAGCAGCAATGGATACTCCGAGGCATTGTCGCTGGTTAGGAGTAGATTCGTGTCTGTGGGGCATAGAAGTATATTCATGGACATGCCTAGTTTTTGAGTATTAGACTACGAATAAATCAGGGGCAAAACCAAATCGCAGGATGAAATCGAAGCCAAGGTACAGGTTCTGAGTCAGTGAGGGAATGATGCAAAATGTGATATCCTTAATTTGATCTTCAAACGTGACGGGTGTTTTCATTCTATCCTTGATAGGATGTTTGATGGAGTCAGCTGTGCTGATGTCAAAACGCCAAGGTTTTCCCAACGTCGGTGTCGATGGAGTTCTTTTGAGGCGAGGTTCGAGGCACGGCAGCTACTACTTGCCCCCTTGTCAATTAAAGCGACAGCGATTTCGCCCAACTATGATTATTGCATAATATCTGGTGTCATTGTTGGAAATCTCCAAGATGCTACATATGTCTCAAATTTGGCGGCAGGTACATTTTCTCTTACGGAGGCTTCTTTGACCACGTGGGAACCATATTATTAGGTGCAATCGAGAGGTGACCTATTCTGATGCAAAGATCCTCTCCCGGGCCGTACAGTAGTCCTGCAGTCGAATGTGATACGACTTCGGTGCACGACCCAGAGGCAATCTGGCTTCAACTATTGGTTGGTGTGGTGATCGTTTCAAAATCCTCATTAGAAAAGCCTCTGGGAAAGAAGGAACCCCCGCAGTAATCGGTGTAGTGGTCGATGTAGTGTTGTCATGTTTAGTATTCACAGTAGGCTGGCAACCTACGGTTGAGCTTTGGAGTATCGCTGAGCTGGTCGGGTACTCGCACGTCCGTTTTTTGAAATGACGCGATCCGGACAATCTAGGAAGCAAGTATTTGGTTTACTACACTTGCAGAAGAAAACCATGCACTCTGCTCGACATGCAACAAATTTATGCCCGGTTTGTCTGCATTTCCAGCAGATCGTGAGGTTCCTCACCACGACCACCGCTAATTCGCCTGGCTCCCCGGCAGCTTCTTTCAGGTCGAGAGTGATTGTTTCCTGTACCACTTCCGAAATCCCACGCCACGGACCAGGTCTCGTCAGCAGGTATTGTCGTTCCCACAAGTCCTCTTCAACACCTTCCAGTCTGCTGACGACTTACAAAAGTGACACCATATCCTGAGGGTCCGAGTTCACAACCTAGCGACGAATTTCAGGCCGTAAATTGCGCTTTAACATCCACAACAATTGGGTGTGAGCCAAAGACTCCATCAGTTGGTGGCAGAACGATAAAATATCAAATCTAAATTTGCTGTACAGTTCATCCGGTCGTTGCCATCTGGCTTAAATTTTATCAAGTATCCTCTCGTCAATGTTGACAGTGGTCAGGTAGTCTCCCGCCAGCATCTGATCAATCAACGATTCCACTCGAGCAATAAAGACCTCGGCTGTGATGGATTGTGGTTCTCCACTAAAGTTGAGATTCCAGCCTTGTATGATGCCGGGGATTTGAGTTGGCTTCAATGTGCATGATAGGTGCTGAGATCCACGTGACGCACGGGACCTATTGTTGATGGTTGAACCTGGCTGAGTCTTGGCTGGTATACCGGGGTCATCGTTGCAGGCAGCTCCAACGGAACCGATGTCCGCACTGGATAGTTCGCTCCAGTGTGCCATCGTCTAATGCCTGTAGGCATATCACGCACAACGATGACGTGCCGTCGTCCAAACATAGATGACGCTTGCCTGGAGTGCGCCTCAACCGTATTTCAACAGAAGATGACTGCTTAGATTTTAAGCTAGCTAAAAAGAAGGAATCAGACTATATATAGCAAAACTTTGAACTATAAGTATGTATTGTATATAAAACTGTATGGATACAACTAAAAGTGGAAATTCTTTGAGTGGACGTCAGTGGCAAACTATTCACGCCCCCACAAAAAAAAATAATTTATATATATATATATATATATATATATATATATATATATATATATATATATATATATCTGGATATATATGTATATATATCGTTATATATAGATACATATATATATGTATATAAATATATATATATATATATATATATATATATATATATATATATATATCGTTATATATATACATATATATATATTTATATATATATATATATATATATATATATATATATACATATACACACACATATATATATATATATATATATATATATATATATATTTATTTATATATATATATATATATATATATTTATTTATATATATCTATATATACTCGTATATATATATATATATTTATATACATATATATATATATATATATATATATATATATATATATATATATATATATATATATATATATATTGTCGCGTGTTATTGGTTCGCGGCCTATAATTTTAACGTTCCGGGAAAGTGAAAACGCAATGTCTTTTAATTTAAGTTAAAAGAGTTTATTTAATTCAAGAAAGTGCACAATAATCAGTTTAACACTTTCACTAATTTTAATTTTCACTATTAAAATAAAATCTAACACTTGTCCATAAATTTCTTATCGCAATTGTCTTCTAAATCACTTCACTATTACGAAACACACTTCCTACACACTTTCGCAGTTCTTATCGCGGTTGAATGAATGATTCTCCCCATTCATTCAGCTCGCCTTTATATAGGGTCTCTACCTATTCACCCATTTCTCGCACATTGGCGAACGTTCTACCGAGAGGTACCTGGTAGGTTCGAGCAAGCTCATGAATGGAGTGACGTCACTTGCAGATGTTGATTATGCTTGTTGAATTTACTCGTCGGTTCGAGTAAATTCATTCGTTGACGTTCTTAATGATGATGAAAACAATTGCGACAGTAGCTCGCAGAATTATTTGTACATGTAATTATTTGTACATGTAACACTGCCCCCACCTCAGTTCTTTTCGCCCCGAAAAGATGTGTCGCTATTTGTAGTCAATTCTCCCTGGGTGTAATATGGGGCAAGACGGTCCAGATGCACGATTTTCATTTTAGCTCTCGGCTTACGATGTTGCTGTATTCGGTATACGACGTCGTTGATTCGCTTTGTAACTCGGTATGGTCCCTCCCAATTATGTTGCAACTTTGGAGACCTACCCTTTCGCCGTTGCGGGTTATAAAGCCACACCAAGTCATCTTGCTGGAAGCCAGTAGAATTAGCCTTTAGATCATACCTGGTCTTCATGCGGTCAGTAGCCGATTCGAGGTGTTTTCGCACTGTCCGATGTATCTGTTTCAACCGTTGTCTTAGATCACTTGCGTACTCCGAGACCGTTTGGGGTTTCTCAGGGGTTGTTCCGAACTTTATATCGGCTGGCAAACGAATAGTCTTTCCAAAAATGACTTTGGCTGGGGCTTGGCCCGTCGATGCATGTTCAGCGGCTCTATACGCCATTAAAAATAGTGGGATATGTCGGTCCCAGTCCCTTTGGTTCTCGTCAACCATTTTGGCCAAGTGTTTATTGAGCGTGCCGTTGAAACGTTCGACCATTCCATCGGATTGGGGATGCAGCGGTGTTGTCCTCGTTTTCCGTATTCCCAGCTGCTCGCACATTTCGCTAAAAACTAGTGACTCAAAGTTTCGGCCTTGATCCGAATGTAGTTCACAAGGCACGCCGTACCTGCTGACCCAATTTAACACTAGCCGTTCGGCTACAGTAGTTGCTTCCTGGTTGGGAATGGGGTAGACCTCGGGCCACTTGCTGAAATAATCAGCTACAACCAGCGTGTATCGATTTCCCGATTCAGATTCAGGAAAGGGTCCAGCGATGTCAACAGCAATCCTTTCGAATGGCACGCCTACGTTATAGGTTTGCATTTGTCCTCTCAGTCGTCGCTTTGGGCCTTTGACGGAAGCGCAAATTGTGCATCTGCGGCACCAGTCCTCTACGTCTTCTCGAGCGTGGAGCCAGTAGAATCTTTCCCGCAATTTCGCTAAGGTTTTGTTAACACCAAGATGGCCTCCCGAGGATCCTTCATGCATTTCCTTTACCACATCGTGGATTCGGCTTTTGGGTAGTATAGTTTGCATCCTATAGGAGCTGCCATCCGCCGTTTCCCATTTCCGCTTGAGTACGCCACCCTCCACCTGTAGGGAGTTCCATTGTGCCCAATAGCTTTTCAGGGTTGCGCCATGCATCGAAACGTCCTTCCACTCCGGTCGCCCAGTCGTCTCCTTCCATACGAGCAATGGTCCGATGTCTTCATCGGCTAGCTGGGCATTTCGAATCTCCTCCGATGACCAACCTTCATCGAATTCGGCCGTTATCAGTCGCAGATCAACGGGCGGTTCCTTTTCCTCAATCCGTCGGCAATGCTTGCAGTTGGCTGGACATGGGCGACGAGATAGGGCGTCAGCATTTCCATGAACTCCGCCCTTTCGATGAACAATTTCGTAGTCGTATGACTGCAATCTTTCGATCCATCTCGCAACTTGTCCCTCGGGGTTTTTGAAGTTAAGTAGCCAGCTCAATGATGCATGGTCCGTTCGAAGAACAAATTTCTGGCCATATAGGTACTTGTGGAACTGCTTGGTGGCCTCTATTATAGCCAATAGCTCCTTCCTGGTCACACAGTAGTTCCTCTCACTTTTTGAAAGAACTCGACTGTAATACGAGAGGACTCTTTCTTCGCCATTGATCTGCTGGGAGAGTACAGCTCCAATACCGCCGTTGCTTGCATCGGTGTCAACTACAAACATTTTTCCGGGTTTCGGATACGCCAGTACGGGTGATTCACATAGCTTTTCCTTCAGGGTCTCAAAGGCTGTCTGGCATTGTTCATTCCAGACATACGGACGATTTTTCTCGGTTAGCTGATGAAGACACTTAGCTATTTTGGCAAAGTCTTTGACGAATCTTCGATAGTAGGTTGCCAGGCCCAGGAAACTTCGTAGTTGGCGCTTGTTGTTTGGTGTTGGCCAGCTGTTCACGGCTTCAATTTTCTCAGGGTCTGTTTTGACCCCTTCTGCTGATACGACATGTCCCAGGTATTTTACTTCAGCTGCGAAAAGGGTACACTTGTCGGGACTAAGTTTCAAATTTGCCAGTCGCAGTCGGGAGAAAACCTCTTCTAAGTTCCGCACATGCTCTTCGAACGTTCTCCCGATGACGATGATGTCATCTAGGTACACCAAGCAGGTTTTCCAGGTTAGACCACGTAGCACGTATTCCATCAAGCGTTCGAAAGTGGCTGGGGCATTGCAAAGCCCAAACGGCATCACCACAAATTGCCACAATCCGGTCCCAACTGAAAATGCGGTCTTCTCTCGGTCCTTCTTGTCAATTTCTACCTGCCAGTAGCCACTCTTGAGATCGAGTGTAGAAAACCATTTTGCGTCGGCTAAAGTGTCCATGATGTCATCGATGCGTGGGAGCGGGTAACTATCTTTCTTAGTGACGTCGTTAAGCTGCCTGTAGTATACACAAAAGCGAGTGCTACCATCCTTTTTCTTTACTAGAACTACAGGCGCGGCCCATGGACTTACAGAAGGTTCAATAATGCCTTGTTTTTCCATGTCCGAGATCAGCGCGCTCACTTCTCCTTGTTTGGCTATAGGGAGCCGTCTTGGTGCTTGTCGAATCGGCTTGGCTTCCTGTGTGTCTATGACGTGAGTTACCAAACTCGTTCGGCCTTGGTCATCCGGGCTTGTTGAGAAGATGTCACTGTACTTGGTGACCAGATCAGAGGCTCGTTTGAATAGCTGCACCGGCAATTTGACTTGCTTCAATATTGCAGACGTGGATTCCCTGGCTTTTTCTGTGTCTTGCCTCCTTTTCCAATGATGGTTGTGAGTAGCTTCCAAAGAGGTGATGGTGGAAACAGGCTGGCAGCTGCCGATGACTTCTCCCGCTTTGATGCTCGTGGTTGAATCTGCGGTGTTAAGGACTCTAACCGGCACATATCCGTTCCTTAAAGATCTTACAAGGCTTCGTCCTACAATCAAACTGCGCAATGCGGACGTCTTCGTTGGCTCTATCAGGTAAGATCGGTGGTCTCCAGAATCACCATCAAGCTTGGCCCATACAATGCTTTCGGAAGAATTCGGTACATCAGTGTCAGTACATACCACTACATTCATCTTGGGGATTTGGACGCTGGGATCCTCCATCAGTACTTCGACATTCTGCCATTTCAAGACACGTTTTCCCAAGTCCAACGTGATTCCATGTGGTCGCAGAAAATCCATTCCGAGAATGCAGTCATCCATAATGTTCGCGACCAGAAAATTATATCGGAACACAAGGTCTCCCAACTGTATCTGGAGGTTGACCTCTCCATGAACAGGTGCAGTTTCTCCCGTAGCTGTCCGTAGTGAGAAAATTCTGCCCTTGTGAAGTTGTTGCTGTCTAACTAGGTCTGGTTGGATAATCGATCGGGTTGCACCAGTGTCGATTGTTATGGTGCAGTGTTCTCCGTCAATTTGACCCGGAAGGCATAAGTCTGCTTCTCCACGATGTAGTCTTGACACGGTGATGGTGGTGCTGGGGACGTCGATCCTCCTAGCCAACCTCTGCCCCACGAAGTTGGGTCTTACATGTTTCCCGACCCCTCTGTTTGAAGGGCTTCCATTCTGGGCTCCTGACTCGGTCTGGATCTCCTCCTAGCTGCACACCCTGGACAATAGCTCGGTTTTCTTCGCTTCTTGCAGTCTCTTTGCAAGTGCCCCTTCTCTCCGCAATTCCAGCATCTAGGCGCACCATTTACATGCGGGTCTCGCTCAATTTCCACGCGTTCACACCTGCACTCGTCTGTCACTACTTCACGAACCCGGGCAGTGGTACGAGTCACATTTTTCGCTGCCTCAAAGTTCAGACTGTAAGCCAATGCGTCCTTAACCGTTTGCTTTTGAGCTAAACGCACGGCTTGTTGCAATTCCGGGTCCTTTAGGGCGCTGATGAATGCCTCTGTCGCTGCATCATCTCGATGTTCTGGGTCGTAGGCTGGGTAAGCCAAAAGTGCTAGTCGCTCAATGTCTTGGGCTAACTGCTGTAGGGTTTCACCAGACTTCTGCACCCGATGCCTTAGCTGTGACCGATAAATCTGCTTTAGATGATCGTCTCCATAACGCATGTCGAGCGCATTCATTATAGCATTCGGGTTTGAGTGCAATGCAACGGGGATGGTCTGCAAAAGCTCGGCAGCTGGGCCTCTTAGAGCAAGAATCAATGCAGTTGCTCGTTCCTGGTCATTCCAGCGATTCGCCCTTGCGGCAGCTTCAAACTGGGTCTTGTAAATACTCCAGACCGTTTGCCCATCGAATATTGGTGCTGCGGTTATAAGCGAGGCTGGTGAAGAGGTTACTACTGCCTTTGCTGCTTCCAATTCCTTTTTCATGTTTCCCATCTCATTGTTGATTCTCTCCTCTACCTGGCTGATATCATGGTTTATTCTCCCCTCGACCTGGCTGATCTCATGGTTAATTCTCTCCTCGACCTGGTAAACCTTTTCCTCGACGCCTTTAATTTGTTTGTTCAGATGACCGAGCTCCGCTTTTATTTCGGTTGACTGTTTCTCCAGCTTCTGTGTGATGCCTGCCTTGATTTCGATCGCTTGTTGGTCCAGCTTCGCTGATTGTTCGTTTAGCTTCGTTGATTGTTCATTTAACTTCGCTGTTAAATTCGATGATTGTTCATTGAGCTTCGCAGTTAAATTGGATGACATTTGTCGCTGCTCTTGCTGCATCAGCATCAACATTTGCATCAGTGCATTTTCTGGGTCCTTTGGTTTTAGTGTTTCTGCTTCTCCACCTTCTGCACCATTTTCGGCATCTGAGAGCTCACCCGAATCCAGATTCACGCCTTCCGATTCGATCGCGTCGCGCAAGCGTGCAATCAATGTGGCCTTTGTACCTTGCGTAGCCAGATTTCGCTGTTCTAACTCTTCCTTGAGCTCCGACATGGTCAATTCATTGATTCTTAGATGCAAGTTTCGTGGCATTTTTATTGTATTAGCTTTTTGTTTTTTTTTTTTTTTTTTCAACAGTTTTTACGTTAGATTTCACAACTGTGCAGTTTAAAAATGTTTAAATGTTTTCACTTTTCGAAATTTTCTATCTCACTTCTCGACACCACTGTCGCGTGTTATTGGTTCGCGGCCTATAATTTTAACGTTCCGGGAAAGTGAAAACGCAATGTCTTTTAATTTAAGTTAAAAGAGTTTATTTAATTCAAGAAAGTGCACAATAATCAGTTTAACACTTTCACTAATTTTAATTTTCACTATTAAAATAAAATCTAACACTTGTCCATAAATTTCTTATCGCAATTGTCTTCTAAATCACTTCACTATTACGAAACACACTTCCTACACACTTTCACAGTTCTTATCGCGGTCGAATGAATGATTCTCCCCATTCATTCAGCTCGCCTTTATATAGGGTCTCTACCTATTCACCCATTTCTCGCACATTGGCGAACGTTCTACCGAGAGGTACCTGGTAGGTTCGAGCAAGCTCATGAATGGAGTGACGTCACTTGCAGATGTTGATTATGCTTGTTGAATTTACTCGTCGGTTCGAGTAAATTCATTCGTTGACGTTCTTAATGATGATGAAAACAATTGCGACAGTAGCTCGCAGAATTATTTGTACATGTAATTATTTGTACATGTAACAATATATATATATATATATATATATATATATATATATATATATATATATATATATATATATATATATATATATATATATATACATATATATATATATATATATATATATATATATATATATATATATATATATGTACATATATATATATATATATATATATATATATATATATATATATATATATTTATATATATTTATACAGATATATATATATATACATATATATATATATATATATATATATATATATATATATATATATATACGAGTATATATATATATATATATATATATATATATATATATATATATATATATATATATATATATATATATATTATCGCGTGTTATTGGTTCGCGGCCTATAATTTTAATGTTCCGGGAAAGTGAAAACGCAATATCTTTTAATTTAAGTCTAAAAGAGTTTAATGGATCACAAATATGCACAATAATCAGTTTAACACACACACTAATTTTATTTTCACTAGTTCGACCATTCCACGGATTGGGGATGCAGCGGTGTTGTCCTCGTTTTCCGTATTCCGAGCAGCTCGCACATTTCGCCAAAAACTAGTGACTCAAAGTTTCGGCCTTGATCCGAATGTAGTTCGCCAGGTACGCCGTACCTACTGACCCAATTTAACACTAGCTGTTCAGCTACAGTAATTGCTTCCTGGTTGGGAATGGGGTAGACCTCGGGCCACTTGCTGAAATAATCGGCTACAACCAGCGTGTATCGACTTCCCCATTCAGATTCAGGAAAGGGTCCTGCGATGTCAACAGCAATCCTTTCAAACGGTACCCCCACGTTATAGGTTTGCATTTGTCCTCTCAGTCGTCGCTTTGGGCCTTTGACGGAAGCGCAAATTGTGCATCTCTGACACCAGTCCTCTACGTCTTCTCGAGCGTGGAGCCAGTAGAAACTTTCCCGCAATTTCGCTAAGGTCTTGTTAACACCAAGGTGGCCTCCCGAGGGTCCTTCATGCATTTCCTTAACCACATCGTGGATTCGGCTTTTGGGTAGTATAGTTTGCATCCTATAGGAGCTGCCATCCACCGTTTCCCATTTCCGCTTGAGTATGCCACCCTCTACCTGAAGGGAGTTCCATTGTGCCCAATAGCTTTTCAGGGTTGCGCCATGCGTTGAAACGTCTTTCCACTCAGGTCGCCCAGTCGTCTCCTTCCATACGAGCAATGGTCCGATGTCTTCATCGGCTAGCTGGGCATTTTGAATCTCCTCCGATGACCAACCTTCATCGAATTCGGCCGTTATCAGTCGCAGATCAACGGGCGGTTCCTTTTCCTCAATCCGTCGGCAATGCTTGCAGTTAGCTGGACATGGGCGACGAGATAGCGCCTCAGCATTTCCATGAACTCCGCCCTTTCGATGAACAATTTTGTAGTCGTATGACTGCAATCTTTCGATCCATCTCGCAACTTGTCCCTCGGGGTTTTTGAAGTTAGGTAGCCATCTCAGCGATGCATGGTCCGTTTGAAGAACGGATTTGTGGCCATATAGGTACTTGTGGAACTGCTTGGTGGCCTCTATTATAGCCAATAGCTCCTTCCTGGTCACACAGTAGTTCCTCTCACTTTTTGAAAGAACTCGACTGTAATACGAGAGGACTCTTTCTTCGCCATTGATCTGCTGGGAGAGTACAGCTCCAATACCGCCGTTGCTTGCATCGGTGTCAACTACAAACATTTTTCCGGGTTTCGGATACGCCAGTACGGGTGATTCACATAGCTTTTCCTTCAGGGTCTCAAAGGCTGTCTGGCATTGTTCATTCCAGACATACGGACGATTTTTCTCGGTTAGCTGATAGAGACACTTAGCTATTTCGGCAAAGTCTTTGACGAATCTTCGATAGTATGTTGCCAGACCCAGGAAGCTTCGTAGTTGGCGCTTGTTGTTTGGTGTTGGCCAGCTTTTCACGGCTTCAATTTTCTCAGGGTCTGTTTTGACCCCTTCTGCTGATACGACATGTCCCAGGTATTTTACTTCAGCTGCAAAAAGGGTACACTTGCCGGGACTTAGTTTCAAATTTGCCAGTCGCAGTCGGGAGAAAACCTCTTCTAAGTTCCGCACATGCTCTTCGAACGTTCTCCCGATGACGATGATGTCATCTAGGTACACCAAGCAGGTTTTCCAGGTTAGAACACGTAGCACGTATTCCATCAAGCGTTCGAAAGTGGCTGGAGCATTGCAAAGCCCAAACGGCATCACCACAATTTGCCACAATCCGGTCCAACTGAAAATGCGGTCTTCTCTCGGTCCTTCTTGTCGATTTCTACCTGCCAGTAGCCACTCTTGAGATCGAGTGTAGATAACCATTTTGCGTCGGCTAAAGTGTCCATGATGTCATCGATGCGTGGGAGCGGGTAACTATCTTTCTTAGTGACGTCGTTGAGCTGCCTATAGTTGACACAAAAGCGAGTGCTACCATCCTTTTTAGGGTTTTGTAAAATAATTTTACAAAACCCTACTAGTTTCGCGACCAGTCTGTCCGTCTGTCCGTCTGTCCGTCCGTCCGTCCGTCCGTCCGTCCGTCCGTCCGTCCGTCCGTCCGTCCGTGTGTCACAGCAGTTTTTCTCGGAAACTACTTAAGCTAGAAACATCAAATTTTGTTTGTAGGTGTAAAGTGGTGATCTCTTCAAAGTTCAGCTAAAAAAAAATTTTATAAGGTATTTAAGGGGGGTCTCCCCTTATAGGAGAGTGACCCCCCGAAAAAAAAATTTCATTGAAGATAGTCGATATGGGTATCAAATGAAAGGTCTTGATGAGAACTTTTCAAAACAGGTCTTAGTTTGGCAAAATTTGCTTCGAGGGGCGCACAGGGAGGGGAAATACACGAAAAATTTGTGTCCCCCCCCCTCGCGATTGGACACCTGTGATCCGAAAAATCTGAAAAAAATCAGGGATGTAGGCCTTGGTGCGTACAACGACAACAAATACGTGAGAAGTCGCAATACACTCAACTTTGTTAGTAATAGTATGATTTATCGATTTTATGTTTTCTTGAATAAAATCTTAACGGTACCCTTAAATCCAATGAAATTCAGTACACAAATGACTATTTATAAGATTGATCTATCCTGAAAGTTTCATAAAGATTGAATCATATTTAGCGAAGTTATAGCGGTTTGAATTTTCCTGTATTACTATGGAACAATATGCGCTGGATGTATTACTATGGCAACATATGGCTATGGAACAACATGCGCTTTTTACCGACTCAGACACAACAGTTTTGCTAGGATTTGCATGAAAATTTCAGGAATGATAGGTGTCATGTATATCTTTGAGAATCGGTTCAGCTAGTAGTATCAGTAATCGTAAAACAAGATAGTGGCTGTTTTAAATGCAAAGATTGAATAATTTTGAGTTAGTTTTTCCCAACTTCAACGTTTAAGGTGCATGCTTTGAACATTTGATTCAATTGAATGAATGACTGAAGATGAGTACCTACAATTAATGCTCATAAGTGAAACAAGTCAAGGAGGTGGGAGAGAGCTCCTGGCAACAGGGTTTTGTAACCATTTTAGGATTCGAAAAAATTGGCCATGAATCGATGATTTCAGCACAGGAGAGTGGCCCCTGAAAAAAAAATTTATCAAACGTAGCCGATATGAGTATGAAATGAATGTTTTCATGGGAGCTTTTCAAAACAGTTGTTAAACTGTCAGTTTTTGGTTCAGGGGGGGCACAGGGGGAAAATACATGAGAAATGTGTTTCCTCCGTCGCGGATGGACATCTGAAATAATTATCAAGGGAGATATTTATGAGTATAACAATACCAAAAACCTCAAAAGTCGAAATTCATTGAACTTTGTTAAAAATAGTATGATCTTCGCATTTCATATTTTCTCCAATAAAATCGTCTTTGACATGTTTCTTGATTTGATTCGATCTGGTGACTGCATTTTGTAAATTGAATACAAAACCCTTCTGACATGAGCGTAGGTCTGTTTACCCAACTTGTTCTTTACTAGAACTACAGGCACGGCCCATGGACTGACAGAAGGTTCAATAATGCCTTGTTTTTCCATGTCCGAGATCAGCGCGCTCACTTCTCCTTGTTTGGCTATAGGGAGACGTCTTGGTGCTTGTCGAATCGGCTTGGCTCCCTGTGTATTATGACGTGAGTTACCAAACTCGTTCGGCCTTGGTCATCCGGGCTTGTTGTGAAGATGTCACTGTACTTGTTGACCAGATCAGAGGCTCGTTTGAATAGCTGCACTGGCAATTTGACTTGCTTCAATATTGCAGACGTGGATTCCCGGGCTTTGTCTGTGTGTTGCCTCCTTTTCCAATGATGGTTGTGAGTAGCTTCCAAAGAGGTGATGGTGGAAACAGGCTGGCAGCTGCCGATGACTCCTCCCGCTTTGATGCTCGTGGTTGAGTCTGCGGTGTTAAGGACTCTAACCGGCACATATCCGTTCCTTAAAGATCTTACAAGGCTTCGTCCTACAATCAAACTGCGCAATGCGGATGTCTTCGTTGGCTCTATCAGATAAGGTCGGTGGTCTCCAGAATCACCATCAAGCTTGGCCCATACAATGCTTTCGGAGGAATTTGGTACATCAGTGTCAGTACATACCACTACATTCATCTTGGGGATTTGGACGCTGGGATCCTCCATCAGTACTTCGACATTCTGCCATTTCAATACACGTTTGCCCAAGTCCAACGTGATTCCATGTGGTTGCAGAAAATCCATTCCAAGAATGCAGTCATCCATAATGTTCGCGATCAGGAAATTATGTCGGAACACAAGGTCTCCCAACTGTATCTGGAGGTTGACCCCTCCACGAACAGGTGCAGTTTCTCCCGTAGCTGTCCGTAGTGAGAAAATTCTGCCCTTGTGAAGTTGTTGCTGTCTAACTAGGTCTGGTCGGATAATCGATCGGGTTGCACCAGTGTCGATTGGTATGGTGCAATGATCTCCGTCAACTTGACCCGGAAGGCATAAGTCCGCTTCTCCACGATGTAGTCTTGACACGGCGATGGTGATGCTGGGGACGTCGATCCTCCTAGCCAACCTCTGCCCCACGAAGTTGGCTCTTACATGTTTCCCGACCCCTCTGTTTGAAGGGCTTCCATTCTGGGCTCCTGACTCGGTCTGGATCTCCTCCTAGCTGCGCACCCTGGACAATAGCTCGGTTTTCTTCGCTTCTTGCAGTCTCTTTGCAAGTGCCCCTTCTCTCCGCAATTCCAGCATCTAGGCGCACCATTTACATGCGGGTCTCGCTCAATTTCCACGCGTTCACACCTGCACTCGTCTGTCACTACTTCACGAACCCGGGCAGTGGTACGAGTCACATTTTTCGCTGCCTCAAAGTTCAGACTGTAAGCCAATGCGTCCTTAACCGTTTGCTTTGAGCTAAACGCACAGCTTGTTGCAATTCCGGGTCCTTTAGTGCGCTGATGAATGCTTCTGTCGCTGCATCATCTCGATGTTCTGGGTCGTAGGCTGGGTAAGCCAAAAGTGCTAGTCGCTCAATGTTTTGGGCTAGTTGC
>OZ017738.1:217773898-217836398 GCA_963969285.1 Odontomyia ornata | reverse complement strand
TCACTCTCGATCTGAAAGAAGCTGCCGGGGAGCCAGGCGTGTTTGCGATGGTCGTGGTGAGGAACATCACGATCTGCTGGAACTGCAGACAAACCGGACAAAGATTTGTTGCATGTCGAGCAGAGTGCATGGTTTTCTGCTACAGGTGTAGTAAACCAAATACTTGCTTCCTAGATTGTCCGGTTCACGCCATTTCAAAAAACGGACGTTCGAGTACCCGACCAGCTCAGCGATACTCCAAACATGACAACACTACATCGACCACTACACCGATTACTGCGGGGGTTCCTTCTTTCTCAGAGGCTTTTCTAATGAGGATTTTGAATCGATTGCCACACCAACCAACAGTTGAAGCTCGATTGCCTCTGGGTCGTGCACCGAAGTCGTATCACATTCGACTGCAGGACTACCGTACGGCCCGAGAGAGGATCTTTGCATCAGAATAGGTCACCTCTCGATTGCACAAAATAATATTATTCCCTCGTGCTCAGAGAAGCTTCCGAAAGAGAGAATTTACCTGCCCCCAAATTTGAGACATATGTAGCATCTCGGAGATTTCCAACAATGACACCAGATCTTATGCAATAATCATATTTGGGCGAAATGGCTGTCGCTTTAATTGACAAGGGGGCAAGTAGTAGCTGCCGTAGCTCGAACCTCGCCTCAAAAGAACTCCATCGACACCGACGTTGGGAAAACCTTGGCGTTTTGATACCAGCACAGCTGACTCCATCAAACATCCTATCAAGGATAGAATGAAAACACCCGTCACGTTTGAAGATCAAATTAAGGATATCACATTTTGCATCATTCCCTCACTGACTCAGAACCTGTACCTTGGCTTCGATTTCATCCTGCGATTTGGTTTTGCCCCTGATTTATTCGTAGTCTAATACTCAAAAACTAGGCATGTCCATGAATATACTTCTATGCCCCACAGACATGAATCTACTCCTAACCAGCGACAACGCCTCGGAGTATCCATCGCTGCTCTTTCATCTTACGCCATGCAAGGCCTTGGCCGAGCGCAGGGGGAATGCCGGTCAACAAGAGCACTCTTGGAGGGTAGCATTCTTTGGGGAGTTCCGTCCCCACGTACCCGAGGAAACTCCCGCAGGGGGAATGCCGGTCGACAAGAGCACTCTTGGAGGCTGGCGTTCTTTGGGGAGCGCCACCCCCACGGACCCGAGGATATGGGGGGCGCCATGAGGTTCCCTCCTGGGATGACAGGTAACGACTCTGATTGGATCTGGACTACGCTTTGGACAACGAACTGGAAATGACGCTTTGGACTGGCGGATGTGATGGTTTGGACCTAGTTGCTTTGCACAGTAGCACCGAGGTGAAACTCGTATGTGAACGGCTCCAATTCAACTATCCTACCGTCTCAGTCCCGGTAAAACCTTGGCAGGCCTCGGAGTACGTTCGAAGTTCGCACAATTGGGTTGGTGGTGTAGGTTCGTTTGAGACGGACTCCCGATTGGCGCTGGTCTGGCTTTGAGCACTTGTTCCCATAAGGGCTTGTGCCAACCCTCGCATGGCCTCCCTGCTTTGCAAAGATAACCATGGGACCAAAAAGGCGACTACACATACGACCCGAGATAGCGGCTCCGAGGGGGGACCCAACAAAACTGGAGCAAACAAAATCAAAAGACCACAAATACCCAGAAAAAGAAACGAAAAATAATAACGACGACGCAACCAGCGGTTGCAGCCACGATGTCAACAGTACATTGCGAGCGGTACTAACAACGACAAAAACGAAGACTAACACAATGACAGTGAAGACGGATGAAAAACGGAGAGTACAGACTGAGATTCCTGCGGCGTTCGGCGGCAGCAAAAAAATGATGCAAACGCCCGAGCGTCCTAGTAAGGAGAAACGGGAAACTCTGCAGGACACTTCAGGTGTTCGAGCGGTGGGAGATAACATAAAGAGCACCGAAAATTCGATTGTCACTGCTGCGATCGTTACCGAAGCGACCGATGCAAGGGTCGCAAATCCCGACATCGCAACGAAAAATCCAGAAGCCAACGAGGAGATTACGGCACTAAAAGCAAAGAGTGACCAGACACCGCGTGAATGCACCGCCAAAGTTAAAAATGTGGCGGAAGTACTGCACTCGGAAACGGAACGCGATAGCCTCTCCCAAGGATCGTTGCAAGGTACAATTGCGGCCCAGCGAAATGAAGAAGAAAGACTACTCCGAAAAGCGGGAGATGTTCTGAAAAGAGTACAGCTGCATGCGACTCCCCAAAAATCAGCAAAGCAGCAAAGGAAGGGCTCCTTGAACTAGAGGAGCTCCTAGATCGCATAGTGCACTGTCGGAGAAGCTGGTTAAGGGCCGAAGACGAAGAGAAAGCTGAAGAGGTGCTTGGAGCGAAATCCAAAGGCAACACGCAGATAGCTCCACCATTAAACGTCAATAAAAGAATGGCGTCTAGCCCAATCGTAGAAGATCGGGATAAAAGAAGGAAGGAAGAGGCACTTGAAGGGCGTGGATCACCAGATCAGGGGTTCCAGACAGTGCTTCCAAAAGGAGCGAAAAAAGCTGCAAAGAAACTCCTTCAAAAAAAGCCAGAAAGTAAAGTTCGTACGAACGCCTAATTACAAAAAGGACATGATGCATAGCAGGAGAGGCAGAAGCCCCAACGAAGACCCCGGCAGCAGGCACTACTTGTAAAGCCTCAAGGTGGCCGATCCTACGCGGAAGTACTGCGGGACATCAGGGGAAACGTAAGGCCCGAAGACACCAATTCTACCATTGAAGTAGTACGACCAACGCGGTCGGGCCACATACTGGTCGAATTCGGAGCAGAGGCCGGCAATAAAGATGTATTCTGTGACGCAGCAAAGAAAGTCCTCGGCAAAAGCGCAACAAAAGCCCCGCTCAAGCTGATGGCAAAGATCGAAGTACGAGACGTAGACTGCATGACGGATCTGGCCGAGGTAGAAGAGGCCATCAAAAAGGAATTCCCTAGCGTGGGAAGGATCAAGGTGAGACTGACACCAGAAAACAACAGGGGACAACGCATGGCTATAGTTGACTTGACCGAAAAGGACGCCGAACAATTCCTGAACAAGGGCAAAGTACGAATTGGGTGGGTTGCCTGTAGGATACGGCGAAGAGCAACGTCACACCACACAAGTTTGCAAAGGACCCGATAGGAGTTCCCTATGTTAAAAATGCGGTGAAATGGGACATAAACGAAAAGAGTGTACGAAGGAGGCACACTGTATTCTTTGCAAGGATGCTGATCCAAAACATGATTTTGGACACGTCTTGGGATCAGAAAAATGCCGGGTGTTCCAGGAAGCCCTAGCCAAGGCAAAATCAGAGTTTCGATGTCCCGCATCCTGCAGCTAAACCTATACCGTAGTTCAACCGCCCAAAATCTGCTTGAGCAGTTTGCGAGGGACATGAAGGCCGACTTCTTGCTGCTGAGTGAGCAACACCATAGTAAAAGTCCTGCATTATGGTACTGTGATGAAACTGGTACTGCCGCTATCTGGGTTCGGAACAGTGACTTTCAAGCGGAGAGTTGTGGATGGGGGGATGATTTCGTGTGGGTTCGGTGCTCAGGGATCACCTTCTTTAGTGTGTACCTAACGCCTAACGAGTCGATGTCATTTTTCCAGGCCAAGCTTAATGCTTTGGAGGGCACTGTCTCGAACGCAGAGGGCAAAGTGCTCGTTGGGGGCGACTTCAATGCTAAAGCAATCGAATGGGGCATGCCTCAGACGGATCAGCGGGGGAAACGAATCCTGGAAATGGCGGCCAGGACAGCCCTCGTCATACTAAACTCCAAAAACACGCCGACTTTCCGCCGTATTGGCTGTGAGGGAACCATACCGGACGTGACATTCGCCTCGGAGTCCTTAGTACGGAGGATACACAACTGGAAAGTATTACTACTCAGCCAGTGATCATCAGTGCATTCTGCTTGAGATGATTGATGCTGTCTCCCGACGTCCGTGCTCTCTGCCTTCTACAACTGGATGGAACATCGGAAGAATGGACGTCGAGAGGTTCGTCAAGGTTCTCACAGCAGGTGAGCCGCTGCAGGGAGCTTCGGAGGGGACGGGAGAACTGGCAGCTCAAGACGTGGAGAACTCTACTATGAGCATAATCATGACTGCTTGCTGCGCTTCTATGCCCCGTCGAAGACCACGGCAAGCCCCCAGTATACTGGTGTTCTACTGAAATCGCTGAAAAGCGGAGGGAGTGTCACAAGCTTCGGCGTGAGGCTCAACGGGCGCGGAACCGTGACGAGGCATGCAACCAAGTGGCAGCATATAAGTCGGCCGAGAAATGCCTTCGCAAACTGATCAAGAATAGCAAGGCTCGCTGCTGGCAAGACCTAGTGGACAATGTGAACAAGGATCCATGGGGCCTTGGCTACAGGCTGGTCATGGGGGAACTTGGTGCCCTACGGAAGCCTTGTATACGTGACGCGGAAAAGATGGACGCGATAGTGCGGGGACTCTCCCCACCCATCCCGTCCGTGTTGACGCTGTCCATGGGGAAACAGCAGTAGAGTGCCCACTCTTCACACAGCTGGAACTGGAGGAGGCAGTCCTCTCCTCGAAAGCGAGGAAGGCTCCAGGTCCAGATGGTGTTCCAGCTGAGGTGCGGCTCGTCTATCACCATTGCCCTGACTTGCTGCTCAGCACATTCAACGCTTGCCTACGGGACGGGGTTTTCCTGGTACGATGGAAGATGGCGAGGCTCGTGCTGATCAGCAAGGGGAAGGGAAATCCCGAATCGCCGTCTGCATACCGCCCGTTATGCATGCTAGACACGGCTGGGAAAGTGCTAGAGAAACTCATCAAGGGAAGACTCACTGTCGCGATTTGTGCTGCCGGAGACCTATCTCCTCGGCAGTATGGCTTTAAAGCAGGACGTTCTACCATTGATGCGATTGCAGAAGTGGTGAAGGCGGTCCAAAAGGCAGAGGCATATAGTCGCACCAAGCGATGGATCGTCCTGTTGGTGACACTCGACGTCAGGAATGCCTTCAACTCCGCTAGATGGGTGGATATTTTGGACACGCTGGAAAACTCTTTTCAAGTTCCAGAATATCTAATGCGGCTTTTGAGGAACTACCTAATGGACCAAAGCCTGCTCTACGACACGACATAGGGCCAACGAAGGATGGAAATTACATCGGGTGTTGCCCAGGGATCTATCCTTGGTCCGGACCTATGGAACGTGTCTTACGACGGGCTACTGAGACTTGAGATGTCAGATGAGTCGCGCTTGGTCAGCTATGCGGATGATGTTGCGGCTCTGGTCGCTGGACGCACCGTTGAACAAGTGCAACTTAGGCTAGGTATGCTAATGCGCCGAGTGAGGGACTGACTGACTGCTCGCGGGCTGAGTTTAGCACTGGAGAAAACCGAAGTGGTCATCTTCACAAAAAAGAGAATCCCTAGAGTAAGGATGATCAGTATTGGAGATACACAAATCGAATTGAAGCCAGCGGTGAAGTACTTGGGGCTACTGATCGACTCGAAGATGAGTTTCTCTGAACAAATCAGGGCAATGGCTGAGAAGGCTGCTTCGGGAATATCGGCCCTGAGTCGACTCATGGCCAACGTAGGGGGACCCAGCCCATCAAGAAGACGCCTCTTGATGAGTGCTGTAGGGTCAGTGCTACTGTACGGAGCAGAGGTATGGGGCGACGCTCTCAGCAAGGAGGTATATCGAAAACGATTGGCACAGGTACAGAGAAGAGGAGCACTGAGAATTGCATCTTCGTATCCAACAGTCTCCGACTCGGCGGTGAGAGCTATTGCAGGCGTGATACCTGTCGCCCTCCTTGCTAGAGGGCGCCGCGCTATTTACCTGCGCCGAAACGAGGATGCGAGGGAGATGGTTGTCCGCGAGGAGAGACAACGCTCGCTCAACGATTGGCAGCAGTCTTGGAGGAATTGCACGAAGGGAAGGTGGACTGCGCGCCTCTTCCCGGATGTGAGACCGTGGCTAAATCGAAGGCATGGTGAGACTGACCTCTATCTGACCCAGCTTTTGAGCGGGCACGGGTGTTTTAAGTCTTACCTGCACAAGATCGGTAAGTCACGGTCTCCCGATTGTCGGTTTTGCCCAGGAGAGGAGGACAATGCCTGTCACACATTTTTTGCGTGTACCAAATGGGCCAGGCTGCGAAGGGAACTCTACAGCGAGACGGGAGAGCTCACCCCGGATAATATAGTTGCGGTGATGCTCGAATCGGTTGACAAATGGAACCAGGTGGCACATTATGCTCGGGCAGTCCTAAAATATAAGAGGGACTCACAGCAGCCGGGGGCGCTGGCGTTGGGGGATCGCTCTTCTGGCATTTCCTCTTCCCCTCTCCCCTTCCGCTACGAAAGGGACTCCCCAGCTTGAAGGTGCCCCACAGCGTAACAAAACGAGACGTGGGCCGAAGTAATGTGTCAAACGGTTCCAGGCTGGGTTCTCAGGTTGACAGGGGAGGTGTTTAGTGGGTAGTCCAGTCGCGCATGGGAGTCCCACGCTCTGTGCATGAATAGCATTCACCTCCCTACCACAAAAAAAAGGCCTTGGCCGGCTACTCCGGTCTCACTTGTGATTGACGTTGCTGACAGCAAGCCAATAACGCAGAGACACTACGACAAGATGCTAGAGTTGGGGGTTACAGAGAAATCGCAAAGTGCCTGGTCCTCCTTAGTAACATTGGTGGTAAGACCGGGTAAAGTCCGTTTTTGTTTAAATGCCCAGAAATCCGGCGTAGTGACCTTTGATGCGTACCCTCTTTTGCTCATCGATGGAATATTGGAAAGACTGCCAAAAGCAAACTACATAATGAGTCTCGACTTGAAGGATGCCTTCTGGCAAAAAACACTCGATGAAGGGTCGAGACATAAAACCACTTTGACAGTGCCATAATGTTTATTATACCAGTTCATCACAATGCCTTCTGCCCTATGTAACATCCTCCAAACGACTCGTCCGATGGACAAAGTTATTCCATCTCAGCTGAAACATCAAGCTTTTGTTTACCTGGATGACCTTGTAATCATCACAGAAGCGCCTCACCAACATCTTCTACTGCTGCAACTTGATGGCGCTTGCCTGGCGTGTGCGTCAACCGCATTTCAACAGAAGATGATTGCGTGGATTTTAAGCTAGCTAAAAAGATGGAATTAGGCTATATATAGCAAAACTTAGAACTATAAGTATGTATTGTATATGAAAAAGTATGGATACAGCTGAAAGTGGAAATTATTTGATTGGCAGTCAGAAGCAAACTATTCAAGCCCCCACAAAAAACAAAAAAAATCTGTATATATATATATATATATATATATATATATATATAAATATTATATATATATATATATTAATATATATATATATATATATATATATATATATATATATACATATATATATATATATATATATATATATATATATATATATATATATATATATATATATATATATATATATATATATATATATATATATATATATATATATATATATATTTATATATATATATATATACATATATATATATATATATATATATATATATATATATATATATATATATATATATTCGTATAGATATATATATATATATATATATATATATATATATATATATATATATATGTATATATATATATATAAATATTATATATATATATTAATATATATATATATATATATATATATATATATATATATATATATATATATATACATATATATATATATATATATACATATATATATATATATATATATATATATATATACATATATATATATATATATACATATATATATATATATATATATATATATATATATATATATATATATATATATATATATATATATATATATATATATATACATATATATATATATATATATATATACATATATATATATATATATATATATATATATATATATATATATATATATATATATATATATATATATATATTCGTATAGATATATATATATATATATATATATATATATATATATATATATATATATATATATATATATATATATATATATATATATATATATATATATATATATGTATATATATATCGTGTTTTTGTAACGCGATAAGATATTTTTCTTACCGCCCAATTCACAATTTAGTACTTTACTAAATGTGCAGGAAGCAAGGATATATTTCTAGTGCAGTACTAGAAATATTCTAACTCCATAAAATATTTATATTTACCTAGTGATTATAAAGCGTCTAGGCACGCATGTAGATTAGGCGGTTAACGCCGGAATGAATGAGTGAAACAGAGGCGATGTCGCCAGTTTAACGTTTAACCAAAAAGTGTATTTTTCTATATCGACCTATTCTATTTATACCATTTTTCTATCAGAAATACATATTTAACTCTAACAAAATATTGTTTGCTTCAGCAAAAAATACTTAGCAAGAAAATTCCTTATTCTGAATTTTCTACTTCAAAATCTATACAAAAAAATTTACTTCCTCAATGCAATTCTACACGTTGGGTTTCCCATAGAATGCTATCACAAAAAAAAAACATTAGCTCTGCATGACGTGAATGCATTCATACATACTCTATGTTAATTTCCCGCAAAAAAAAAGGAAACAAGATATCATATGTGAAGTTCTTAGACCCCACACATGAACATTGTCAAGTTCATCGAGAAAAACGAAAGCATTCAAGGCAATTAGTTTATGTTTTGAAATATGATGCACACGTGTCTTTGCTTGTTGTAAATTTGTAATGTTGTACATATGAAACCATATGAGTGAGGATTATTCCACACGTAAGAAAATGGGTTCATATGGGAAGAAGTACATATGATAGAGTTTGATGTAGTTTCTAGGTTTAAAGCGGGTCATGCATATTTATTTATTTATATTGATGCATTAATGAATTTAATATGAATTTACCTAATGGTTAATTTATTGTGTGAGTATAAATGCATTACAATTTAACTTATCAGGCAAGTAATTCACTTAGATTTTAATACTTTCGCTGTCGTAAGCGAACATCCTCCCCCCTTTAAGCGAAATGTTTAAAGATGGATTTCTGGATTCACCTGGAATTCCTCAGCTTTCGCCTTGCGTGGTGCGGGTGTTGGGTGACGGTTGCGTGTAGGCCGCCTCCTGCAAAATTTCCACACAAGGTACAATAAACAGACCAACGAAATTGATAAGTAAGTATCCAATGGTGAAATGATGCACGTGGGTTGACTTGCTTGTTGGGAATTCCGTTTCGGCGGCTCGCAGCTTGTTGATGCTCTGTTGTAGTGTGTTAATATCGTTTTCTAAATTGTCCTCGTACGTGGCCGACATACGGGTGTTATTGAAATTGTTGGTGAGCTCCACGAGGTCGAAAATATTTCGCGAAGGAATGATGGACGTTCTTATCATCGTGAGATGTACCTTGCTCGTCTGTAATGTAGCGATCTCGTCTTTGAAGCTGCATCCGCGAGTTACGTTGATGATCCCCGATCCGGATAGCACGCAAGTTGAGATTACCATTCCACAAACGATGTTGATGCTCACCGGTTGGTTTGTCACGTAAATCTAGTGATTTGGATTCAAGAGCTGGGTCCACCTTACTGTTTCCTTAGTTTTGATGACTGCACAGCTGGAAATATTGCCCGCATCAGTTAAAATTGCCATTTCGCAGTGGTCGATGCATCGGATGAAGTAGTTTGCAGATGAACCCGGAGTAGTCAACAAGGAGACATTTTGAGATTTCCAGTTTGGACATTGGATAAAATTGATCTCGATGTAGATTTACGAGCAGAATTTGTGTTGATGGAATAACGGTGAAAAATGTCTCATTAACTAATATAGGTACTGGAACGATTCGTAAGGTTTCGAATATTTCCTGTGATAGAAGTGGAAGCTTTATTCGGAAAATTATTTGCTCGCTTAACATTCTGCCTTCTATAGACATCATTCCATATAATTTTGCTAAGTGTCCATGATCTCCAGGTACTCGCAATGTGGGTGAGAGGTGCTCTTTAATCATAATAACCTGGTCTTGTAGCTGTCTAGGAGTTATTACTTGCGGATTGACTTTGCCGTGATGGGCCCTTGTTATCACTTCTAGAAGTGTCGATTGTGCCCTTTGATAATGTGATATCATCAGTATTAACCGAATTGCTAGAGTGTTGAAGTATTCCATTATTTTTTCTTGGTGGAACTCGTGGTTAATTCTTTTAATGGTGTTGAGCGTCTGGTTGAGATATTCTTCTAGTTCATTCACCCGTCTTTCAACTGCTTTATGCGACTCTTTCATGATATTTGTGGTGCAATCGTTTATGGATGTTTGATTCTTCAGTAGTTCTAGCAAGTATCTGTCATTTTGTTGAAGGTTGTTTATTGTCTCTGACATTTTTTCCGTATACTCATCATCCAAAATGCCGAATAGCGAATGAGCGATACTACCGAATTTATTGAGAGGGGATCGTTTCCCTCGACCATGGCCTTGTTGACGCAGTAATTCGTTGTTCTCTGTTAACTCCGTAACCGTGGTTGTAAATTGAGCTAGCGTTGGTGCACAGGAATGCTTATTTACTATTCTACTACAGAGATGATCTACGTTTTCAATTCCTTTATCTATAGTGGCCAGCTCCTTCCAGTTGTTTGTCATGTTGTAGTAAATAACTAAATCCCACTCGTCGGATGACAAGTGAGTGAAACCCATTCGTTCAAAATACAAACCAGGTGATGATTTGAACGGTTTTATTGTTGCCTGATTGTTTCCTAGCACCGGCAAGACAAGGCAAGTGAATGATAATACGCTGATTGGGAGCTGACTTCGGCGCGGTTTTTTGGAAGCAGGTGGACCTTCGGTTGGCGGTGGCCTGTTTGTTTCGTCTGCATTCGTTTGCGTCATAGAGTGTGAGGATGTTGTACTGGTGAAGTTTTCTTCGTTGGTTTCATCCTTCACTTCTGCGTCGACCTTTACTGGTAGAGGAGCGAGATTGTGGATTGCCTGTTTTAGAACACCTGTAACCGTTTTTACAATTGCAACTCGCACTAAACCATCATTTCCCTTTATAGTCTTCAGTATGCGACCAAGAGGCCATTGCATGGCCGGAAGGTTGCTGTCCTTTATTATAACCATCATGTCTGGCTGAGCGTTTTGGCATTGTTGCTTCCATTTTGTTCGATACTACAGCTCGGTTAAATATTCTTTGAACCATCGCTGGCAGAATTGATTCTTGAGGTAAAGAGTGCGCTTCCAGTGTTTATGTAGATCTACTCGGTGAGGGTTTTCAGTAGATTCGGCAGTGCTGGTTAACGGTTTGCCTATTAAAAAATGTCCTGGGGTCAGTGCAGTCAGGTCGCTTGGATCCGAAGACATTGGCGTGAAAGGTCGTGAATTGAGTATCGCTTCTGCTTGCACTTTAACCGTCTCCAACTCCTCACATGTCAGCGAATTATTGTTTAGGCTGCAAGGAAGCAAGTTTTTAGCTGACTTGATGGCTGCCTCCCACAGTCCACCGAAATGTGGAGCCCTTGGTGGAATGAAATGGAATTCGGTTCCTCTAAGTGTGCAGAATTTGTTGATTTGTTCTTCCGCTTCTTTTGAATATATCGCTGGTCGAAGTTCTTCCAGTTGGTTTCGAGCTCCTACAAAGTTCGTTGCGTTGTCGCAATACAAATGTTGGCAATTTCCACGTCTGCCCACAAAGCATTTCAGCGCGCCGATGATTGCGTTAGTCGTCAAGTCACTTACCACTTCTAAATGCACTGCCTTGGTTGCAAAACAAACGAATAACGCTACGTAACACTTCTGAGGCTTCCTTCCTCTAGCTTTGTAATGAATCCAAAATGGACCGCAAAAATCAACTCTTGTTGTTCGGAATGGCTTATCAGGTTTGATTCTTCTCTCAGGCAAATTACCCATTATCTGGGATAAAAGTTTTGGCTTTGCTTTGCTACAGTGAACGCAATTCAATAAAATTGACCGCGCAATTGTCTTCCCTTTGATAGGCCAAAATTTTTGGCGCGTGGTAGCAAGTAATCCTTGCGGTCCAACGTGAAAATTTTTAATGTGAATGTCTGTCATTACCAGCCGAGTAAGTATGTCATTGTATGGCAACAACATTGGATGTTTTGCATCATATACGATGTCAGCTTCTTGTAATCGTCCTCTGACCCTGATAACGCCATTCTTGTCCAAGAATGGGGCGAGTGAGCTTAAGTTGCTTTGCTTGCCTACTATGGCCGTTTTTTAAGGGAGGCTAACTCTTGTGAAAAGTTTCGGCGTTGAGCTTCCTTTATAAGCTGTGCCGTGGCTGCATTCAATTCTTCAACAGTAAGGTGTTATGAACATTTGAACCCTTTGTTTCTGATGTTATTTACAAACCGAAGAACATAAGCGAAAGTCCGTTGCAAATGTTGAAAGGAATTCCGGTGGTCGATTGTAGACAGTATATCTACTTCGTTTGCAACTGACAGTGCTACCTTTGCTGGCTTTGTTTCTGGATTTGTTTCAAATTTTTGATTCCTCGGCCACACACTTTCGTCGCCATGTAGAAACCTCGGCCCGTAAAACCAAAAAATATCATTCATTAATTTGTTGGGTGAGACTCTGCGGGAAACCAAATCGGCAGGATTTTTCTGGGATGGTACGTGTCGCCATTGTTCAGCCGTGGTAAGCTCCTGTATAGCTGCTACTCTGTTTGCAACAAAGGTGACGTATGATGATGATGGGTTCCTCAGCCAGGCAAGAACTACCTCTGAGTCCATCCAAAATGTGCATGGAACATCATTCCATTGTAGTTCCCTTTTGATGCGAGCAGCGAGCTTGGTAGTGAGTGTTGCAGCTTGAAGCTCCAAACGCGGAATCGTTGTAGCCTTAATTGGGGCTACCTTTGATTTGGCACATAGCAGTCTCACGACCACGATACCGTCAATTTGCTGTTATCGCACGTATATAGCTGCGCCGTATGCCTTCTCTGATGCGTCGCTGAAAGCATGTAATTCAATGCTTCGCGGGTTTTCAACCGAAAATACATGCCTTGGAAACTTGATATCTTCAAGGCATTGCAGTTCTTTACGAAATTTGACCCAATAAGAGTGCATCTCCATTGGTACAGCTGCGTCCCAATCTATCTTTAGATTCCATAATGCTTGTAGAAATATTTTGGCCTTGGTCACCACTGGGCTCATTACTCCTAATGGGTCAAAGAGATGCACAATGTCAGAGGACACTGTTCTTTTGGTCACTTTACCGTCGCTGGCCTGAATCGTTTTTACGCAGAAGTTTTCATCTTCGGGAAGCCAGATTGTGCCCAACGTCTTCACATGGTGGCTGTCTTTGCCGTTTATGTTGAATTTAACTGCTTGGTCCTCTTCGAGAATGCCTTGAAGTAGCCGAGCATGGTTTGCACACCACTTCCGCAATTTGAACCCTCCTGATTGAAGCAATTCCTTTAGTTGCCTTTGTACTGCGAGGGCTTCCGTTAGACTGTTAGCTGCTACCATGACGTCATCAATGTAAATGTTGTTCCTTATCGTTTGCGAATCCAATGGAGCTGACGTTTCAGCTTGTGCTGCTTTTTGTCTGAGGCATCTTATGGCTAAATATGGAGCCGTTGTAATGCCGTATGTCACCGTAGTTAGTTGGTAACACTTAACTGGTTCATTTGAATGGCCTCTCCAAAATATTAATTGAAATTTCCTATCTTCTTCCCTCACTCTTATTTAGCGGTACATTTTCTCGATGTCTGCCGTAAATACAAACATCGGAAGCCGGAAGCGTAACAGAACGGTAAAAACATCGTCTTGGAGAAACGGTCCAGTGTGCAGAACTTCATTCAAGGAGATATTTGTAGACGTTTTCGCTGAAGCATCAAATACTACTCGCAGCTTAGTTGTGGTACTTTCTGGTCTTATGACACAGTGGTGCGGCAAGGAGTACTGGGGTGTAGGTACCTGCTGAATATCGACCTCTTCCATGTGTCCCAACTGATGGTATTCCTTCATGAAGTCGGTGTACTGTTGTTTCAGCGATTCGTTCTTGTTCAATTTTCATTCCAAAGCCAGAAAACGTTTATATGCTGTCTCTTTGGAGTCACCCAACAACTTAGGGTCTTTCATGAATGGTACTTTTACAACAAATCGCCCATCTTGTCCTCGCCTGGTATTAGCAGTGAAGTGTTTTCACAACCTTTTTCTTGCTGCGTAAGGTTCGAGCTCGGCTCCACTTCGTCCAGTTTCCAGAACTCTTGCACCCTTTCTTGAAGCTCGCCGCAATCATGACTGCAGATATCGCAGCTAAATGTGTGGGTGTCCGAATTCGCCACTCGACCGAAGACGATCCATCTGAACACGGTATTCTGTAGGCTTGGTAATTTCTTCCCCAATCTTATTTGCCCAACCGAAATTATCGGCAAAAAGTTTTCTGCTCCAATGAGAATATCAATTTGACTAGGGTGATTGAATTCAGGATCCGCAAGTGACACATTTTGGGGAATAGGCCATGATACGATGTCAATGAATTCTGACGGTTGATAAGTTGTAATTTGCGGTAGAACAAAGGCTTCAATTCTGGCTGAGAATCCTGTTGTCCTGGACCGTATCGTAATGTTTACTCTGGATTGAGCCTTTTGAATTCCTTGTCCAATCCCTTGAACACACAATGCTTCGGGAACTTCCTTCAAACCAAGCCGTCTAACCAGATCTTTCGTGATGAAATTTAATTGAGGTCCGGAGTCAAGTATAGCCCGACATTCAAGTTCTCGACCATCCATAGCCAGAAAACGTTTATATGCTGTCTCTTTGGAGTCACCCAACAACTTAGGGTCTTTCACGAATGGTAATTTTACAACAAATCGTCCATCTTGTCCTCGCCTGGTATAAGCAGTGAAGTGTTCTTCACAACCTTTTTCTTGCTGCGTAAGGTTTGAGCTCGGCTCCACTTCGTCCAGTTTCCAGAACTCTTGCACCCTTTCTTGAAGCTCACCGCAATCATGACTGCAGATGCCGCAGCTAAATGTGTGGGTGTCCAAATTTGCCACTCGAACGGAGACGATCCATCCGAACACGGTATTCTGTAGGCTTGGTAATTTCTTCCCCAATCTTATTTGCCCAACCGAAAGTATCGGCAAAAAGTTTTCTGCTCCAATGAGAATATCAATTTGACTAGGGTGATTGAATTCAGGATCCGCAAGTGACACATTTTGGGGAATAGGCCATGATACGATGTCAATGAATTCTGACGGTTGATAAGTTGTAATTTGCGGTAGAACAAAGGCTTCAATTCTGGCTGAGAATCCTGTTGTCCTGGACCGTATCGAAATGTTTACTCTGGATTGAGCCTTTTGAATTCCTTGTCCAACCCCTTGAACACACAATGCTTCGGGAACTTCCTTCAAACCAAGCCGTCTAACCAGAGCTTTCGTGATGAAATTTAATTGAGGTCCGGAGTCAAGAATAGCCCGACATTCAAGTTCTCGACCATCCACAGTCAATACCTTGACAAGTACAGTGCTCAGCAAGATGTTGTTTCTCCGTGTGTTGTTGGTCTTCGCTGCTAGGGTCGTTAAGTTTGATGGCATTGTCGATGTTTCTGCTTGTGCTGGAGGTAAAGCAGAACTTGACTTGATACCCTGATTGTCGATGTGCAATAATGTATTATGCCGTTGCGAACACTTCTTGCAGCCTCGGAGCGAACACTGTTGACTATTATGGTCCGCCCTCAAACAGTTGTAGCACAGATTATTTTCTTCACAGTCTGGAGACGAACCTTTGGGGTTTGGTTTAGGAAAGTTTTGCAAGAATACACTGGATACATTCCTTGGCACACTTTGCATCGGCTTCCTTTGGATGACGTCACTAGCGAGGCAGGCTTAGTTTGTTTTTGCTTTAGAGATGGCGAGCCCCCTTTGCCGAGGGTTTCCAGGCTTTGAAAACGATTCTCCAGAAATGATAGAAAATGCTTCACAGTGCTTAGCTGCCGGGGCTCTGCCAACGATTGCTCATACAACGTATGTGTTGTATGATCCAACCTTTTCACCAGTACATGCAGTAGTATCGGATCCCAGGCGTCAATTAAAATGCCCAAATTCTTGAGTCCCAGTAGACATTCATTGGTTACGTCATGTAGATTTCTAACTGATGATGCAGATTCAACAGAGCTCGATGGTTGAGAAAGAAGTTTGTTGAGAAGATGTGTCATTAGCAACCTTTTGTTGTCATATCTCTCTTTAACTATATTCCATGCATCTAAATAATTCTCGCTGGAAACTGGCAAATGCTGCACTAATCGCTTTGCTTCGCCTGATAAATTGCTAAGCAGATAATACATTTTTTGCGCATTTTCGATTGCGCGGTTGTGAGGTATAAATCACGAAATTGAGTCCACTGCAAGTAATCACCGTCAAAGGTTGGTAGTACGTTTTTGGGCAATTGAACTCCGGTATCCTTTGATTGTAGCAGTGGATTGACGCTTCTGCCTTCAGTGCTTCTCATACGTTCTTGCATTGAGATTATTATTTCTTGAGTCCAGCAATGAAGTTCTTGGCAGATTTCAGGACTGTACTCAAAAGGGCTCCTTTCAGTGGTTTGTTCCCATATTGCCTGATCGTTCTCTGCCAGTTCATCCACGTATCTTTGTAATAAGTTGACCTTAAGTGCGTAGTACTCAGTAGAATGTTCACTACTAGCCTTTAGTTCAATGTCTTGAATGAAGTAGGTACGGGTCTTCATCAAGGCCTTTTGCTTCCGGATCATTCTTGGAAGAACATCCTTTTCCTCTTCGTCATCGCCTTTGAATTTGAAATCTGTATGGCGTTCTAGTTTTCTTGTGGCAGATATATCCCCAGATTTGGTTGCAGGTGATGATGCCATAGGGTTGTCGTTAGAAGAAGTTCCCTCCAGGTTCCTCCTCGTGTCATTTAGTGCATGAATGAGCTTCTCGTACACCTTGCGAATTTCGTTGCAGTTATTGTTGGCAAAGTACGGATGATCTGGTGAGGTCACTTCAAATGGATTCAATTTTTCGTGAACTTGATCAAACTCGGACCAGTACCCTTGTGATAAGCCCAGTCTCTTGTCTAGGTACTCCTTGGTTTTCCTGGACACTGAATCCTTCCTGAAGTTTATCAGCAGCTGTTCCAGTTTGCTCCCAAGCTCAGATTGTGTCGCCGTTAACTTCTCCATTGTAGGGCTTGTTCGAATGCTACGATTAGGTTTAAGCGATCGGCTTTGTTCTGGATCACGTCGGGGTCACCAATGTTTTTGCACCGCGATAAGATATTTTTCTTACCGCCCAATTCACAATTTAGTACTTTACTAAATGTGCAGGAAGCAAGGATATATTTCTAGTGCAGTACTAGAAATATTCTAACTCCATAAAATATTTATATTTACCTAGTGATTATAAAGCGTCTAGGCACGCATGTAGATTGGGCGGTTAACGCCGGAATGAATGAGTGAAACAGAGGCGAAGTCGCCAGTTTAACGTTTGACCAAAAAGTGTATTTTCCTACATCGACCTATTCTATTTATACCATTTTTCTATCAGAAATACATATTTAACTCTAACAAAATATTGTTTGCTTCAGCAAAAAATACTTAGCAAGAAAATTCCTTATTCTGAATTTTCTACTTCAAAATCTATACAAAAAAATTTACTTCCTCAATGCAATTCTACACGTTGGGTTTCCCATAGAATGCTATCACAAAAAAAAAACATTAGCTCTGCATGACGTGAATGCATTCATACATACTCTATGTTAATTTCCCGCAAAAAAAAGGAAACAAGATATCATATGTGAAGTTCTTAGACCCCACACATGAACATTGTCAAGTTCATCGAGAAAAACGAAAGCATTCAAGGCAATTAGTTTATGTTTTGAAATATGATGCACACGTGTCTTTGCTTGTTGTAAATTTGTAATGTTGTACATATGAAACCATATGAGTGAGGATTATTCCACACGTAAGAAAATGGGTTCATATGGGAAGAAGTACATATGATAGAGTTTGATGTAGTTTCTAGGTTTAAAGCGGGTCATGCATATTTATTTATTTATATTGATGCATTAATGAATTTAATATGAATTTACCTAATGGTTAATTTATTGTGTGAGTATAAATGCATTACAATTTAACTTATCAGGCAAGTAATTCACTTAGATTTTAATACTTTCGCTGTCGTAAGCGAACATCCTCCCCCCTTTAAGCGAAATGTTTAAAGATGGATTTCTGGATTCACCTGGAATTCCTCAGCTTTCGCCTTGCGTGGTGCGGGTGTTGGGTGACGGTTGCGTGTAGGCCGCCTCCTGCAAAATTTCCACACAAGGTACAATAAACAGACCAACGAAATTGATAAGTAAGTATCCAATGGTGAAATGATGCACGTGGGTTGACTTGCTTGTTGGGAATTCCGTTTCGGCGGCTCGCAGCTTGTTGATGCTCTGTTGTAGTGTGTTAATATCGTTTTCTAAATTGTCCTCGTACGTGGCTTAACTTATCAGGCAAATAATTTACTTAGATTTTAATACTTTTGCTGTCGTAAGCGAACATATCGATAAATATCTAAATATATATATATATATATATATATATATATATATATATATATATATATATATATATATATATATATATATATATATATATATATATATATATATATATATATATATATATATATATATATATATATATATATATATATATATATTGTTACATGTACAAATAATTCTGCGAGCTACTGTCGCAATTGTTTTCACAACAATTAAGAACATCAACAAAACGAATTTACTCGAAACCACGAGAACCTAACAAGCATAAACAACATCTGAAAGTGAGTCACTGCTCCATTCATTCACTGATGGAATGTTCCCGCTAATTCACCAATGTACGAGAACTGAGTTGAATGATTAGGGACCCTATACAAAGGGAAGCTGAATGAAAGGGGGGATCATTCAATAGAAAACTGCGATACGCGAAGTACAGGCGATATTGATTGTTTGAGTGTGAAGTGATTTTAGTAGACAATTGCGATAGAAATTTACGGACTAGTGAAAGGTAGAATTTTGAAAGTGAAAATTAAAGTTGTTAAATTGTTAGTGAAGTGATTGTGCATTTTAGACAAATTAAATAAACTCTTTTAATTTAATTTAAAAGACATTGCGTTTTCACTTTCCCGGAACATTAAATTATTGGCCGCGAACCAAAAACACGCGACAGTGGTGTCGAGAAATGAGATTAAAATTCTGAAAGTGAAAAACGTTTAAACATAAAAAAAAGAAAAGTGCACAATAGTGAAATCTAACGTGGAAACTGGTGGAAAAATTAATGCAAATGCCAGGAAACTTTCATCTAAAAATTGATCAATTGACCATATTCGAGCTCAAGGAGGAGTTGGAACAGCGGAATCTGGCCACACAAGGTACAAAGACCATACTGATTGCACGCTTGCGTGACGCGATCGAGTCGGAAGGCGTGAATCTGGATTCGGGTGAGCTGTCAGATGCGGAAAAAGGCGCAGAAGGTGGAGAAGGAGAAACACCAAAATCAAAGGAGCCAGAAAATGCGCTAATGCAAATGTTAATGCTGATGTCATCCAGTCTGACTGCGAAGCTGGATGAACAGTCATCCAATTTAACTACGAAGCTAGATGAACAATCAGTGAAGTTAAATGAACAATCAGCGAAGTTAAATGAACAATCAATGAAGCTGGACCAACAAGCGATCGAAATCAAGGCAGACATCATACAGAAGCTGGAGAAACAGTCAACCGAAATAAAAGCGGAGGTCGGTCACTTGAACAAGCAAATAAAAGGCGTCGAGGAAAAGGTTGACCAGGTCGAGGAAAAGGTTTACCAGGTCGAGGAAAAGGTCAGCCAGGTCGAGGGAAAGGTCAGCCAGGTCGAAGAGAGAATAAACCATGAGATGGAAAAAGTGAAAAAAGAATTGGAAGCAGCGAAGGCAATAGTAACCACCTCACCAGCCTCGCTTATAACCGCAGCACAAAGCACATCCAGAAACGTGCAAACACCAATGGGCAAACGGACTGGAGTATTTACAAAATCCAGTTTGAAGCTGCCGCAAGGGCAAATCAGTGGAACGAGCAACTGCATTAATTCTTGCTCTAAGGGGCCCAGCTGCCGAACTCTTGCAGACTATCCCCGTTGATTTACACTCAAGCCCAGCTGCTATATTGAATGCGCTCGACATGCGTTATGGAAGCGCCCATCTGAAGCAAATTTATTGGGCACAGCTACGGAATCGGATGCAGAAGTCTGGCGAAACCTTACAGCAGCTAGCCCAAGACATTGAGCGAATGGCACTTTTGGCTTACCCAGCGTACGACCCAGAATATCGAGATGATGCAGCAACAGAAGCATTCATCAGCGCCTTAGAAGACCAGGAATTGCAACAAGCTGTGCGTTTAGCTCAAAAGCAAACGGTCAAGGATGCATTGGCTTATAGCCTGAACTTTGAGGCAGTGAAAAATGTGTCTTGTACCACTGCCCGGATTCGCAAGGTAGTGGCAGACGGGTGCAGGTGTGAGCACGTGGAAAATGAGCGAGTGCCGCAAGTAAATGGTGCACCTAGATGCTGGGATTGCGGTATGAAGGGGCACCTGCAAAGAGACTGCAAGAAGCGAAGAAAACGGAGCTATTGTCCAGAATGGTGGAGATCCAGACCGTGTCAGGAGGTTAGAATAGAGCCCCATCAAACTGAAAGGGCCAACTTCATGCAACGGACGTCGGCTAGGAGGATCGACATCCCCAGCACCCCCGTCAGCGTGTCAAGGCAACATCGTGTAGAAGCAGACTTATGCCTTCCTGGTCAAGTTGATGAAGAACATTGCACCATAGCAAACGACATTGGTGCAACCCGATCGACGATCCGACCAGACCTAGTGAGGCCCCGACCACTTCACAAGGGCGGAGTTCATGGCAATGCTGACGCCCTATCCCACCGTCCATGTCCAGCTAACTGCAAGCATCGCCGACGGATTGAGGAAAAGGAACTGCCCGTTGATCTGCGATTGATAACGACCGAATTCGATAAAGGTTGGTCACCGGAGGAGATTCGAAATGCCCAGTTAGCCGATGAAGACATCGGCGTTGCTCGTATGGAAGGAGACGACTGGGCGGCCTGAGTGGAAGGACGTTACAATGCATGGCGCAACCCTGAAAAGCTATTGGGCACAATGGAACTCCCTTCAGGTGGAGAGTGGCATACTCAAGCGAAAATGGGAAACGGCGGATGGCAGCTCCTATAGGATGCAAACTTTACTGCCCAAAAGCCGAATCCACGATGTGGTTGAGGAGATGCATGAAGGATCCTCGGGAGGCCACCTTGGTGTCAACAAGACCTTAGCGAAATTGCGGGAAAAGTTCTACTGGCTCCACGCTCAAGAAGACGTAGAGGACTGGTGCCGCAGATGCACAATTTGCGCTTCCGTCAAAGTCCCAAAGCGACGACTGAGAGGAAAAATGCACACCTATAACGTGGGGTACCGTTTGAAAGGATTGCTGTTGACATCGCAGGACCCTTTCCTGAATGTGAATGGGGAAATCGATACACGCCGATTGTAGCCGACTATTTCAGCAAGTGGCCCAAGGTCTACCCCATTCCCAACCAGGAAGCAACTACTGTAGCCAAAAAGCTGGTGTTAAATTGGGTCAGTAGGTACGGCGTACCTTGTGAACTACATTCGGATCAAGGCCGAAACTTTGAGTCACTAGTTTTTGGCAAAATGTGCGAGCTGCTGGGAATACGGAAAACAAGGAAAACACCACTGCATCCCCTATCCGATGGAATGGTCGAACGTTTCAATGGCACTCTCAATAAACACCTGGCCAAGATGGTTGACGAGAACCAAAGGGACTGGGACCTACACATTCCACTATTTTTGATGGCGTACAGAGCTGCCGAACATGCATCGACGGGCCAAGCCCCAGCCAAAATCATTTTTGGAAAGACTATTCGTCTGCCAGCTGATATAAAGTTCGGAACACCCCCCGAGAAACCCTAAATCATCTCGGAGTACGCAAGTGAGCTATGACAACAGTTAAACCAGATACATCGGACAGTGCGAAAACACCTCGAATCGGCTACTGACCGCATGAAGACCAGGTATGATCTAAAGGCTAATTTAACTGGCTTTCAGCAAGATGACTTGGTGTGGCTATATAACCCGCAACGGCGAAAGGGTAGGTCTCCAAATTTGCAACATAATTGGGAGAGACCATACCGAGTTACAAAGCGAATCAACGATGTCGTATACCGAATACAGGAACATCGTAAGCCGAGAGCCAAAATGAAAATCATGCATCTGCACCCAGGGTGAATTGACTACAACTGGCGACACATCTTTTCGGGGCGAAAAGAACTGAGGTGGGGGCAGTGTTACATGTACAAATAATTCTGCGAGCTACTGTCGCAATTGTTCTCACAACAATTAAGAGCATCAACAAAACGAATTTACTCGAAACCACGAGAACCTAACAAGCATAAACAACATCTGAAAGTGAGTCACTGCTCCATTCATTCACTGATGGAATGTTCCCACTAATTCACCAATGTACGAGAACTGAGTTGAATGATTAGAGACCCGATATAAAGGCGAGCTGAATGAATGGGGGGATCATTCATTACAACCGCCATAGAAAACTGCGATACGCGAAGTACAGGCGATATTGATTGTTTGAGTGTGAAGTGATTTTAGTAGACAATTGCGATAGAAATTTATGGACAAGTGGAAGGTAGAATTTTGAAAGTGAAAATTAAAGTTGTTAAATTGTTAGTGAAGTGTTTGTGCATTTTAGACAAATTAAATAAACTCTTTTAATTCAATTTAAAAGACATTGCGTTTTCACTTTTCCGGAACATTAAATTATTGGCCGGGAACCAAAAACACGCGACAATATATATATATATATATATATATATATATATATATATATATATATATATATATATATATATATATACATATATATATATATATATATATATATATATATATATATACATATATATATATATATATATATATATATATATATATATATATATATATATATATATATACATATATATATATATTGTCGCGTGTTATTGGTTCGCGGCCTATAATTTTAATGTTCCGGGAAAGTGAAAACGCAATGTCTTTTAATTTAAGTTAAAAGAGTTTATTTAATTAAATAAAATGCACAATAATCAGTTAACACTTTCACTAATTTTAATTTTCACTATTAAAATTAAAATCTAACACTTGTCCATAAATTTTTTAATCGCAATTGTCTTCTAAATTACTTCACTATTACGAAACACACTTTGCACTCAAACAATCAATTGTCCTCACTTCATGATCCACTATATCGCAGTTTTCTTATCGCGGTCGAATGAATGATGAACCCCCATTCATTCAGCTCGCCTTTATATAGGGTCTCTACCTATTCACCCATTTCTCGTTTATTGGCGAATGTTCTACCGAGAAAATTAATGAATGGAGTGACGTCACTTGCAGATGTTGATCATGCTTGTTGTGTTCTCGGGGTTTCGAGTGAATTCATGTTCTTCATTGTTGTGAAAACAATTGCGACAGTAGCTCGCAGAATTATTTGTACATGTAACACTGCCCCCACCTCAGTTCTTTTCGCCCCGAAAAGATGTGTCGCCAGTTGTAGTCAATTCTCCCTGGGTGTAATATGGGGCAAGACGGTCCAGATGCACGATTTTCATTTTAGCTCTCGGCTTACGATGTTCCTGTATTCGGTATACGACGTCGTTGATTCGCTTTCTAACTCGGTATGGTCCCTCCCAATTATGTTGCAACTTTGGAGACCTACCCTTTCGCCGTTGCGGGTTATAAAGCCACACCAAGTCATCTTGCTGGAAGCCAGTAGAATTAGCATTTAGATCATACCTGGTCTTCATGCGGTCAGTAGCCGATTCGAGGTGTTTTCGCACTGTCCGATGTATCTGGTTCAACCGTTGTCTTAGATCACTTGCGTACTCCGAGACCGTTTGGGGTTTCTCAGGGGGTGTTCCGAACTTTATATCGGCTGGCAAACGAATAGACTTTCCAAAAATGACTTCGGCTGGGGCTTGGCCCGTCGACGCATGTTCAGCGGCTCTATACGCCATCAACAATAGTGGGATATGTCGGTCCCAGGCCCTTTGGTTCTCGTCAACCATTTTTGGCAAGGTGTTTATTGAGAGTGCCGTTGAAACGTTCGACCATTCCATCGGATTGGGGATGCAGCGGTGTTGTCCTCGTTTTCCGTATTCCGAGCAGCTCGCACATTTCGCCAAAAACTAGTGACTCAAAGTTTCGGCCTTGATCCGAATGTAGTTCGCCAGGTACGCCGTACCTACTGACC
The DNA here is from genome assembly GCA_963969285.1 of Odontomyia ornata. Lineage (NCBI taxonomy): Eukaryota > Metazoa > Arthropoda > Insecta > Diptera > Stratiomyidae > Odontomyia > Odontomyia ornata. The sequence goes on along the minus strand of OZ017738.1, from coordinate 217,812,021 downwards.
CAATTTAACACTAGCTGTTCAGCTACAGTAGTTGCTTCCTGGTTGGGAATGGGGTAGACCTCGGGCCACTTGCTGAAATAATCGGCTACAACCAGCGTGTATCGATTTCCCCATTCAGATTCAGGAAAGGGTCCAGCGATGTCAACAGCAATCCTTTCGAATGGCACGCCTACGTTATAGGTTTGCATTTGTCCTCTCAGTCGTCGCTTTGGGCCTTTGACGGAAGCGCAAATTGTGCATCTGCGGCACCAGTCCTCTACGTCTTCTCGAGCGTGGAGCCAGTAGAACCGTTCCCGCAATTTCGCTAAGGTCTTGTTAACACCAAGGTGGCCTCCCGAGGATCCTTCATGTATTTCCTTAACCACATCGTGGATTCGGCTTTTGGGAAGTATAGTTTGCGTCCTATAGGAGCTGCCATCCGCCGTTTCCCATTTCCGCTTGAGTACACCACCCTCCACCTGAAGGGAGTTCCATTGTGCCCAATAGCTTTTCAGGGTTGCGCCATGCGTTGAAACGTCCTTCCACTCAGGTCGCCCAGTCGTCTCCTTCCATACGAGCAATGGTCCGATGTCTTCATCGGCTAGCTGGGCATTTCGAATCTCCTCCGATGACCAACCTTCATCGAATTCAGCCGTTATCAGTCGCAGATCAACGGGCGGCTCCTTTTCCTCAATCCGTCGGCAATGCTTGCAGTTAGCTGGACATGGGCGACGAGATAGGGCGTCAGCATTTCCATGAACTCCGCCCTTTCGATGAACGATTTCGTAGTCGTACGACTGCAATCTTTCGATCCATCTCGCAACTTGTCCCTCGGGGTTTTTGAAGTTAAGTAGCCATATCAGCGATGCATGGTCCGTTCGAAGAACAAATTTCTGGCCATATAGGTACTTGTGGAACTGCTTGGTGGCCTCTATTATAGCCAATAGCTCCTTCCTGGTCACACAGTAGTTCCTCTCACTTTTTGAAAGAACTCGACTGTAATACGAGAGGACTCTTTCTTCGCCATTGATCTGCTGGGAGAGTACAGCTCCAATACCGCCGTTGCTTGCATCGGTGTCAACTACAAACATTTTTCCGGGTTTCAGATACGCCAGCATGGGTGATTCACACAGTTTTTCCTTCAGGGTCTCAAAGGCTGTCCGGCATTGTTCGTTCCAGACATACGGACGATTTTTCTCGGTTAGCTGATGGAGACACTTAGCTATTTTGGCAAAGTCTTTGACGAATCTTCGATAGTAGGTTGCCAGACCCAGGAAACTTCGTAGTTGGCGCTTGTTGTTTGGTGATGGCCAGCTTTTCACGGCTTCAATCTTCTCAGGGTCTGTTTTGACCCCTTCTGCTGATACGACATGTCCCAGGTATTTTACTTCAGCTGCGAAAAGAGTACACTTGTCGGGACTAAGTTTCAAATTTGCCAGTCGCAGTCTGGAGAAAACCTCTTCTAAGTTCCGCACATGCTCTTCGAACGTTCTCCCGATGACGATGATGTCATCTAGGTACACTAAGCAGGTTTTCCAGGTTAGACCACGTAGCACGTATTCCATCAAGCGTTCGAAAGTGGCTGGAGCATTGCAAAGCCCAAACGGCATCACCACAATTTGCCACAATCCGGTCCCAACTGAAAATGCGGTCTTCTCACGGTCCTTCTTGTCAATTTCTACCTGCCAGTAGCCACTCTTGAGATCGAGTGTAGAAAACCATTTTGCGTCGGCTAAAGTGTCCATGATGTCATCGATGCGTGGGAGCGGGTAACTATCTTTCTTAGTGACGTCGTTAAGCTGCCTATAGTCGACACAAAAACGAGTATTACCATCCTTTTTCTTTACTAGAACTACAGGCGCGGCCCATGGACTGACAGAAGGTTCAATAACGCCTTGTTTTTCCATGTCCGAGATCAGCGCGCTCACTTCTCCTTGTTTGGCTATAGGGAGGCGTCTGGGTGCTTGTCGAATCGGCTTGGCTCCCTGTGTATCTATGACGTGAGTTACCAGACTCGTTCGGTCTTGGTCATCCGGGCTTGTTGAGAAGATGTCACTGTACTTGGTGACCAGATCAGAGGCTCGTTTGAATAGCTGCACCGGCAATTTGACTTGCTTCAATATTGCAGACGTGGATTCCCGGGCTTTGTCTGTGTCTTGCCTCCTTTTTCAATGATGGTTGTGAGAAGCTTCCAAAGAGGTGATGGTGGAAACAGGCTGGCAGCTGCCGATGACTTCTCCCGCTTTGATGCTCGTGGTTGAGTCTGCGGTGTTAAGGACTCTAACCGGCACATATCCGTTCCTTAAAGATCTTACAAGGCTTCGTCCTACAATCAAGCTGCGCAATGCGGATGTCTTCGTTGGCTCTATCAGATAAGATCGGTGGTCTCCAGAATCACCATCAAGCTTGACCCATACAATGCTTTCGGAGGAATTCGGTACATCAGTGTCAGTACATACCACTACATTCATCTTGGGGATTTGGACGCTAGGATCCTCCATCAGTACTTCGACATTCTGCCATTTCAACACACGTTTGCCCAAGTCTAACGTGATTTCATGTGGTCGGAGAAAATCCATTCCGAGAATGCAGTCATCCATAATGTTTGCGACCAGAAAATTATGTCGGAACACAAGGTCTCCCAACTGTATCTGGAGGTTGACCTCTCCATGAACAGGTGCAGTTTCTCCCGTAGCTGTCCGTAGTGAGAAAATTGTGCCCTTGTGAAGTTGTTGCTGTCTAACTAGGTCTGGTCGGATAATCGATCGGGTAGCACCAGTGTCGATTGTTATGGTGCAGTGTTCTCCGTCAATTTGACCCGGAAGGCATAAGTCCGCTTCTCCACGATGTAGTCTTGACACGGTGATGGTGGTGCTGGGGACGTCGATCCTCCTAGCCAACCTCTGCCCCACGAAGTTAGCTCTTACATGTTTCCCGACCCCTCTGTTTGAAGGGCTTCCATTCTGGGCTCCTGACTCGGTCTGGATCTCCTCCTAGCTGCACACCCTGGACAATAGCTTGGTTTTCTTCGCTTCTTGCAGTCTCTTTGCAAGTGCCCCTTCTCTCCGCAATTCCAGCATCTAGGCGCACCATTTACATGCGGGTTTCGCTCGATTTCCACGCGTTCACACCTGCACTCGTCTGTCACTACTTCACGAACCCGGGCAGTGGTACGAGTCACATTTTTCGCTGCCTCAAAGTTCAGACTGTAAGCCAATGCGTCCTTAACCGTTTGCTTTTGAGCTAAACGCACGGTTTGTTGCAATTCCGGGTCCTTTAGTGCGCTGATGAATGCCTCTGTCGCTGCATCATCTCGATGTTCTGGGTCGTAGGCTGGGTAAGCCAAAAGTGCCAGTCGCTCAATGTCTTGGGCTAGCTGCTGTAGGGTTTCACCAGGCTTCTGCACCCGATGCCTTAGCTGTGACCGATAAATCTGCTTTAGATGATCATCTCCATAACGCATGTCGAGCGCATTCATTATAGCATTCGAGTTTGAGTGCAATTCAACGGGGATCGTCTGCAACAGCTCGGCAGCTGGGCCTCTTAGAGCAAGAATCAATGCAGTTGCTCGTTCCTGCTCATTCCAGTGATTTGTGCGAGCGGCTGCTTCAAACTGGGTTTTGTAAATAGTCCAGACCGTTTGCCCATCGAATATTGGTGCTTGTACATTTCTAGATGAGCTTTGCGCTGCCGTTATAATTGGGGCTGGTGGGGCGGTTACTACTGCCTTTGCTGCTTCCAATTCCTTTTTCATGTTTTTCATCTCATTGTTGATTCTCTCCTCGACCTGGCTGACCTTTTCCTCGACCTGGTAAACCTTTTCCTCGACCTGGTCAACCTTTTCCTCGACGCCTTCAATTATCTTGTTGAGACTACCGAGCTCCGCTTTTATTTCGGTTGACTGTTTCTCCAGCTTCTGTGTGATGTCTGCCTTGATGTCTGCTTTGATTTCGATTGCTTGTTGGTCCAGCTTCGCTGATTGTTCGTTTAGCTTCGCAGCTAAACTGGATGTCTGTTCATTTAGCTGCGCTGATTGTTCGCTTAGCTTCGTTGATTGTTCATTTAACTTCGCAGCTAAACTAGATGTCTGTTCATTTAGCTGCGCTGATTGTTCATCTAGCTTCGCAGTCAGACTGGATGACTGTTCATTTAGCTTCGCTGATTGTTCATCTAGCTTCGCAGTCAGACTCGATGACATCAGCATTAACATTTGCATTAGCGCATTTTCTGGCTCCTTCGATTTTGGTGTTTCTACTTCTCCACCTTCTGCGCCTTTTTCCGCATCTGAGAACTCACCCGAATCCAGATTCACGCCTTCCGACTCGATCGCGTCGCGCAAGCGTGCAATCAGTGTGGCCTTTGTACCTTGCGTAGCCAGATTTCGCTGTTCTAACTCTTCCTTGAGCTCCGACATGGTCAATTCATTGATTCTTAGATGCAAGTTTCGTGGCATTTTTATTGTATTGGCTTTTTGTTTTTTTTTTTTCAACAGTTTTTACGTTAGATTTCACAACTGTGCAGTTTAAAAATGTTTAAATGTTTTCACTTTCGAAATTTTCTATCTCACTTCTCGACACCACTGTCGCGTGTTATTGGTTCGCGGCCTATAATTTTAATGTTCCGGGAAAGTGAAAACGCAATGTCTTTTAATTTAAGTTAAAAGAGTTTATTTAATTAAATAAGATGCACAATAATCAGTTAACACTTTCACTAATTTTAATTTTCACTATTAAAATTAAAATCTAACACTTGTCCATAAATTTTTTATCGCAATTGTCTTCTAAATTACTTCACTATTACGAAACACACTTTGCACTCAAACAATCAATTGTCTTTACTTCATGATCCACTATATCGCAGTTTTCTTATCGCGGTCGAATGAATGATGAACCCCCATTCATTCAGCTCGCCTTTATATAGGGTCTCTACCTATTCACCCATTTCTCGTTTATTGGCGAATGTTCTACCGAGAAAATTAATGAATGGAGTGACGTCACTTGCAGATGTTGATCATGCTTGTTGGGTTCTCGGGGTTTCGAGTGAATTCGTGTTTTTCATTGTTGTGAAAACAATTGCGACAGTAGCTCGCAGAATTATTTGTACATGTAGCAATATATATATATATATATATATATATATATATATATATATATATATATATATATATATATATATATATATATATATATATATATATATATATATATATATATATATACATACATATATATATATATATATATATATATATATATATATATATATATATATATATATATATATATATATATATATATATATATATATATATATATATGGACTACCTAAGCAGCCTCTCGTGAGATCAAGATTTGTTCGTTCCATTGGTAGAAAAAGTTAGTTTTGAACATAAAGCTAATATCAAATTTTGTTTTGAAATCGTCAAAACCTTTACCGAAACGTTTGAATTGATGGCGATGATTATCTACCTTGTGCCAGAGTTCATACTTTTTCATATACAATACATACTATATATATATATATATATATATATATATATATATATATATATATATATATATATATATATATATATATATATATATATATATATATATATATATATATATATATATGGACTACCTAAGCAGCCTCTCGTGAGATCAAGATCCATTCATTGAAAAGCACCGTTTGGTTTGGGGTGCAGATCAGAATTTGCCATGTTCAATTGGATTTACCCCTTCATAGTTAACACAACCACGGCGTGCTGCGAGTGAAAAGTCATTTATTATTGCCCTCGCGGCAAGTGACATGAGCAACAATGCTGACATTTTGCTTGAAGAGATATTTTACCGACACTCAATTCCCCGGCAAGATACATCCACCACGTTACCTTACCTTCCCCATGATCCAAACATTTGATTTCAGCGTCCTAATCGCAATCGGCTGGAGCTTGTAAGGATTTTGATTGGCCTCACTGAATCGATGGCTTTGCCACTGAATCAAACAAGTGAGACTTTCGTTTTGGCGAACTAGCAGGCGTCATGGAACAAAGTAGGTTACGGCGCGCACTTGTTATGGTTTTTTTTTAGATGCAAACCAAGCCGTTTTGAACAATGAATGGATGATTTTCTTCTCTCTAAGGAGAAGCCGGACATGGGATCAAGAACATTTTTGGGAAAAGGAAATAGCATATGAAAATTTTTATCACTTTTATTACACTTTTAATTCTTCTCCAAAACTTCAATTAAATTACACTGAACTTCACTGGTATCCTTTATTTGAAAAGTTTCCGCACAATGTTTCATTCATCAGGGTTGCACTTCCACAAATCCGAACAAGCAAACATTATTATTAAATAAGACTTCAATTATGCCACCCCCCTCCCTAAGTCCAGAGAGCTTCATTCAAAATTGACAAGATATAACCAACTCTAAAACAAATACGCCGATATTTTGGCAGGAGATAAAGGGTGGTCCAACTAAAACGCACGATATTAATTTTAAATAAAACAAACAGTTTATTATAAAAGAAAGACCTATGAAAATTATGTGTAAAACAACATATCGCCCAAATGCTTGCCATGACTACGGTGACATATTTCTATCCGATGGTCCATATTTTGAATGACTCTGAGACCTAATTGAGGTTCAATGTCGTTAATGTGCTGAGTTATCTCATCCTTTAGCTCTTGAATTGTTCTTAGCTTATTGACGTACACCTTTTTTTTGAATATCCTTAGGGTAAGAAGTCCAATGGCATCAAATAACATGATTGGGGCGGCCATTTAACATCGGCACAACGTGAGATTACACGGCCATTGAATTTATCGCACAAAAGAGCCATTTCTACGTTGGCTGTGTGGTAAATGGCACCATCCTGTTAGAGCCACATATCGTCCAGGTACATAGTCTCAATTTCTGGCCACAATAAGCCCATTATCATCTCGCAATAGCCAACACCATGCACGGTAACTGCTTGGCCAACCTCATTTTCCAAGAAGTACGGCCCGATAACGCCGGTAGCCCATAAATCGAACCAAATAGTCACTCTTTGTAGATGCATCGGCTTCTCGACAAACATTCCTGGATTCTCATTTGCCCAAATGTGGCAATTATGCTTGTTATTGAGTCCACTGAGGCGAACGTGTGGCTCGTCACTGGAGATGATTTTCTTTGTTAAGCCACCATTCCCTCCTGTCTGTTCAACCAACCCTTCGGCGTATTGCTGACTCTTGAAATGGTTAGTAGGCTTCAGCTCTTGAGTCAATTGAACCTTGTCAGCGTGCAAATTTGAATCTTTATTCAAAATTCACATCAGTGATGTTCGTGAGATGTTCAATTGTCGGGCACGACGACGAGTCGAGGTTGACGGCTCTTCTGCCTCAATATCACGAACAACAGCAATGTTTTCCGCAGAACGAACTGGGCGAGTATGCACAGGTGATTTTACATTTTCTACAGATCCGGTTGTGGAAACATTTTGTCGATTATGCTGACCAAAAAAATCACGAAGTGCACGAAATGCGATTTAATTTGAACGCCCATTTTGGTAAAAGGCTTCAACAACCTTAATGCTCTGCTCAAGTGTGAACCTCTCCATGGTTGAATTTGTCAAACACTGAAGCAAAGAAATGTCACATTAAGTTGGTCCAAAAACTTGACGTTAAGGCGTAACTTAAAATTAACATCATGCATTATGGTTGGACCATCCTTCATAAATATTAATTTGTTAAAAGAATCTTATGTAGCAAATATGTATCGGAACGTACTTGCGCATTTAGGTTTTGTATCTTACACAAAGACATATAAACAAATGGACGAGCAACGAGAATCTGTGTACTCGTCCATGTGAGAAGCAAATTTGCCACATAAATAAGTTATAAATAACTTACGCTCTCAAAACTATATGATTCCCTCTACTTCTCCTTCCCCTCTTTTTCCAGACAGGTTTTTCTTTTCTCTCTTCAGAAGAATCGCTTCCCCCACTGACACCCGCGCACACCAACGAAATTTCATTCCAGTTTGAGTATAAACAATAAACAACTCTCACGGAAAACTCGAACGTCAAAGCAAAAGAAAATCGAAAAGAGCGCGAACCACGCGGGAAAACTCATGTGTCAAAGCGGATGGAAATTTCGTAAATTTTTAATTAAAACTGTGAATTAAAGTTCCGATTACGTACGCGCGATCTTTAAAATTAAAAACTTTTTAAATGTGAACGTGTTTCGCCGTGCATAGAGTGCTAAATTAAAAGCATATCGCCTCAAACCTCAACTTCACACAACTTTAGAGCAGGTTGCCAATTGCTTCGGCTCTCACGACCGGTTGCGGAACCAGTACTCTCTATATCTAGGATCTTACATAAATAAATCAACGAATGTAACCCCAAATACAGAATCTTGTAATGCCCATACATTTATTTGTAAGGCGTATCCAAAACAAACAAGAGACTATTCTGCTCATAGTATACTCACATAGTATCCATGCTCAATATAGCCTCTGGAAAAACCCGATCACAAGCGGAAGAGTGAATTACAAATCTTCGGTAGCATGTAGGTAGATCCATGCTGACGTGAGCATTGGCGCGAATATAAACATGTGCTTCGATGAGAGATTTCAGGATTACCAGATCTAAAAAAATAAATAACTTTGGAGAAAAACAAATTCGTTCCATGCGATCTTTTAGTTTTTTATTAGGATCTGGCAGCGCTCCCATGTTCTGAAATGCGTAAAATAACACATGCGTTGGACATTTCATTTGCTTTTTATTTTGTTTTTTGAATACGACACGCCTCTGTTCAGCTAACGTGCCGCGGCTCAGCTGACCGGCCCCCCGGAACAATCCAAAAAATGTGAAACACAGGGTAAATGGAAGGTATGGATACTAGTTGAATGTACTATGATTCCGATTATACTCCAAGACTCTATTACAGATCATTACACAACAATATTACAAGGAGTGTTTCAAAATAAACGAGACTGGGCTAAAATAGAAACAATAGGAGCTTCATTATGATAAATTCGAGTTTATATAGTCTCCTCCGGCCTCGATACACTGTTTTGCGCGATCTAAAAGCTTTTCGAAAGAGTGTTTCAGGTCATTGACCAGAATGTGCTTCAGGATGTCGGTACAAGGCTTTTGGATGCCCTCTACGGGCGCAATGCGTTTTCCTTTCATGGCGAAATGTAATTTTCCAAATAAGTAGAAGTCACAGACAGCCATATTGATTTCTAGTCAAAAATTAAGTCACAAGAGTGGATTTTTATGACAAAAGTCTCGTTTATTTTGGAATGCACCTTGACTTGTGCAGAAGAAAACGTGCACATACCTTTCTTAAGCCCAAATAGTCAGATAAAATGTGATAAATCGATGTTTTGGAGATATTCAACTCTGATTCCATGAATTTTAACGATGATTTTGGCACATTTTGATAAATTCACGCACAATTTCGATGAAGTTTTTGGTGATTACTGATTTCAGGTGGCCCGTATGTTCATCGTCATTTATGTCCTCACGACCACAAGGTAGACAATCATCGCCATCAATTTTTTCATCAATTCAAATGTTTCGGTAAAGGTTTTAACGATTTTAAAACAAAATTTGATATTAGCTTTATGTTCAAAACTCATTTTTCTACCAATGGAACAAACATACTGTCACTTTGACGCAATAACTTCGCTTCCAGTGAACCGAATGTCACCAAACTTTCACTGGAAGTCAGAGAGGGATGTGACTTTCCAACGCATTATCCGATTCACAGATGGCGCCACCAAAAGTCTCGTTTATTTTCGAACGCACCTTTACCAATCGTATACACATCTTCCACTTCAATATCTAGTATCAAAGATAATTATCACGTAAAAGTAATTACAGATCTGAATTTTATTAAGGACAAGTTGAAAAAGGTCAATTGGAATTGAATCTTTAACGAAATGGATGTTGCGGAAAACACAGCTAATAAATTTTTAGAAGAACTGCAGAACATAGTTACAAGTTGCGAATGAAGTAAATATATATGACGGTCACTGAAGCCTTTAAAACCATGGTTACATGAGGGCATTGTCAGGTCAATAGAATACGGAGTAAATTAAAGATAAAACTGAATAGGGGACCCTTCAATACTGCATTAGAACAGCCTTATAAAAACTACAGAAACAAATTAACTGCATTTTTTTAAGAATCTAAAAATATTTATTTAAGAATAGGATGCTTGAAAAGGTATTAGGAAAACAATCCAATAATTTTTATAATAAAACATCAGCCAAACCAAAACGATAACATCCAGAAAAAAAATATTGCACACAGCTCAAGAATTTAATAAAATAGGAGAAGAATCATCTGTCTTTTTAAGCTATTAAAACTAATGATGGCTCTATTGACAAAATCAACATACCGAATTGGTTTCATTTCAGAGATATAGCTCCAAATGAAATAAAAGCGGCTATGAAAAAATTAATAACTACTGCTCCAGGGCATGATAAAATCAATGCTAGTATGATGAAGTATGAATCAGATGAACGTATTCAGCAAAAACATAAAAGAAGAAAAATTTCCATTATCATTGAATGAGGCAGTTGTGGTCCAAAAATATCAAAGTGGCGAACCGTCCAATCCATCAAACTTCTGTACAAGCCACTATTTCGAAAATCTCCAAACATTGTCTAAAAGATCAATTATACGATTTTCTAAGTGTAAACAATATGTTATCGCCACAGCAGTTTGGTTTTAAACCAGAATCTAGCACAGCAACAGCTATCATTGAAGTTTGCAATTACTTCATGAGGAAATTGACAAGAACAATAAGCCACTGGCTGTTTTTATGGACCTAGCCGAAACGTCCGGCACAATTTCCCACGACATCTTAATCAGAAAGCTCAAAAACTTAGGACTGTATGGAAAATCTTTGAATTTTTTAGAAAGCTACTTAGCAACCCGGGAACAATGTGTGAAGATTGGGAATATATGCATTGATTGGATAAAGAACAAACCTTACGGTATTCCACAGAGTACTGTTCTCTCGCATCTTCTGTTCATAATTTATGTAAATGAATCGTGCGATGCAAGTATTATGAATGAAGAAATAGTAGCATTTGCTGATGACACAGTACTTATTATTTCTTCGAAAACATGGGATGAAACATATAAGATTGCAGAGTGAGAAATAGAAGCAATTGAATCACGGCTGAATAGAAATTACTTGAAGCTAAACACAAGCAAAACTAAATTTTTAGTATTCCCCGCAAATAAGGCAGGGCAACCAATAGGATCAACCTTAGAGTTACACGATACTAACTGCCAAAATTCACATAGTGCCCAGTGCGAATGTGAACGGATTGAGAGGAACGATAATACGAAATACTTGGGGCTAACAATTGACAGTACTATTAAATGAACTTACCATATCAATAACATCAATAGAAAAATCCGACAAACGCTGCATGTCTTCAGAACAACTCGAACCAGATTATCATTTACTTCTCTATCATGCATTCTCTTTTGCAATACGCTATGGTCGTTTGGGGTGATACGTATGCATCCCATTTCTCCAATCTGGAAATGAACCATTAGTTATCAAAACTATATATAATAAGCGGCGATAGTGGCGGGGTTTATTTTGGATTAGTAATAATTATATTGATAAGTTGTGTATGAGATTGCTACACACTTGTTGCGTTTTTATTATTATTATGAAATTGCTCTTTTTGTGAAGGTCCTTCGAGTAGTTTGCCTAGGCGGGCTACTCGATTACGACAGCACAGCTAATTTTCTCGCGATTTAAAGGAGACGAGGATGCAAAAAAGGAGCTGAGGGATCCTCAGGTGGATAACCGATTGTCTTTGGAGCAAGAACAATGAGCAAAAATTTAAAAAAAAACGGTTATTGGATAAACTGACGCAAATACTGTCGACTTGCTGAAGATGGGAAAACAAACGTATGTGATTGAAACTAAGTATGGACGGAAAAAACAGACGTATGTGCTTAAACTATCAATGCAGGTCTTTTGCGTAATATACACCCACTTCTTTCTCAGACAGATCTGTGAGGATATAGCGACCAGGTCCTACAACCTTGTGTACTCGGCTTTTCAACTAACGTCGATCCAACTTCGCATTATAATGTCCAGCTGCATTGTTTTGGCGGAAATTGCGACGAAATACTGCATCCGCTTCTCTAAACTCTGGCGATCGGAATCTTAGATTATAAGATAAGTGTTTCGTAGTAAACGTTAACGAGGAGTATTGCTTGCTTTTTGCCTAAGTTTTTTCTTGATTGTTTCTTAGTTCAATTACATAAAGTCTGGTTGTAATTGGTCAGTTTACGTCTTCGAGTGATTCATTTCAAGATTTTAGTGAAAGTGGTGTGGGTTGGCAAAGGCGAATGTAATATTCTTCCGTAACATTTTTTTTTGCTTGCCAAGAGCTCATTCTCTTTGTTTCACTTACTTTTATGGGGATTTGTTATAAGCTATGCGCGATTCCCATAAGAAGAAAGAATATTCCTTTACTAAACATAAATATAACTTTATTGGCAAAACTAAAGACAGAATTATATATATTGAATGTAGTGAAAGACTGCATGTTGGCGCGCGCGATGTTGACTCGTCAGAGGTTGCGAACAAAGTTCAGTCTCGTTGACATGAGCTGCGAAATTCATGGCATCCACTAACTTGATGTGCTCCTTGCGGTGAGCATGTGGACGCCACAGTACTCCCTCTCAAGTGACATTTTTGATGAGAATGACACGATCGAAAAATGGCGTTGAAAAATGTCGTAAATGAGCCTGGTGCAATAGCGGGTTGCGTTGCACATGTTCAGAAGATGTACTTTCAATGTCGTGAATGTTGCTGATCAGGCATACGATACAGTGCGAGGTCGGGCATGCGGCCTGGTGTGAGGTTGGGCATGCGGCCTGGTGCGCGATCGGGCATGCAACACTGTGTGGGGTTGGGCATGCGGCCTGGTGCGAGGTCGGGCATGCGGCCTGGTGCCAGGTCGGGCATGCGACACTGTGCGGGGTCGGGCATGCGGCCTGGTGCGAGGTCGGGCATGCGGCTCGTCGGAGGTTGCGAACAAAGTACAGTCTCGTTGACATGAGTTGCGAAATTCATGGCATCCACTAACTTGATGTGCTCCTTGCGGTGAGCATGTGGACGCCACAGTACGCCCTCCCAAGTGACATTTTTGATAAGAATGTCACGATCGAAAAATGGGGTTGAAAAATGTCGTAAACGAGCCTGGTGCAATGGCGGGTTGCGTTGCACATGTTCAGAAGATGTACTTTCAATGTCGTGAATGTTGCTGATCGGGCATACGATGCAGTGCGAGGTCGGGCATGCGGCCTGGTGTGAGGTTGAGCATGCGACACTGGCGGGCATGTGGCCTGGTGCGAGGTCGGGCATGCGGCCTGGTGCGAGGTCAGGCATGCAACGCTGTGCGGGATCGGGCATGCGACACTGTGCGCCGTGTGATCAAGGTGGTGTGACGTGCACATGCGAACGCTGCGTCTGTTCGGGCATGCGTATGACTGGTGCGTGATCGGGCATGTCGGGATTGCATGTGGCGTGCTTGGGCTGACTCGTGAAGCTACGACCTGTGGCGATAGCAAAAAGATGGCGAGCACATGACTCGTGTAATAAAAAACGTGAACTTGATATTTAAACAAAAATGGGGTCACCGCCATGGGGATCGGTTATAAACTGTACGCGATCCCCATAAGAAGAAAGCATACTTCTTTACTAAACATAAATATAACTTTATTGGCAAAACTAAGGACAGAGTTATATATATTGAATGTATTGAAAGACTACATGTTGGTGCGCGCGATGTTGACTCGTCGGAGGTTGCGAACGGAGCGCAGTCTCGTTGACATGAGTTGCGAAATTCATGGCATCCACTAACTGCTTGATGCGCTCCTTATGGTGAGCATGTGGACGCCACACTTTGTTTTTGTGAACTACGTGAACATTCGCTACTTTATTTAATTGGCCGCCTTGTAATAGGCAATTATAAAATCGTATTTAATTGAATAGCTTTCACAAAATTTTCATATACAGGATTTGCCCAGCATTCGGTTATCTTATTTTGTATTCGATATTTAATCTAGATCACTTAAGTCTAGAAACATGTAACCTTAGAGTATATCATTTTCTATATTAATAAATATATATATCAACTCCAACCACACAATCATTTGCAATTTTGTGAAATGTGTTGACTTGATTGACAAGTCCCCAATGACTATTTGTTTTGGTTTATGTGAACGATCCAATAAAGCCGGCAATGGGGTCCAGTGGTATTGTGATTCCTGCAGGAGGCTATCAATTTCTGTCTACGTTTCTCACCTGCGTTTTATCCATCAGACTATTAAAGTTCTCTGGGAGGAACTCAGCTGTTTGTAAACGAAGTGCTCAAGCATGTTTTCTGATACCGATTCCTTATTACGGTCTACTGAAGCATTATCTTGGGAGAAATCAAGGCTTCCTCTTGCTTGCGATCAGCTCTATTGGTGGTTGGATCAGAGAATTCATCGTTTACAAGAGAGAGCCTGAGTAAGCCATTACCATCGCCAACATCACCATCAAATAACGAGAATATAATGTCAAGAGGTGCAAATCTGCTCATCACGACGCAGAATATACCTTCATCATCATCACGCAACGCAACACTAATGGTTAGCAGTGATTCACACACTTTACTACTTCACAGCCTTCTTCGTCTATCATTACGAGAAGGACGGCACAGAGATCTTCATCCCATCGGGGAGGTATTCGGAAAAAATTCAAAATGCGGCTAAATCCTGAGAAATTACCAACGCTCCAAGCTGTAGCGCCACCAAAACAAATCTTCATATCAAGACTTGCGCATCATGCATCTACTGAAGGCATTTTAGTTTAAGTAAGTAAGAAATTTGACTTATCTCTGAAAATAATTAGTTGCCAGAAGTTGACGAAGGAAAACTTGATCAACAGAGTTATAGCTTCTTTCAAACTGACGGTTGTGGTGTTGTGTAATTACATCTTAAACCCTGATTGCTGGCTGCCTAAAGTGCTAGTTAAATTATTCATAACTTCAAGGAAAAAAATGTTCGTTCTCCACCGAGCTCCCTGCCAAAGCTTAAACATCGGGTCTCCCTAAAAACTTTCATAATAGCACTCTTAAAAGTCAATTTTCTATTTATTATCAAAATATTTGGGGCTTAAGATTCAAACTGAAGGATCTAGCTTTATCCTTTTCTCTCTCTAACGATGATATAATCTGTATTTCTGCATACTGGTTGACTCATAATTTATTTAACACTGAAATTTTTCCTAATCATACAATTGTTAGGCCTGATCGTGATAGGTCAATCTCCAACAAGTTGGACGAAGACGGTGTGCCAGTCGCCTACAAGAATACCTTTACTGGTATCCCTTTAAAAAATTTATTTTTTATTGCTCCTGTAGAATCTGTGGGGGCAAAAATAGTTATTTTGTCTTCCCATATCTCTTCTTATCTTTTGCACATATACTCGTATACGTTGTAAGTCTCCTTTTTCGGTTAACAATACCTTCCTCACCGTAATATCTAGTATTTTTTTATCGGGATTTTCAAATTGTGACCTTATTTTATGTGGAGATAACAATCAGGTTGATTCTGACTCATCTCAAAGTTGGTCTTTACTTTCTTCTTTTATATCCATGTGTTTCCTGGCTTAATTTAATAATTTCCTTAACGTTAATAATCGTACCCTTGGCTTATTTTTCTGTAGTATGGAACAATCATTGTTATGCCCACCTCCAGTTCTTTTTCCTTATCTTTCTCCTGATCCCCATCATTTTCCTTTACGTTTTGAAATTGCCTATATTGCTTTTGACCGTTATCGTTGAACTTTTATGGAACTAATTATGAGTAACTTTCCGAAATAATTTGCTCTGTTGATTGGTTTCCCTTCTTTTGCGTTCTTGACTCAGATACTTGTTGCAACAATTTCTATGACTTCCTTAATACTGCTTAACCCTAAAATGCATTTTGTATCATAAATGATACGTACTGGAAAATTCAATGTGAATCGGCATAGAATATTACTTTCATCACAACGCTAATTTCATCATATTTGTAACAAAGCACTCCAATCATTTTGCATCAGACTGTAAAGAAAAATGCGACAATGATAACGGCACTTTTGATTTTGCGAAAAAGTGACACTTAGGAGCTCATCAGTGGTTTTGGTCGTGCTTGTTTGATTTTGTTTAGGTGTTCGTAATCGACCCTAAGTTTTGAAAAAAATTAATGATATTTGTGAATATCTCCCGATTGTGTCAGTGGTGCTTCCATAAGAAAAGCAGTGCTTTTGATGTAAGTGGGAATTTTGTGGTATGTATCAAATATGTTACAGTGGTCTTCGCTTTATATTTAGAATGAACCCAGGTGAAAACGAAAGGCCCCTGAAGCCGCATGAGCTACAGTTTATAATTGACAATTGGGATGTTAGCGAAGATAATTTCGATCAATCTGAAGATGAAGAAAACTTCGATATCGAAAACATTCCAATTGTTTTTGATTATGAATTAGAAGAGGAAGTAAATGTGACTGAAAATGAACGTCTAAATCAAGAATATGATGAACGTGAATTGCAAAATTATAAAGATTCTTTCAAAAATATAATTTGGAAGAAAAAAAAAACCTTATATTAAATGAAGAGCAAAAGCAGTTCAGAGGAGACAGTAATCTGCCTTCATAGTTATCGACATTAGAAAGTCCCTACGATTATTTCCGATACTTCTTTGATGATGAATTGATCAACTCAATTGTACAAGAGTCCAACGTATATGCAAAACAGAAAGATACAGGTACTACAAATCATTTCAAGGCTGCAGATGTAAAAAACTATTTGGGGGTATGTACATTCATGTCTGTTATACACTTACCCAATATAAGATGCTATTGGACTACAAAGCTTGGAGCCACATATCAAAGAAACGATGAGCCTAAAGCATTTCGAGAATGTGAAGAAATTCCTACATTTCAACAATAATTCAAAAATGCAACCTAAGGATAATGACGATTTTGATCGATTGTTTAAACTTCAGCCTGTTTTGGATTATCTAAACGCTAAATTTGCAAGCATACTATGCGAACAATATTTGTGTGTGGACGAGCAAATATGTTTAACAAAAACAAAGCACCATTTCAAACAATATTTTCCGATGAAGCGGCAAATCGAAACGTCCCAAAAAACCAAAATTTTCGAATTTTCTTTGATAACTTTTATTCGACGATACTTTTGATTTCCTACTTATCTTCCATGGGTATATTTTCTTTAGGGACAATAAGAAGGAAAAGAATTCCTAATTGTAAATTGCCTATTGACACTGACACAAAAAAGGATCCAAGAGGCAGTATTTATGAATTCGTTTCTAATGCAAATGGCACAGATATTACAACTGTTGCGTGGAAGGACAATAAACTTGTCACATTGGTGTCAAGTTTTGTCGGCGCATCACCTTTAGCAAAAATTCAAAGATTCGACAAAAAACAAAAGAAAGTTGTAGAAATTTCATGTCCTTTGATTGTCAAAGAATACAACCGACACATGGGTGGTGTTGATCTTCTAGACAGTTTGATCGGAAGATATAAAATAATGATTCGAACGCGAAAGTGGTACTTACGAATATTTTATCATTTACTTGACCTTACCCTTGTGAATAGCTGGTCGCTATATAGAAAGGCTTGCATTATCAAGAAGGAAAATTTTTTGAACTTGGCGGAATTTCGATTTGAAGTTGCAGAATGCTTGTGCAAATCTGACTGCGTAGTTACACCTAAATGAGGTAGACCAAGTCTGGTCAATATCGAGAATGAAATTCAGGCGAAAAAATTGAGAAAACCAACGAGCTACATCCCCCCGAAACCAATATGTACTGATAATATAGGACATTGGTGCCATTACACCGAAAATAGAAACAGATGCAAAATGCCAGGGTGCAAAAAGCTTACATGTGTAATTTGTGAAAAGTGTGGAGTTGCACTTTGTTTCAGTAAAGGAAACCATTGTTTTAAAGATTTCCACCAATAAATTTTTATTGCCCCACTAAGAAGGCCTAAATTTGAGTTTTTTTATTTACAATGTTAGAACATAACTAATGATTTATTAATTTTTTCGTAATTGAATTAAGATTATAATAAATGTTGTGATACTTATTACTAGAGAAAAAGAACTGAATTAGTTTTGTCAATACCAAAATAAGAATAGCAATAAACTGTACTGCATGAATTGACTTAAACTTTCTATTTTTAATACTACCCCCAAAGGCCAAAGTATCATTTCTGATACATGCAGTGTTTAGCAATCGAGGAAACTGTTGTGACGTCTCTCACGTGGACTGCAATTTGCATTAACCTCACTTGGCAAACAATTTTTGAAGAAGATTGAAAGACGATTTTTCGTATCCAAGAAAAAGCCTTAAAATATAATTTATTTAGGTTACAGTTAGTTTTATACATAATAATTTTTTTACCTCAATGGGCTTTTCAATTAATTATTATCTTACTCTATTCTCTTTGACGGCTTGAGGAAGAAAGAAAGAACATCGAAAGATCTCCACTGCTTCTTACATGTCAACTGGTATAAAAAAGTTCAATGTCTTGTATGTTGCATTGAAAGCGTTCAATGTTTTGAAATAATTTACGTTTTCAAATTCAAAATTTTATGGTAATTTTAATGATAAATTTTATCTATATTCAATCGAGTTGCACTGCCCAACACACTGGGCCGGCGAGGAAACTTCGTTTTCCGGAAATTCGACGATGTAACGGACGTTGCTTTCGATGACACCATCAGTTGTACTTATTTCGACATTTCTGATGATTCCACGTCGTCCAGGCATAAGCTTTGTGATCAGACCCATTTTCCATTCCATCGGAGGCAGATTCTTCTCGTGAATCAACACTAACTCACCAATTTTAAGTGTAATTTGTTCTCGAAAGCCAATCGGTCTTTTCTGGAGGTGATGCAAGTAGTCTTGATACCATTGATGCCAAAATTTTTGCTTGATTTGCTCAGCAAGCTTCTTCGTGTCGAGACGACTAGCTTTGAAATTGATTAGTTTTTTAGTGGTTCTTGAGAATGCTTGAGATGGTGTGAGCGCACGAAAGTCGTTGGGATCATCGGAAATTGGTATTAGTGGTCGAGAATTCAGAACAGCTTCAATTTTACAAAGCATTGTATAAAATTTTTCGAAGTTCAGAGGTGTATCACTGAGGATACGCTTGAGATGATGTTTCATATTCTTGACTCCAGACTCGTAAAATTCCTCCTGCGTGGAGTGCTAGTGGCGTTCTCAATTTCCACTCATAGGATCTGCCATGAAGGAAACTTTTGATTTGATCCTTTGACTGCTCATGAATTTTCTTGAATTCATTGTTGGTGCCATGAAAACACGTACGATTGTCGCTGTAAATTACACTTGCGTGATTTCTTCGAGAAGTGAAGCGATCAAAAGTGGCGATGAAAGCTTCGGTTGACAAACTAGAGACCAACTCAAGGTGGATCGCGCCCGTCGACATGCATTTGAAAACTGCAATGTAACATTTTTCAAGCGACGAACTTCTCAAATTTCCACTCTCGATCGAGGAGAATCCAGTATAATCGACTACGGTAGCTGTGAATGGTGGGTGCATAACGACTCTGTCCATTGGGAGATCACCCATAAGCTGTTTTGCTGTTTCAGCTTTTGCTCTGAAACACTTGATGCAGTTGATTGTGACTTTTCTGATGACTCGTCTAGCGTTGATCGGCCAATATTTCTGTCGAATGATTGAGAGAAGTGTTGACTGCGGTGGATGAAGATTTTCATTGTGAAAATGGCGAGCAAGAACCTCAGTGAAATGACAATGAGGCAGAATTATTTGATGTTTTTGCTCATATGTCAATTCGAGACTGGCTTCGAGGCGACCTTGAACTCTCAACATGAAATTGTCATCCATGAAGGGTGTCAAAGCTTTGAGTTGAGAACTGCGAGGGATTTCTTCAAGAAAATTTTCCAAGATTTCTCCATTTGCTTTCTTGATTTTCTCTTTCCACTTGAACAAAATCTTGTATTCTTTCGAAAAAAATGATTCTTGCAGAATTCTTATGATGGTGAATTTGGCTTGTGTTTGCTCATCGATTGACAAATAACCAATGATTTTCGAAACACTTTTTCGAGCGTTATGAATGAAACGCCTGATAAATGCAAAAACATTTATTAATTTTTTCAAAGCGGGAAACGTCGACGCGAATTCATTCCAAGCTTCTTAAATTTTGGCTGGAATTCGTTCATGCCAATCTGCACCAGCAAGTTTCTTCATGAAAAGCTTGGCGGTAAGCACAATGGGTCCAATGAGTCCAAGCAGATCGTAGATTCCAAAGAGGCATCCGAGAAGTTGAGCTTTTGTTAGGAGTCCCTCTTTCATCGGTTGAAAATCGAAGAGAAATACATCGTGTTTCGCGGTGTAATCCAGGCCCAACGCTTTAAAAATTTCATCGTCACCTTCTGGTGAATTCAAATCTTCTACTGGTATGTCTTTGAGTGCTTCAGGAAAGTTTGCAAAATTTTTCCTGAGGTGCATTCCAGCTTGAGCGAGTATGAACTTGATGTTTTTCACAAGTTTTGCTTCTTTTTCGATCGTAGCTACACTGAATTCAGCATTATCAACGTAATTTGAATCAAGAAGAAATTGGCATTCTTCGGGAAACTCGCTCTTGAAGATTTTCGCGAGCTCAACGATGCAGCGAGTCGTTCGGGCATGCGTATGACTGGTGCGTGATCGGGCATGTCGGGATTGCATGTGGCGTGCTTGGGCTGACTCGTGAAGCTACGACCTGTGGCGATAGCAAAAAGATGGCGAGCACATGACTCGTGTAATAAAAAACGTGAACTTGATATTTAAACAAAAATGGGGTCACCGCCATGGGGATCGGTTATAAACTGTACGCGATCCCCATAAGAAGAAAGCATACTTCTTTACTAAACATAAATATAACTTTATTGGCAAAACTAAGGACAGAGTTATATATATTGAATGTATTGAAAGACTACATGTTGGTGCGCGCGATGTTGACTCGTCGGAGGTTGCGAACGGAGCGCAGTCTCGTTGACATGAGTTGCGAAATTCATGGCATCCACTAACTGCTTGATGCGCTCCTTATGGTGAGCATGTGGACGCCACACTTTGTTTTTGTGAACTACGTGAACATTCGCTACTTTATTTAATTGGCCGCCTTGTAATAGGCAATTATAAAATCGTATTTAATTGAATAGCTTTCACAAAATTTTCATATACAGGATTTGCCCAGCATTCGGTTATCTTATTTTGTATTCGATATTTAATCTAGATCACTTAAGTCTAGAAACATGTAACCTTAGAGTATATCATTTTCTATATTAATAAATATATATATCAACTCCAACCACACAATCATTTGCAATTTTGTGAAATGTGTTGACTTGATTGACAAGTCCCCAATGACTATTTGTTTTGGTTTATGTGAACGATCCAATAAAGCCGGCAATGGGGTCCAGTGGTATTGTGATTCCTGCAGGAGGCTATCAATTTCTGTCTACGTTTCTCACCTGCGTTTTATCCATCAGACTATTAAAGTTCTCTGGGAGGAACTCAGCTGTTTGTAAACGAAGTGCTCAAGCATGTTTTCTGATACCGATTCCTTATTACGGTCTACTGAAGCATTATCTTGGGAGAAATCAAGGCTTCCTCTTGCTTGCGATCAGCTCTATTGGTGGTTGGATCAGAGAATTCATCGTTTACAAGAGAGAGCCTGAGTAAGCCATTACCATCGCCAACATCACCATCAAATAACGAGAATATAATGTCAAGAGGTGCAAATCTGCTCATCACGACGCAGAATATACCTTCATCATCATCACGCAACGCAACACTAATGGTTAGCAGTGATTCACACACTTTACTACTTCACAGCCTTCTTCGTCTATCATTACGAGAAGGACGGCACAGAGATCTTCATCCCATCGGGGAGGTATTCGGAAAAAATTCAAAATGCGGCTAAATCCTGAGAAATTACCAACGCTCCAAGCTGTAGCGCCACCAAAACAAATCTTCATATCAAGACTTGCGCATCATGCATCTACTGAAGGCATTTTAGTTTAAGTAAGTAAGAAATTTGACTTATCTCTGAAAATAATTAGTTGCCAGAAGTTGACGAAGGAAAACTTGATCAACAGAGTTATAGCTTCTTTCAAACTGACGGTTGTGGTGTTGTGTAATTACATCTTAAACCCTGATTGCTGGCTGCCTAAAGTGCTAGTTAAATTATTCATAACTTCAAGGAAAAAAATGTTCGTTCTCCACCGAGCTCCCTGCCAAAGCTTAAACATCGGGTCTCCCTAAAAACTTTCATAATAGCACTCTTAAAAGTCAATTTTCTATTTATTATCAAAATATTTGGGGCTTAAGATTCAAACTGAAGGATCTAGCTTTATCCTTTTCTCTCTCTAACGATGATATAATCTGTATTTCTGCATACTGGTTGACTCATAATTTATTTAACACTGAAATTTTTCCTAATCATACAATTGTTAGGCCTGATCGTGATAGGTCAATCTCCAACAAGTTGGACGAAGACGGTGTGCCAGTCGCCTACAAGAATACCTTTACTGGTATCCCTTTAAAAAATTTATTTTTTATTGCTCCTGTAGAATCTGTGGGGGCAAAAATAGTTATTTTGTCTTCCCATATCTCTTCTTATCTTTTGCACATATACTCGTATACGTTGTAAGTCTCCTTTTTCGGTTAACAATACCTTCCTCACCGTAATATCTAGTATTTTTTTATCGGGATTTTCAAATTGTGACCTTATTTTATGTGGAGATAACAATCAGGTTGATTCTGACTCATCTCAAAGTTGGTCTTTACTTTCTTCTTTTATATCCATGTGTTTCCTGGCCTAATTTAATAATTTCCTTAACGTTAATAATCGTACCCTTGGCTTATTTTTCTGTAGTATGGAACAATCATTGTTATGCCCACCTCCAGTTCTTTTTCCTTATCTTTCTCCTGATCCCCATCATTTTCCTTTACGTTTTGAAATTGCCTATATTGCTTTTGACCGTTATCGTTGAACTTTTATGGAACTAATTATGAGTAACTTTCCGAAATAATTTGCTCTGTTGATTGGTTTCCCTTCTTTTGCGTTCTTGACTCAGATACTTGTTGCAACAATTTCTATGACTTCCTTAATACTGCTTAACCCTAAAATGCATTTTGTATCATAAATGATACGTACTGGAAAATTCAATGTGAATCGGCATAGAATATTACTTTCATCACAACGCTAATTTCATCATATTTGTAACAAAGCACTCCAATCATTTTGCATCAGACTGTAAAGAAAAATGCGACAATGATAACGGCACTTTTGATTTTGCGAAAAAGTGACAGTTAGGAGCTCATCAGTGGTTTTGGTCGTGCTTGTTTGATTTTGTTTAGGTGTTCGTAATCGACCCTAAGTTTTGAAAAAAATTAATGATATTTGTGAATATCTCCCGATTGTGTCAGTGGTGCTTCCATAAGAAAAGCAGTGCTTTTGATGTAAGTGGGAATTTTGTGGTATGTATCAAATATGTTACAGTGGTCTTCGCTTTATATTTAGAATGAACCCAGGTGAAAACGAAAGGCCCCTGAAGCCGCATGAGCTACAGTTTATAATTGACAATTGGGATGTTAGCGAAGATAATTTCGATCAATCTGAAGATGAAGAAAACTTCGATATCGAAAACATTCCAATTGTTTTTGATTATGAATTAGAAGAGGAAGTAAATGTGACTGAAAATGAACGTCTAAATCAAGAATATGATGAACGTGAATTGCAAAATTATAAAGATTCTTTCAAAAATATAATTTGGAAGAAAAAAAAAACCTTATATTAAATGAAGAGCAAAAGCAGTTCAGAGGAGACAGTAATCTGCCTTCATAGTTATCGACATTAGAAAGTCCCTACGATTATTTCCGATACTTCTTTGATGATGAATTGATCAACTCAATTGTACAAGAGTCCAACGTATATGCAAAACAGAAAGATACAGGTACTACAAATCATTTCAAGGCTGCAGATGTAAAAAACTATTTGGGGGTATGTACATTCATGTCTGTTATACACTTACCCAATATAAGATGCTATTGGACTACAAAGCTTGGAGCCACATATCAAAGAAACGATGAGCCTAAAGCATTTCGAGAATGTGAAGAAATTCCTACATTTCAACAATAATTCAAAAATGCAACCTAAGGATAATGACGATTTTGATCGATTGTTTAAACTTCAGCCTGTTTTGGATTATCTAAACGCTAAATTTGCAAGCATACTATGCGAACAATATTTGTGTGTGGACGAGCAAATATGTTTAACAAAAACAAAGCACCATTTCAAACAATATTTTCCGATGAAGCGGCAAATCGAAACGTCCCAAAAAACCAAAATTTTCGAATTTTCTTTGATAACTTTTATTCGACGATACTTTTGATTTCCTACTTATCTTCCATGGGTATATTTTCTTTAGGGACAATAAGAAGGAAAAGAATTCCTAATTGTAAATTGCCTATTGACACTGACACAAAAAAGGATCCAAGAGGCAGTATTTATGAATTCGTTTCTAATGCAAATGGCACAGATATTACAACTGTTGCGTGGAAGGACAATAAACTTGTCACATTGGTGTCAAGTTTTGTCGGCGCATCACCTTTAGCAAAAATTCAAAGATTCGACAAAAAACAAAAGAAAGTTGTAGAAATTTCATGTCCTTTGATTGTCAAAGAATACAACCGACACATGGGTGGTGTTGATCTTCTAGACAGTTTGATCGGAAGATATAAAATAATGATTCGAACGCGAAAGTGGTACTTACGAATATTTTATCATTTACTTGACCTTACCCTTGTGAATAGCTGGTCGCTATATAGAAAGGCTTGCATTATCAAGAAGGAAAATTTTTTGAACTTGGCGGAATTTCGATTTGAAGTTGCAGAATGCTTGTGCAAATCTGACTGCGTAGTTACACCTAAATGAGGTAGACCAAGTCTGGTCAATATCGAGAATGAAATTCAGGCGAAAAAATTGAGAAAACCAACGAGCTACATCCCCCCGAAACCAATATGTACTGATAATATAGGACATTGGTGCCATTACACCGAAAATAGAAACAGATGCAAAATGCCAGGGTGCAAAAAGCTTACATGTGTAATTTGTGAAAAGTGTGGAGTTGCACTTTGTTTCAGTAAAGGAAACCATTGTTTTAAAGATTTCCACCAATAAATTTTTATTGCCCCACTAAGAAGGCCTAAATTTGAGTTTTTTTATTTACAATGTTAGAACATAACTAATGATTTATTAATTTTTTCGTAATTGAATTAAGATTATAATAAATGTTGTGATACTTATTACTAGAGAAAAAGAACTGAATTAGTTTTGTCAATACCAAAATAAGAATAGCAATAAACTGTACTGCATGAATTGACTTAAACTTTCTATTTTTAATACTACCCCCAAAGGCCAAAGTATCATTTCTGATACATGCAGTGTTTAGCAATCGAGGAAACTGTTGTGACGTCTCTCACGTGGACTGCAATTTGCATTAACCTCACTTGGCAAACAATTTTTGAAGAAGATTGAAAGACGATTTTTCGTATCCAAGAAAAAGCCTTAAAATATAATTTATTTAGGTTACAGTTAGTTTTATACATAATAATTTTTTTACCTCAATGGGCTTTTCAATTAATTATTATCTTACTCTATTCTCTTTGACGGCTTGAGGAAGAAAGAAAGAACATCGAAAGATCTCCACTGCTTCTTACATGTCAACTGGTATAAAAAAGTTCAATGTCTTGTATGTTGCATTGAAAGCGTTCAATGTTTTGAAATAATTTACGTTTTCAAATTCAAAATTTTATGGTAATTTTAATGATAAATTTTATCTATATTCAATCGAGTTGCACTGCCCAACACACTGGGCCGGCGAGGAAACTTCGTTTTCCGGAAATTCGACGATGTAACGGACGTTGCTTTCGATGACACCATCAGTTGTACTTATTTCGACATTTCTGATGATTCCACGTCGTCCAGGCATAAGCTTTGTGATCAGACCCATTTTCCATTCCATCGGAGGCAGATTCTTCTCGTGAATCAACACTAACTCACCAATTTTAAGTGTAGTTTGTTCTCGAAAGCCAATCGGTCTTTTCTGGAGGTGATGCAAGTAGTCTTGATACCATTGATGCCAAAATTTTTGCTTGATTTGCTCAGCAAGCTTCTTCGTGTCGAGACGACTAGCTTTGAAATTGATTAGTTTTTTAGTGGTTCTTGAGAATGCTTGAGATGGTGTGAGCGCACGAAAGTCGTTGGGATCATCGGAAATTGGTATTAGTGGTCGAGAATTCAGAACAGCTTCAATTTTACAAAGCATTGTATAAAATTTTTCGAAGTTCAGAGGTGTATCACTGAGGATACGCTTGAGATGATGTTTCATATTCTTGACTCCAGACTCGTAAAATTCCTCCTGCGTGGAGTGCTAGTGGCGTTCTCAATTTCCACTCATAGGATCTGCCATGAAGGAAACTTTTGATTTGATCCTTTGACTGCTCATGAATTTTCTTGAATTCATTGTTGGTGCCATGAAAACACGTACGATTGTCGCTGTAAATTACACTTGCGTGATTTCTTCGAGAAGTGAAGCGATCAAAAGTGGCGATGAAAGCTTCGGTTGACAAACTAGAGACCAACTCAAGGTGGATCGCGCCCGTCGACATGCATTTGAAAACTGCAATGTAACATTTTTCAAGCGACGAACTTCTCAAATTTCCACTCTCGATCGAGGAGAATCCAGTATAATCGACTACGGTAGCTGTGAATGGTGGGTGCATAACGACTCTGTCCATTGGGAGATCACCCATAAGCTGTTTTGCTGTTTCAGCTTTTGCTCTGAAACACTTGATGCAGTTGATTGTGACTTTTCTGATGACTCGTCTAGCGTTGATCGGCCAATATTTCTGTCGAATGATTGAGAGAAGTGTTGACTGCGGTGGATGAAGATTTTCATTGTGAAAATGGCGAGCAAGAACCTCAGTGAAATGACAATGAGGCAGAATTATTTGATGTTTTTGCTCATATGTCAATTCGAGACTGGCTTCGAGGCGACCTTGAACTCTCAACATGAAATTGTCATCCATGAAGGGTGTCAAAGCTTTGAGTTGAGAACTGCGAGGGATTTCTTCAAGAAAATTTTCCAAGATTTCTCCATTTGCTTTCTTGATTTTCTCTTTCCACTTGAACAAAATCTTGTATTCTTTCGAAAAAAATGATTCTTGCAGAATTCTTATGATGGTGAATTTGGCTTGTGTTTGCTCATCGATTGACAAATAACCAATGATTTTCGAAACACTTTTTCGAGCGTTATGAATGAAACGCCTGATAAATGCAAAAACATTTATTAATTTTTTCAAAGCGGGAAACGTCGACGCGAATTCATTCCAAGCTTCTTAAATTTTGGCTGGAATTCGTTCATGCCAATCTGCACCAGCAAGTTTCTTCATGAAAAGCTTGGCGGTAAGCACAATGGGTCCAATGAGTCCAAGCAGATCGTAGATTCCAAAGAGGCATCCGAGAAGTTGAGCTTTTGTTAGGAGTCCCTCTTTCATCGGTTGAAAATCGAAGAGAAATACATCGTGTTTCGCGGTGTAATCCAGGCCCAACGCTTTAAAAATTTCATCGTCACCTTCTGGTGAATTCAAATCTTCTACTGGTATGTCTTTGAGTGCTTCAGGAAAGTTTGCAAAATTTTTCCTGAGGTGCATTCCAGCTTGAGCGAGTATGAACTTGATGTTTTTCACAAGTTTTGCTTCTTTTTCGATCGTAGCTACACTGAATTCAGCATTATCAACGTAATTTGAATCAAGAAGAAATTGGCATTCTTCGGGAAACTCGCTCTTGAAGATTTTCGCGAGCTCAACGATGCAGCGAGTCGCAAGAAAAGGTGCTGCTGCGGTACCAAATGGAACCGTAGCAAATTTATAGTATTGGATCGGTTCATTGGGATTGAAACGCCAAACAATTCGTAAAACCTTACGATCTTCAGGATGTACCCAGACTTGACAGTACATTTTCTCAATGTCACCAAATCCAGCACACAGCTCTTCTCGAAGTCGAATTGAAATGTCAAACGATTCTGGCTGCACAACAGGTCCTTTGAACATTGTGTCGTTCAATGAAATACCAAATTCAGACTTTGAGGAGGCATTGTAGACTGGACGAAGTTTCGTCGTGTTGCTTGTGAGTTTCAAAACTCCATGATGAGGCATGAAGTAGGTTTTTCATCCTTTTTCAGCTTTGCTTTAACTAGAAAACCTTTGTCGATTAATTGTTGAATATACTCACAATACAACTTCTGTCGCAACGGGTCCTTGAGTCTTTGAGATTCATTGGCATAAAACTGTTTGGTTGCTTTCGATAAATAGCTTCCAAGCTGTTTGATTTCGTCGTTGAAAGAAAATCTGACTTGAAACTTCCCGTCGTCCAAGCGAATGGTTGAATTTGCATACAGATCTTCAACGTATTTTTCTTCTTGTGACAAGATTTTCGCCTTCGGCAACTCTTCAAATTCGATGAAACAATTCATTCTTGCAGAAAGTTTATCGAATTCGGATCGAGAGATTTCAGAAAACGTACTTGCTTGCAGCTGTGGATATGGCATTGCAGAAAGAAACGTTGAGCAGCACAAAGAACTTGAAGAATTTCGCTGATTCTTTCTCCCTGGCATGGCACCGTCAACTGTCCATCCAAGTTTCGTCACATGCAAGACAATCTTTTCGTTGAGACGAATCTGTTTATTCAGATCAATCTCGTTTCGAACCAGCAAGCCAATCAGCAAGTCGGTTGGCGCTGACATGTTGAAGTTTGGATCAGCAAGGAAAATTCATTTGGGAATTTTGATTTCATCTTTTCCGATTTGATATGATGGTTAGCTTCCAGTCACCTTGGGTACGATTGCGAATGATTGAGAAAGCTCAAATGGTCCGTACAATGAACAAATCGTTGCTTGAATCCTTCTGTGAATGAACATTGGACTTTCTCCTAGCCCCTCAACACGAATGTTGATGTTTGCCCACAAAAAATTTCCCCTTTTCGACAAACTTTCGCTCATGTAACTCATGTCGCTACCTTGATCCAACAATGCTCGAGCCAAGAAACATTCGCTATCATCGTCAAGGGTTCGAACCACAGCAGTTTGAAGGATCGTGCGTTGCACCGGAAACAACGTAGACGTTAAAGTGCATGAAATTCCAGCAACAGATGATGCAGCGGCAAAGTGAGATGCTTTTTACTCAAAGGGTTGAAATTCGTCAGTTGAAGTCGTTTGTGATTGTGATGTGTCCTTTTTTGACAGATGAAGCATTGTGTGATGTTTCTTTTTGCAAACTTCACAAGAAATTGCAGCTCTGCATGATTTTGTTTCGTGTTGAACACTGAAGCAATTTTCACAAAGCTTTCGTTCACGAACAAAACGTCGGCGACTTTCAACTGTGAACTCTTTAAACAGATCACACTCGTTCAACCAACGATTTGATTCACACAAGCGGCATTTCGGTGTTGACTTTTCTTTCGGTTGACGTTTGGCAGTGTGAGTTGAAGCGATTTGCGGCTGTTTAGACTCGCTTTTGCTTTTATTACCCAGTTTTTGCTGAAGTGTAGCCAGATGAGTTGCTTTTTGTGCGTTTGAAGGTAAATTGGAAAGATTTTCCCAGTATTTTTTTTAGAAACTCACACAATTCGGCATACGTCGCGTTGACATTGTTGTTGGTTTTGCGCCACTCCTTCAAAGTTTATTCATCTAAAGCGTTTGAGATGAGATGGACGACTACAACTTGAGCAAATGTGTTGTTATCAAGCTTAAAACCTTGGTTTTCCAAAGCTTGAATGTTTGATTGGAAGATATCCACGATTCGTCGAAGCTTCCTCGATGTGTCTTTCTTCATAGATGAAACTTTGAGAATGTTGTTGATGTGTGACGATACAATTTTTCTTTTGTCACCGTAGCAATCGCAAACTTGTTTCCATGCAAACTCGTAATTATTCTCATCGAATGGTACCAGAGCAATTGGACTGACCTCTCCCGGTGGCAACGATTTTAAAGCATCGCAAAGAATTGAAAATTTTTCACAATTTGTAATTGGTTGGCTGTGTACCCATGCCACGTAGAGCTGACGGAAGGTTTCCCAATTCTCGTACTTGCCATCGAACTTTGGATTTTCCATTTTCGGTCGAAGCGCTCTAGGTTCGCTCAAAACTTGAGGAGTTGATTGAGAAGTTATGCGGTTTTCGATTTCATCAAGGAACCACGCAAAGAGCATATCAAATTGTTCATTGAACTGTAGAACATCAGCTTCTTCTGTAGTTCGTTGTAACTCATTTTATTCACCAACAAGTTTGCTTAACGTTTGTTCAAAGTTTGCATCAAATTCGCGTTTGAGTGGCTTAAGATTGTCCAACTGAACACGAAAAAACGATGTTGACTGAGTTTCCTTCTTGTAATTGCGTTGAAATTTCGAAATTGCTTCTAACTTCTTTTGAATGAGTCTCTTTTTTGTTGCAACATAAACTTTCGTTTCATTAAATGTTGAATTGTGAAGCACATTTGAATGTGAGAATTCCTTTTCTTCAGATTTTTCAATTGCTCGTATCATCGAAGAAACTTTTGAGATGATTTCTTCAGCGTATTCATGAAATGCTTGATAGTCAGCTTGACGCTGTGTCAGTTCATTGTCTGGAATTATATCCAAGACTTCATCATGCAAACTATTAAATTTATTCATCGAGGTTTGAATTAATACATGTTTGGTTTTGACTTCGTCTAAAGCGATTTCTTTTCCACGACTTTTTGACTCTTCTAGAAAATTTATCACACGCGTGACATTTCCTTTTTGAGCACTTTGCTTTCGTATAAGCCTTTCAAGTTGTGTGGCCATTGTCGAAAAAAAACTGTTTAGCAATCGAGGAAACTGTTGTGAAGTCTCTCACGTGAACTGCAATTTGCATTAACCTCACTTGGCAAACAATTTTTGAAGAGGATTGAAGGACGATTTTTCGTATCCAAGAAAAAGCCTTAAAATATAATTTATTTAGATTACAGTTAGTTTTATACATAATAATTTTTTTACCTCAATGGGCTTTTCAATTAATTATTATCTTACTCTATTCTCTTTGACGGCTTGAGGAAGAAAGAAAGAACATCGAAAGATCTCCACTGCTTCTTACATGTCAACTGGTATAAAAAAGTTCAATGTCTTGTATGTTGCATTGAAAGCGTTCAATGTTTTGAAATAATTTACGTTTTCAAATTCAAAATTTTATGGTAATTTTAATGATAAATTTTATCTATATTCAATCGAGTTGCATTGCGCCACATACAGGAAAAATCGAATTTTCAGGACATTAGGACATCATTGATTTTTTCATTACTTTTCCCGAATTCTACATGTTAGAATATATAACTGTGATTTTTTTCGCTCAAAACAAAACAAAAATGGTGCATTTCAGGGTTAATACTCTTCTAACTGTTAACTCTCGATGCAGACTTGAAATCCAAAGATCGAGAACGTCAACTTTTTTACGTGACAGATCCCCTGAGTCACGTAATGCTTTTTGTCATCCAAGGTAGATAGCTAAGAAAAAGATACAGATCGCTAAGGCTTCTAATGTACATAGTATTGAATGCTCTCTAAACTCAATTCATTCGAAACCATTTTGTAAATACACACGCTCTCTCAAATCTTTCAGATTTGTGTAGTTTTTGGAACTCAGTATTTTTCTATTTGTAATTCAACTCCGAGCAATAGCTCTATGTTCCCAATCATACACACGTCATCTTCATTTCTTTTTACTTGCTATCCGGAAGATGTTATGAAGCTTATCTAAGAGCTTGATGCCTCTATTAATTCAGGTCCTGATGGTATTCGTAAATATTTTGTGAAGTTTTTAGCTACTTCTATTTGTGTTCCTCTTTCCTTTGTCTTCAACTCTAGCTTATCTTTTGGCTCTTTTCCTTCGTGTTGGAAAAGACCCTTTGTTACTCCTATTTTTAAAAATGGTAGCACCTAAGACGTTGCCAATTATCGGCCTATCTCCTTATTACCCTGTTTCTCCATACTGGAAAAAATCGTCTGCTTGTACCTTTTATCACAACACATGGTTTTATCAAAGGGCGATCAATTTTAACGAATTTGTTAGAATTCATGATTGTTGCTTCAAAAGCCTTGGAGGACCATTTACAAGTCGAAACCTTGTATTTAGAGTTCTTTAAAGCCTTTGACTCAGTAAATCACAATGTTTTGTTGAGAAAACTTAAATTTGTGAATGTTCCCGATTATTTACTCGACTGGCTATCCTCTTACTTATCCAATCGTGCTAGTCAAGTACATTTACAAGGCTGTCTTTCCACCTCCTTCTATCCATCTTCAGGTGTTCTTCAATGACCCATTCTTGGCGCACTATTGTTCACTCTGTTTATAAATGACTTGTCATCCATTGTCATCACTTCTTCCTGTCTTTTTTATGCAGACGACGTCAAAGTTTTCAAAGTTGTGTCATCTAACGATGACTGTACCTTGCTTTAAGAAGATTTGGATGCCATTTTATTTTGGAGTTCTTATACCCAGCTTACACTAAATGTTTCTAAGTGCATCCATCTTTCATTTTCTAATGACGCTTGCCCCATAAGCTTTCAATGTTCGTTAAATAATTCGTACCTAAGTACGGTGATACATTTCAGGGACTCAGGTGTCACTGTTGACTCTAAATATCAGTTCGACGTTCATATTTCTGAAATTACTCCTAAAATCTCTCGTATTTTTATCTTGATCTTAAGAAATTCCTATATTTTTTCCGATCCTTTATCGTCTGTTAAATTATATTCTAGTTTGGTTCACTCCATCCTTGAGTATTGCTCACCAGTTGGGTTGCCTCCTTTGAAGAGTTTGAAGTTCACGCTAGACGCTATGCAAAAAAGATTTACCCGGATCTTCTTCTTGAAGTTACAGATTAAATAAATATATACATAAATAAATAAAAAATGCACTTCATTTGCGCGTTTTGCTTCCCTTATGTTTTGTCAATTTTGTTGGCGCAGATCCCCTAATCTTTCGTGTGGCTCCGGCAAAACGACGGGATCTTCCAAACATTTTAATTCCCGCAATAGCTTGTACGATTTACCCTGCCAAATCATGTGCTGTTTGAAGGTGGCAAAGTAAGGCAAGACACCGGTGACGCAATGATAAGATGACCGCAGTGCGCAGGTGATGGCGGACAACCTGCGGTCCCAATCTTCCTTAGTCGGATGGACATGGGAACGGATTGCAGCTAACAAGGTGCGATCCAAATGTTCTGATGTGTTCGATTGAGGAGAGTATATTGGCCTTTGTTGGTGTTCGACATGATACTGTTCGAGCAGATTCCTCAGCAAGATACATCTAGCACGTTAATTTACCTTCCCCATGATTCAAACTTTTAATTCCAGCGTCCTAATTGCAATCGGCTGGAGCGTGTATGGTTTTTGATTGGTCTCACTGAAATGATGGCTTTGCCACTGAATTGAACAAGTGAGACTTTCGTTTTGGCGAACTAGCAAACGTCATGAAACCAAGTAGGGCATGGCGTGCACTTGTTATGTTTTTTTAGATGCAAACTAAGCTATTTTGACCAATGAATGGACGATTTTCCCCTCTTCAAAGAGCAGCAAGACATGGAATTAAGGACACTTTTGCGAAAAGCAAGTAGCATGTGTAAATTTTTATAACTTTATTATTGTTTTAATTCTTCCCCAAAAATACAATTAAATTGCACTGAACTTCACCCGTATCCTTTATCAATAATATCAGAGTTAGAATTCTTCAATACCAAACGAGCAATTTTTATTAAATAAAACTTGAATTATGGCATACTTGAATTGAAAGCGACTCCGGTAATCATAGTGAATATACATATAACCATTTCGCCAGCAAACAACGCGGTTGACGGACAATATTCGTAGATGAAACTCCCTCCGGCTTCAAAGTATATTGCCATGCATCCCTTGAATGTTTATGAAACCGTGTCAGTGCTTTCAGATTTCAAATCAACAATAACAAAAAACAAGTTGGGTAAACAGACCTACGCTCATGTCAGAAGGGTTTTGTATTCAATTTACAAAATGCAGTCACCAGATCGAATCAAATCAAGAAACATGTCAAAGACGATTTTATTGGAGAAAATATGAAATGCGAAGATCATACTATTTTTAACAAAGTTCAATGAATTTCGACTTTTGAGGTTTTTGGTATTGTTATACTCATAAATATCTCCCTTGATAATTATTTCAGATGTCCATCCGCGACGGAGGAAACACATTTCTCATGTATTTTCCCCCTGTGCCCCCCTGAACCAAAAACTGACAGTTTAACAACTGTTTTGAAAAGCTCCCATGAAAACATTCATTTCATACTCATATCGGCTACGTTTGATAAATTTTTTTTTCAGGGGCCACTCTCCTGTGCTGAAATCATCGATTCATGGCCAATTTTTTCGAATCCTAAAATGGTTACAAAACCCTGTTGCCAGGAGCTCTCTCCCACCTCCTTGACTTGTTTCACTTATGAGCATTAATTGTAGGTACTCATCTTCAGTCATTCATTCAATTGAATCAAATGTTCAAAGCATGCACCTTAAACGTTGAAGTTGGGAAAAACTAACTCAAAATTATTCAATCTTTGCATTTAAAACAGCCACTATCTTGTTTTACGATTACTGATACTACTAGCTGAACCGATTCTCAAAGATATACATGACACCTATCATTCCTGAAATTTTCATGCAAATCCTAGCAAAACTGTTGTGTCTGAGTCGGTAAAAAGCGCATGTTGTTCCATAGCCATATGTTGCCATAGTAATACATCCAGCGCATATTGTTCCATAGTAATACAGGAAAATTCAAACCGCTATAACTTCGCTAAATATGATTCAATCTTTATGAAACTTTCAGGATAGATCAATCTTATAAATAGTCATTTGTGTACTGAATTTCATTGGATTTAAGGGTACCGTTAAGATTTTATTCAAGAAAACATGAAATCGATAAATCATACTATTACTAACAAAGTTGAGTGTATTGCGACTTCTCACGTATTTGTTGTCGTTGTACGCACCAAGGCCTACATCCCTGATTTTTTTCAGATTTTTCGGATCACAGGTGTCCAATCGCGAGGGGGGGGGACACAAATTTTTCGTGTAT
Source organism: Odontomyia ornata (assembly GCA_963969285.1). Classification (NCBI taxonomy): domain Eukaryota; kingdom Metazoa; phylum Arthropoda; class Insecta; order Diptera; family Stratiomyidae; genus Odontomyia; species Odontomyia ornata. The sequence continues at coordinate 217,776,758 of OZ017738.1, read as the reverse complement.
TTCCCCTCCCTGTGCGCCCCTCGAAGCAAATTTTGCCAAACTAAGACCTGTTTTGAAAAGTTCTCATCAAGACCTTTCATTTGATACCCATATCGACTATCTTCAATGAAATTTTTTTTTCGGGGGGTCACTCTCCTATAAGGGGAGACCCCCCTTAAATACCTTATAAAATTTTTTTGTAGCTGAACTTTGAAGAGATCACCACTTTACACCTACAAACAAAATTTGATGTTTCTAGCTTAAGTAGTTTCCGAGAAAAACTGCTGTGACACACGGACGGACGGACGGACGGACGGACGGACGGACGGACGGACGGACGGACAGACGGACAGACGGACAGACTGGTCGCGAAACTAGTAGGGTTTTGTAAAATTATTTTACAAAACCCTAAAAATCAAGTTATGTATTTATTTTAATCGTGCGATTCATAGTTTCGCTGTTTCCTTGCACTACTTTTAATTAAATCACCATTGAAAATATCCGTTCAACAAACAAAAACTTGAGCTACGCCTTCAGTATTTCGTTCGCGAATCGTTTTCGATACAAGTCAAGAACATAATCAGCTGATTTTTGGTGCGGGTGATTCCACCGCACTCCCTGACGTGATGCCTATCCCGCCCGTTATTTAAAATGCAAGTCCCGCTTCGTACACATTCCATTTACTGCCTCCCTCGACGAGCCTCTCCATGGCGGTAATGGCAGATTCTCATCCCAACGGTTCTCGCAATTGTTTCGCTAAATTGGGTAGCAATGGTGTTGCCATTATTGTTTTTATTAGTTTGTCAATTGAAACTTTCATGTACACTCATTGAGTAGGAATCGTAAAAACTGTTTAGCTATAATGAGAGCGATGATAGTAGCGGGGTTTATTTCGGGTTACTAATAATAATACGAATATTGATAAGCTACGTATCAAATTGTTCCGCACTATTGCATTATTTTTCTTATTATGAAATTGAGCTTTTTGCGAAGCTCAATTTCATAATAAGCAGTTTGCCTAGGCGGGCTGTTCGATTTCCACATATCTGCAAGGAATTTCGATATTTCACTTATAAAAGTGTATAAAAGTCTTAACCAATTTACAGCTATATGTATGTATATGAATGTGTATTATTGTCAATATATTTTTCGTCGATTATGAGGGAGCTATTAAGAAATCACGCAGTTTTTACCCGAGAAGCCAAGTATAAAAAATTAAAAATAACGATTTCTGAGTTATAGCCTTTTGTTTATAAGAATAAACAAGCGATTGTTTTGATACAATTTTTCAATATTTCATATATAATTAGAATCTTTTAAAATATATTATATTATATATTATAATCTTTTAAAATTCAATGTATTGAAATAAAAACCAGCTTTGATCATTTTTAACTACATATTTTATTGCAGATGGAACGTGATGATGCTATAACTGAAGTCGAGATACTAAAAGAAAAGCTAGATAAAGCATTATACGCCAGTCAAAAGCTCATAGAAGAAAAGGACTCTTTCAACAAAGAATTCGATAAAATGCTTGAGAAATATGATCGGGCACAAAATGAAATATATCGGTTACAGTCACGCTGTGATACTGCTGAAGCTGACCGCTCCAGGTTGGAAGTAGAAGCAGAAAGGTCAGCACTTGTCGCCGCAAAAGCGCGAGATGATCTTCGAAAACTTCAGGAGGAAGCAAATCGCCTTCAAGAGGCATGTGATCGAGCGGGTACTCAGTTAAATCGTGCAAAAGAACAGGACGAAAAAAATAGAGACGAGCTTGACTTGCTTCGAGATCGGTTGGATAAAACACAGACTGAACTAAGAAAAGCGCAAAATGAAAAAGAAAATTCGCAAAATGAAATGAAACGACTTGCTTTTGAACTCGAGCGAACCAAATCAGCACACAGTAAATTAAATGTTCTTTTAGAAGCTACTAAAGAAGAAAGCCGACGGCTAAGCTTGGAGCTCGAAAAATTGAGAGAGCGTCATGAAAAAGATCAGGTTGATTTGAGAAGATACCAAGATAATGAATCATATTTGCGAGAAGCAAGACGAAACAGAGAAGAAAATGAAAGGTTAAGAGAGAGATTAGATGAACTGAGCCTTGAAAACGAAACACTACGACAAAAAATTCAATACGAGAATGAATGCTATGAAAAATACAAAGAAAAGTTTGAGAATAATGAAAAAGATTTACAGAAATTAGAAGCCAAACTACACGAGACATCATTACAATTGGATTTATCTAGATCAGAAGTTGAGAAATATGTTAACCAACAGGAAAAACAGCAGAAAGACTTAGAACGAGCACATATTGAATGTGAAAAGTTGCGAGATAAATATGAAAAATTAATTAAAGAATCAGAACGTTTGCGACAAAATATGGGTCAGATAAGCCCCAAAAAAGTAAGTCCAACAGAAAAACAAGACATTGAAAGACTTCGTGAAAGACTAGATAAAGCAATTCAATCACGAGATGCCACAGAATTTGAAGCTGGAAGGTTAGCCAAAGAATTAGAACGAGCACAATCCCATCTCTCCAAACAACAAGAAGTAAATGAGGCAACACATATTGAGTTTGAGAGAATGTCTGCAGAACTTGTTCGCGCACAGGAAAGAATCGAAAGAGCTGAAGCAGAAAACGATGCATTGCGAAAATCCTCTAAGAACTCAGAAGCAAATTCATATGATCTTATGGACTTACGCAAAAAAATTAATATGCTAGAAGAAGACAAGAAGCTTTTGAATGTAGAACGTGATCAACTTATAATACAATTAGAAAAAAGCCAAACGATGCTTGTGAATTTTCAAAGTGAGTTGGAAAAGGCTGAACAAGAGTTACAACACCTTCGAGAAGAGAACAAACGTATGAAACGGGATT
>OZ017738.1:217761398-217768898 GCA_963969285.1 Odontomyia ornata | reverse complement strand
GAGGACAAATTGTTTCACGCCTGCATTAACTCTCACCATCAAATTAGAGACTATCGGATACGAAGATGCAATTCTCAGCACTCCTCTTCTCTGTACCTGTGCCGAGTGTTTTCGGTATATCTCCTTACTGAGAGCGTCACCCCATACCTCTGCTCTGTACAGTGACATCAACCCTTCAGCACTCATCAAGAGGCGTCTTCTTGATGGGCTGGGTCCTCCTACGTTGGCCATAAGTAAATTCAGAGCCGATATTCTTAAAGTGGCCTCCTCGGGCGTTGCCCTGATTTGCTCAGGAAAACTCATTTTTGAGTCAATCAGAAGCCCCGGTACTTCACCGCTGGATTCGATTCAATTAATGTGTTTCCAATACTGATCATCCTTACTCTAGGGATTCCTTTTTTTGTCAAAATTAACACTTCGGTTTTCTCGGGCAGTCATCCAGTCTCTCACTTGGAGCATTAGCATACCTAGCCTAAGTTGCGTTTGTTCAATAGTGTGCCCAGTGACGAGAGCCACAACATTATGCGCATAGCTGATCCATTGCGACTCATCTGGAATCTCCAGTCTCAGTAGCCCATCGTAAGGCACTTTACACAGGTCCGGACATAGAATAGGCTCCTGGGCAATACCCGACGTAGCTTCAATCCTTTGTTGGCATTGTATCGTGTCGTAGAGCAGGCTTCGGTCCTTTGGGTAGTCCCTTAAAAGCCGCATTAGATATTTTGGAACTTGAAAAAGGTTTTCCAGCATATCCAGCATGTCCACTCATCTAGCGAAGTTGAAGACGTTTATGAAGTTAAGTGTCACCAACAGGACAATCCGTCGCTTGGTGCGACTATATGTATCTGTCGATTGGACATTAATAGTGGATCAATAGTGGAGTTTCCTGCTCTAGAGCCTTACTGCCAAGGAGGAGATAGGTCCCCAGCAGCACGAATCACGTCAGTGTGTCTTCCTTTGATGAGTTTCTGAAGCACTTTCCCAGCAGTGTCTAGCAGGCATAAGGGATAGTATGCAGGCGCATATTCAGGATTTCCCTTCCTCTTGCTGATCAGCGCAAACCTCGCCATCTTCCATCGTACCGTGAAAACAAAGTCCCGTAGGCAAATGTTGAATGTGCTGAGCGGCATGTCAGGACAATGGTGATATACAACCTGCAACACCTCAGCTGCAACACTATTTGAACTTCAAGTCTTCCTCGCTTTCAGTGAGAAGACTATTCCTTCCAGCTCCAGCTGTGTGAAGAGTGGACACTCGACTGCTGTAACACCATGGACAGCAGAAACATGGACGGGATCGGCGGAGAAGAGTGCTCGCACTATCTCGTCCATTTTTTCCGCATCATGTATGTAAAGTTTCCGTAGGGCACCAAGCTTCCGCCTAACTAGGTGATAGCCAAGGCCCAACGGATCCTTGTTCACATTGTCCACTAGATCTTGCCAGCAGCGAGCCTTGCTGTTGTTAGTCAGTTTGCGAAGGCACTTAATGATCGACTCATATGCTGCCACTCAGTTGCATACCTCCTCACAGTTTTGTGGCCGTTGAGCCTCACGCCAAAGCTTGTGACACTCCCTACGCTTTTCAGTGATTTCAGTCGACCACCAGTACACTGGGGGCTTGCTGTGCCGGGGTTTTTGACGGAGCATAGAAGCGTTGCAAGCAGTCGTAATGATACTCATAGTTGAGTTCACCATGTCTTGAGCTGCCAGTTCTTCTGTCCCCTGCAAATCTCCCTGCACTGGGCACCTGCTGTAAGCACCTTAGCTAACCTCGCGAAGTCCATCCATCCGACGTTCCATTCAAAAAATAAAAAAAATTTTTAAGATTTCATTCTGTCAATATTTATTAGCACTATTGCAGCAAAATGGCGGCAGGCGAAAATGGAGTAGCAGTGGTTTTTATTTTGTGGTTTAATGTTTTTATGTCGGAAAAGTCTTTCTTGATTCGATTAATTATTGGCGTCTAAATACCATGCGTTGAGAACAAAACCCTTCTGATATGAGCGTAGGTCTGTCTAGCCAACCTACTTTATGTTGATTATAATACAATACTTGCGTATTTTAATGCTACTTTTTGAAGTAAAATCGATCCCAGCACAAGCGAAATTTGCGAAAAGCATCTGCTAAGTCTTAACTGACGATAAAATGGACTTGAAGTGATCGACTCAGTATTCCATCGATTGATGAAATTAGGTATGCATCATTAATGTGTAATGATTTAGTTATTTTCGATCCGAACGCGGAACCGACCTCTCATCGGTTCTAGACGTTAAGTCTGAGTAGTGCCAACGGATGGTACCAACCGGTCAACCAATCCGTGCACCGTAACCCATTCACGCGGTGGCTGCTTGTCGGCCAGCTAGTTCGGAGAGGATTTCGGTCGCGGGTCTCCGAATGGGTTACGCTCATTTACATAATTCAGCCACGTATACACGCCCGTTTTCAAACGCGTTACAAGTAAAACCATACGGAGAGGAAACCTATTTTACGTTACTCCGTATTTCTTCTCATAATCAGTCAAAAAGAACACAATCTAACTTTTATTTCGCGTTCCCGAATTCCCGACGCGGTACCGAAAAGTATACTACGTTAACTCAACCCGACGAATGCTACGTTAAGGAAAAACCAAAAACAACTAAGGTACCGCGTACCACGCACGACGCTAAACCGACCTCAGCGGATTTTTTTTTTTTTAAACCCTACCTCGCGACGGCATACCTACCCTGCACTTCACTTCCCGCTGGAAAAGAAGAACCACTGAAAAGGAAAATCCGTTTTTTGTTAGCAATTCATTTTAATTGTTTGTTCTATTGTATTTTATCATATACGTAATCAATTTACTAATATAGGATGTTTCTACGAACAGGATTCATTAAATGATTATAATTCTAATGCTTTCTTCTACTATATTCTAGAGGAAATTAATGGCGTTCTTGAAAATTAACTTTCCAATTGAAATTATAAGATACATGTTAGGATATACAAGTACATTTATGTGATAGGAAAAAGAAATAAATTTGAAACATCAACTTGAATCGTTATACCTTAGTATTTGGAATGGAACTTATCAAAGTATTTTTCAGCACTCGAATAATTTGTACAAACATAAGTTTTAGTTTTAAACTTAATTTTAAAAAAAAGTTTCCACACTTTTCATTCAAGAGTCAATCGGCATATTCCCGAGGATATTTTATTAAGTATTTCTAGATCTGAATTCTCTCAGAGCCTTTTAACGAAGAAAGTTTTCTTATTCTAATCAGTCTCAATTCTTTTTAGTAATTACATCTTTTTAGTGTATATAATCTTCGGTTTAACCTATCCCTGAAGCGTTTAAGAACTTTTTTTCTTTTTCAGTCAGTGGTGTGGCTTTTGCCTGTTATAAAACGCGAATGAAAATAGTGATGAAATGGTAAAATTCGTTTTAAACGCGAGATAACTTATGATTATCAACAGGGATTTCGGCCTTCATTTTTTTCTAGAGACTTTCTTTTATTATCCTCCTAGAGCTTAATGGATGAAATGAACTTAAATTTATGATAACCTTAGCGTAAAGCAGTCTTTTCCGAAAATCACTCTTTTCAACGATTCGTTTTATTTTATTTTTCTAACGCAAAAGTTTTTTTTTTCTTGAAAATACTTATTGTAGTTTCGTTTACATACTACAACGACATTTAGCAATTTTAAAACTTAATAGATCCCTTTCAATGGCCTACTTTTTCTTTTTATAGACTATATCTAGCTTGATATGGGTTTTGGCTGAGGCAAACAAATTCCGATACAACATTTATAATGATTATTGGGGAAGGAATCACTCTTCATTTATATTACATTGTAGTCTCAGCGAATTAAAATTTTTAAAATCATTTTGTTAGCACCGTTTATGTTATTCAGAAGCAAAAGAACTTTAGTAAATTTCTCACTGAACACCAAAGTATATTGTTAAAACTACATTTACTAAATTATTCAGAAAAGATCTGTTTTAAACTTATTGGAGCCAGGTTATTAGAAAAAAGTTGTTTTTTTCTATAAAATGTAAACATTTATAACGATATGAGCCCAAATTTGGATTTGTTCTTCCTCATTAGCCGGAAGAAAACTACAATATTAAAAAGGTTAGTCACGATATTTTTAAATATTGAAAACTTCTTGCAACTTCAAAGGAGACTTAATATGTAATGAATAGTAAAGAAAACAGCCATTCTCGTTTTCACCCTATTTCGATTAAGTTTCGTATAACCAAAATTGAATCACATGCATGGATGCATATGCGCGTATATATGAATAAGACTATTAGATCATTGGGCCTTTGGTTGTTTAAATTTTTTTTTTTTATTTCGGTTGGCAAATGTTTTCAAAACCTTTTGGTCATATTACTATGTCTCAACTTTACTGTTGGTTTTTGTCTTGTAACTCGAAGGGGACAAGAGGAAGGAAGTCTAAGGTTCTAGTTGGGATGGGGAGATATTGGTTGATTGTCTTCAATTTTTTTGAGTATTTTAACTATGCGTTCCGTTTTGTTTGTAGTAAGTATGTAACTTCTTTTTAAAGCAATCTATTTTCTTTTTGTATTAATCAGTTCGTCTGATCCATATGCAATTTAATTTTGGCTTATCCTTCCAATCATTTTGATTTTATTATGCAGAGTTATCCTAGGTTTTAATTGAGAACCTACATTTGTAAAATTCCAGTCAATATATTCGTCTACTAGAATGTTCCTTACAAAAAAATGCTTAATAGGAGTTCATAATTTTGCTCCAGGTCGTTTTGGAATTGTGTCTGTGGTCCATCAATTTTGAATTATTTTGGACACGATAAGGAAAGTAAAATGAACATACAAGTGAATAAATATTTGCTAAGTTGACGCGGATCTGCCTTTTGTAGGTATTAATGTTGTACTTTAATTTCTGTTGTTTTACAGGGACTTTCATTATTCTACTACTTTAAAAATGAACGTGGCGAAGCAAAAAAAAACAGACTGGCACGGATAATGTATCACAAGTTCCATAAAGTACTCACATTGGCACTGTATACCACCCTGTTTCGCACGGCCCAACACGCCTGTTGTTTCATTTAGTTTTGCTGTCGCTTGCCCACGTAATTGTTGGATCTGTACCAACAACTGTACAGTGAATAGTTAGCTTCTCGCTTTCCACAGCACCTGTATTTGACGGGACTCCTACAGCCACAACAGCGGAAACAATGAAAATAACACCTTGCTTCAAACTTTCTACTTTTTCATTTATGAATTTCCTTTCTTCAGCTATAAGAGTATGTTGGCCCTTAAGCGATTTCACTCGATCGACGTCTGTTCCATTCTTTCGCCACTTAAGTTCAGGAAAGCCAGGTCCCATGAAATTACAGCTTAGTGTAAGTGGAAACCAAATTGCAAAAGATTGAAGTTTATGTTCTCCGTTATCGTAGTGCCCAATGACATCGCCCGCCCACATACTCGTACTATCAAGCAACTTATGCTTCAATCGAAAAGATGATGTCCTGCCGCCTAGAACACTTCGTCATAGTGTGGAATCGATAAAATTGATCCATCGGGCAAGTAGTGACGTGATCCAATGTACGTAGTGAAGGCATCGATACACCTACTTCCAACATTATGGTCCAAACTCTTCATTAATTTTCATTAATTGTTCAAGTCGTGAAGACAGAAGAGGATCATTTGACTCAATGCTTGCTGTGTGTATAACATAAACAAGTGCAAAGTAACAGGTGTGTCAAATTACCGCTATGCGGCACAAGCTACAACCACATTTGCATAAGCCTTTTAACTGCACAAAAAAATGGGAATCCTGAAGCAGGTTACGTGGAGCACGTAAAAACAATGCAAATGTCACCGCACTATTTATTGTACCAAATCTCGCACTGAATTCAAAATCACACGGAACACTCGCCCCCGGTTACTATTCCGAATTTCTCAGCTCGACTCTTTGAAGGTTATATCAAGAATGACACTTCCAACCAGTTTCCACGTTTCTGTCTATTCGACGTTTTGACGGCAACTGTGGGAGGCATTGCCAGATAGATATGCTTCGAAATGTATCGGTGTTTAATTAATATTATTTTTCAAATATTTATATCCACAGATATAAATATTTAAAAACAAATATTTTCTGCGCAATGATATCCGCACGAAAGATGAAGTCTGCTTGCACTTCGAAGTCATACATATCTGGCCGGTCGCCAGGGTTCGGGATCGGAATCACTTCGATTCCCGGGCGTAGGCGTCACATTACACATTCCCCCCCCAAAATCGAAGTAACTCCGATCCCGCCTCCTATGTAAAAGGTCTTGGTTAGGGCCGTGGCGGGACGAAGGTCGATTTCGAGGAATAGGCTACAACAATTTCAGTGAAAACTCGATTGTGGCTATACAGTAGGGAGTCAGGTGTTACTCGGAGGTCTTCGTCCAGGCAGAGATTTAGGTAAGCCATTTTTTTTCTCGCGTGAAATAGTTGCACTTCAATTTTTTTGAGTATTTTAACTATGCGTTCCGTTTTGTTTGTAGTAAGTATGTAACTTCTTTTTAAAGCAATCTATTTTCTTTTTGTATTAATCAGTTCGTCTGATCCATATGCAATTTAATTTTGGCTTATCCTTCCAATCATTTTGATTTTATTATGCAGAGTTATCCTAGGTTTTAATTGAGAACCTACATTTGTAAAATTCCAGTCAATATATTCGTCTACTAGAATGTTCCTTACAAAAAAATGCTTAATAGGAGTTCATAATTTTGCTCCAGGTCGTTTTGGAATTGTGTCTGTGGTCCATCAATTTTGAATTATTTTGGACACGATAAGGAAAGTAAAATGAACATACAAGTGAATAAATATTTGCTAAGTTGACGCGGATCTGCCTTTTGTAGGTATTAATGTTGTACTTTAATTTCTGTTGTTTTACAGGGACTTTCATTATTCTACTACTTTAAAAATGAACGTGGCGAAGCAAAAAAAAAACAGACTGGCACGGATAATGTATCACAAGTTCCATAAAGTACTCACATTGGCACTGTATATCGCCCTGTTTCGCACGGCCCAACACGCCTGTTGTTTCATTTAGTTTTGTTGTCGCTTGCCCACGTAATTGTTGGATCTGTACCAACAACTGTACAGTGAATAGTTAGCTTCTCGCCTTCCACAGCACCTGTATTTGACGGGACTCCCACAGCCACAACAGCGAAAACAATGAAAATAACACCTTGTTTCAAACTTTCTACTTTTTCATTTATGAATTTCCTTTCTTCAGCTATAAGAGTATGTTGGCCCTTAAGCGATTTCGCTCGATCGACGTCTGTTCCATTCTTTCGCCACTTAAGTTCAGGAAAGCCAGGTCCCATGAAATTACAGCTTAGTGTAAGTGGAAACCAAATTGCGAAAGATTGAAGTTTATGTTCTGCGTTATCGTAGTGCCCAATGACATCACCCGCCCACATACTCGTACTATCAAGCAACTTATGCTTCAATCGAAAAGATGATGTCCTGCCGCCTAGAACA
>OZ017738.1:217751398-217758898 GCA_963969285.1 Odontomyia ornata | reverse complement strand
ATATATATATATATATATAACTATATATATATATATATCGATATATGTATTTTCACACATTTATATATACTACTGTGCCCAAAACATAAGGTGAATTTGAATTTATACTGCGCGCGTCCAAGGATTTGGAGAATTATCATTTTCTTAGGTTGGTAGTACTGTTAGTGACATCAATGGTAAATTCACATGTCAAAATATTCATTAGTGTTTGAAATACGCGTCGTTTTGTAAGCTGCTAAAAGTGAGTTTTTCGTTTTTTGCGAAGCCGAAATTAGTTGAATTTGCATTAAATTTTGTTTGCGGGATCAATTTTCTGCTGCGAAGACGTTGAGAATGGTGCAGAAAGCCTTTGGTGATGAGGACTTGTCTAAAGAAAATGTTTACAAGTGGTAAAGTGAGTTCCAAGCCAGCCCTAAATGTGTCGAAGACGAAGAGCGTCCTGGGTGACCGTCAACTGTTTCTCTTCTTCGATTATCGTGGTGTTCTGCATTATGAATTCCTTCCGCCGGGCCAAGCAGTCAACAAGTAATATTATTTGTACGTTATGCTTCGTTTGCGTAACGTTATCCGCCTAAAAAGGCCGGAATTGTGGACAGACAATTCTTGGTTTTTACACCACGATAATGCTTCATCCCATACTGCACTCGTAATTCGTGATCATTTTGCCAAAAACTCAACCCATATCGTTCCGCAACCACCGTATTCACCTAATCTGGCGCCGTGTGACTTCTGGCTGCTCAGCAAGCTCAAAAGACCGCTTCGGGGACACCGTTTGATACGGCAGAGCAGATTCAAGCCGCAGCGAAAACGAAAATGAAGGCCATGCCGGAAACGACGCGTATCTCAAACACTGATGAATATTTTGACATGTAAATTTGACATAGATATCACTGACAGTACTACCAACATAAAAAAAATTCTCCAAATCCTTCGACGCGCGCAGTTTAAATTCAAATGTCACCTTATTTTTTGGTCACAGTAGTATATATATACAAATATATATACATATATATATATATATATATATATATATATATATATATATATATATATATATATATATCGATACATATATATATATATATATATATCTACAACGTTGCCACAGCCTCCTTACAGCCCGAGTATTGCACCAGCGGACTTCTTTCTGTTCCCCAAGATCAAGAGACACCTTAAGGGGACGCGGTTCGGGACTCTGGAAAACGTTCAACGTGCTACGACGAGGGCTCTAGACAGCATCGAGGTTGCCGACTCCCAGGGAGCGTTCGCGGATTGGAAAATCCGGTATCAGCGTGCTATCGACTCCAATGGGGACTACTTTGAAGGTTTCTAAAGAAAAATTAAAAAAAAAATTTCCTGAGGTCAGTCCGTTTACTTATTATATATTTCCTGTATATAAATGTGTGTATATACATATATACATATGCATATATATATATATATATATATATATATATATATATATATATATATAAATATATATATATATATGTATATAGATATATATATATATATATATATATATATATATATATATATATATATATATATATATATAAATATATATATATATATATATGTATATATATATATATATGCATACATATATATATGCATATATATATATATATATATATATATATATATATATATATATATATATATATATATATTGTTACATGTACAAATAATTCTGCGAGCTACTGTCGCAATTGCTTTCACAACAATTAAGAACATCAACAAAATGAATTTACTCGAAATCATGAGAACCTACCAAGCATCAACATCTGAAAGTGAGTCACTGCTCCATTTATTTACGCTCGCTCGAATGTTCCCGCTAATTCGCCAATGTACGAGAACTGGGTTGAATGACTACAGACCCTATATAAAGGCGAGCTGAATGAATGCGGGGATCATTCATTCCACCGCGATAAGAACTGCGATAGTGTGTGGGAAGCGATATTGTTCGAGTAATAGAAAAGTCATTTTCGTAATAGTGAAGTGATTTAAAAGACAATTGCGATAAGAAATTTATGGACAAGTGTTAGACTTTTAATAGTGAAAATTAAAATTAGTGAAAGTGTTAAATTGATTATTGTGGATTTTTGTAATTAAATAAACTCTTTTAACTTAAATTAAAAGGCTTTGCATTTTTACTTTCCCGGAACATTAAAATTATTGGCCGCGAACCATAACACGCGACATTTGGTGTCAAGAAGTGAGAAAGAAAATTTTGGAAGTGAAAACGTTTAAACATTTTTAAAGTGCACAATAGTGTAAACTAACGTGGAAACTGGTGGAAAAATAGCCGAAACAATAAAAATGCCAGGAAACTTACATCTAAAAATTAATCAATTGAGCATATCGGAGCTCAAAGAGGAGTTGGAACAGCGAAATCTGGCCACGCAAGGTACAAAGGCCATACTGATTGCACGCTTGCGTGATGCGATCGAGTTAAGGCGGGAATCTGGATTCGGGTGAGCTCTCAGATGCGGAAGAAGGCGCAGAAGGTGGAGAAGTGAAAACCCAAAATCAAAGGAGCCAGAAAATGCGCTGATGCAAATGTTAATGCTGTTGTCATCCAGTCTAATTGCGAAGCTAGATGAACAATCAGCGAAATTAGACCAACAAACGATCAAAATCAAGGAAGTGCAAAAACAGTTAACCGAAATAAAAGTGGAGCTTGGTAGACTGAACAATCAAATTAAATGCGTCGAGGAAAAGGTTTACCAGGTCGAGGAAAAGGTCAGCCACGTTGAGGAGAAAATTAGCTATGAGATCAGCCCGGTCAAAGAGAGAATGAACCATGAGATGGAAAAAGTGAAAAAAGAATTGGAAGCAGCAAAGGCAGTAGTAACCACCTCACCAGCCCCGCTTATAACCGCAGCGCAAAGCACATCCAGAAATGTGCAAGCACCAATATTCGATGGGCAAACGGTCTGGAGTATTTACAAGACCCAGTTTGAAGCTGCCGCAAGGGCAAATCACTGGAATGAGCAGGAATGAACAACTACATTGATTCTTGCTCTACGAGGCCCAGCTGCCGAGCTTTTGCAGACGATCCCCGTTGAATTGTACTCAAACCCGAATGCTATAATGTATGCGCTCGGCATGCGTTATGGAGACGATCATCTAAAGCAGATTTATCGGTCACAGCTAAGTCATCGGCTGCAGAAGTCTGGGGAAACCCTACAGCAGCTAGCCCAAGACATTGAGCGACTAGCACTTTTGGCCTACCCAGCCTACGACCCAGAACATCGAGATGATGCAGCGACAGAAGCATTCATCAGCGCACTTAAGGACCCGGAATTGCAACAAGCCGTGCGTTTAGCTCAAAATCAAACGGTTAAGGACGCATTGGCTTACAGTCTGAACTTTGAGGCAGCGAAAAATGTGACTCGTACCACTGCCCGGGTTCGTGAAGTAGTGACAGACGAGTGCAGGTGTGAGCGCGTGGAAATTGAGCGAGACCCGCATGGAAATGGTGCGCCTAGATGCTGGAATTGCGGAGAGAAGGGGCACCTGCAAAGAGACTGCAAGAACCAAAGAAAACCGAGCTATTGTCCAGGGTGTGCAGCTAGGAGGAGATCCAGACCGAGTCAGGAGCCCAGAATGGAAGCCCTTCAAATAGAGGGATCGGGAAACATGTAAGAGCTAACTTCGTGGGGCAGAGGTTGGCTAGGAGGATCGACGTTCCCAGCACCACCATCACCGTGTCAGGACTACATCGTGGAGAAACGGACTTATGCCTCCCGGGTCAAGTTGACGGAAAACACTGCACCATAACAATCGACACTGGTGCAACCCGATCGATCATCCGACCAGACCTAGTTAGACAGCAACAACTTCACAAGGGCAGAATTTCCTCACTACGGACAGCTACGGGAGAAACTGCTCCTGTCCATGGAGAGGTCAACCTCCAGATACAGTTGGGAGACCTTGTGTTCCGACATAATTTTCTGGTCGCGAACATTATGGATGACTGCATTCTCGGAAAGGATTTTCTGCGACCACATCGAATCACGTTGGATTTGGGCAAACGTGTATTGAAATGGCAGAATGTCGAAGTACTGATGGAGGATCCCAGCGTCCAAATTCCCAAGATAAATGTAGTGGTATGTACTGACACTGATGTACCGAATTCTTCCGAAAGCATTGTATAGGCCAAGCTTGATGGTGATTCTGGAGACCACCAATCTTATCTGATAGAGCCAACGAAGGCGTCCGCATTGCGCAGTTTGATTAGAGGACGAAGCCTTGTAAGATCTTTAAGGAACGGATATGTGCCGATTAGAGTCCTTAACACCGCAGACTCAACCACGAGCATCAAAGCGGGAGAAGTCATCGGCAGCTGCCAGCCTGTTTCCACCATCACCTCTTTGGAAGCTACTCACGACCATCATTGGAAAAGGAGGCAAGACACAGACAAAGCCCGGGAATCCACGTCTGCAATATTGAGGCAGGTCAAATTGCCAGTGCAGCTATTCAAACGAGCCTTTGATCTGGTCACCAAGTACAGTGACATCTTCTCAACAAGCCCGGATGACCAAAGCCGAACGAGTTTGGTAACTCACGTCATAGATACACAGGGAGCCAAGCCGATTCGACAAGCACCGAGCCGCCTCCCTATAGCCAAACAAGGAGAAGTGAGCGCGCTGATCTCGGACATGGCAAAACAAGGCGTTATTGAACCTTCTGTCAGTCCATGGGCCGCGCCTGTAGTTCTAGTAAAGAAAAAGGATTGTAGCACTCGTTTTTGTGTCGACTATAGGCAGCTTAATGACGTCACTAAGAAAGATAGTTACCCGCTCCCACGCATCGATGACATCATGGACACTTTAGCCGACGCAAAATGGTTTTCTACACTCGATCTCAAGAGTGGCTATTGGCAGGTAGAAATCGACAAGAAGGACCGAGAGAAGACCGCATTTTTAGTTGTGGCAATTTGTTGTGATTGTGGCAATTTGAGGTGATGCCGTTTGGGCTTTGCAATGCTCCAGTCACCTTCGAACGCCTGATGGAGTACGTTCTACGTGGCTTCACCTGGAAAACCTGCTTAGTGTACCTAGATGCTATCATTGTCATCGGGAGAACGTTCGAAGAGCACGTGTGAAACTTAGAAGAGGTTTTCTCCCGATTGCGAGTGGCAAATTTGATACTTAGTCCCGACAAGTGTACCCTTTTCACAGCTGAAGTAAAATACCTGGGACACGTCGGTTCAGTAGAAGGGGTCAAAACAGACCCTGAGAAAATTGAAGCCGTGAAAAGCTGGCCAATCCAAACAACAAGCGCCAACTACGAAGTTTTCTGGGTCTGTCAACCTACTATTGAAGATTCGTCAAAGACTTTGCCAACAAAGCTAAGTGTCTCCATCTGTTAACCGAGAAAATCGTCCGTTTGTCTGGGATGAACAATGCCAGGTAGCCTTTGAGACCTTGAAGGAGACGCTGTGTGAATCACCCAAGCTGGCATATTCGAAACCCGGAAAAAATGTTTGTAGTTGACACCGATGTCAGCAACGGCGGTATTGGAGCTGTACTCTCCCAGCAGATCGATGGCGAAGAAAGAGTCCTCTCGTATTAGAGTCGAGTTCTTTCAAAAAGTGAGAGGAACTACTGCTTGACCAGGAAGGAGCTATTGGCTATAATAGAGCCCACCAAGCAGTTCCACAAGTATCTATATGGCCAGAAATTCGTCCTTCGAACGGAGTGTGCATCACTGAGATGGCTGCTCAACCTCAAAAACCCCGATGGATAAGTTGCGAGATGGTTCGAAAGATTGCAGTCATACGACTATGAAATTGTTGATCGGAAGGGCGGAGTTCATGGAAATGCTGACCCCCTATCCTGCCGTCCATGTCCAGCAAGCATTGCCGACGGATTGAGGAAAAGGAACCGCCCGTTGATCTGCGATTGATAACGACCGAATTCGATGAAGGTTGGTCATCGGAGGAGATTCGAAACGCCCAGTTAGCCGATGAAGACATCGGACCATTGCTCGTATGGAAGGACATGACTGGGCGACCTGAGTGGAAAGACGTTTCAATGCATGGCGCAACCCTGAAAAGCTATTGGGCACAATGGAACTCCCTTCAGGTGGAGGGTGGCGTAGTCAAGCGGAAATGGGAAACGGCGGATGGCAGCTCCTATAGGATGCAAACTATACTATCCAAATGCCGAATCCACGATGTGATTGAGGAAATGCATGAAGGATCCTCGGGAGGCCACCTTGGTGTTAACAAGACCTTAGCGAAATTGCGGGAAAGGTTCTACTGGCTCCACGCTCGAGAAGACGTAGAGGACTGGTGTCGCAGATGCAGAATTTGCGCTTCCGTCAAAGTCCCAAAGCGACGACTGAGAGGACAAATGCAAACCTATAACGTAGGCGTGCCATTCGAAAAGATTGCTGTTGACATCGCAGGACCCTTTCCTGAATCCAATTGGGGGAATCGATACACGCTGGTTGAAGTCAATTATTTCAGCAAGTGGCCCGAGGTCTATCCCATTCCCAACCAGGAAGCAACTACTGTAGCCGAACAGCTAGTGTTAAATTGGGTCAGTAGGTACGGCGTACCTTGCGAATCACATTCAGATCAAGGTCGAAACTTTGAGTCACTAGTTTTTGGCGAAATGTGTGAACTACTGGGAATACGGAAAACGAGGACAACACTGCTGCGTCCCCAATCCGATGGAATAGTCGAACGGTTCAACGGCATGCTCAATAAACATCTGGCCAAGATGGTTGACGAGAACCAAAGGGACTGGGACCGACATATCACACTATTTTTGATGGCGTACAGAGCTGCCGAACATGCATCGACGGGCCAAGCCCCAGCCAAAGTCCTTTTTGGAAAGACTATTCGTCTGCCAGCCGATATAAAGTTCGGAACACCCCCTGAGAAACCCCAAACGATCTCGGAGTACGCAAGTGATCAAAGGCAACGGTTGAACCAGATACATCGGACAGTGCGAAATCACATCGAATCGGCTTCTGACCGCATGAAGACCAGGTATGATCTAAAGGCTAATTTAACTGGCTTGCAGCAAGATGACTTGGTGTGGCTATATAACCCGCAACGGTAAAAAGGGTAGGTCTCCAAAGTTGCAACATAACTGGGAGTTCCCATACCGAGTTACCAAGCGAATGAACGACGTCGTATACCGAATACAGGAACATCGTAAGCCGAGAGCCAAAATGAAAATCGTGCACCTGGACCATCTTGCCCCATATTACACCCAGGGAGAATAGACTACAACTGGCGTCACATCTTTTCGGGGCGAAAAGAACTGAGGTGGGGGCAGTGTTACATGTACAAATAATTCTGCGAGCTACTGTCGCGTATGTTTTCATAACAATTAAGAACATCAACAAAATGAATTTACTCGAAATCACGAGAACCCACCAAGCATCAACATCTGAAAGTGAGTCACTGCTCCATTGGCTTACGCTCGCTCGAATGTTCCCGCTTATTCGCCAATGTACGAGAACTGAGTTGAATGA
>OZ017738.1:217666398-217746398 GCA_963969285.1 Odontomyia ornata | reverse complement strand
TTTTTTGTCAAAATTACCACTTCGGTTTTCTCGGGCAGTTATCCAGTCTCTCACTTGGAGCATTAGCATACCTAGTCTAAGTTGCGTTTGTTCAATAGTGTGCCCAGTGACGAGAGCCACAACATTATGCGCATGGCTGATCCATTGCGACTCATCTGGAATCTCCAGTCTCAGTAGCCCATCGTAAGGCACTTTACACAGGTCCGGAAACAGAATAGGCTCCTGGGCAATACCCGACGTAGCTTCAATCCTTTGTTGGCATTGTATCGTGTCGTAGAGCAGACCTCGGCCCTTTGGGTAGCAGGCTTCGGTCCTTTGGGTAGCTTGTGACACTCCCTACGCTTTTCAGTGATTTCAGTTGACCACCAGTACACTGGGGGCTTGCTGTGCCGGGGTTTTTGACGGAGCATAGAAGCGTTGCAAGCAGTCGTAATGATACTCAAAGTTGAGCTCACCATGTCTTGAGCTGCCAGTTCTTCTGTCCCCTGCAAATCTCCCTGCACTGGGCACCTGCTGTAAGCACCTTGGCTAACCTCGCGAAGTCCATCCATCCGACGTTCCATTCAGTTGTAGAAAGCCGTAACGTGGGGTGAAACATCGCTGATCTGAAGCAAAATGCACTGATGATCACTGGCTGAGTAGTCCTCTGATACCCTCCAGTTGTGTATCCTCCGTGCTAAGGACACTCCGAGCCAAATGTTACGTCCGGTATGGTTCCTTCACAGCCAATTCGGCAGAAAGTCGGCGTATTGCCGCCGATTCTAGGATTCGTTTTTCCCGTGGATCTGTTTGAGCATGTTCCCGTCTGCATTTGAGACTACGCCTTCCAAAACGTTAAGCTTGGCTTGGAAAGATGGTATCGATTCATTTGGCGTTAGGTACAAAGTAAAGAAGGTGGTCTTTGAGCACTGACCCCACACGAAACCATCCCCTCCCCCGTCCACAGCTGTCCACCTAGAAATCATTGTTTCGAACCCAGATGGTGGCTGTACCAGTTTCATCAGGATACCATGATGCAGAACTTTTCTCATGGTGCTGCTCACTCAGCAGCATAAAATTGGCTTTCATGTTCCTCGCAAACTGCTCAAGCAGATTTTGGGTGGCTGACCTGCGGTGTAGGTTTAGTTGCAGGATACGGGTCACCGCAGCTCTGATTTTGCCTTGGCTCGGGCTTCCTGGAAAACTCGGCATTTTCCTGAACGCAAGAGACGTGTCCAAAATCAAGTCTTGGATCAGCATTCTTGCAAAGAATACAGTGTGCCTCCTCCATGCACTCTTTCCTTTGATGTCCCATTTCACTGCATTTGTAACATAGGGAGTATTGCATTGTCCTCTATCGTTTTCTGGCGTTAGCTTCGCTTTGATCCTGCTTACGATAGGGAACTCTTTTCTACCTGGGCCAGTCTTTTATTTCGATCGTTTCCATCGGCTCGAGTACAGCTATAATTGCGCTATTGCCCAGAACTTTCTTTACTGCACCGCAGAATACTTTCATATTGTCCGCCTCTGCTGCGAATTCGACTAGTATGTGGCCCAACTACGTTGGTCCTACTTTTTTAATGGCTGCGTTGGCGTTTTTAGGCCTTACGCTAGCCCTAATATCCCGCAGCACCTCTGCGTATGATTTGCCATCTTGGAGTTTTACAAGTAGTGATTCCTGCCGGGGTCTTCACCGGGCCTTCTTTCTTTCCTAGTTCGCATCAGGGCTTTTTTCTTGTTGGGTGCCCGCGTGAACTTTATTTTCTGGCATTTGTTGAAGGTGTTTCTTTGTGGCTTTCTTCGCTTCTTTTTGCACCACTATCTGGAACCTTTCATCTAGCGTACCATGCTCATCAAGTGCCTCTTTCTTCCTTTTTTTATCCCAATCTCCTTCAACTGGGCTAAACGCCACTCTTTTATTGATTTCTGATGGTGGAGCTATCTGCGCGTGGCCTTTAGATCCAACCCTCAGCACTTCATTAGCCTTCTGCTCTTTTGCGGCCTTCTGGTCCTCTTCAGCCTTTAACCAGCTCCTCCTATAATGCCCCATGCGGTCTACAAGCTCCTTTAGTTCAAGGAGCCCAATCTTTGCTGCTTTGTTGATGTTGATTTCCGGAGCAAGAGACTCTGAATCTTATTACTCCTTAATTGTAATGCACAGGCTTATTTTCTATATTCCATACTTATTCATCCATTGTGATAGGAACATGCTTACACACATCATGTGTCTTTTCAAATTATCTATCGTGAGAAAACTAGCAAATTATGCAATTGTAATCGAGTTGGTCTCATGTGTCTAAGCTAATTTCATATATATCGTGTATTTAATATTCATAAAGATAACTCGGTCGCATGACGCTCTAGCGTCAGCATTACCAAGATGCAGACGCACCATCAGAGAGATACATTTCATGGGCACGCAAGCGTCAACAATTTGGTTTTTATGCGAGCATGCGATCGAGGAAAATGTTTCAAGATCAGTGTATCTCAGTTGTGCACTAGCAGCAGCTCGTTCTTAATCTTGTTCTTTTTAAACCAAAATTTAAGCGGTTTGCTCGCCTTATTGAAATCCATCACCAGTTTTTTGATAATTTTAAGTTGGAGGTTAATTAATAAAAAAGTATCTCTTGCTACGTGGACTTTGTGTGCCTTTTGAAAAATTTTTTGGCTATAGAAAGGATAATTTAACCATGTCTAAAATTTCAGAAATTGGTTGACTACGAATAGCCAAATTGTAAAAGACTGAAGATGTTCTCGGCTATATACGAATCTCAATAATTGATTGATTGCAACTCAACACTAATAGCAATACAGGTGGACCACCATTTTATGCATGAGATTAAGCACGGAAGAACTTTTGGAAGGTTGCAGTGAATAATCGTCTATGTGCTTCGTTTTGTTGATCATTGCTGGCCAAGCTCCCTGCTTCCCCAAATGGGCACCAGAGCAGTCGCTCACCACAAGCTATCAAGAGCACTGTATAGCTTATGAGGGGCATGCAGCAAGACGACCTTCAGGAAGAGTTGCGGAACATTCAACTCAACCAGCAGATCCACAAAACCAGCCCTCTGGCAGGGCTGACTCCTATCCTGAATCCAGACGGGATCCTTTATGTTGGCGGGACGCTAGAGGCCTTGAAACTCTCGTTGGAAGCCAAACATCTCATGTTGCTGCCGTATTCGCACCCGCGGACGAGATTATTGATGATGGACACCCATCGCGACAACTGTTATCTTGGAGCTCAAGCGCTGCTGGTCACCACAAGACAACGTTTCTGGCCAATCAGGGGAAAGCAGCTGACAAGATCGATTGTGCGACAATGTGTTCTATGTTCGCGAGCCAAACGCTGGCTGTTCGCTCAGATGCTGGGAAATATGCCGGGTACTCGCGTGCAGCCGACTTGTCCATTCATCAATACAGGCATTGATTTCTGCGGACTGTTGCTATTACACTACCGTGGCAGAGGTGTGCGGCCTCAAAAGGGGTGGATTGCCATATTTTGCTGCTTTGCTACCAAGGTCGTCCATCTGGATTTGGTAAATGGTCTGAGTACCAAAGCGTTTATAGGTGCTCTGAAGCGATTCATCGGGAGATGGGGCCATTGCCGGAATCTGTACTGTGACAATGCTACCAACTTTGTGGATGCACACAATTAACTGCACAAATTGTCTTCATCACTTCATTTGGCAAAGACTCAACACAAGGTGGTCGACTCCTTTAGTACCCGAAGAATAGAATTCCACTTCATTCAGCCTCGCACCTCTCACTTTGGTATACTGTGGGCGGTGGCCGTTATGTCAGCCAATAACTTGCTCCTTCGAAGCGCTTCACCGGCCGCACTCACTTATAAAGAGCGGCACACACTGATGATTGAGGTGGAAGCCATCCTCAACTCCAGAACGTTGACCCCAATGTCAGATGGCCTCAACAATCTGGCAGCGTTGACACCAGGGCACTCCCTCATTGGAGAACCCCTCACAGCCATAGTGGCCTGACACTGGTGTGCTTCACACTTGCTGGAAACTGGTAAGCTATCTGAAAGGCGAATTTTGGCGTCGATGGTCACGCGAATATCTGACCTAGCTGCAAAATTGTGTCAAGTGGCGACAGATGTAACCAAATGTGACTCCCGGAACAATCGCCATCATCAAGAAGGACAACATGCCAGCCCTGAAATGGCCCCTGGGATGCATTTTACAAACGTACAAAGCTGATGACGGCTTTGTTAGAGTCACTGACGCGAAGACTGCTACGGGAATGGTGAGAACGCCTATCGATGGGCTTGCTCCATTACCAGTTCAGGAGAGTACTACACCCGAAGCAACTGTTCCCAAACTGGATTCCCAAGCCTCCCCTGAGCTCCAGCATCAAGCATCTGGCCACAGCAATCACCGCAGTGGGCTTTGTTCAGGAGGAAGCAGGACGCCAGCACTATCGCTCCTGTTAGTCTGCCTACTAATCCCTTTAGCAGTGACAATTCCAATCAAGGTATCGTCAACTGGTCCACTGCCAGGGCTGTACTTTCAATCCCCGGAAAAAGCCTTCCTATCGATAAACGAGTGGATAATTTTTGATCAACTATGACCTGAAACCGTATTGGACGGAGTTGGCCATGTTGCAGAATGGTACAATCTGGGTACAGCAATTTCGCGATCATGATCCTCGTCAGACCAACTGCTTGCCTCTGATTGAGCAATCCCACCACTCTATTGATCAACTTTTTAATGGCAACCAGGTCCTGAGGATCATATCCAGGAGAAAAGCAATAAATACAGTGGGCGGCCTAGCCAGATCCCTATTTGGTGCCCTAGATGAGAATTATGCCAATCAGATGTCCCAAACCATCAGAGCTATGCAAGGAGATCAGAACAAGCTGCACTCCTTGTTCAAGAATCAAACGTCAGTTTTTGATTCAACTCTAAACATACTTGGGAAAACCAAACAGATGGCCCAAAAACGATTCGCCGCGCTAGAGCAAGAGTTAACTGAACTTTTGAATGACATTAAGGCCTATTAACCTGAAGGCAATCCAACTAGAGTCACAAATTTAATCTCAACTGTATCGTTTCAGATTTTGGTGGCCCTCAATTTGCAGCTTATTCAATCCAGCATCTTGGATGTGATCACGAATATGCAACATGGAAACTTTAACCCACTGCTGCAATCCCAATATCAGCTCAGTACGGCGATGAAAAACATTCGAGATCATCTTCCGGAGAATCAACGTCTTCCCGTTGATTGGGAGGATTTTTTTAAGTTATTCAAGTTGACATTAATCAAGGCCAAAGTGAGTGTGGAGTTTATCCTGTTCGAACTTAGGATGCCACTGGTTGATACTTCACATTTTTTTGAGCTGCATAGAATCCTGCCAATACCGATGGAAAGACGCAACCATCTCATCGCCATACTGCCTACTTCACCATATCTCATCATCAGCCCACATCACGACGTGTACTACCCATTAGATGAGATGGAATACACCTCCTGTAACTAGATGGAGCCAAATATTCACCTTTGCTGACAGTCTCAACCGTTGTACCACAAGGACGTCAATATGAGCACGTGTGAGGTGACGCTACTAAAAGGGATGCCATCTGCGGCCGATTGTCATCTGATTGCGCTGCCTACATTCTTCTCATGGACTAACATTGTCCAATCAAATGAGTGGATCCACGCCTTCACAAGTCTAGCGGTAGCCCATCTTGTGTGCAGCGGTAACACATTGCACGCTCAAAGTGACGATTCAAGGTCACCGCATGTATGAGAACTCCATCCAAGTGGCACATGTGAGAGCGCATTACCCGATCGAGAACACCAACCCAGAGTATGCCATACCACCCAACATCCCCAGTCACTTCAGGATGTACGTCGCTGAGGTCGACGACCTACGAAGGCAGCTCAAGCTGCAGGACCTCTCCTGAAATGACCAGCTAAAAGTACACGATGTCCACCAGTAAGCTCTGGGATTTGTGAGCCTCAACGCACTAGACACACTTGTCATTTTTCTCTGGTGTACTCGTAAGACTAAGAATGTGAACTGCCAACCACGACCGAGAATATTTATTCCAACTCCGAGGAGACACAGCCTTCTCCACACCATGAACGAGGTTGAACGGATCGTTCAACGGGGAGGTGGACGTTGATGCCCAGAGCAGGAGACTCTGAATCTTATTACCCCTAAATTGTAACACTTGTCATTTTTCTCTGGTGTACGCGTAAGACTAAGAATGTGAACTGCCGACCACGACCGAGAATATTTATTCCAACTCCGAGGAGACACAGCCTTCCCCACACCGTGAACGAGGTTGAACGGATCGTTCAACGGGAAGGTGGACGTTGATGCCCAGAGCAGGAGACTCTGAATCTTATTACCCCTAAATTGTAACGCACAGGCCTATTTTCTATTTTCCATACTTGTTCATCCATTGTAATATGAACGTGCTTACACACATGAGACATCAGTACATTCCATACACATCATGTGTCTTTTCGAATTATCTAACATGAGAAAACTAGCAAATTATGCAATTGTAATCGAGTTGGTCTCATGTGTCTAAGCACATTCCACATACATCATGTATTTGATATTCATTAAGATAATTAGGTCACATGAAGCTCTAGCGTCAGCATTATCAATATGCAGACGCACGATCAGCTATTTTTGGTGGATCTTTGCTGAAGTGGACGCGCTTATCTCAGTGGAGATACATTTCATGGGTACGCAAGCGTCAACATTTTGGTTTTTATGCAATCATGCGATCGAGGAAAATGTTTCAAGATCAGTGTCGTTCAGTTGTGCACTAGCAGCAGCTTGTTTTTACTCTTGTTCTTCATAAACCAAATTTAAAACCGTTTGTTTGCCTTATTGAAATCCATCGCCAGTTTTTTGATAATTATAATTTTTTGGTAATTATAAGTGTGGGGTTAATTTATAAAAAAGTATCTCTTGCTACATGGACTTTGTGTGCTTTTTAAAGAATTTTTTGGCTACAGAAAGGATAATTTAACAGTATATGAAATTTCAGCAATTGGTTGACTAAGAATAGTCAAATCGTAAAAAACCGAACGTGTTCTCGGACCAATATCAATAATTGATCGATTGCAACTCAATAAATTATAATTTATCGTCAAAAACAAAAGAAATGCTCTAGCGTTTGCGAATGCCATAAGAATCTCAGTCTGGACCAGGCTGTCTGTTAATCTTCGATTTTTTTGTTCCATCTTCATTGTCATTGTATTAGACGTCATTTTGGTCGTCTTTAGTACCGCTCCTGATGTGCTGTTAACATCGTAGCTGCAGGCACCATGGTTTTTGGGAGAGATTATCGGCTTCTGTTTCCGAATACAGGACGTTAGCGATGAAATCACACAACGTCGTTTTATTTGTCTGGTCAATCTTGTCCTTTCCTACTGTTGTGAGCGAACAAATGCCACCTATATACTCGCATACAAGCAAGCACATACGCCCATTGTTATCAAAGCATATACTTATCGTCCAATGAGCATCCGCAAAGATCAATCCGCAATTCACTTCATACGTACATGATAAGCTTCACTACGATTAAGCACATAAGCTTGGGGTGTGCTTCCAGCGAAGTAAGTTAAGCGAAGAGAGTTAAGCTGAAAGGAAAACCGAAAGTTCCGGCGTAAACGCTCTCTTGTTCAATGTCCCCAGTTTCGCTATTTCATCTCAAGAGATCGTGGGAAAGCTTAAGCGAAAAGCACTCTTTCGAAGCCAAAAGCTTAAGCAAAAAACACTCTTTACCTCAATTTCCCCAGTTTCGCATATTTACCATCCGAGCAAGCAAGATAAAGCGGGGAGGCAAATTTTTTGTGGAACGAGAGCACACGTGTTCGGCTACTCAGCACATTTTAAGAGAAATTAGATTGAAGGCTCATGAAAGAATGGTATTTAAAGTTCTTGAGCAAAGCATGCTAGGCAGTCTGGTACCATCCAGTCGGGAGCGTGCTGCTACCTAATTATAATTTACAAGGTTAAAGTATTCGTGATTAAAGTTTAGACGGAAGTATTGTCCAGTGCCTAACAAAATGGGGGGGGGGGGGATGAGGTATTGGCTTGCGCCACGATCCTCAATCGGCCTTTTGGCGCCACCCCAATTCATTTGTTCCCTCTTCAGGCTCGCTGATAGTTAGAGGTTTCCAATAATTTAAAATGTGAAATGTAATGTTGAAAGAAAAGAAAGGAACAAAAAAATAAAACACTTAATACAATTAACGCTCGTCTTTGTTGATTTGGTTTAGATGGATAGAGTAGCAGGTAAGTGTCGTTCAGCGAGACCTCTCCCCGGAAGCCTTGATGATATATATAGGATACACATCAAGCCGAGCTCCCAGTTCACATCAGTATACGTAGAGTATACTGGTTATCTAACAAAATTGGCGCAGCCGGTAGGATATCAGTTGTAGTAATCGATGAGTTATGGCTCAAATTGCCAGCCAGCTCAGTCACTGTTTCAACAGAGGTTTTGTCGTTTACAACAACTACGGTCACCAGCACGATTTCCGCAAGTCAACCAGTAACGTCGACAAGTCTAACGTCAGGACTTGTGTCATCTGCAGCATATAATCCCACAAGCACATATACTGTAGTCCCAGCTGCAAATCAAACTGTCGGACAAGTTCAAATACCAGTTTCATCGTCGGTTGGGCAAACCCGAGCGATAAATCAAATCCAGGCTGTCCCGCTACGGTTTTCGTCTCAACATATTCAAGAGCAGAACATTGTATCATCTGCCCAGGCGCCGACGAGCTCACAACAACAACAGTCAAATCAATCGCATTTCAGTCCAATAAATGATATGTATCCCAACCAACAACAAAATAATGTAACACAATCGAACGCACGACCGGTTCCAGCACAATAACATTTACCGCAACCAATTTCAAATAACAACAGCAACAATGGTACATTAGAGCCTACATCTAGGAAAAAACCACGACGGTCAATTGAAAATCCACCACCTACACAGCCACAGCAACAATCATTGGGCCCTTTAATGAAACGATATGATCGAAAACTTGAAATGTATTGTGTCTACTGTAAAAACAAACCACAATCAGACCACATAGTCTCAAAGTATATCACATACTTTGACCAAATAAGGCAAAAACTTAAGCATAGGCTAGACTTAAATGATTTGTT
The DNA here is from genome assembly GCA_963969285.1 of Odontomyia ornata. Lineage (NCBI taxonomy): Eukaryota > Metazoa > Arthropoda > Insecta > Diptera > Stratiomyidae > Odontomyia > Odontomyia ornata. The sequence goes on along the minus strand of OZ017738.1, from coordinate 217,737,256 downwards.
AATAAAGCGGTGCAAAGAATTTTGGGTTTTGGGTTGAGTGGCCCAAACAGAGTGCCTTTTTATGGCATAGATTTATGCAATCCAATTGTATAATTCTATGACATTAATTGGTCACCGGGGTACTCCCCTTCTGATGGGAAAGTTCATACAATTCAAGTTGTATGAGTTTTCCACTCAGAAGAGGAATACCTGGCCACTTCAACAAAGATATCTATGGATTTATTCCGGTTGGGTGGGTATGAAGGGGCTCCACCACCACCCGGTTGCCCCTCTTTCATTTGTGGGCCATGAATTTAGTTGGGTAATGACGAGGTCACCCCAAGTTCGCCTTTCTTTTCAGGTTTCACTTGTTCTAGTAACAAGATCCATTCCCTTCTGTGTAGTTATCTACAATTTTTGCGACTTCGGTCGCCCCTTGATCAGCAGTCCAATTCGTGAATGCAAAATATTTTTGTAGTGGGTCCTCGTGCTGGGGAAATGAACCCGCCTTACGACCCCGCAATGCTAGCCTGCCAGCGCATTCACGCGTCTCCAGACGAGGCATTCTCGGCAGATACCTCCATCTTCTTCTGCCGGGGCAGCAGACCATCGCTGCAGTCCTTTACGGACTTATGGAAACTCTTCTATTCTCTACACAGTTTTACAAGGACCACAGTGTAGTGCACTGTGTGGCAAATTTTAATGGGTTGAAAATCTTTTTCCCCAGCCGATATCTGAAACCATTCAACTCTTGGATGACACTATACAAATATAGTATTAACACTGATGTTTGAAATAAAAAGAAAGCACTTTTGTGATGAACACACTAGTCTTTCATTAAATTCACTGATACTACGTGTTGATTTTTAGAAGAGTAGAACGGAAGTGATACAAAGAAAAACTTATACTAACATAGACATTTGAACAACATATAATATTTGTATTGTTGCCAACTTAAACATTTTCAAATAAAGATTGCCATATTAATCACACCCCTTCTCAATATTTATGGATTTTAAACAAATTAATCTAAATTAACACCAACATATGACTGTAAACATTATTAATTCTCTACTTCCTTTCTATTTGACATTGCATTTTGTTAGAAACTTAATTAATAACTCCTTACTTAATGACTTTGTTAGCATGTCTGCCAATTGTTCGCATGTACTTATGTACTGAATAGTAACTTTATTATTTTTGGTTAAATCTTTAATGAAGTGGTATCTAATGTCAACATTTTTTAGACGTTTGACTGAGTCTGTACTTGCATTCAAAATAGCTGACTGATTTTCACAATACAACTTAACTGGGCTATCATTTTGAACATCCAAATCATGTAATAAATTAACAATCCAGCACGCTTCACTTGCTGCCATACTCATAGAAACATATTCAGCCTCAGTAGAAGACAAGCTTACAGAAGATTGCTTCTTTGAACACCACATAACCAAACAATTTGCAGTTTTCCATATTAAATCTTTTTATTACATTTTCTAAGTAATTTCTTTGTGATAATGTAGTTATACCATTTTCAAAGTTATGCTCTACATGCATTCCTAAAAATTCTAAAATTGTCCCTAAGTCCTTCATTTTGAATTTTTTGTTTAACATTGCTTTAAGGCTAGTGACCTCACTTTCATTACTTCCAAAGATTAGCAAGTCATCTACATATATCAATACAAATGCTTTATCTTCACCACTGTACTTTTTATACAAACATGGATCACATTTAGACCTTATAAAGCCTTCTCTAGTTCATACAGAATTAACTTTAATATTCCAGGATTTAGGTGAACTTTTCAACCCGTACAATGACTTCTTTGACTATACAATATTATTCTTTCCTTTGTAGGCCCCTTTTGGTAAACTTACATATACATTTTCTTTAATATCATCATATAGAAAAGCCCCAGTGACATCCATCTGGTATATAGGTAAATTATATTTTGTTGCAATCATTACAAACAACCTGAAAGTTTCTAGCTTAGCAACTGGGGTATAAATGTCACTTAAGTTGATTATATCTTGTTGTTTAAACCCTCTAGCAACTAGCCTAGCCTTGTACTTCTTGACATTATTTATATTTTTTATTTTAAAAACCCATTTGCTGCTTATGGGCTTTGCACTTACAGATAATTTACAAAATTCCCACGTATTATTGTTACTCAGAGTCTTAAGTTCCCTGGCAATAGCTGCACTCCACTTACCGGCATCACTTCGGCTCATGGCATTATCATATGTGATTCACTTTGGTCCGACTGCACATTGTTACACTTGTAGAAATCAGTATGTCTACGCTCACGCTTACACCTTTCCCTTTCTATGGGTAAATCAATTCCGGCCAATAGATGTTTTCTTCGCTGCATGGCAGGTACTCACTGTCCTCTTCAAGATTTAAGGACACAACGGTTTGCTCTTCATCTTTCTTCACTTGATGTTTTTCCTTCTCTTCTTGCTGTAAGAGTACAATATCTCTTTTTGTTTCCACCACATTTTTTTCAGGATAGTAAATACGATAACCTTTCACATCTTCCTCTTATGCGACCATCAATCCCGTCTCTCCTTTTGGATCCCACTTCAGTCTCTTCTCATTTGGAATGTGTACATATACTTCTGTACCAAAGGCTCTTAACTCATGGATATTATATGTTCTCCCAGTCCATACCTCAAATGGAGATCGCCCATCCTCATGGCTCTTCCCAGTCCTGTTTAACACGAGCACTGCAGTATTTATGGCTTCAGCCCATAATTTCTTTGGTAATTTTCTTTCATGTATCATTGTCCCGGCCGTTTCCAGCAATGTCCTGTTTTCTCACTCAGCCTTGCCATTCTGTTCTGGGGTGTATGGGACTGTGGTTTTGTTTGTTATTCCAGGCCTTGTAAACATTTCCTTCATATTCCTGTTCACAAAATCCAGGCCGATACCACTTCTGAATGTCTTCACCTTGTTTCCAGTACTATTCTCGGCCTTATTTATAAAGTCCTCAATTATATACTTGATCTTATCTTTTGTCTTCACAAAATACACACTTCTGAAATTATCATCTTTCAGCACAACGAAGTATCTTGACCCACCAACTGACGTTTCTTCCATGGAACCGCAGGAATCAGCATGAATTAATTCACATGGCCTGGTACTCTTGTATTCACTTCTATGGAACGGCAGTCTGTGTATTTTCCCAATCAAGCAACTCTTACACACCAGGTTGAATATTTTTTTAACCTCAATGTTGTTTTTCCGCTAAGTATCTTTGACGTAGGTGAAGTTTTGGTGCGCCAATCTTCTGTGCCACTCGTTTAAATCGTTCGACGCTAGTTCTACAGTAGTCGCAATTTCACAATTATTACTCGTATTATAGCGTAAACCCAAATAAAACGAATTTCCAATTCTTTTCACAACCGTGCAAATTTTATTTGCCTTGAAGAATTTGCATGAGCTGTCCTCTGTCACTATGACATAACCTTTATCTGTGGCGCGATTGACCGAAAACAGATTCGTTTTTAACTCAGGAACATACAATACTCTGTCTATAACTGTGTCAATCCACTCCTTTCCGTTCGATACTTGAACTGCCATCTGTCCATTGCCAATCGCATTTATCACTGCTCCTTTTCCAATGATTACAGGTTTTTGCGAAGTATTTGAGAATGATGTAAACAATGCACGGTCTCGACACATATTTTCAGTAGCGCCAGAATCGATTAGTCACTTAAATTTTTGCAGTTGATGCGACAGATTAGATACCACGAACGCGTTACTATTCGTTTTATTTTCACTTCTTAACATTTTTTGTTTTCGAAAACGACACTGAGCTTTAAAATGTCCGAACTTGCCACAACAGAAACAGTTATTATTATTACTCACGTTCCCTTCACTGTTAGTTTTATTGTTACTTTTACTCTCGGTTTGATACTGCCTACTTTTACCACATTTGAAAACTTTTGATGGTTCTTTATTTTTTACAAAGAATGCAGAAGTTGGTGCTTGCTGTGCTCCTTCGTTCTTCTCTTTAACTCACTCTTCTTCAATCATTAGTCTTGCCACTAGATTATCAAACGTTTGTTTGTCATCAGATGCCGACTCCCAAGCCGAAATAAAATGTTTATAATCGTCTGGTAATGACATTAACACTTTCGTGATCATAAATTTATGTGAGATTTTTTCTTGCTTCTTAGATCAGAAAACAGACATGTCGATACCTCTTTCGAACTTGTATTGGAAAAATCTCTGTTATATAATGTGCACACTGGTCTCAGTTTTCTGTTCATATACACTGTGAAGTTTTTGCCACATCTCGGCAGAACTCGTTCATGTAATAATATGTAACATTGCCTCTTCCGACATTCGTGTTACCAATACCGTCTGCGCTTTGGCATTTTTAGATTCCCATGCAGATATCTCACTGGCCAGTTTGGGCTTCACTGGTTTTCCCTCCACAATATTTAACCATCCATGGCCCCTCAACTGTACTGTTGTTTGGAATTACCATATATTCCAATTTTTGGCCCCTTCTAACTTGATCACATTGACGTTATTGTTATTTCCCTGCATCACCGGTGATGTAACACAGTGTCCGACCCTGATCACGATGCCGCAAACTGTAGTGAACTAACCTCACTTTTTCCTTCTCGCCGATTTTGCTGCTGCCGTAAATATTCACTCTCATATCACCAAATTTACATGTAGCACTAAATGTACCATCTCATAATGTTAGCAGTAAGGAAATGGGAGAAGTGGCAGTCAAGTCGGTAAAGCCCGGCAAAACTCCAAATCAACACCATCAGCAGACACGCTCTTTCTATGTCTAAATCGCACGATCACTGGAATGAAAACCAGCAGATTAAACAATAGCCTCTGAACCGTTGACGCTATTTTAAGTTTTAAGTCCCAAAAGAAACTGCTCGGCTATAACTGTCGGCAGACACGCTTTATTTAAAATTAAGTCATATGCAAAACGGACATCGATTTACCATCCAGTCGTAGCCTCTGAGATCTAAAATGATTTTCAGACACGCTACTAAGCAAGTATATTTTAAACAAGCGACTACGTTTCCTTGGTTAATGAATACATTCGAACTGCTGACTGCTAAAATCAAAGTCAGCAATAAAACTCCTGTGGAAAGCGCAAGACAGTTCAAAAACCCACCCATGTCCCACGCTTGTACTTGACATATGGCAAAAATATCCAATTGCGTTTTAGGATGCTATAATATATACTTTAAGATTTTTCAAGCAATTTTTTTCTCAAGATCAAGACAAAAATTTTATAAACAAATAATGAAGTGACCTCGCACGGCATTGTACTGTCTTCTAGCAAGGTCTAGGACAGCATGACGCCAAACCAATTAGACACTCACTAGGGAGAAGTTAGACGAAACATATATAGGGTCGTGAATGAAGGCCATATAGTGATAGTATCGCCACGACCATCTTTTACATAATCATTCTCGTAAGACATTTTCACTGAAGTATTTCTATTTAACAGTTCACTAAAATCGATAAAAGTATATACCAGAACTTTTAAGCTTAGCAACGCTCCTTCTAATTTCAATTTCAGAAAAAGAACGACTTAATTTATATTAACTTATTCAACAATTCTGTACTTAATTAAAAACCTTGATAATAAATAGTAGATTCCGATTTATCAAAAATCCACAGCTATTTACACATCCTGCTGAATACATTTGTAATAACCCTCCGTTTTTACCACCACAAATGGATAAAAAAATATGTAATGGACAACTTAAGCCAATTAAACGACAGTTAAATACACATACCTTAGAAGCTCTTCCTCCTACACAATCCCACAGCATAGATAGATTAAAAGCTTTACCCACTACGAAATGCATAAAACCGACATAGTAATTAGAAACAAATGCTCTTCAAGGCAATTACCAACCAACCACGAATTAGTACATACATATCATATTTTTCATATACTTCCTAGTAATTAGCGCATGTGAAAGCTACAATCTATCGCTTCATTCAAATTTCTCATGCGTCATTGCAGAAGCAATGCTAATCATATCTTCAAAGCTCGTTAGTAGCAAGCAAAAACAATCAGTCCATGACTTCCATTCCCATTAATAACATTAACCATACTATACATATTAAGGGAAAAGTTTATTTATCACAATCATTATCTCACACCCAATAAAGCCAAGATTGCTCAAACTAAAGTTTTGGGAATACAACAACAACAACTCTCCAGCTACATGGAAAGCTATTCTCTCGGCAAAACTTCTTCCGGAGCGAATCAATTCCCGAATGTAACGATCGTGTGAAATATTCATTCCCTATTTACATATTAACTCGTTCCCAATAAGTAACTGCTAAAGCTTTAACAATATTTACTAATGAAACTTCCCTTCTAACCTATTAACACAATAATGTAAGAGAATGGTAGCAAAAGCTTACATAAAGAGTTTTTGTTACAGCACTAAACAAGTTGGGTAGACAGACCTATGCTTATGTCAGAAGGGTTTTGTACTCAACTTACAAAATGCAGTAACCAGCAACGAATAAAATCAAGAAACATGTCAAAGACGATTTTATTCGAGAAAATGTGAAATTCGAGGATCATACTATTATTAACAAAGTTGAACGAATTTTGACTTCTGAGGTATTTGTTATAGTTATACCCATAAATATGTCCTTTGATATTTTTTTCAGATTTTTTAGATCACTGGTGTCCATTCGCGAGGGAGGAAACACATTTTTCATGTATTTCCCCCCCTGTGCCCCCACTGAAGCAAAAACTGTCAGTTTAAGAACTGTTTTGAAAAGCTCTCATACAGAACTTTCATTTGATACTCATATCGGCTACCTTTCATGAAATTTTTTTTTCAGGGGCCACTCATCTGTACTGTAATCATCGATTCATGGCCTATTTTTTCGAATCCTAGAATGATTACAAAGCCCTTTTGCTAGGAGCTCTCTCCTGCCTCTTCGACTTGTTTCATTTGTATGTACTCATTTTCATGATACCTATCACTCCTGAAATTTTCATACAAATTCTAGCAAAGCTGTAGTGTCTAAGTCGGTAAAAAGCGCATATGGCTCCATAGCAATATGTTTCCATAGTAATACAAGGCATATTGCTCCATAGTAATACACGAAAATTCAAATCGCTATAACTTCGGTAAATACTATTCGATCTTTATGAAACTTTCCGAGAAGATCAATCTTATAAATAGTCATCTGCTTTTATTGAGTTTAAGGGTACCGTTTAGATTTTATTCAAGAAAAAACAAAATCGATAAATCATACTATTACTAACAAAGTTGAGTGAATTTCGACTTCTCATGTATTCGTTGTTGTTATACTCATTAAGGCCTACATTCATGATTTTTTTCAGATTTTTCGGATGGAAGGTGTCCAATCGCGAGGGGGGGGTACGCGAAAAGTTCGTGCTTTTCCCCTTCCCCTGCCCCCCTCGGTACTTTTAAGACAATTTTAAGACTTGTTTTGAGAAGATCTCATTGAGACCTTTCCAATGACACCCTACTCGACTACCAATGGTGAAAATTTTTTTTTGAGGGGTCACCCTCTTATATGGGGAGACCCCCCTTAAACGCCTTTGAAAAAAATTTTCACCCTTGAACTTTCAAGAGGTCACCACTTCTGACCTTTCTACAAAGTTTCATGGCTGCAGCCCTTACAGTTTCGGAGAAAAAGTGCTGTGACATACAGACGGACGGACGGACGGACGGATGGACGGACGGACGGACAGACGGACACAGGTCGTGATTGCAATAGGGTTTTGTATTTTAGTACAAAACCCTAAAAATTATTTTAATCGATTGTTAATAAACCATGAATAGTATAAGCAAACGAATTTTTTGTACATTTAAACTATTTTGAACGTCGTTCACATTAAATCCTCACTAACGCTAACTGTGTATAATTTACTAGAACCTGAACTAATCAAATAATAACACCCTAATACGAGTAATATCCAAAAGAAACATCGAATTAATTAGTAATTACAATATTTGAAAGAAGAAAACACACTATAATACTATTAAAAAGAAATTTAAAAAAATGAAAAGCCAAAACATATACGAGTAGAATAAAAATTCCAAGAACAGAAAATGCAAAGCACAATATATAGCAATGGATATCAAAAGTAATTTTGAGTTAAATAATGTTAACATTCTAAGAGATTCTGAATATTCTAAAAGTAGAATGAAAGCCACAAAACAGAAACTAAAAAATATATAACAATAGATATCAAAATAATTTTGAGCTAAGTAATAAGCAAAGTCAAAGTCAAAGTCAAAAGCGCTTTATTTAATACTCATCGTTATAAATTTTAAAAGAATATAAAGCAAATTCCAAATAATAACAATCAAAAAACTTAATGGCCCAAATGGCTCTCTAAATTTGTACGTTATCATAAACTCATTACATCAAAAAAAAAACTATAGCAAATGCAATTAATTACGATTATTACATATTTTTACAATTCAATTGGAAAAAGGAGAAAAAACCAACCAACACTATCCAAAAATTTTTTATAATTAATACACAACAGTGAAACTTTGATCCTACACCTAATATGTTGTAACTTATTTCTAATAAAATACAATCGAAAAAACTTTATCTTATACTAAAAATACTATAACAATGTTCCTAACCTAAGTGTTTAATCTTATCTCTAACGGAATATAGTAAACATTACATATACCTAACCTATACCTGATTTTAACAAAAATATATAACAATACTAAATGTAGCAATAATGAGCTGAAACTCAAAAACTAAATAACGAAAAACACCAAAACTGAAAACAAACACGAAAAATTTAGACATTGTCATTCAGCCACCAATACCTGGATTGCGCCGTCTCAACTCGATCAGCTTCAACGAATCTAGCAAATGAGTATCTCCATTGAAATCCTTGGTCTCGTGAACTCAAATTCGGAGGATATTTTATCTTCTTATCGGTGGCCCGTCGATATATGTGATATATGACTGGGACGCCGTCAGAATCAAAAACATATCCATTCATGTCCAAATACACGAATGCTTCTGGAGGAATGAAGCCAGTAGCGAGGCAAGTCGCTATATACCCGTCTGTAGGGTGGAACGGCTGTGAAATCCAAGGGTTTTCACTCACAGTCACAGATCTTGCAATATGATTCCGAAGAAGCTTCAATATGAAGATATCGACTCTAGTCACTTCAGCAGTTTGATAAATTCTTCTATTCGATATATAATGTTTCCAATCCGTCTCAGGCTTTCTGTACAAACCAGTGCATGCACGAAGACATTTCCTTTCGAAAACTCTTAATTTTTCCATAGTACTAGCACTCTGGTTGTACCAGATCTGACATCCATATTTTAAAACTGGTCTAACCAGTGTCTTGTAACAGATAATTTTGACCTTTTGATCAATGTATCTGGAATGAAAGAGTTTTCGAAGGGCCATGACTACTTTAAGTGCTTTATTCAGCATGATTTTCACATGTTCAGTATAGTACAGATACTGATCGAGATAAACACCGAGGTATCGAACACAGGATTTATGTGGAATTCGTTCTGAACTACCCTCGCCAGCCATGATGTGGAAATCTTTCCCATTACGTTTCAGGTCTTGACTGACCCCCTGCAGCGTTGTCCGAAACAAGATTGTTTCACACTTCTGCGCATTGATTTTCATTCGCCAATTGTCAGTGTACAGCTGTACATCATTGAACATTTTTTGGAGATTGCTCTGAACTATTGTAGCTTTTCGGTCTGCCGTGTAGATGATCAGATCATCAGCAAACGCTACCAATGATCGCTTTGGCGAGACGTTAAAATCAAAGCCGTTCAATAGCTTGCGAATAAAGATTGAGAAGAGCAGAGGCGCAGTAACTGTTCCCTGCTGTAGACCATTCAAGACCTTGAACTCGCGGATTGTTGTCAGATTTCCATCGGTTACAACAAACGATTTCCCGTATAACATATTACACATCATGGCGACAAGGTGTCTGGGGAACTTGTCCTGAAGAAGTTTAAAAATAAGTCCATCTAACCATACCGTATCAAAGGCTTTCTCCATATCAATGAGACATGCTCCAACACATTGTCTATCATTTAGTTTCCAACAGATGTCTGAGGTTACTTTCGTTATTGCATGTGTGGTCGAATGCCTGGCACGAAAACCAAATTGGCAATTCGGCATCAACTCATTTTCCTCAATGTGGGCGTTTAATGCTCTGTTGAGTATCACTTCAAACACCTTGCTGATGTTAGGCAGCAAGCTGATTGGGCGATAGCTTTTCGGGCATGAAGATTCTTTTCCTTTCTTCAAGATCGGAAATACCTTAGCCTTTTTCCACTCATTTGGGAAATATGAATTGCTCAACATGTTGTTGAACAATATGCAATAGTTCCTAATAGCAACCTCAGGCAAATGTCGGAGAACTACATTTGGAATACCATCATTACCACATGATTTCTTGTTGTTTATCTTGCGAAATATGAAACACAAGTCTTCATAGCTGACAAAATAATCAATAAGATTCAAGCTCGGTATGAGGTCAGATGTTAATGTTTCATTGAAATGAAGAATTGATTGGCCGTTCAGGCTTGACTTGAAGTCGGAAACTTTTGCTTCAACGATCTCTGAAACTATTTCATTCCCTCTCTCAAGGTTTGGTAGATGAACCAATTCAAAATGTGTTCCAATCAGGGCAAGTTTATCTAATCCTTCACAAATGATCCTGTTTCCATTTCTATCCGGAGTCGTACTATCAATTTCGATACCAGCCCTATCGAGAAGATTTATCTCATCACTAGTGACTTCAAGATTCGATACCTTCACTCGAGACTTCTTGCGGAATATGCTATTCACTTTCGTGAACACGCCGTCTGGGTCCTGTGGGCTAATACCCCTTAATTTTTCCGCCCATTGATTGCTGACCTCACTCCTGAAGTATGACCGGATTAAGTTCCGGACATTCTTCAGATGTAATTTCAACAAAGCCAACGAGGGATGGTTGTAATCCAAAAATCGTCGATAAATATTGTTGACGCGTGTGAGAAGAAGGCTTTTCAATCTTTTCAACCTTGCGATGGTTGGTGTTTCATATCCTTCCATATTGTTTCGATGTTTAATCTTGGGAACTACTTTCTCAATCGTTTCCAACGTCAGCTTCTCTAACTTCGACAAATAGACATCTATTTCATCGTTAGTTAAATTCCTGTCATTAGGAACCATTGAGCAAGAGTTGCCACCGTCAGAAGGGGGACATTGCTTCTGGTACTCCCGATTAAACTTCTTTTGAAACTTTCCCCAGTCTGTTTTTTTGAAGTTCAACCGATGATTTTCATGTTGAACTGGAATGAGGAAGAAATCATCCCTTTGATGATTGATTTCCATTACGATTGCGTTATGGTCGCTATCATAAGGAAGCACCTGCAGTTTCCGTTGAGGACTATTAAAGTTGAATTCGAGTCTTGCGTCAGCAATGCAGAGGTCCAAATATGAATTTGTCCTAGGGTATGTTGGGAACTCCGACCCATATAGAGCGCACCTGTATTCAATCTGGTTCTCTGTTATCCACGATTTCAGGAATACACCTCTTGGATTATTGGTGGCGTTCAGCCATGATGTATGCTTGGCGTTCAGGTCACCAGCAAGAATATAATAATTATGAAGCCTGTTCAATTCGAGTATTTCAAACAAGGAATTGAGTTCCTCCTTGAGCCTGAGAACAGTTCCACCAGTTGCATAGGCAGAGATAACGAAAAGGTTATCCCCACCTGGCAGTGAAATTTTGATAACGGACACTTCAAGAGATTCAAAGCTTTTGAATTCGACTTTTTCAATATTTTGGAAACGATAGGGTCTTCGAACCAATATCCCGGTGCCACCTCCCCCATCACCTATTACCCTATCGTTTCTTACGAATTCAAAATCCTTGAATGTCATGGAGTGCCATGAATTGAGGTGGGTTTCGGTGAGAAGCATGATGTCAGGCTTTTGCTTAACAATGAATTCAAGGAGATAATCACGCCGATGTAAAGTAACAATGGAGTTGACGTTGATCGAGATGAGACGAATCCTATCCATGGGAATGTGACTGGATGACAAACTATTTTGGAGCATGTTGACCTAAACTTTGAAAAACGAAATTGATTTTTTGGTCTTGCTTATTAATTCTATCTGAAAGCGATTCAAGTTGCTGGTAGATTTTAAGAAGCAGCTCATTATTGCCACTTACATTATTTATTTTATTTATATTGTTGTCTGCTGGTCCTCTGGCAGCAAGTGCAAATGATACCCCGGGTTTGATGAAGTTGGGAGGTAACAGATTCTGATTTACTTTGGTTTGCTTTGGGGAAAATTTAGCTCTTGCATCTTGATACCGAGGGCATCCTCGGTATGATGCTGGATGACCAAATGTACCGCAATTAACACAATACAATTTTTCTTTTGGCTCCACCTGAGCCAATTTGCATTCACCGGGGGCGTGGATATCTTTGCACTTAACACAGCGATAGTGCATTGCACAATTGGCAGCCGAATGACCGAATCGTTGACACCTGTAACACTGGTTGACCTCAGTTTTTTGGAGGCGTTCCCACCTCACAACTCTAAAGTTTAAGTACCTTACCTGTTGGAGGGCACTCGGACTGCTGTCGTTGGAAATTTGTACCAAATAAAATGGTAATATTTTACCTTCTACAGTTGATCTCCTTGTAGCAAAATTTTTCACACACATGAACTTAACAGCTGGTGCTGCTTCCTGCAACATCTCAAGGAGATCAACTGTATTCTCCCCACAGTCCAGGCCCTTCAACAGGAAGGTCTGATTTTTTTCCGCCTTTGGCGTATATGTAAAGTGGGGAGCTTGGACACTATTAAGAGCATCTTTCGCCTGTTTGAAGTCAGCCAGTGTCTTTGTCTTGATCGAGAGCTTATCACCGGTCACTCTCTTAATTTCAAAGTTTTTGATTTTATGTTCGGCTGCCAATAACCGAACCATATCTCCTCCACGCTGCCCAAAAACGTTTATTGGAGGAACTTTTTCATTTACCACATTAATTTTATTAGGAGGACCAGCAGACACACCGGTTGGCTTCTTCTCCTTTTGCTTATTTTTTAATTTTAAATATTTAATGAAATTATTATCGCTATCAATATTACCTGTCTTATCGTTGCTCTCCATCTCGACGTCCATTTCCTCGTGCATTGCAGACAGCACCGCATAATAATTGGCGCTGTCGTTCGCTCCTCCTGCGCTCAGGATATTTTCCGCATCATGGATTGTCTTGCTCATATCTTGCGATTTCATTTTATTTATTGGTACTCCTTTCCCGTTGGTCTTGCTTGTTGTTTCCAGTTTTTCATTCTTCTTAGTGAGTATCGGCTCTTCTTGGCCGGACGTATTCTGCGGCTTGGCTTTTTGTTTGTTCCCATTTGACAACGTCCGGACCATATCTTCTAAACTCTGTATCCGGAGTTTTAATTCGTCATTTTGTTTCGTAATCCTTGTATTCTCCATGGTTACTTTTTCATAATCTTCGCTTGAAATCGTAATTCGCTTTCCATGCTCACAATTGTCTTGTTCATTTTGTCATTTGTAATTTTCAAAATGCCTGGCTCTGGGTCCCCCAGCGGTGGGAAGCCGTCGGGCTCCTCCATCCCCCGGTGAAAAAACTTTTTTTCCTTTCTTGAAACTTTCTCGTAGGTAAAGTCAAGATACTCGATAAATTGTTCGAATAGTTCGACGATGTAATAAGTTTCTTTATAAAATTACTTTGTAATTGACGTTTTTTAAAAATTATTTTAATTTAAAAATTCTTGACAGGAGCGAATTAAAAACACGTCTACACGCAACGAGTGCTAGACGTAGAATTAAGTAATAAGCAAACCATTAGTGTATATCGAGGGCCGTCGAGAAAAAATCCGGGCCCGGGGGGTAAACCACTACGGGCCCCCATGAAAACTTATACTCAAAAAGCTTAATAAAACGTTTGCATTAGCTGTGCAGAAAATGATTGAGAAAAGTAAAGAAAACTTTATAAGGAAAATATTGCAACAAGAGATATGAAGATATTGAACAGATAATGTATCGGAGAAAGTGCCGATTTTTCTTTGAACGATTTCTTCAACGAGTGTTATCGCATTTTGGATTGGTTCATTGTTTATTTGAAAAAATTCATTTCAACAAATTTGAAATTTTCATTTAAAATATTCAATTACTGTTGTCCACTGTTGTAATAAAAGATACATGAGTTTGATAACTGTTTACATTCATTCTATTTACAACACTTACTATACACAACACACTTACTTCTTACACAACACTAAATATGGATTCAAATATTTAGAAAATTCTGAATTTAAAAAATTTAATCTCCTAATTTTAAATGAACTTTTCTTGCTTTTTTTTATGCGAAATTTTTGACAATTGCGTCAAAATTCAACAGCCTGGCTAATAGGGCCTCGATGCAAAGTGTGCCAAGTGCAGATACACGATCTTGTGTGGAGCATGACAATGAAAAATTTTTATGCGAGCCAAAACACTGAATGACAGCTCAGCACTGGAGACGGTGACTGATATAGTGCAAAATATTCGAAGAGCAACACTTATACTTGGGTAAATCGTTTCCAAACTCCTAGCATACATTTCATTTAGCAATTTGAAAGGCGATGGTTCTTCTTTAAAATAAGCTTCGAATATATGTTTAAAATGTATCATTTCATCTCCCAAGTCTTCAGAAACATCTGATATTTTTCGACGAATTTTGTGGCAGCATTTCGGATTGCGGGTTCCTCCATAAACGTAAACTGCCATAAGAACGAAAAAGTACCATGTAGATCCTTCATAGCATGGAACATATTGGATATTCCTGCAATAACAGTGTCCATAATAACGAAGAATGTGTTTCTTTTGAAGTAAGTCTCGGGATCCTCGGAACAACTAACGTCGTTATCTTTGTTTTCAGCGTAACGCCTAATCAATTGTATTTTTCGGGAATCAGGAAATGTGGCTGAGATCCCACATTGATTCGCCACCGTTTTGCATTCAGATAAAATCTGAGCCCATTGATCTCGAATCATTTTTAAGTCGCTCTACAAACTTTCAAGATTTTCAACTTCAATATCTAATGTAGCGTCTCTGGCCTGATGAATGATGTTCCGTTCGTTAATAGCGGTCAATACCTTTATCCAAATTGAAGACATCAAGACGCACTCAAATCTTCCTGTGTATTTAAGGACGCCGTTAACATCACTGCGGGTTTCGGGAGTCAGGTTTAGTTTCGTCAACTCTCGTAATGCTTCTTGCAATCCCACAATATGTTTGGCGAAAGGTTTGACCGCATCAACTCTAGTAGACCATCTTGTTTCTGAAAGTTTGTGAATCGAAGATGGTACATTTTTTTAAGAATTCCCCAACGTTGTGGACTGCTACTGAAACTGGTGTAGCACTTTTGAACTACTCCAAAAAAAGTAATTGCAGGCTCACAGCATTCTGCTGAGTCAACGCCGCATAAATTAAGGCTATGGGTTGCACAGGGAGAAATTGAGTTTGAACATTTTTCAAGAATATGACGCTGTGCGCCATTATATGATCCTCTCATATTAGCACCATTATCATATCCTTGTGCTCTGCAATCTTCCAGGGAAATTTCATGTTTCTCCAAAGTATCGCAAAACAAATTAGCAATTGCTTGCCCAGTTTTTTGATGACAGTCGACGAAAG
This sequence comes from Odontomyia ornata, assembly GCA_963969285.1. Classification (NCBI taxonomy): domain Eukaryota; kingdom Metazoa; phylum Arthropoda; class Insecta; order Diptera; family Stratiomyidae; genus Odontomyia; species Odontomyia ornata. The sequence goes on along the minus strand of OZ017738.1, from coordinate 217,721,569 downwards.
CCAAAAATCTCTCGCAGATGTAAAATGTTCTTTTCTTCGAGTCTAAATGAACATATCGCAAATAAAAAGTAGTTTGTTGGACATGACTTGAATCTGGTGTCGCATCAACAATAATACCGAAATATTTGGCGTTTTTGCGTTCTTCCAGTATAGCCAATTTAACGTGCTGAGCACATATGTTGATAAACTCGTTTTGTATTTCTACTGTAAGGTAGTGAGCTTGCAAACGTTTGTGTTGTTCTTGGCTGGTTTTGACTTTTTGGAAGTGTTCCCGAAGTGTCAGGTCATAATGACTGATCAGCTCTAAAATCCCCAAAAAATTCCCATTGTTTCTTTCTCCGAGAAGATTACTTTCACCCCTGAACGCTAATCCTCTTTCGCCAAGAAATAGGATTGTATCCAAAATTCGCCTTAAAATTTCGTACCACTTCTTTGTTTCGTTGAGAATCTGTTCGTTAAGAGGTGTGTTTAGAGTAATTATTAGATTAGGATAGAATGTCTAAAATATTTAGAATTTTGTTTATAATTAATGTTAATTAAATAAGTAATGCTAATATATCGACGTACAATTATAAGGTTGTGTAACTTAAACATTGTTTTGGTCAATTTACCGGGTTGCTAGTTCGAGCTCTAGAATGTTCAATTCATTTGCATTGCAACAACCTCATTTTTTCATGTCGATTGTATTTTGATGTCGTTACGGTAGGTCAAGGCTGGCATATCAGCAAGTTGTTCGTGCCAAGTTCATGCGGCACAGATATCCAGATACAATCGAGTTGTTTGTAATACGATCAAGCTCAAATGTAAGCAATTATGGTTCCGCATATGAATGGAGGCACCATGGTTGCATTAATGAGCGCATGAATCATGTTGTGTGTCTTATTGCATGTAAACATAACATGACTTTAATTTCATTTATTGTTGTCATATAGAGGCAATATTGTTTTTGGGTTAATGTAAGCATTCATGGTATCGTGATTAATTTGTATGCCAATACCATGATTGCAAAGTTAGCAATAATTAACTATAAGTAGATACGGGTGAAATAAATGTAGATTATTCTTGGTTCAAGTAAGAATCGCGTTTTATTTTGAGAACCATTACAGTGGAGGCATTATTTCCTTAGAGGGACCTAAGGGCTGTGCCACATTGTACATATAAAGGAGGTCTTGTAGGTAACCTGCAAGTCCTAACTGAATTAAAAGGTATTTTGGAACTAGAGAGACCTAGTTTCCAGAAACTATAGAATTATTGACAGCTAGAGTTACCTAGCTTCAATTTATTTCTTTTCAGTGTTACAAGCACATTAAAGGACATACATTTTGGTGACCCCGATCGAAGGAGAACATTTGGTTTGGTTGCAAGGACAATTTCGTCAGAAGGAGATTCACGGAGTCGTCCAGAAAGTTTTTGAACGGGTGCAGATTTGCGGTTAAAAGCATTGTTCCAAATCAGTCAGTGAAGAGATTATTCAGTGCGATATGGCTGAATTGGTTGAAAGGCTGATTGCCTCGCAAAGTGCTGTTGGCAAGGATATCGAAAAATTGATAGGCCAATACAAAGAAGAGCATCCAGAGAAACGCACTATTCAAAATTTGACGGCCAGGCTCGAAAGTTTGAATGAGTTATGGAGAAACTTTGATAATACTGACGGAAGGATTAGGTCGCTGATTCCAATGGCGACAGGCCATGCCTATTTTACAAGCAATTATTATCAGAAAGTGAAACAGGGTTATGAAAAGACTGCGCAGGAAATCCAGGAACTTATAGCGTACGTAAACGAGGAGTCGAACCCTGGAAATATAACTACGGCCGATGCTGGTGAGGGGCCATCCACTATGGAAAGCCCAGCGAAAAAGCATGTGTTAGTTGGAGATGACGAGCGATTAAAACGATCCATAAGGAGGCAAAGAACGTCATTGATGGCTTTGGATAGCATAATTAATGGTATTGACACAAGCCCACAACCACTACAGTATTATGAATTGAAACTTGAATGCATCGAGCAATATTGGGCTGCCGTGCGACAGTCAAACACGGAGATTATAGAGGCGGTCGACGATCCTGAACGTTTTGGTTATGATCTACATAAGATTTTGGAGTTCGAACAAAAGGTTCAGACAGCAATGATCACATTAAGGCAAAAAAGGGATGAGTTAAAATATACTGGTGCAAACTCAACACTGAGCGAAGTATATAGTCCGAGGAACCAGGCTTTTGTAAAGTTGCCGAAGGTGGAGCTACCAAAGTTCGACGGCGAATATCTGAAGTGGCAACAGTTTAAGGATTTGTATGTACAGATGGTGCATAATCAGAATATTGCTGATTCACAGAAGATGTGGTACTTAAAAGCCCACTTGGTAGGAGAAGCTGAAAAAATAATTCGTCACTTGCCGTTGACAAATGATAATTATGCAATTGCGTGGGATACACTTAAAAGGCGGTTTGACAATAAAAGATTGTTAGTGAATGCACTTATCAACAAGTTAACGTCACAGCCAATGGTAGAGGATAGGTCAGCGGTAGCATTACGGCAGTTGCATGATAGCACGAGAGAATGTATCGACGGCCTGCAGAACCTTGGAGTAGCAGTCCAGGAGCATTGGGACCCGATTATTATGAACATTTTATTGAAGAAAGTTGACGCAAGTACGCATGCTTTGTACGAACAGTCGTTGACATCGCCCCGAGAGCTACAGTCCGTTGAAAGCTTTCTTGTATTTATTGAAAAGCGGTTCCAGGCGCTCGAAACGCTTAATGGTCCAAAAGTTAAGAGCAATGAGCGAGCCAGTAAACCAACCGTGTTAACCACCAGCAATACGGAACTTAAACTAGCATGTGCAATGTGCAATGGCAGCCATGCAATATATTGTTGTGACGCCTTTTTATCATTAAAAGTGGCCGAGAGAAGTGCAAAAGCCAGAGAGCTGAAATTGTGCATTAACTGTTTAAAGACGGGGCATTTTTATAATAAATGCAGTGCTAAAGGATGTGCTGTATGCCGCAAAAGGCATAACACATTACTGCACTTCGCAAAGCCATCAACAAAGACCGTAACAAATGTCCAGGAAGATGAAATCAAACCTACGTTGTCAACAGCCACGAATCTAGCAGCTCAGACAAAGGAAGTTCAAAGTGGATATGTGTTCTTAGGTACCGCCATGGTACAAGTTTTTGACCAGAACGGCCAAGCGACAGTCTGTAGAGCATTGTTGGACTCGGGTTCGCAACTAAATTTCATGACTGAACGGTTGCGCAAGAAGTTACGCCTAGCAAACACGCAAGTCAATCTAACCATTTCGGGCATAGGGGATGCTCGCTCCAAGGTAACAGATCGTGTACAGGTCAGAATTGCTTCACTAGTTGGAAACAATTATGCGTCCAATATTGAGGTCTACGTAATAAAAGAAATTGCGGCGAATCAACCACAATATTTCATAAGGACTGAGCATTGGGAAATCCCAGAAAACGTGGCATTGGCTGATCCAGAATTTAATAAACCTCAAAAGGTGGACATGCTGCTAGGAGCTGAGCTTTATGGCGAGTTAATACGTTATGAGCAGATGAAGTTGAACGACGGCCTTCCCTCGCTGCAGAACACAACGCTTGGCTGGATTGTGTTGGGGAAGGTAACCGCGCTTGATTATAATACACCATTTTGCGGGATTACGAATTTGGACCTGCAAAATCAACTTCAGAAGTTTTGGGAGCTTGAGGAATGGCCCCAGGAAATAGCATTGTCAGCGACTGACCAAAAGTGCGAAGATTTCTTTGAGGGTACGACGTTTCGTGACTCAACGGGGCGTTTTATTGTCAGTTTACCCATGCTCAGTGATCCTCGGTTAATTGGAGAATCAAAGGATATTGTCTACAAGCGTTTTATCAATATCGAGAAGAAGTTACAAAGGGATCCGCATGTTTATGAGCAGTATCGCACTTTTATGCAAGAGTATATCGAGTTAGGACACATGCAAGAAGTTGGCGCTGAAGAAATAAAATCACCTCATTGTTTTCTGCCACACCATTTCGTGTTAAAGCCGTCTAGCAGTACAACTAAGCTACGGGTGGTTTTTGACGCCTCGGCGAAGACATCGAACAACATATCACTCAACGATTTACTTTTGAAGGGTCCTAAGATACAGGATGACTTATTTTCAATACTGCTACGGTTCAGGATTCGGCGCTATGTGTTCACAGCTGATATTGTTAAGATGTATCGCCAAATTTTAGTAGCAGAGGAGGACCGCAACATGCAGTTAATCATGTGGCGTGATCGACCGGATGAAGCTATAAGGTATTATCAGCTGTGCACCGTGACATATGGTACAAAGTGTGCCTCATATTTAGCCACCAAATGTCTGCAAAAGCTAGGAAAAGATGGGGCCGAACGATATCCTTTAGCATCAAGCGTGATGGGAGATTTTTATGTCGATGATATCATAACTGGTGGCGACGATCTGACAGCAGTTATAGAAATGCAGAATCAAGTACGACATTTGTTAAAGGAAGCCGGGTTGCCTTTACGGAAATGGTGTGCTAATCATCCCAAGTTGATAGAAAACATTCCCAACCAAGATTTGGAGATTCAGTTGAATTTTTCAGAAATTGAAGACCACCATATCAAGACATTGGGTTTGGTGTGGCACCCAGTAACCGACATGTTTGCAGTAAGCTCAAGTGACAAAACTCATAAAGTCATCACGAAAAGGAGTGTTCTCTCCGAAATCTCACAAATTTTTGATCCGCTTGGACTAATAAACCCTGTAGTGGTTAAGGGGAAGATATTTATGCAGCAGTTATGGAAGCTGGAACTAGGCTGGGATGATCAGCTGCCATTTGACTTACAATCTAGTTGGTTCAAGTTTCGCGAAGAGTTGAGCAAACTTACGACGCTCCGCATCCCAAGGCATGTACGCGGTGACCCATCCTGCAGCTCATTACAACTTCACGCTTTTGCAGACGCGAGCGAGAAAGCATACGGCACGGCGGTTTACATCCGGTCAAGAGATGGATCAGGAAAGGTGACAGTCAGGTTATTGTGTTCGAGATCTCGTGTGGCACCGGTAAAGCAAGTAACACTTCCAAGGCTTGAGCTTTGTGCAGCAAAATTAGCTTGTCAAACTGTGAAGCACATATTAAGCGAAATTCAGTTCAAATTTGAAGAAATTTGGCTTTGGACCGATTCGGAAATTGTGCTGGCTTGGATCAAGAAGGGACCTTCTTCTTTAAAGACGTATGTGGCGAACCGTGTAAGTTCAATTTTAGAGACCACATCATCAGAACAATGGAAGCACGTAAGCTCTCATGAGAATCCGGCGGATATTGTGTCGAGGGGAGTGTTTCCTACGCAATTGGTGGGCAATGCACTGTGGTTTGAGGGCCCCGATTTCCTGAAGCAAAGCAAGGCTCGCTGGCCTCGATCCGTGGAGACAGAAGTTTGCTTAGTAGAAGAAGAAAAAACCACAAGCTTTTCACTGGCGGTCACGGCAGTAACCGAGCACCCGATGTATGCAATCAACCACGGGAATTCGTTTGGGAAGCTGCGACGAGTGTTAGCATATGTACTTAGAGCTATACGACTATTTCGGAAGGCACCACGTACACAATTGTTTTTAAGCGTAGACGAAGTGAATACGGCAGAAAGAGTTATTCTCAAGGAATTACAGCAACAATATTTTAAGGGTGATATGAAGGAGCTTTCCAAGAACAACAACGTCGTGACTACAAGTAAATTAAAAAATCTAACACCGTTTTTGGATCATGGTCTGATGCGAGTAGGAGGAAGAATTCAACAGTCGGAAATTAGTGAAGAAACGAAACATCCAATTGTGGTTCCCGGCGAGAGTCCTATAGCCAGGTTACTCATGACCTATCTACATACAACCAATCTTCATGCAGGACCTTCGGCACTGATTGCGATTGCCCGACAACGATATTGGATTGTTAAAGGTAGAGAGTTGGCACGATCAGTTGTGTCAAACTGTGTAATGTGCACACGATTGAGGCCGCGTCTCGGTACTCAGCAAATGGGCAACTTGCCAGCGCATCGTGTAAGAGAGGCCAGACCTTTTCTTAATTGTGGAGTTGATTTTTGTGGGCCAGTTTATACACACTTCAAGCTCCGAGGAAAGCGCAAGGAGAAAACTTATCTTGCTGTATTCGTTTGCTTTGCAACAAAGGCGATTCATTTGGAAGTTGTGTCAGATTTGACTACTGAAGGATTTTTAGGGGCCCTAAAAAGATTCATTGCTAGACGAGGAATTTGTGAAAATATATACTGCGACAATGCACGCAACTTTGTCGGGGCCGAAGGGCAGCTGAAGGAAGTTGAGCATATCTTTGAAGATCCTAAATCGACAGAGCGAATTGCAAAAACATACGCGGAGAGCCGAATCCAGTTTCACTTCATTCCACCAAGGTCGCCGCATTTTGGGGGTCTTTGGGAGGCGGCTGTAAAGAGCACAAAAACTCTTCTTCGCAAGGCACTAGTATCAATTGGACCAACTTACGAAGAGCTTTGCACGATTGCATGTGAAGTTGAGGCTATTTTAAATACCAGACCATTAGCACCGTTGTCATCTGATCCAAATGATTTAACTCCCTTGACACCAGCACATTTTTTAACCGGCGAACCGGTTTTGAATGGCATCAGCACACATACAGATGCAAATATATCGTTGCGTACAAGATGGGCCCTCGTAAGTCAAGTCCGCAGAGATTTTTGGAATCGGTGGCATCTGGAGTACCTCACAGAGCTCCAAAAGCGGGTGAAATGGACTTCAACGCAACCTAATGTCAAGGAAGGCATGCTGGTAGTGGTGAAAGAAGACAACATTCCCCCCTTGAAATGGCCAATGGGAAGAATTGTTGAAGTCGTTACTGGGGCTGATAAAAAGGTCCGCGTAGTTTGGGTTAAAACTGCGTCCGGAATCTATCGCAGAGCTATACATACTATAGCTCCATTACCAGTAGATATAGTAGAGCCAAATCACGAGCAAAATATCGGACAGGCCAGCCAAGTAAATATTGACGATGCAATATGGCCACAACAGGATTCTCAGACGTCACCGGTATCTCGGAAACGGAAAGGGTCGGCCAACATGACATCGCCACTGAAAGCTATACTTCTGACACTGTTAATGATGCCGGCCCTCTCAGCCACTACGCCCATGGATGGATTGGTACAAGTTGAGGAGTTCAACAATAATGCCGGTGTCTATTTCGAGAGCTTGGGGGAAGGAAGTCTGACGTCTGACAGTTGGCACGTCCTAGCGTATTACGATCTAAAGTCTTACTGGGCCACTATCAAGGCAGCAAGTGATGTAATTCAGCTATTAAAGAAATTATGCAGCGTGGTTCACCATAATGAGCATCATATTCAAGTTGTCGAGCAATACATACACCAACTTAATGGGATTCGAGAGAATAATATCTTATTAGCTGAACGTAGTCATATTCAACCTATAAGAAGGAAGAGATCGCCATTTGACATTATTGGCAATATTGCAAACAAATTGTTCGGCGTTCTAGACAGCTCTTACGAGGAACATATGTCTGAGACCATCGCCAAAGTGAAAGACGACGAGAATCATCTTGGGAAGCTGATTAGGTCACAAACTTCCATAGTCGAGACCACCATTAACATAATTAAAAAGGATGAACAGCAGCTACGTGATCAGGCCAACTCTGTGAATAAATCGTTCCACACAGTGTTCGACAATATACAGAATCTCAACGCAGAGCTAAAGGAGCAGAAATTAATCCAAACCTTCCACACTATGGCTATTTTCACCTCGTCATTATTAATTGAATGTCAAAATATTCAAGATGCAATACTGGCGTCACTATCCGACTCGCAGCATGGCAAAATCAACCCTCTCATAATTTCGATTAGCCAACTTCAAGAACAAGCTCGTGTCATCAAAAATCACCTACCAGAGATGAAAGCCCTACCATCGTACAACGGCACTATCGACCCTTTGCTATTGTATCGAACCATGGATATACACGCCTCTAGAGTCAAAGACTACATCATATTTGGAATTGAGATTCCACTAATCACCAGCAATAGATTCGAACTGTTCCGGATCATCCCAGTACCGCATATGGACGGAACCAACTTCATAAGAATTGTACCCAAGGCGCCCTACATGATGGTAAATGAATACCGAGACAATTTTCATCTATTAACTGAGACTGAGTTTCATGCTTGCAAAACACTAACCAAATCTCACACGTTGTGCCAGCAGTATCAACCCGTTATAAAATTCAACCCCTCCAACAGCATATGTGAACTACATCTTTTCACCGAACGTCGAACTACACCTTTGTGTCCAAGGGAATTAATCGCGGCCAGTAGAATTTGGATCCAGCTTCGCACTCCTAATCGTTGGATTTTTGCGTTAAAAAAGGAAGAGGATTTTGACTTTTTATGTAGCGGACGAATCGTGCGGAAAGGTCTCAAGGGCTCTGGCTTGCTAGCCATGGATGCAGGTTGCAGTATGAGAAGCGCTGAGATTACTTTACTGCCCTCTATACAAGGAGTAACCACCGAGTTCCACGCCAAATCATTTTATCCCAAGGTCAACGTTACTATTGAAGAAGCCGATCCAACCACCATGTTGGCCTTTAATCCAGTTCACGTTACGAAGCATTTTGAGGCATTAACCAATTTAAGCTCAGAGATACAAAAGCTGAAGGCAAACATCGATTCACCCGGTACGTCGTCACATTACCTGCACTCGTTATGAGTAAGCTACACGTCAACGGGATGCGTCGCAGTGATGATCTTGTGTGCGTTTATTTACTACTGTCGCAAAAGGGGAGTATCTACACTACAACGCAGCAACGCCCACAACGCGAAAGATTTTACTTTTGAAGTTGTTTAACTTCAAGGCCGGCAGTATGTTTAGAGTAATTATTAGATTAGGATAGAATGTCTAAAATATTTAGAATTTTGTTTATAATTAATGTTAATTAAATAAGTAATGCTAATATATCGACGTACAATTATAAGGTTGTGTAACTTAAACATTGTTTTGGTCAATTTACCGGGTTGCTAGTTCGAGCTCTAGAATGTTCAATTCATTTGCATTGCAACAACCTCATTTTTTCATGTCGATTGTATTTTGATGTCGTTACGGTAGGTCAAGGCTGGCATATCAGCAAGTTGTTCGTGCCAAGTTCATGCGGCACAGATATCCAGATACAATCGAGTTGTTTGTAATACGATCAAGCTCAAATGTAAGCAATTATGGTTCCGCATATGAATGGAGGCACCATGGTTGCATTAATGAGCGCATGAATCATGTTGTGTGTCTTATTGCATGTAAACATAACATGACTTTAATTTCATTTATTGTTGTCATATAGAGGCAATATTGTTTTTGGGTTAATGTAAGCATTCATGGTATCGTGATTAATTTGTATGCCAATACCATGATTGCAAAGTTAGCAATAATTAACTATAAGTAGATACGGGTGAAATAAATGTAGATTATTCTTGGTTCAAGTAAGAATCGCGTTTTATTTTGAGAACCATTACAGTGGAGGCATTATTTCCTTAGAGGGACCTAAGGGCTGTGCCACATTGTACATATAAAGGAGGTCTTGTAGGTAACCTGCAAGTCCTAACTGAATTAAAAGGTATTTTGGAACTAGAGAGACCTAGTTTCCAGAAACTATAGAATTATTGACAGCTAGAGTTACCTAGCTTCAATTTATTTCTTTTCAGTGTTACAAGCACATTAAAGGACATACAAGGTGTATCAACTGAAGTCTGAATTTGCAGCTACCGCCATTAAACGTAGCATTGTATGCGATCTTCGGTGTTTTCATGGGATGGCAATTTGCTATAAAGCTTTTTCCAAGCTTTTTGTTTTGAATATCCTTCAGAACGACAGAGGTTTGAACGATTGAATGTGTTTGTACTTAATAATCGACAAGGCAAGCAAAAGACGCTCTTAAGGCTACTCCAAACCAACCAATCTCGTTGCACAAGCTCCCTATTCAATAGAGTTCTCGACAAAAGTGAGGTGAAGAATGGCTCACTATTACGGTCACGTGGAAAAAAGGCCGGCAAGTTCAGGTGACCTCGACGAATTATGTCGTTTAACGCTTCGGAGGGTATAAATTCGGAGCATACGGAGCCTATATCATAATCGAAAAGAAATTTCTGTTCTTCTTGGGCTCCTATCGGTAATAATACTCTTGAAGATGACCTAGGGCTATTTTCAGTTTCCGAGTCTATGGATAGTACAACTAAATTGCTGGAAGTACCATTCGTCCATTCACTTCTTTCTAAAGAAGTTTCTTCACTTATTTCTAAAGGAGCAGCTTGAAGGCTGTTTTGATTATTATTGTTGACACTACGCACAAGATCTGAAAACGAGAAATCATATTATCGATGTCAAAAGCATATTTAAAAGTTTAACCATTGTTCACTAAGCTGATACACTTGTTTCTAGATTTGAGCATAAAAAATTTCGAATTTCCAGGCAGAAACTTCAAAAATGCCAAATAACAAAGGAAATTTGACAAATTTTTGGATAAATTTGTTATATTTTGCACTAAATATATCAAATTTTTCAAAAATTGTAAATATTATTCAAAGCCAACTATGATGTAGGTTTCCGTAGTGCTACTAGCGCTATTGCCTGTAGTCGGTAATTTTCATCCTCAATAGAAATATATAATAATATTACACGCATAACATATAATAATAATTTGGCCTGATTTATGAAATATACTGCAAGTATCATATATTCTGAATAGGACTGCCAGGCATCCGGCTTCAGCGGAACTTGTCCGGTATTTTGTGACTACGTCCGATCAAGTTTTAGCATGTCCAGCTTTTGCTAGGCTTTTTCACTGCTGGTGCTAAAGAATTTTTTTTGTATGAACATAAAATAGACCCAAGCATAAAAGCTCGCTAAATACGATATTATAGAAAAAATATACTAAAAATAGTATGAAGCATTGTTATATTTTAGTTTTTTGATTTGTCATTGAAATACATTTTAGCGCAATTAATAATGGAAATAAGTTCAGTTTGTTCCTAAATTGTGATACTTACCCTGATTATCGGAGCTTTGCTTAAAATATCAGCCTCAAACTTTGAATTTATCAAAGATTGAAAAATAGACGGCTTTCGAAAAGGGGTCGATACAGTAGACACTTGTTAGATAATAATTGAACAGGATAATCTTTTCAATTGAGTCTAGGACTTTCTACAGGTAGGAAGAATAAGGTTCTAATATTTGGTCTGCATATTCAAATATGTATGGCACTTAAAATTATTATCTTAGAATGTTGCATAATGGGGAGTTTTAGTTAGTATTCATGTATGACCATTGAAATCCTTTGGCTGAAATACTATAGACGCACTATATGTTTAAGATTTGATATCAAGTTTCAGTTGATATCAAATCTTAAAATATCAACCGCTTAGCTGGTTCCCGAATGAGAAAGATATTCATGCCTTAATCGCTTGAAAAATAGTTGGAATCAATACTGATGAGATAGAGATTCAGAATTGACTTTGTTCGATGCTAAACATTTACTTAAAAGGTTTCCTTGGCTTTGTTTCAGTAGAGTCTCACCTTTTATTTTACCATATTGCGTAAATTTTTGCTTTGAACTTTAAGCTTAAGAGTTTGAACTGCTTTATCATCGATCGGCATTGAACTAGTTAAAAGGTGGCAGCGGATAACAAATTTAAGTGAGGAGAATAACCCGAAAATCTGAGGAATGGGAGTTAAGCTTCTAGCGATAACAGGATAGTTAACGCCAGCGGCGCTTTATCAAATAAAAGATTTGCTGAAATCGTTAGCTTCTAAATACAAGCGGAAACCAAGCGTTCTTTCAAAAAACGTAAACTGAGTACACACAAATTCACCTCGCCATACAACAGCTTCATTTTAAGGAGAAGGTGCCTAAGAGAACTACAAAACAATTATTTTTTTTAGATCGACTTAAATTAACCACGATGTTATGGTAGAGATGATGTCTCTTCCCTCAAGTTTCCTCAAGACCCATCACTGAAAATGAGTTAAATAAAGTATCATATGGAAGATTGAACAAATTATTTTCGATTAACCTCAAGCGACTGAATATCAATCTTAGTTTTTGATGCGGTTATAGTTTCCGCATCCGCTGTGGGATTATTAAGATATCGGACGAATCAGTTCAGATGTGTGTGAAAGTGGAAGCTGGGGAATAAAATCGTTTACATCTAAAGTCGTTTAAGTGATAAAATACCTTAATATTGGCATTCTGACTAAAATGTATCAGACCAAGCTTGCTTTTTTCAAATTGCAACTCCTAGCAAAGTTTCATTTGAAAAGACTGCTACAGTTGAGGCTACCAATAAGGATATATCATGTATAGATCCGTTTTTAAAATCTCCGATTTCATAGCTTGCGTTTTGAAAATTTCATAACAGGCATAAGTTAGAGTGCATTTGAATATTGAGAGAATGCCTTTATAACTTAACTCAAACATAAATTATAATTTTCTTGGAAAAATTAAACGAATAAATTTTCGTAGATAAAGACAACGAAAACTTATTTGCCTTTTAAAAAAATGTCCGGTTCTGCGGTCAAAAATTTGGCTAAATTTTGACCTACAGCTGGCTTTTGAGATAAAGGATCTCGCAGCCCTTATTTTGACATGTGAGCCTAGCCTGTGAGTCAGTTTGAAGTACAACTCACTTTCTGGAGTTTCATTCAGATTTCTAACACCTCAGCTGGTCGCTAAGAAATTATAGCCGAAAAGACTTTTTTGTTGTTTAGCCTGTTTTTTTTACGTTCGTCTCGCTCTGAGCGTTCTTTGCGCTTTTGAGCTCCAGATTTGTGTTTGAACATGATGTCTAATGCATCTAATTTTGAAATAAAAGCAAAATTTATCTAATTTTAGTTACTAAAAGTATTGTGTTATATGTTAATATGAAATGAGAAATTAATTTAAATAAAATACCTCCGTCGTCTAGCCCGATTTTACTCTGGCCAAATTGTGACGTGCACCAAAGCTAATGCTTTTATGCAGCAAATAAGATCTAAGTTTGGCCGAAATATCCAGCCAAAGTATTTTTATGATCAATAAAAATCTTTCCCTTTTGTCTTTTAATAAAACCAGCCCAAGATACACTTTGGCCGAACTCTTTATTATGAGACGGGTCAGAATTTACTGATCCCGAATCAATACATTACTTTTCATTTTATACAAATTCTATTCGTAAATCTACTTCTCACGCCCTCATTATTCAACATTCAATTTGTGTGGTCATGACACACAAATCAATTAACACCTCGCATTCCCATTCATTATACTCATCATCCCTATGTATGAATGCAATTTATGACCTATTTTCTAGGTCATAAATTCCATCGTCTCAAGTGCATATGACTAGGACGCTAGCATGCACATGGCAATTCGAATGCGGAAGAAAAGTGAAAGCGAAAGAAATTGAACGTTGAGTAATGAGGTAGGTTTCACGTTACATATGTTCGTCGTCACATTAGTCTTTGCGATGTGTTTTGTTTTCATATTCCAATGCAATGGCTCATGAAAGTGATTTATGACCTTGCCATGGGATTGGAATATGAGACGAAATGTATTTGTTACAAATTGAGTTCACATTCATTATGAATACAATTTGAGTATTTGTATTATGCATGAATGATTCATTAAATTGAGTTTATGCAACTTATGTATTGAGAATCATTATGGGAATCATTACACCCTCCGTGTTTTTGTTCTTGAGCGTATATTCATATTAAACGAAACAATGAAGTTGCATAACCTTATTACAAACATTTATATAATCTTAACTGTTATGTAATTCTTTTAATACTCCATTGACATCGATTATGGAGTTTACACCTTTCTTATATTTTACTTTAAAAGGACTCATATACGGTTTTTGATTTTTCTTACAGTTATTATTCTTAATTAATACCTTATCACCTATTTCAATGTTTAATGCATTAATATCTATTTGCTTTTCCAATCTTTTCTTTTTAACTTTCTCTATTATTTCTTTCGTTTTATTAATGGTTGTTTTCAATCTTAATTTCAATTCATTGGCAAAGTTGTCAAGATTGTATGTTTTCGCAGACAATTTTTCATAATTTGGTAAATATGCTAATTTTCCGAAAACTAATTCGTATGGTGTGTAACTAGTATCTACATTAGGTGATGTTTTATAAGCGAAAGTATAATACGGAAGCCAAGTATCCCATTCTGAATCTTCAGTGAATGAGAGTAAGAATTCATTGAGAACCCTGTGGTTCCTTTCAACTACGCCTAAAGTTTCATGGTGAAACGGTGTTGAAAATATCTGAGCTACAAAGCTCCTTCATTAGCTCATTTAAAAATTCAGTACCTCTATCTGATTTTAAAGTTTTAAATTGACCATATTTTAGAATAAAATCTTTCACTAAGGTTGTCGCTATAGTCCTCGCATCCTTTGATTCAATTGGCAACAACAAATTTCGATAATTCACATTGCATTGTGAGAATATAACGAAAGTGATTAGATAGTCTCAGTGGACCAACTGTGTCAATTTGAATTGTCTCGAAAGTTGTTGATGGTGTACTGGTATGTACAAATTTTTCTTTAGTGTGCCTATATAACTTGCTAGTAGCACAAATCTCACAATTATTAACAAATTTTTTGACCATAACGCTCATATTCTTCCAACAATATCTTTGCTTTAATTTTAGTAAAGTCTTTCTAACTCCTAGATGACCTCCATGGGGTGAGCTGTGGTATTCTTTTATCAATTTGTTCTGGGTATCTTTATTCAAAATTTTCTTAGCTGGGGTGTATATTAGGATATTAGTCCTCAAACGCGTTTTATTATAACCTAGTTGCAACTCGTTATATATCTTCTTGAAATCCTCAATGTGTACACTATCAAATAAGTTATCACTGATTGATAACGCGAGCTCATTTATTTTTATTTTGCGCAAAGCATCAATGAGTTTGTCCATAATGAAATCTAGATTTCTTTTAGGATTATCGCTCTTCGATTCGTATATAAAGGATGATAACTTCTTTTCATCAGGAACTGATTCACTGGAAAATTTATCGTTATCAACACATACTATTATTTCATCAGACGTACGTACGATTTCTAGTGTAGGATTTCTTAATTCATTTAGCCGCGGTATATTAAATCTAAGCTTTGTAACATTTTTGACGTCATTTAACGATGTGCAATTCCAAATGTGAAGTTGATCAGGCTTCGATTGGATATTGGCATCGGTTACTTTGCTTTCTTGTGCACATGTATCTTGTCGTTTCTTATTCATACCCCTTGTAATAGCTAAAGTTTTCTTTACTGATTCGTCTATTTCTGGAGGAATCATGCTTCGTAAAATATCAGTATTTAATTCAATGCGAGATAAAGCATCAGCATTCGTATTGATTTTGCCTTTTTTGTAAATAATCTCAAAATCATAATCGGATAAATCTAATCTGATTCGTGTGAGCCTTGAGGATGGGTTTTTGTGGGTAAACAGTGAAACTAGTGGGCGGTGATCTGTTACTACAATAAATTTTCTGCCATATAAGTATGGTTTGAAAAAGTTTATACCCCAATGTATTGCAAGTAACTCCTTCTCGATTATCGGCTTATTGAGCTCACATTTATTCAATGATTTACTTGCATAGGAAATGGGTAGATCAGAACCGATTTCTCCTTGAGACAAGACTGCTCCTGATGCATAATTAGATGCATCTGTCGTCGAGATAAATGGTTTATCGAAGTCCGGATACTGTAATATCGGTGGTTTCATCAATTTTGATTTTAATGACTTGAATGCATTCTGGCATGTCTCGTTCCATACAAAATCTACATTCTTCTTAAGAAGCGAATTGAGTGGTTTTGCGATGCTCGCAAAGTTTGGAATGAAACGTCTATAATAATTGCAAAATGCTACAAATCTACGAACTTCATCCGCATTTTTCGGGATTGGATAATCTTTGAATACTTGGTACTTGGAAGGATCAGTTTTTACCCCATCTTTGGTAATGAGATGACCTAAGTAGACGACTTCTGTTTTTAAAAACTGACATTTATCAGGATTAAGTTTAAGATTAAACTTCTTTAGTCTTTTGAAAACTTTTCTCAGATTCTCGTTGTGGTGATTAATACTACATCCGAAAACAATTATATCAACAACATAAAGAAAAGCTTCGAAATCAAGTCCACAAAGTGCGATTGTAAGCATCCTTTGGAAACTGTTTGAAGAGATTTTTAAACCAAAAGGTAGTCTCTTAAATTGATAGTGACCATTATTATCAGAAAATGCTGTAAGTGGTCTTGACTCTTTCTCTAGTTCTATTTGATGGAATGAACTAGTCATGTCCAGAGTCCAAAAATATTTGGCTCTGCCCAGCTTATCTAAGACATCATCTAGTCTAGATAAAGGAAATTTATCGTTGACTATTTTAGTATTAAGTCTTCGAAAATCTACAACTAAACGCCATTTCTTTTCAGTACCATCACTCTTTTTTGGTACCAAAAGTAACGGTGAGTTATAAGGGCTTACGGATGGCTCAATTATCTTATTTTTTAAAAGATCCTGGAGTTGTTTTTTGATCTCATCGCACTGAGAATTAGGAAGTCGATAATTGTTTGTGTAAACAGGTATATTATCGGTTACATTCAAACTTTGAGTGTAAAAATTGTTAACACTCAGTTTCTCATCATCCAAATGAAAAACATCCTGATATTCTTTTATAATTTCCAGAAGACTATCTCTAGCTTTGGGATCATACGAAGATATATTGATAGAATTCAGAAGTGTATTGAGTCGTCTAGTGTGAGTACTTTTGCATTTATTCAATGCTCTGACATCATAGTTGCTTAGAGGTACAGTATCTATGAGATTCTCAATACCATTAATTGTAACTTCGGAATCTCTTGAATTCAAAATTTTTATATGTTTGATCCCTTTGGATGGTATAATGATGCTTCCTACAAATATACCTTCCATTATCTCCTTATTCATGATTACCATGTCCTCCTTAGTTTCCAAGTTAACCGGAAAAATAGTTTCGGTTCTGGCAGGTAATGTAATCTGTGCAATTTTGCTTTGCTTGTAGTGCATAGGTAGTGTCACTTCTTTAGTATTTATTAGAAAAGATATTGTGTAGGTCTCATAATCTATCTTGCACAAGAACTTCTCCAACAAATCTCTACCTATAATTCCATCAGTATTGATAGGAAATTTTTTACCCACAATATAAAATTTTCCTTGAACGATGTCTTCATCATTCAAATTCATTTCCAGATCTATTGATCCGTAAGACGTAATTGTCTCATTTGTAATTCCCGTTAGTTTGCATTTATCATCCGACCAAAATAGCTCATTTTTGTTAATTTTCTCGCATTTACACAAGGAAACATCTGCTCCTGTATCTATTAAAAATCTCAAGTTCTGTGAGGCATTTTTGCAAAATACACTAATATAGTTCGCACAATCATCCGAAATTTTGTATATCTTCTGCCCGGAAGGAATCTTTACTCCGTCCCGGAGTCCTGCAAGTTTTCCTGTTCCTGTACCACATTTATATTGTTCCTATTTCTATCATTACTGCGTCTATTACTTCTAGCATTGCTATTACTATTTCTATTGTATGTATTGTTTTGATTATTCTTACGGTTACCTCTTCCTCTATAATTGTTCCTGTTATATCCACTATTGCTACTATCATTATTTGTATTATCATTGTTATTATTATAATTACGCCCCCTACTATTGTCTCTATTACCATTTCTATTATCATTATTTCTCCTATCATCATTATTTCTCCTATTATCATTATTTCCATTTCTATTCCTATAATTCCTACTGTCTCTTCTATCACCCTGATTCTGATTATTTCTATTTCTCTCATAATAAAATACACTATTAACGTGACTCGCCTCAGTCTTCTCTACCTCCAGAGCTAAATCTGTAGCATCTGAAAAACTCTTTGGTCTAGCCGCAAAGATTGTGCTCCTTAATTGATCATTAAGGCCATTCTTAAATACTGTTAGGGCATACGAATCGTTCATTTTTATAATCATGTTCTTTTGATCCTGAGTGGCACTTACGCCAATGTTAGATATTTGCAGGCTATTCAATTCATCCACTAGCTCTGATATTTTATCCTTATAAGTAGATACACTAAGTTTTCGCTGGGTAAATCCACTCAAAGTGGTATGTATATGAGAGATGGTGCTTGGGCTCTTGTATTTGTTTTGTAATTTTGCCGCTAATTCCTCAATTGTCTTGGGAATTCCTGAACTTACTATAGAGGTCTGTACACTAGTTGATAGTTTTATATTGTACACAAAATCAATTAGGGCTTCTTTTCCTTCTGTAGATAGTGTCTTGTAAAATATTTCTACTAGCTTCAAAAATTGCTGTAGTGATTTGAAACATCCTTCAAAGACAGGAATTGTTTTTAAACAAATCTCTAAATTAAATTCTGCCATTTTTGCTCTATTCTGCTCTCTCATACAATCTAGATTTTCCGATAACAAAGATATCAACTTTACGAATTTCTCTTTTAATTCCAATGTTTCTTCTTCTATTTCACTGCTAAATAATTGTCTTGCTTCTTTCCTTAAATTTTCAATTATTGTCGATTTCAAATTTATTGTCTCCTCTGTATAGGGACGATTTCTACATTTTTTTATATTCGCCAAAAGTTGTTCTAATTCCTTCACTATTTGTTCTAATCGCTCCATTAAAAAGATGATTGCTTTTAGATACTAAACATTTATGTTTCTATTTATTCTACTTCTGACATAATTTCTATTTTTTACATGATACGCATACAGTATTGTTAAAATTATACAAAAAATAATTGACGTTACTATACTTTGCTTATATTCTACTACAAACGAATCTGTGATATTAGTTGTCGAACAGTTATTACCCATGTTAAAATTTCTTTTTTCCACTTAATCAATTTAACTTCTTGAATAAACTCTTCTGTACTTCTCCTTCCGAGATTGATATTAAACGATGAAGTTCTTTCCGTTCTCCCCTTAATTTTGCCTTGTTTCCTGCACGATGTTTCTTCTTACGCTGCTGTACCGCGCTGACTATCGGTGTTGGTCGCTTTTGTCGCCGCAAATATTCTTCTATTGTTAACCTCTTTGGTCCTAGTTCGTTGATTGGGGCTGGAGTGTCTGCAGGTGCTTCAACCGTACTTGTTGACTCAGGTTGATATTCTATACGCTTCCTTCGTAAATCATCCTCTGCCTGTGCTAGCAATTTACTGAACCTCTTGTTCAATGCTTCCAACTCAGTTGCGTCGAACAACGCGTCCATTTTTGCCTATAATTTTCAGGATCGCCATATTGTGTAATATGTTAATATGAAATGAGAAATTATTTTAAATAAAATACCTCCGTCGTCTAGCCCGATTTTACTCTGGCCAAATTGTGACGTGCACCAAAGCTAATGCTTTTATGCAGCAAATAAGATCTAAGTTTGGCCGAAATATCCAGCCAAAGTATTTTTATGATCAATAAAAATCTTTCCCTTTTGTCTTTTAATAAAACCAGCCCAAGATACACTTTGGCCGAACTCTTTATTATGAGACGGGTCAGAATTTACTGATCCCGAATCAATACATTACTTTTCATTTTATACAAATTCTATTCGTAAATCTACTTCTCACGCCCTCATTATTCAACATTCAATTTGTGTGGTCATGACACACAAATCAATTAACACCTCGCATTCCCATTCATTATACTCATCATCCCTATGTATGAATGCAATTTATGACCTATTTTCTAGGTCATAAATTCCATCGTCTGAAGTGCATATGACTAGGACGCTAGCATGCACATGGCAATTCGAATGCGGAAGAAAAGTGAAAGCGAAAGAAATTGAACGTTGAGTAATGAGGTAGGTTTCACGTTACATATGTTCGTCGTCACATTAGTCTTTGCGATGTGTTTTGTTTTCATATTCCAATGCAATGGCTCATGAAAGTGATTTATGACCTTGCCATGGGATTGGAATATGAGACGAAATGTATTTGTTACAAATTGAGTTCACATTCATTATGAATACAATTTGAGTATTTGTATTATGCATGAATGATTCATTAAATTGAGTTTATGCAACTTATGTATTGAGAATCATTACAAAAGAAAGGAAATTTCCATTATAAGGTTCAAATTGTTTTTTTATCGAAAAAAAATAAACAGACAGATGTTTCAAAATCGATTTCATTTCTTTTCATGTGTTTTGTCTACAAAACAATGAAGAAGAGATTTCAAAACAGCTGTTCGTTTGTTTCTCTTTAAACAAAACAAGTTGGGTAGACAGACCTATGCTCATGTCAGAAGGGTTTTGTACTCAACTTACAAAATGCAGTAACCAGCAACGAATAAAATCAAGAAACATGTCAAAGACGATTTTATTGGAGAAAATGTGAAATTCCAGGATCATACTATTATTAACAAAGTTGAAAGAATTTTGACTTCTGAGGTATTTGTTTTTGTTATACCCATAGATATCTCCCTTGATAATTTTTTCAGATTTTTTAGAAACACATTTTCAAGAAAACAAAATCGATAAATCATACTATTACTAACAAAGTTGAGCGAATTTCGACTTCTCATGTATTTGTTGTTGTTGTACTCATTAAGGCCTACATTCATGATTTTTTTCAGATTTTTCGGATGGAAGGTTTCCAATCGCGAGAGGGGGTACGCGAAAAGTTCGTACATTTCCCCTTCCCCTGCCCCCCTCGGTACTTATAAGGCAATTTTAAGACTTGTTTTGAAAAGATCTTATTAAGACCTTTCCAATGACACCCTACTCGACTACCAATGGTGAAAATTTTTTTTTGAGGGGTCACCTCCCTATATGGGGAGACCCCCTTAAACCCCTTTGAAAAATTTTTCCACCGTTGAACTTTCAACAAGTCACCACTTCTGACCTTTCCACAAAGTTTCATGCCTGTGGCCTCTATAGTTTCGGAGAAAAAGTGCTGTGACATACAGACGGACGGACGGACGGACGGACGGACGGACAGACGGACAGACGGACACAGGTCGTGATTGCAATAGGGTTTTGTATTTTAGTACAAAACCCTAAAAACAGTTTAAACCTTATAACATAAATTTTCTTCCCAGCAAAGTTTGCAAAAGGTCGCAAAAATCCGATCAAAGCAATGCAAATTAATTTTAGTTGATTTCTACCGAAAAAGTTTTTAACAGTGCTTTAATAATTACAAAATTTCCAAACGCTAAGGAACTTGAAGAAAATACTTTTATACGTTTGTGGTTTTACTTTTGTGTCTTATTTTATTTTTTTGAAATTCCAGCTATAACTTGATCAGACTACGTTTGCTATAAATATCGGGCTTGACGTGAGTCCACGGAAATTAATGGAAATATTGAAAATGTTAAAATGAAAGATTATATTGTTTCAAAAACAGAAAATGCAGAAATGTTCGATAAAGCTTTTACACAAACATAATATCCTTTTCTTAGCGCAAATATTTTATGTTATCAATCCCTTTAAAAATACTCCTTACCATGCAAGAGCATAGCAGACAGAACTAGCTTTTAAGTTAACAGTTGGTATGATGGAAAATTTTCTAAAGCCAATTTTTAAAAAACACGCCAAGTGGCAAGTTGAAGAAAAGACTCGAAAGTATATGGCAATGTTTATAAATTTTCGTTTTCCAATGGAAAGAAATCTTTTATTATTACATCTCATTTTTTAGATGTAATAATAAAAGATTCTAGTTATTGGTCAGATTCTTAGAATGGTTGATGATTCAATCGACTTTTTTCAAAGTAAAAGCAAAATTTAATATTTATAAGTCAGATAAAAAAGGAACTGAAACAAAACGAGAGATATCTTTCCATTGGAAAACGAAAATTTACAAAAATTGCCATATACTTTCGAATCTTTCTTCAACTTATCACTTGGTGTTTTTTAAAAATTGGTTTTAATAAAAAACGACTGAGTGTCGTGATTAACTTCGTAGCCTGATCCAATCATTATTGCAACTTTTTTTAAACACATACACTTACATTAAACACTTACATCAAGTATTTCAACCGTATTTCAAGTATTTTCAACCGTATTTTAAATTTAAATTTTCCGTCACTACAAAGCGCACGTTCACTCACAAAACGATAATGAATATCATAAACGTTTTCCCAGCACAAACAATGATATCCCACAACGCGTTGTATTCAACAAAAATTCTAGGAGCAAGGAGTTGGCAAGCGTGCAACATAGATAATACACAGCTGTCCTACATTCACATTTCTTGGAGCCAGAACTTTTAGCTGGTTTGTGAGTGTTCCTTCCAAAGGGGCATCTATCTGGATTTTCTTCAAATATTTTCTCCTTCAGCTTTTCATTCTGATACTCCACTCAATTATGTTTGCAATAATAATTCTGCGAATATTTTCGTATGAATGATAACTTCTCTGAAATTTCAGTCAAAACTGTAATTTCAGTCAAAAATTTCGCTATTCCAGCAAATGAATTTTAACTTAATGTAGGCGTGTACTTTACCGTACAGACAAACGAACAGGCAAAGCAAATTTGACGAAGGTAGACCTTTGCACAAGCCCATCTAATGCGAAACACAGAAATGGTGAAAAGCAAAATTCCTTCGGAAAACAGAAGTTCCATTTATACGATTGGAATGTTTTCGGGGAAAAACAAGAAAAACTAATTGGATTGGAGACAAATGCGGTAGTATTTATGTACTAGTAATATATATATATATATATTTTTTTGTTTTTTTTTGTGGTAGGGAGGTGGAGACATTTACGCCCGCCGAGTCTGGCAGTGTGGGGCTCCCATGGAGGCTACCCTTGGACTACCCACTAAACACCTCCCCTGTCAATCTGAGAACCCAGCCTGGAACCGTTTGACACATTACTTCGGGCCAGATCTCGTTTTGTTACGCCGTGGGGCGCCTTCAAGCTGGGGAGTCCCTTTCCTAGCGGGAGGGGTGAGGGGAAGAGGAAATGCCAGAAGAGCGATCCCCCAACGCCAGCGCCCCCGGCTGCTGCGAGTCCCTTTTATCTTTTAGGACTGCCCGAGCATAATGTGCCACCTGGTTCCATTTGTCAACCGATTCGAGCATCACTGCAACTATATTATCCGGGGTGAGCTCTCCCGTTTCCCTGAAGAGTTCCCTTCGCAGCCTGGCCCATTTGGTACAAGCAAAAAATGTGTGATAGGCATTGTCCTCCCCTCCTGGGCAAAACCGACAATCGGGAGACCGTGACTTACCGATCTTGTGCAGGTAAGACTGAAAACACCCGTGCCCGCTCAAAAGCTGGGTCAGATAGAAGTCAGTCTCACCATGCCTTCGATTTAGCCACGGTCTCACATCCGGGAAGAGGCGCGCAGTCCACCTTCCCTTCGTACAATTCCTCCAAGACTGCTGCCAATCGTTGAG
Source organism: Odontomyia ornata (assembly GCA_963969285.1). Taxonomy (NCBI): domain Eukaryota; kingdom Metazoa; phylum Arthropoda; class Insecta; order Diptera; family Stratiomyidae; genus Odontomyia; species Odontomyia ornata. The sequence continues at coordinate 217,698,111 of OZ017738.1, read as the reverse complement.
CGAGCGTTGTCTCTCCTCGCGGACAACCATCTCCCTCGCATCCTGGTTTCGGCGCAGGTAAATAGCGCGGCGCTCTCTAGCAAGGAGGGCGACAGGTATCACGCCTGCAATCACTCTCACCGCCGAGTCGGAGACTGTTGGATACGAAGGTGCAATTCTCAGTGCTCCTCTTCTCTGTACCTGTGCCAATCGTTTTCGGTATATCTCCTTGCTCAGAGCGCCGCCCCATACCTCTGCTCCGTACAGTAGCACTGACCCTACAGCACTCATCAAGAGGCGTCTTCTTGATGGGCTGGGTCCCCCTACGTTGGCCATAAGTCGACTCAGGGCCGATATTCTCGAAGCAGCCTTTTCAGCCGTTGCCCTGATATGCTCAGAGAAACTCATCTTCGAGTCGATCAGTAGCCCCAGGTACTTCACCGCTGGCTTCGATTCGATTTGTATATCTCCAATACTGATCATCCTTACTCTAGGGATTCTCTTTTTTGTCAAGATGACCACTTCGGTTTTCTCCAGTGCTGAACTGAGCCCGCGAGCAGTCATCCAGTCCCTCACTCGGCGCATTAGCATACCTAGCCTAAGTTGCGCTTATTCAACGGTGCGTCCGGCGACCAGAGCCGCAACATCATCCGCATAGCTGACCAAGCGCGACTCATCTGGCATCTCAAGCCTCAGTAGCCCGTCGTAAGACACGTTCCACAGGTCCGGACCAAGGATAGATCCCTGGGCAAGGGAAAGGATAGGATATTTGTGATACAATTCGAAAGCTTTTGATGCATATTGGATGTCTAAGGCGACATTCACGTTCAGTAATATTGTGCAGTATTTCTAATCTGCAATATTAATTAAACATGTTCATACATCACATACGTTCAATAATATTGAGTTATTTAAATTGATAGTCAATTGGGTTCGCACTGTATTGTCATGTCAGAAACTTGTCGGACAATGAACCTTTAGTAGCCTCTTTGTAATTAAAAAGGCTACTTTTATGGCAAGAAACGAACGCAGGTCAGATAATGTAGAAAATTATTCTGCAATATCGCTTATTCTCGGCGCAATTTAAATACTTTGCGTAATTATTGATTCAGGCACTGTTTGACGGCTAGTACTAGCTCCATATGTTCAATTATATTTTGTCATCATGAGCTCCGCCCAATATTATTGAACGTAATGGGCCGCCTAAGAGCTATGACTCGGTTAAAAATGCTTTGAAGAAGTATCGACAATGGAGAAAAATTGTCGAATTCAACGTAATTTGGTTGAACAGCATTTTGCTGCGAACAATTAACATGTGAAGAGCAACCACCACCTTTTTAAGTATACATTTTTTGTATGTGGGCCCACGCGCGCTACTCGGCCCTGCAAATTCTCGTCTGACAACTCGTCACTATTAATATTTTTTGATTCTAGTGAAGTTTTTTTTTTCAAATAATACACATAAAGATTGGGAGCATCTGCGGGCCCCTTCTGAGAGGCCGGGCCCGGGGGGTTCCCCCCTTCGGTACTGAATGTGGATGTTAAAATGAAGAGTAAAGCCGATTATACACCTATTACAAAGAAAAAATTGAGCTCTGGTATTCTTCAAAATATATATTAGTTTATTCTCAAGAAAAAACGATTTAAGAACGGAAAATATGTTCAGTATGTTTTTCAATATTAAAGTAAAACGAAATAATTTTTAATCTTGCAATTTACGACAGAATCTAACATAACACATTGTATAGAATCGAATTAAATATTAACATCTTAATCTATAATTGTATCAAATGAAACACAGATTATTTACTGTACAGAATCAAACCAAACACGAACTGATTGACTTAAGATTTTATCAAACAAAAGAATAATTAGACTGATTAATGATTGAAGCAAACAAAATATTAATCCACGATTATATAGAACCAAACTAGATCTTAGCTCATTGTGTCCAAAGAAATACTAAAGTATCATTACAGTAACTTATGATTGAATCAAACAAAACATTGTATGAAATCAAACTTCAACTTCTTAGTTTATAATTGTAGTAGTTTATGAATGCAGCATTTACATGTAATACATATTAATTAGCATCAACTTATGGTACCAAACGAAATATTATTATATTAATTTATAATTTAATCAAACAAAACATTGCATAGAATCAAGCCAGACATTAACTTATTCAGTTAATATCAAGCGAGAAACATTGATGGATTATTATAATGACTAAAGATTGAGGCAACGAAATCATGAATCCGTAATTGTATAGAATCAAACCAAACATTAACTTATTAATTTATAATGTGGAAATTTACAATTATCACGTTGACTTATGTCGACGTACTAAGTAACGTTAATTGGAAGATATAAATACACGAAAAGTAGAGGTAGAATTACGTTAGCATCTGGTAAATTACGCGCAAAACCAGCAGCAGAACAACGGTTAACGATAAGTAGCGAGAAGTCCAGTAAACAACAGCAATGGCGGTAACAATGCGAAAATATTAATAATTGTCACATAAGAGAATGTAGCAAGAATCAACCAACACCAAAATTCGGAGCATCGGAGTAGAGCAACGATTTATTGTACTCTCTAAGTACACAAAATCCTAGTAAGTAAGTCAAGCGAAGAGAGTTAAGCTGAAAGGAAAACCGAAAGTTCCGGCGTTAATGCTCTCTTGTTCAACGTCCCAGTTTCACTTTTTTACCTCAAGAGATCGTTAGAAAGCCGAAAACTTAAGCGAAAAGCACTCTTTCGAAGCCAAAAGCTTAAGCAAAAAACACTCTTTACCTCAATTTCCCCAATTTCGCATATTCACCATCCGAGCAAGCTAGACGAAGTGGGGAGGAAAAATTTTCGTGGAAAGGGAGCACACGTGTTCGGCTACTCAGGTCATTTTAAGAGAAATTAGATTGAAAGCTCATGAAAGAACGGTATTTAAAGTTCTTGGACAAAGCATGCCAGGCAGTCTGGTACCATCCAGTAGGGAGCGTGCTGCTACCCAATTATAATTTACAAGGGTAAAGTATTACCCGCAGGGGGAATACTGGTCGACAAGAGCACTCTTGAAGGCTAGCATTCTTCGGGGAGTTCCGCCCCCACGTACCCGAGGAGTCCGCAGGGGGAGTGCCGGTCGACAAGAGCACTCTTGGAGGCTGGCATTCTTTAGGGAGTTCCACCACCACCTACCCGAGGAAATTCCCGCAGGGAGAATGTCGGTCGACAAGGGCACTCTTGGAGGCTGGCATTCTTTGGGGAGCACCGCCCCCACGGACCCGAGAATACGGGGGGCGCCGTGAGGATTTGGACTACGCTTTGGACAACGAACTGGAAATGACGCTTTGGGCTGGCGGATGTGATGGTTTGGACCTAGTTGCTTTGCACAGTAGCGCAGAGGGGAAACTCGTGTGTGAACGGCTTTAATTCAACTATCATACCGTCTCCGTCCCGGTAAAACCTTGGCAGGCCTCGGAGTACGTTCGAAGTTCGCACAATTGGGTTGGTGGTGTAGGTTCGGTTGAGACGGACTCCCGATTGGCGCTGGTCTGGCTCTGAGCACTTGTTCCCATAAGGGCTTGTGCCAACCCTCGCATGGCCTCCCTGCTCTGCAAAGATAACCATGGGACCAAAAAGGCGACTACACATACGAACCGAGATAGCGGCTCCGAGGGGGGACCCAACAAAACTGGAGCAAACAAAATCAAAAGACCACAAATACCCAGAAAAAGAAACGAAAAATAATAACGACGACGCAACCAACGGTTGCAGCCACGATGTCAACAGTACATTGCGAGCGGTACTAACAACGACAAAAACGAAGACTAACACAATGACAGTGAAGACGGATGAAAAACGGAGAGTACAGACTGAGATTCCTGCGGCGTTCGGGCGCAGCAAAAAAATGATGCAAACGCCCGAGCGTCCTAGTAAGGAGAAACGGGAAACTCTGCAGGACACTTCAGGTGTTCGAGCGGTGGGAGATAACATAAAGAGCACCGAAAATTCGATTGTCACTGCTGCGATCGTTACCGAAGCGACCGATGCAAGGGTCGCAAATCCCGACATCGCAACGAAAAATCCAGAAGCAAACGAGGAGATTACGGCACTAAAAGCAAAGAGTGACCAGACACCGCGTGAATGCACCGCCAAAGTTGAAAATGTGGTGGAAGTACTGCACTCGGAAACGGAACGCGATAGCCTCTCCCAAGGATGGTCGCAAGGTAAAATTGCGGCCCAGCGATATGAAGAAGAAAGACCACTCCAAAAAGCGGGAAATGTTCTGAAAAGAGTACAAGCTGCATGCGACTCCCCAAAAATCAGCAAAGCAGCAAAGGAAGGGCTCCTTGAACTAGAAGAGTTCCTAGATCGCATAGGGCACTACCGGAGGAGCTGGTTATGGGCCGAAGACGAAGAGAAGGCTAAAGAGACGCTTGGGGCGAATTCTAAAGGCAACACGCAGATAGCTCCACCATTAAACGTCAATAAAAGAATGGCGTCTAGCCCAATCAAAGGAGATCGGGATAAAAGAAGGAAGGAAGAGACAGTTGAAGGGCGTGGAGAACTAGACCATGGGTTGCAGACAGTGCTTACAAAAGGAGCGAAGAAAGCCGCAAAAAAACTCCTTCAAAAAAAGCCAGAAAGTAAAGTTCGTACGGACGCCCAATTACAAAGAGGACCTGATGCAAAGCAGGAGAGGCAGAAGCCCCAACGAAGCAAAGCCCCAAGATGGCCGATCCTAGGTGGAGGTACTGCGTGACATCAGGGGAAACGTAAGGCCCGAAGACACCAATACTACCATTAAAGTAGCACGACCAACGCGGTTGGGCCACATACTGGTCGAATTCGGAGCAGAGGCCGGCAATAAAGATGCATTCTGTGACGCAGTAAAGGAAGTCCTCGGCAAAAGCGCAACTATAGCCCCGCTCGAGCCGATGGCAACGATCGAAATACGAGACATTGACTGCGTGACGGATCTGGCCGAGGTAGAAGAGGACATCAAAAAGGAGTTCCCTAGCGTGGGAAGGATCAAAGCGAGACTGACACCAGAAAACAACAGGGGACAACGCATGGCCATAGTTGACTTGACCGAAAAGGACGCCGAACAACTCCTGAACAAGGGCAAAATACGAATTGGATGGGTTGTCTGTAGGATACGGCGAAGAGCAGCGCCTCTTCAATGTTTCAAATGCCTTGGTTATGGTCACACCACACAAGTATGCAAAGGACCCGATAGGAGTTCCCTGTGTTACAAATGCGGTGAAATGGGACATAAAAGAAAAGAGTGTACGAAGGAGGCATACTGTATTCTTTGCAAGGATGCTGGTCCAAAACTTGATTTTGGACACGTCTTGGGATCAGGAAAATGCCGGGTGTTCAAGGAAGCCCTCGCCAAGGCAAAATCAGACCTCCAATGACCCGCATCCTGCAGTTAAACCTATACCGCAGTTCAACCGCCCTAAATCTGCTTGAGCAGTTTGCGAGGGACATGAAAGCCGACTTCTTGCTGCTGAGTGAGCAACACCATAATAAAAGCCCTGCATTATGGTATTCTGATGAAACTGGTACTACCGCTATCTGGGTTCGGAACAGTGACTTTCAGGGGGAGAGTTGTGGACGGGAGGATGGTTTCGTGTGGGTTCGGTGCTCAGGGATCACCTTCTTTAGTGTGTATCTAACGCCTAACGAGTCGATGTCATCTTTCCAAGCCAAGCTTAATGCGTTGGAGGGCACTGTCTCGAACGCAGAGGGCAAAGTGCTCGTTGGGGGCGACTTCAATGCTAAAGCAATCGAATGGGGCATACCTCAGACGGATCCGCGGGAAAAATTAATCCTGGAAATGGCGGCCAGGACGGCCCTCGTCGTACTAAACTCCGGAAACACGCCGACTTTCCGCCATTTCGGCTGTGAGGGAACTAGACCAGACGTGACATTCGCCTCGGAGTCCTTAGTACGGAGAATACAAAACTGGAAAGTATTAGAGGACTACTCAGCCAGTGATCATCAGTGCATTCTACTTGAGATAAGTGATGCTGTCTCCCGACGTCAGTGCTCTCTGCCTTCTACAACTGGATGGAACATCGGAAGGATGGACGTCGAGAGGTTCATCAAGGTTCTCACAGCAGGTGAGCCGCTGCAGGGAGCTTCGGAGGGGACGGGAGAACTGGCAGCTGAAGACGTGGTGAACTCTACTATGAGCATAATCACGACTACTTGCTGCGCTTCTATGCCCCGTCGAAGACCCCGGCACGGCAAGCCCCCAGTGTACTGGTGGTCTACTGAAATCGCTGAAAAGCGGAGGGAGTGTCACAAGATTCGGCGTGAGGCTCAACGGGCGCGGAACCGTGACGAGGCATGCAACCAGGTGGAAGCATATAAGTTGGCCAAGAAGCGCCTTCGCAAACTGATCAACAGTAGCAAGGCTCGCTGCTGGCAAGACCTAGTGGACAATGTGAACAAGAATCCGTGGGCCCTTGGCTACAAGCTCGTCATGGGGGAACTTGGTGCCCTACGGAAGCCTTGTATACATGACGCGGAAAAGATGGACGCGATAGTGCGGGGACTTTTCCCCGCCCATCCCGTCCATGTTGACGCTGTCCATGGTGAAACAGCACTAGAGGGCCCACTCTTCACACAGCCGGAACTGCAGTCCTCTTCTTGAAAGCGAGGAAGGCCCCAGGTCCAGATGGTGTTCCAGCTGAGGTGTTGCGGCTCGCCTATCACCATTGTCCTGAATTGCTGCTCAGCACATTCAACGCTTGCCTACGGGACGAGGTTTTCCTGGTACGATGGAAGGTGGCGAGGCTCGTGCTGATCAGCAAGGGGAAGGGAAATCCCGAATCGCCGTCTGCATACCGCCCGTTATGCCTGCTAGACACGGCTGGGAAAGTGCTAGAGAAACTCATCAAGGGAAGACTCACTGACGCGATTCATGCTGCTGGGGACCTAGCTCCTCGGCAGTACGGCTTTAGAGCAGGACGTTCTACCATTGATGCGGTTGCAGAAGTGGTGAACGCGGTCCAAAAGGCAGAGGCATATAGTCGCACCAAGCGACGGATCGTCCTGTTGGTGACACTCGACGTCAGGAATGCCTTCAACTCCGCTAGATGGGTGGATATTCTGGATACGCTGGAAAACTCTTTCAAGTTCCAGAATATCTAATCCGGCTTTTGAGGAACTACCTAATGGACCGAAACCTGCTCTACGACACGACACAGGGCCAACGAAGGATGGAAATTACATCAGGTGTTGCCCAGGGATCTATCCTTGGTCCGGACTTGTGGAACGTGTCTTACGACGGGCTACTGAGACTTGAGATGCCAGATGAGTCGCGTTTGGTCGGCTATGCGGATGATTTTGCGGCTCTGGTCGCTGGACGCACCGTTGAACAAGCGCAACTTAGGCTAGGTATGCTAATGCGCCGAGTGATGGACTGACTGACTGCTCGCGGGCTGAGTTTAGCACTGGAGAAAACCGAAGTGGTCATCTTCACAAAAAAGAGAATCCCTAGAGTAAGGATGATCAGTATTGGAGATATACAAATCGAATCGAAGCCAGCGGTGAAGTACCTGGGGCTACTGATCAACTCGAAGATGAGTTTCTCTGAGCAAATCAGGGCAACGGCTGAGAAGGCTCACAGCAGCTGGGGGCGCTGGGGCTGGGGGATCGCTCTTCAGGCGTTTCCTCTTCCCCTCTCCCCTCCCGTTAGGAAAGGGACTCCCCAGCTTGAAGGCGCCCCACGGCGTAACAAAACGAGACCTGGCCCGAAGTAATGTGTCAAACGGTTCCAGGCTGGGTTCTCAGATTGACAGGGGAGGTGTTTAGTGGGTAGTCTAGTCAAGCATGGGAGTCCCACACTCTGTGCATAAATAGCATTCACCTCCCTACCACAAAAAAGAGAGGTTAAAGTATTCGTTATTAAAGTTTAGACGAAAGTATTGTCCAGTGCCCAACAAAATGGTGGGGGGTGAGGTGTTGGCTTGCGCTGCGATCCTCAATCGGCCTTTTGGCGTTTCACACCGTGCAGCCACCTCGATCCATTAGCTCGCCCAGTTGTTTCCTCTTCAGGCTCGCTGATAGTTAGAGGTTTCCAATAATTTAAAATGTGAAATGTAATGTTGAAAGAAAAGAAATGAACAAAAAAATAAAACACTTAATACAATTAACGCTCGCCTTTGTTGATTTGATTTAGATGGATAGAGTAGCAGGTAAGTGTCGTACAGCGAGACCTCTCCCCGAAAGCCTTGATGATGTATATAGGATACACATCAGGCCGAGCTCCCAGTTCAGACCAGTATACATAGGGTATACTTGTTATGTAACATGGTTGCGTTGACTTTGCTTTTTTGCCACAAGCTATTATGGGGACAAGTGCTCAGAGCCAGACCAGCACTAATCGGGAGCCCGTCTCAACCGAACGTACTCCAACAACCCAATGGTGCGAGCTTTGAACGCACTTAAAGGCCTGCCAAAATTTCACTAGGCGGAGACGGTATAATAGTTGAATTGGAGCCGTTCACGCACGAGTGTCACCTCGTCACTTCCGTGCAAAGCAATTAGGTCCAAACAATCATAACCGCCAGCCCGAAGCACAAATTCCAGTTCGGTGCCCAAAGCTTAGCCCACATCCAGTCAGGGCCGTTACCTTTAATCCCAGGAGGGTGCTTTACGGCGCCCCATATCCTTGGGTCCATGGAGGTGGCGCTCTCCAAAGAATGCTAGCCTCCAAGTGTACTCTTGTCGACTGGATATTTTGGTGTCTGCGTTTTGTAAGTCGAGTTCAAATCTCTTCTAAAACGACTGCAGAGCTGCCTACTCAACTTTTAAATTTCATCTGAAAATTTAGAGGTAACCCGCGGAAAGCCCGAATGGTAGCAAAACCGTACATTTTTTTTGTTGTCACAGGAGAACTTTCAAACGGCTATTAATTCTGTAAATACCATTAGTCTATATCAAATCTTACAGAGTAAAGGGACCTTTTCCTGAACTTCTTCTTCTTCTTAGCACTACAGCCCCTTTTGGGCCTTCGCTTCCTGCAAACAGCGCCTCCAACTGTCTCGGTCCGTTGACCGCGTCATCCGATTCTGAAATTAAAGCAGCGATGAACTGTCTTCATCGAGTGAGTTAGACCAGCGTTTCCTCGGTTTTCCCACTGGCCGCCAGCCTTCAGTTCTCCCTACGAACACCTTCTTGGGTATCCGTTGTTCATCCATACGATTTATGTGGCCAGCCCATTGCAGCTTCCGCAGTCTTTCAATCGTTGAGACCTCCGGGTCGTCAAAAATTTCATACAACTCATGGTTGTATCGAATTCGCCATTGGTCCCCGTCTAGCTTCACTCTGATTAATCGCCTCAGGACCCGTTGCTCAAAGGCGTTCAATATATTTGCGGATGCTTGGGTTAGGGTCCATGTTTCACACCCATAGCATAACACAGGTCTTATCACAGATTTGTATACTTGAAGGTTCATTCTCCTGTGTATGCAACTGGTCTTCAAGATCGTCAATACTGCATAAAATATTTTATTTGCGAGCTGTATTCTTCGGCGCATTTCGTCTCTTTCATAGCCCGTTTTCGTTATTTTGGTGCCGAAATACACAAATTTGCCCACATTTTTGATACTGTATTCGCCAAGTGTGATATTTTGTGTATTTGGGGTATTTTTCCTTGACTGCGACATGAGCTTTATTTTATTTTCATTGATTTGTAGCCCTACTTGTTTTGCTTCGCTGTCGAGTTTCAGAAAGAGTTGTTTGGCAGTTGTCAGTGACCGTGACAGAAGGTTGATGTCGGCCGCATAGGCTACTACTTACTTCGACTTGTATAGTAATGTACCTCACGGATCGACAGGTAGCTTCCGTATGACGTACTTCAGAGTCAAATTGAATAGCAATGGGGCCAGCCCATCTCCCTGCTTTAATCCGATATTTGTATCAAAGGCATCGGTGAGTTGGTTATTGATGCGGACTCGGGAGGTTGTTGACGTCATTGTCATTTTGGTAAGACGGACTAATTTGGCTGGGATGCCAAAACCAAGCATTATTTGGTACAGTACGTTACGATCAATACTGTCGTAAGTTGAACTCCCAGCATTTTTCAAGTACCTGCTTGACCGTGAACAATTGGTATTTTGTTGACCTACCTGCCCTAAAACCACTTTAATACTCCCCAATAATACTGTTAGCGTATGATCCGATTTTATTTTCTAAGATTTTAGAAAATATTTTGTACGCCGTACAAAGCAGTGATATGCCTCTATAATTTTCGCACTGTAGCTTGTCACCTTTTTTGTGGATAGCGAATATAATTGATTGGCTCCACTCTTTCGGCATATGTTCTTGTTGCCAAATATACTGGATGACTTTGTGAATAGCTTGATGAACACTACTGCCGCCATTTTTGTTGAGCTCCACTGGAATCTCATCAATGCCCGGCGCTTTATTATTCTTTTGGGCTTTGATGATGGACCAAACTTCGTCGAGTGTTGGTGGGGCTAATGGAAGCTCTCTGCAGACATCTATAGGCTCCGATGTTCTGGAGCTGAGCGGAAAATTAAGGAGGTGCTTGAAATATGTTGCCCATCTTTGCATAATCTTGATTTCATCAGCGATGATATTGCCACTGTCATCACGACAGAGCGTGGTTTTGGACAGATAACCACGTTTCAGGCTTTTCACTACTTTGTATGCTTGTCTTGTGTTATCGCTCGCTAAACTTACATCTATACTTCTCAATTGGTTGTCATAGTATTTTCTTTTCTTAATCCTAATTACCTTATTTGCTACTCTTCTGAGATTTTCATAGTGTTCTCTCTTCGTCCTGGTTTTCCTACCTACGTATTCTTTGTACGCCTGATTCTTTTTATCACTCATCATCGAACCAATCATTCCTCTTGCGCCGGGCTTGATGTCCGATCGTCTGTTCTGCCACGGTTCTGGTAGCTGCTTTCACTTCCATCCAGAGCTCGTTGCTCGTCTTTAACAATGCGTCTGATAAGATGGGAGCCAGCTGGTTGTCGAGGGTCTCCGTGAAATTTTCGGTCACAGACGCCGTTTGGAGCCTTTCGATGTCAAATTTTTGTAGCGGGCTGGTCTTCGCTGAATATGCCTTTGACGTACGACATCGATAGTTACATATGATCAAGTAATGATCTGAGTTACAATTGGCTCCTCGTTATGTACGGACGTCAAGTATGCTTGAGGCCCAACGCTATTGGATCAGAACATGATCGATCTGGTTTCGTGTGTTGCCATCCGGTAATACTCAGGTCATTTTATGAATGCGTCGATGTGGGAAGCAAGTCGAACGTATGACTAGATTTCTGCTCAATCAGGCGCTGGCCGCTGTCATTAGTTTCATCTTAGAGGCTATATCCTCCAGTTGTTCCCCAATGAGATAGCTTATTGCCAACCTTAGCTTTAAAATCACCCAGAATAATTTTTGTGTCATTTGTTGGCAATGAGTCGACCAGTCTTTCCAGGTGATTGTAAAACGATTCCTTCGTTTCTTCATCCTTTTCTTCGGTTGGAGCATGAACATTAATCAGTCAGATTTTGAAGCATTTCGCTTTTATACGGATCGCACACAACCATTCATTGACTGCCTTAAAATCAATAACGTGCGATTTGAACTCCCTATCCACAATGAAGGCCACTCCAAATTCTCGTTTTCCAGTAGGCCTCCCACTTTTAAATATTGTGTGCGATCTCATGTCTTGAATGTCTTTTCCAGTCCAATTCGTTTCCTGGACTGCCAGTATTTTTAATTGAGATTGACTGGCCTGTTGTAAAAGGTCCTTAGCAGCGCCAGGGTAATTGAGTGATCTGACATTCCAGGATCCGATGCCATAGTCCTTTTTTCGTTTGCGAGGTCGTTGCCGTGAGTCCAATCAATTCCGAGGCCTATCTGCAGGTTTCGAAACAATTAAAGATTTTCCAGGGACGGGGAGTTAGCTCGTCGCCTGACCTCCATTCCGACGGCATAGGTATTACGTCGATTCCGTTATCAGGCGCGGAAGATTCGCCTTCAACCTCCTACGTCCTCACAAAGGACGTGTAAGTAGGATTTAGTAGCAGAGCTGTAGATGTATTTACAGTTTTCAGCATTTCTCGACATTTAATGTTACATTATTGGGGAACCAGTAAACCCAATGTGCACCCCGAGAGCATTTACTACCATTTAGTTGGGGGGGGAGGTTTGGGATAAGGAATCATGGAAGCTATGGGTTGGGGAAACAAGGGGTGCCCTCATCCTTTCTCAAACGGGCTTGGGACCGTCTATGGCGGAGTTTTCTTGAACTACTGAAGTTTAAATTTAAAGGCAACTATACAAATTAACTGGAAAAAATGTTATATTTAGGAACCCTCCCATTATCTATAAAGTTGAGTGAACTGCTTTATGATTACTGATATCACTAATGAAACGAATCTTCAAAGATATGCATGATATAAATCCTTCCTGAAATTTTCATGCAATTCCCAAAAAACCTTAGTGTCTGAGTCGACTGGAAGTGCAATTTGTTCCGTAGCCACTTATGGTTGTCCTTGTTTACTCACCTTCTATCTTAAAACTTAACTTCAAAAAGAAGATAACGGACGCACTGAAATAAGTTGTGATTGTTAAATATAGATTAATTTTTTTGTAGTTTGTTTAGATATAAGTACTTTCGTGATTGCCTTGTTTGGCTTAGTAAATAAATAAAAATATAAGTAATACAGAAAACTCAAACCACCAAAACATTTTTGAATACTCTTCAATTCTTCTGAAATTTTCATGTTTGATTAGTCTTACAAGTAGCCATATGTGTTTCACGTTCCATTGGATTTATGGGTACGCCAAAGCTATAGAATGGAGTATGCCCCAAACAAGCCTGTAAGGGAAACGAGTCTTAGATATGGCAGAAAGGACAGGTCATCTTGAACATCAGTGATACAGCGACTTTCCATCATGTGGGCTGTGAAGAAACCATACATGATGTGACATTTATCTCGGAGTCCCTAATACAGAGGGTACACTATTTGAGAGTATTAGAGGACTATTTAGCCAGTCATCATCAGTACATTTTTCTTGAGATAGGTTGTTGCAAACCAGTATACCCTATGTATACTGGTAAGAACTGGGAGCTCAACTTGATGCGTATCCTATATACAACATCAAGGCTCCCGGGGAAAGGACTCACTGTAACACCACTTACCTGCTACTCTGACCATCAAAACCAGAACACCAAAAGCGAGGGTTAACTTTAAAACATTACTTTTATTGTATTATTATTATTTTCTAAAAACATTCACATCACAATCGAATTTAAAAATTATTTTAAAACTCTAAATATCAGCTAGCCTGAATAGGGAGCCAACTCGTCGTGTTAATGATTCGGGGTGGCCACACGGCGTGAAGCGCCAAAGGGCCGGTTGAGGATTGCGGCGCAAGCCAACACCTCACCCCTCACCATTCTGTTGTTACGTTTCGGTACTGCTTTCCGTAGATGCTTTCCGTAGATGCGCATCGTTGCGCATTCGGCTTCCAACTGCCTTTTCCACCTCGCTCAAGAAGTTTAAGTACTATTCTCTGACCTAAATTCTCTTAAAATGCGCTGAGTAGTCAAACACGTGCGCTCTCGTTCCACGAACGTTTTTCCTCCCCGCTTCGTCTCGCTTGCTCGACTGGTGAATTTGCGAAACTGGGGAAATTGAGCGAAAGAGTGTTTCTCACTTAAGCTTACGACTTCGAAAGAGTACTTTCGGGTTAAGCTTTCGGCTTTCTCACTATCTCCTGAGGTGAAATAGCGAAACTGGGGACATTGAGCGACAGAGTGTTTTAGCCAGAACTTTCGGCTTTCCCACGATCGCTCGTGGTGAAATAGCGAAAGTGGGGATATTGAGCGAAAGAGTGTTTATGTCGGAGCTCTCGGTTTTCCTCTCCGCTTACCTCACTTCGAAGCACCCCGTTTGTTCATGATGTAAATATTGTTACGGGTTGAACTTTCTCGTTCATTCGTACTTATATTTCGTGCTGATGCCGCCATCGCTGTATTTCTCGCAACGTACCTTTAACCGTTGTTCTGCTGCTTGTTTGAGCTTTCACTAGATGGTATCGTAGTTCTATCATTTAATTTCGTATCTTCATTGGTAGGCGTTTTAACTTCTAATTGTCGTTAACTTAAGTTTGATTCTGTACAATTTTACATTCCGTTTGATTCGATCGTTGATTTTATGTACTCATATTTCAATACTGGGTTTGGTACCGTGAGTTAAGGTTAATCAACATCTATTACATGTCAGTGTTTATCTATAATTTATTACAATTAAAAATTACGAAGTTGAGGTTCGATTTTATACAATTATGTATTAATATTTTGTTTGGTACCTTGAGTTGATGTTAATTGATATGCATTACATATTCATGTTGCTTTCATAAGCTAGTACAATTATAATTAATAAGTTGAAATTCGATTTTATACATCTTTTATATTTTGTTTGGTACCTTGAGTTAATGTTAATTGATATGCATTACATATTCATGTTGCTTTCATGTTGCTCGATTTTATACATCTTTTATATTTTGTTTGGTTTAATAATTTGTTTGCTTCAAACACTAAGATGTTACTATTTCATTTGATTCTATACAATAATGGAATAGTGCTAAATTTGCTCCTGTCGTAAATTACAGGATTATAAATTAATTCGTTTTACTATAATATTGAAAACCATACTGAACATATTTTCCGACCCTAAATTGTTTTTTCTTGACAATAAACTATTATTTTACAATTGATAAATAGCGGACTACAATTTCTTCCTTTAATTGGCTTTAATAATATGGTTACAACTTCTTTTAAGATTCATATTCAATGCCGATCTTTTTTATATTTAGAAGTTAATGGTTTTCTCTTATTTTAAACATTACTTATCGTCTTGGAATTTTTATTCTACTCGTATATTTTTTGGCTTTTAATTTCCTCAATCCTTTCAAATAGTATTAAAGTTCTCTTGCGTATATTCAAATATTTAAATTACTAATTAATTCGATGTTGCTTTCGGTTATTGGTTATTATTCGTATTAAGGTGTTACCATTTGTTTAGTACAGGTTTTAGTAAATTATAACAGTTAGCGTTAGTGAGGATTTACCAAGGGGGGGGGGGGGGGGGGTGCAATGGCTTTTTTTTTCATTTTGTTTTTCCGTGCAATTTTCCCCTATACATCTATTTTCCCTTTTAATTTCTATTCAACTAACGTACCTATATTACTAATGTTATTATTATTCCCTTCATTTACCTTTCGCTTTTCATATTTTGACTACATTACCTAGTTTTCCATCTTTAATATGCCACTGGATTAGTGGGAGTTTCTTTTAGTATGTAGGCGGGACTTTCTGTTAGTATCTTAATGGGATGGGATGTGTGAATATGTACATGGGTATAGTAAGTCACCTGTACGGCATCTCATTTGCCCATACTCGTACGGGTGATAATATTGTTCCCTCCAATCGCTGCATTAGCTTCGCCCGAACGAGAACTTTGTATTACGGCGCCGGCGAAGATCACTTCGTCCAGGCCTCGTACAAGTTTCTCTTCACCTATTCCCCATGGTTTAATAGCAGGCATCGTTCGAGCCGACCGTTTGCATGCTCGTTTTATCAAGTGATAACGTTCTGCGCTCTTCGATGCATACTTGCATACATTCTCTTTACCTATTCCCCATGGTGTATTAGCAGCTATCAATCGAGCCGACCGTTTGCATGCTCGTTTAAGCATGTTATCAAGTGATAACATTCTGCGCTCTTCGATGCATACCTGTGACTCGAAACGCCACTGAGAAAACTTAATATTACGGCACCGACGAAGATTACTTCGTACAGGCTTCGTATAAGGTGGATCGAGCTGGGGAGTTGTGTCGCATGCATTGTCTTTACCTATCCCACATGCTTTACTATCTGCTATCCCACGAACTGACTGTGTGCATGCTCGTTTAAGCTTGTTATCAGATGATAGCATACCGCGCTCTTCGATGCATACTTGCAACTTGTAACGAGTGATTCGGTGCAAGATATCATTCATACGTTATCTATAGGAAGCTTGCTAATATATGGGTATCAAGTAAATCGTTATCCAATCGTATCGTTCCTAGGGATTTAGCTTATTAGTAAATGGTTGGATTATGCTCATAGTGTGCGAGGTGTAAAAAAAAAAAAAAAAAATAACAGTTCATAGGTGCTGCTCGTTAGTAGTGGTTTGGTTAATATTAAATTAGTTGAAATTAGAGCATTCGTTGTACAAAATTAGTTCTTCTTAATATGCTAGTGCTATTACCATTCATTATTACTACTTTTTTTTTTATTGCTCTATATATATATACTTTTTCCCAATTTTATACTGTTGCTATAATTAGACTAGCTGAAAGGAACGGGTGGAAAAATGCGCGGGAATTTGGGATTGAGTACTACTTGGGGGATTGGCTGCTTGTGTGTTTGAGCTAGGCGTGGTTGTTAGCTGCTCCCTATGGATGACGCCATTCCGGGACTTATCTGTTGCTAGTGATGTTGGTGGAACCCGCTAGCTCACCTCCGCAGTATGGATCTGCAAGGCAATACCCGGGTTCGACACCTCTGTAGAGCCTCGATTGCTTGATTTCGTCCAACAACGCCCCTTAATGAGCCTGATCAAAAGGTATATCCCTATAATTAATATCGAGACTGCCGCTAAACTGGTCGAAGCCGTGGACAGGTGTACGTGTCTTCTGGCCGTCTCATTAAATTTGATCCGATCGAGGTGCGAATAAATTTCATTGAGGCCGTGGGTGCTGGCTGTGACATGTATGCCTCCGTTCTTAGCCGTTACTAGCTTCATTCGTGGCATGCTGTGGTTGCCCAACAAATCAGCAACGTCAAGCTCCAAAATCCTGGGGTCCACTTCGGGGAAATACTGCGGTTGAATTATATCGAACCGGTGAGTACTTTCCGCTTCGTAATCTCGTTAATATGAATTGTGCAGGGGAGATGGAGGGCTAGAATTCCTAGACCAATCAGCTTGTGTGTTGTGACGCTAGTATCGCAGTGGATATGGATGGGCGTTTCATTCTGTAGAAAATATATCCAACTGTTAGGTTTGCTCAGCTTGATCAAGGAGTCGGTCATTGATGTATTAACTCGCAGGGGAAGCACCGTCTTCAGTTTGAGTGGGTTGTACAGGAGTGATATGATTTCATTTGTCGACGGTGGCGACTGAACAATCGGCGCAGTTAACGGTGCCACGTGAAGGTCACCCGGTACCGGATGTTTTATTTTCTTGTGACTTGCATTGTCCGTAAGGAGCAGAAATTGCTGAGTGGTAATGTCCGCTGCTATGAACGAGTATTCCACAGAAGGTATTAGAAACAGTGTTCCGTTGGTTCTGATTGGAAAAAGATGTATCTGATATAACCTCATAAGGGGCAATTGGAAAATAGGCAGGGTGATTAGTACCACTAGTTTGGTTTTCCTCCTGAAATGCTGCAACTCCACCGCTTGTGTCAAGATTTGCTCGCAGAATTCAGGGTATCTATTACCCGGTTTAATATATATTTCATGCAACCTTTTGCTGGAAATCAGAAGGGGATGAATAATATTGTTCTGCACCGACACAGCAACGTCAATGATGGTGCATTGCCTTGCCTCAATCTCTAGTAATTGAGCTAGTAATGAAGTCAGTACCACGTTCCTTCACTCCGCTGCGAGTAATTTATCGGTCATAAGAAAGATGTCCTTGATTTGCAAGCCAAGCTGCGCTTGTCTGCTAATCACATCCGACAGCGGTTTATGGATTTCCTCCAAGGATACGTTTACAACACTAATCCTTTGCTTCTCCAATTTGACTAATTCCCTCTCTTTGTCCTCCAGGTTATCTAACCGACTGTATAGCTCCTTCTCATTCTCGTCGTCCATGGTACCAAATAGCGAATGTAGCGCCCTCCCGACTCCATCAATGAATGACCTTTTAGCCCTTTTAGGCATCAGTGACTCAAACAGAGCTTGAGAGCGAGTCTTAAGGTTCTCTACTAGGCTATGGACGTGCCTTAACTGCTCCGCACATCCCAAGCCCTTACCAGCACAAAGCATCTTAACGAGGTGTTCAGCACGTTCCGCTACTCCTATTTGCTCTTGGATTTCCCCTAGATTTAACTCCATCACGACGTTCCAGGTACTGTGGTAGCTCAACAGACTGCCGACATCTTCAAACAGTATCCCCGTGTTCGCTATGCTCTCCAGTGAATATGGTTTCAGATCCTCGTTCACGGCTGCCAAAACACCAACGCAGAGCAGGCTTGAAATGACGATGCCGACAGCCATTACTAGAAATACGGAGAAAAAAAAAAATAAAAAGGGAGAAAGGGATTAGAACAATTTATTCATAATATGGTTTAAGTCGATTGTTATGAACATTGACCAGTTTTTTCCTTATCGCAATCGTGGTGTTGACGGGGGAAGTAACGGCTTTGACCTCATATGGCCCAACCCATACTTGCACGAGCTTGTGCTTACGGTTCTCGTTTTTGAGCAAAACTTTATCCCCTATATGGAAAGTAACTGGCCTGACGTTGTTATTATAATGGTCCTTAGACTTTAATTTACTCTCCATTATATTCTTACGTGCCAAAGTATACATCTTCTGTAATTTGTGCTTTAATAACAGATAATAGTTCTCATGGTCATAGAGAGGGGCTGGCTCCTTCTTTAGGTTCGACGGAACGTCTGCCGTGAACCCATAGAGACAATCCATTGGAGTGAGTTTCGTGCTATCATGTTCACTGTTATTGTACACAAACGCGGCCGTACGCAAAAATTGATCCCAAACCTGCGGGTTGTCATCCACCATGGGTCTCAAATATTCCACAAGGGGTCTATGGGCTCGTTCCAATGCTCCATTGGATTGTTTATGATAGGCGGTAGTTTGCATTTTCCTTATATTTAATAGCCTGCATGTTTGCTTGAATAATTTCCCTATAAAGTTAGCCCCCTGATCGGTAACTAGCTACTTGGGTATTCTATACCTAGCTATAATTTCGTCAAAGAATACTTTGGCTACTGTCTCCGCCTCAGCGTTTGGTAAAGCGTACCAATCCACAAATTTTGTTAAATTATCCTGAAAGGTCAAAATGTATTTATTTCCCGAAGTTGTCTCAATGAGAGGCCCCACGATGTCCAAATATACTTTATCAAACGGCCTCTCCGCTATGTCCGTGACAACCATTGGCATGCGGTGCTGGGGGGAAGTCTTCATAACCTGACATTTCTTACACTTCTTCACATATTTCTTAATGTCCGATAGCATATTCCTCCATTTATACTTCCTACGAATCTTCCTGTACGTTTTCGCAACCCCTTGATGTCCCCCAAAAGGGGAGTCGTGAAACTCCAACAAGGCTGCTCCCACCTCTTCCGGGGTATTAAGAGTCAGGATCTCAGGTTGTACCTCAGTCTGGAAAGATTTAACCTTAATTGTCACCTCTCCATCAGCTACACAGTCTCCACTATCCCCGTGGAGACCTCCCAGTCCTGGATCTACACAGAGCCCCTCGGAAGAGAAGTCGGGTAAATCCCGTTGCTCCGGCTCGATATGCAAAGATCCGGTATTATTTGCTTCATTGGTACCGGCGGTAGTGCCATCCCTGCTTGTCTGTTGGACTCGTTGTGTCGGCTCCGCTGACCCACCTTCCAGAGCTTGCCCGAGCAGTTCCCGCTGTTTTTGCGCTCGAGTTAAGGCACCGCACTGATACTTATTCCCACTTCATTTACCAAGTCCTGGGGGATCCTACTCAACGCGTCGGCATTGGTATTATACTTCCCCGGCTTGTACTCAATGCGGTAATCAAATTCCGACAACTTATGGTGGAACCTTACCAACCGGGTGGTAGGATCTTTCACGTTAAACACCCCCTTCAAGGGTTTATGATCCGTATAAATGGTAAAACGCCTGCCCTGCAAGTAACATCTGAAATTCTTCACTGTCCAAACCACCGCAAGCAATTCCCTCTCGATAGTGGAATAATTACGCTCCGCCTTGTTCAGCGTTCGACTTGCATAGGCTATAGGATGGTCCTTGCCAGTTTCCCCTTGAGATAGGACGGCTCCCAGTGCCTCGTTGCTTGCATCAGTGGTAAGATTAAACGGCTGGGAGAAATCAGGATACGCCAGCAATAGGTGTTCCACCAACGAATTTTTCAACAGCTGAAATGCTTCCATACACTTATCTGTCCATGTAAAACGAACGTCTTTACGGAGCAAATTTGTAAGGGGTTTAGCTATCTTGGAGAAATTCGGGATAAACTTCCGGTAATAATTAACTAGCCCTAGAAAGGACTGTAGCCTACGGACCGTTGTGGGGACTGAGAAATCACGTACGCAGCTAGTCTTACTCGGATCCGGCCGCGCACCTGTTTGAGAACAAATATGCCCCAAATATACCACTTCAGGCTGTAAGAACTGGCACTTTTCCGGTTGCAGCTTTAAGTTGTTTATCCTCAGTCTGATAAAGATTTTTCGTAGCTTATCAATATGATCCCTCAAGTTTTTCCCATAAACCACTATGTCGTCGAGGTACACAAAACAATCAAAACCCTGTAAACCTGTTAGTATGTAGTTCATAAGCCTCTGAAAAGTGGCTGGTGCCCCTTTCAAACCAAAAGGCATCCGCTTAAATTCATAGTGTCCATAACTAGTGCTAAATGCTGTTTTCGGCCGATCCTTTGGGTGCACCAAGACTTGATGATAACCGCTGGCCAAATCCAACGTACTGAAATACCGTGAATGCCCCAACTGGTCTAAAATATCCTCTATACGGGGTAATGGAAAAGCGTCTCCTATAGTTTTCTCATTCAGTCTCCTGAAGTCAACGACTACCCTCCATTTCTTGGCTCCGTTGGCTCCAGCCTTCTTGGGCACAACCAAGAGGGGGGAGTTCCAGGGGCTCTTGCTCGGCTGGACAATATCGCTGTCCAACATCCCCTTGAGCTGCTCATTAATAATGTCCTTCTGGGGCTGACTCAATCGGTACATTTTCTGATTTATGGGTGGTTGGTCCGTCAACAATGGAATCTCGTGTGTTATAGCCTCCGTATAGCTCAACTTATCCCCCGGTAGGAAAAAGATGTCCCTAAACTCCTGACATAACTCAGTAATAGCAGTCCTCTCTTCGGAGTTGATATGTTCATAAAGTGAGAGCTCCTGTCTCAACAATGCATTACGCTTAGCATCAGCCGAGGGAAGCTGATGCGCTGATTTAGTACATTTGTTCCCTAACCGAACATTAGCTAACTTCTGAGTTCCTCCCCCAGCTGATACTAAACCACCTATCTGTTTCACGAGGGGACCCTTGTAAGACGCTTGACAGTTATTCGTATCCTCTAGAATATTAATCAAATACCCATCCAACTTCTTAAGCTCCAAGACAATCTCTTTAAGTGCAACTGCCGCCTCACTCGAGTTCATTAGCCCTATTACAGGGCGGACCGGATCTAGAAGAGCATTGGCTAGGAACACGCCATCCGCTATTGAACTTGCGGTACAAAGCATTTCCTGATCCAACCGAACCGGTACCTCCACTAGATGTTGTGTCCGTGGCAACAATGTGATAACCCCCTCGAAACTGACTCGATAGATTCCATCGGAACCACTCTGGCTGCTAGTGTGCCCCTTGACAGAACTACAATTCACATCCTCAGCCCGGTCTGATAAGCACGCCGCGCTTTGCGCTAACCTCTTGGACAACGCGTATGCGCTATTCGGCGCCTCAACCGAAGACTGATGCAAATCTACTGTTCCCCCTTGGCACTCAAGAAGAACCCTGAATTTACTGCCATTTGCTTCCGTGCGAGGAAACACTAGTGACTGAACAGGACCTTCTATATTACAATTTTTTGCCAAAAAGTCATTTCCAAGAAGACCATCATTGAACGCCCCCTGAATTGCGTCTACCACATAAAAAGTACAAGGAAGCTTGGTGGGAAGCTCGAAATTGCCTTGCGTAGAACCAAGGGTTTCTCCTTCCCCAAAAGGGCTTGACAAAGTGAGCTTACGACTAACATCTATTGGACAAGTATCACGTATTGCCGATTTGCTAATTATGCTAACCTCTGCACCTGTATCTATAGTAAATTTAGTTTTCCCCTGTTTCCCAATATCTAAAGGCAATGTTGCGGCTATGAGGTTTGATTCCCTGTAACTGTTATCTACTGCGTCAGACCCGGAGGCCACTTCCTGTGACTCCCTAGATTCAACCTTCCTACTGAGATATTGGCTTCCTGGTTGCACCGTCTTTATTGTAGCCGAGCCGGAGATTTTCGACTCGACTGTGTCTCGTTTCCCTGCTGCTTGGCTTCCCATCTTTTCTTTTGGAAACACGTACCCACGCCATGACCGCTTCGGCCACAAAAATCACATTTCACCTGAACACTAAAAACCCTTGGACCCTCATTAACAACTGGTGTTGCTGTAGCTGGCCTTGCCTTACAATCCCTCTGATCGTGGCCATACTCCTTACATTCTGGACAATAAGGAGTATTTTTGCGACTATAGCAGTCTGCATAAGTGTGGCCTCGCTTATGACAAAAGTTACACGTGATTTTCAGACTCTTTGCAAATTTAGATGGCTTCGAGCCTGAACCTGGATCGAGCGCCATTGCTACCTGAGGCTGGAAAGAAACAGCACACGGATTAGGTGTGTAACTAGCTTGTTGAGGCGTAAATGCATGTTGACCAGGCAACCAAGTACCGAAAGTGGGTTGTACCTGTGATATTTGTGGGTATAACTGCATTGGATTTCCCTGAAGGAGGAAAGCACCCTGCTGCAATTTTTCCATATTTAATCCTTTTGTAACTAAATCCTCAAAGGTAGACGTTTCCTGCGTCAACAAATACTGACAAAGATGGGGATTGTTAACACCACCCCTAAAGGCATTCTTAGCGAAATCCTCCAGCTGTGCGTTTGCAATTATACTTACCTCTGAGCCATACTTAACCACAGCAGCCTCCTGGCATCGCTTAAGCATTTGCCTCAGACGTGATGTGTAGGACAATACTGATTCCGTGGGGCTTTGTTTGGCTGAGATGAGTCCACTCACCAATTCCTGGTAGGTTTCCCTTGGTAAGTAGACGCAGTTTAAGAGCTCCTCAGCCGCCTCTAGAGTTGAAGGGAACTTTGATGATATCAGCTGGTAAGCTTCCCCTCGAACACGAGTCGGAAAGATCTGCATGAAAGCTACCTGCTCCTGGCTAATCAAACATTTCCAAACTTGCCTGCTACACCCAATAAAGGTCTGCAGGTCTAAAACTATTGACGGGCTTGGGGCTCCCGAAAACAAAGGGATCATTTGCCCCATTAACTTAGCTACCTTAGCATAATCGGCCATATTGCCTGCAAAATTCTTAACCTCTACCCCCTTACTAGTCATACAAACAGGACTAGAATGATTGGCTTGATCAATTGAAGCGTTTGTGGATGGGCCTGCCTCAAACGATAAATTCCAGTCGTGAGACGTAATCAGCGTCTTTAGCGATTGCGATAGATCGAAAGAACTGGTCTGGTTTAGCGAAACTCCGCCGAAGTGTTTGATCTCTTCTTTAAATTGCTTCGTTTGTTCGCGGAACTGACTCATTCGCTCTAAACGATGCACATGCAAATTATCAACCGTATTCGTTAATTCGATAATTGTATCCAATTCAACGGGCTCGGTTTCTCGCTTCACCTGTTGATTTGAGGTAGAACAAGAAGATTCAGACTTACTTTTTGGAGTTGAAAATGCTCTACCGCTTCGTAACACGAATCCGTCGCTTTCTTCTGGAGCTGTCCGCTGAATTCCTCCTACTGCCTGATTCCTATCACTCATTCGCGCGATTTAACAATTAATAATGACCGTGTCTTCGGGTTAACGTACAAGTCGCTAACGACACACCTCCTTTTGTGGTTGGTAAGGACTACAGTTTCTATAACACCAACTGGGTGGTACTTGCTACCATTCCAAGGATATGAAACCCAAGCAATCAGGATGCGTGGATGAGTGCGTGTATATCGAGAGTGTAAGTGTAAGATTCCAGTTTCGAACGTTTCACCAATTTAGTATGTACCAAATTGATCACTCTACAGCGAGTCGCCGTACTAGAGCTGTTCGGTAACTAAAACCGGCTGCGCCAATGTTGTTACAAACCAGTATACCCTATGTATACTGGTAAGAACTGGGAGCTCATTTGATGTGTATCCAATATACATCATCAAGGCTCCCGGGGAAAGAACTCGCTGTTAACACCACTTACCTGCTACTCTGACCATCAAAACCAGAACACCAAAAGCGAGGGTTAACTTTAAAACATTACTTTTATTGTATGATTGTTATTTTCTAAAAACATTCACATCACAATCGAATTTATAAATTATTTTAAAACTCTAAATATCAGCCAGCCTGAATAGGGAGCCAACCCGTCGTGTTAATGATTCGGGGTGGCCACACGGCGTGAAGCGCCAAAGGGCCGGTTGAGGATCGTGGCGCAAGCCAACACCTCACCCCTCACCATTCTGTTGTTACGTTTCGGTACTGCTTTCCGTAGATGCTTTCCGTAGATGCGCGTCGTTGCGCATTTGGCTACCAACTGCCTTTTCCACCTCGCTCAAGAAGTTTAAGTAACGCTCCCGCTCGGCTGGACAATATCGCTGTCCAACATCCCCTTGAGCTGCTCATTAATAATGTCGTTCTGGGGCTGACTCAATCGGTACATTATCTGATTTATGGGTGGTTGGTCCGTCAACAATGGAATCTCGTGTGTTATAGCCTCCGTATAGCTCAACTTATCCCCCGGTAGGAAAAAGATGTCACTAAACTCCTGACATAACTCAGTAATAGCAGTCCTCTCTTCGGAGTTGATATGTTCATAAAGTGAGAGCTCCTGTCTCAACAATGCATTACGCTTAGCATCAGCCGAGGGAAGCTGATGCGCTGATTTAGTACATTTGTTCCCTAACCGAACATTAGCTAACTTCTGAGTTCCTCCCCCAGCTGATACTAAACTACCTATCTGTTTCACGAGGGGACCCTTGTAAGACGCTTGACAGGCTTCCACCTCCTTATTCGTATCCTCTAGAATATCAATCAAATACTCATCCAACTTCTTAAGTTCCAAGACAATCTCTTTAAGTGCAACTGGTGCCTCACTCGAGTTCATTAACCCTATTACAGGGCGGACCGGATCTAGAAGAGCATTGGCTAGGAACACGCCATCCGCTATTGAACTTGCGGTACAAAGCATTTCCTGATCCAACCGAACCGGTACCTCCTCTAGATGTTGTGTCCGTGGCAACAATGTGATAACCCCCTCGAAACTGACTCGATAGATTCCATCGGAACCACTCTGGCTGCTAGTGTGCCCCTTGACAGAACTACAATTCACATCCTCAGCCCGGTCTGATAAGCACGCCGCGCTTTGCGCTACCCTGTTGGACAACGCGTATGCGCTATTCGGCACCTCAACCGAAGACTGATGCAAATCTACTGTTCCCCCTTGGCACTCAAGAGGAACCCTGAATTCACTGCCATTTGCTTCCGTGCGAGGAAACACTAGTGACTGAACAGGACCTTCTATATTACAATTTTTTGCTAGAAAGTCATTTCCAAGAAGACCATCATTGAACGCCCCCTGAATTACGTCTACCACATGAAAAGTACAAGGAAGCTTGGTGGGAAACTCGAAATTGCCTTGCGTAGAACCAAGGGTTTCTCCTTCCCCAAAAGGGCTTGACAAAGTGAGCTTACGACTAACATCTATTGGACAAGTATCACGTATTGCCGATTTGCTAATTATGCTAACCTCTGCACCTGTATCTATGGTAAATTTCATTTTCCCCTGTTTCCGAATATCTAAAGGCAATGTAGCGGTCATGAGGTTTGATTCCCTGTAACTGTTATCTACTGCGTCAGACCCGCCGGCCACTTCCTGTGACTCCCTAGATTCAACCTTCCTACTGAGATATTGGCTTCCTGGTTGCACCATCTTTATTGTAGCCGAGCCGGGGATTTTCGACTCGACTGTGTCTCGTTTCTCTGCTGCTTGGCTTCCCATCTTTTCTTTTGGAAACACGTACATACGCCATGACCGCTTCGGCCACAAAAATCACATTTCACCTGAACACTAAAAACCCTTGGACCCTCATTAACAACTGGTGTTGCTGTAGCTGGCCTTGCCTTACAATCCCTCTGATCGTGGCCATACTCCTTACATTCTGGACAATAAGGAGTATTTTTGCGACTATAGCAGTCTGCATAAGTGTGGCCTCGCTTATGACAAAAGTTACACGTGATTTTCAGACTCTTTGCAAATTTAGATGGCTTCGAGCCTGAACCTGGATCGAGCGCCATTGCTACCTGTGGCTGGAAAGAAACAGCACACGGATTAGGTGTGTAACTAGCTTGTTGTACCGAAAGTGGGTTGTACCTGTGATATTTGTGGGTATAACTGCATTGGATTTCCCTGAAGGAGGAAAGCCCCCTGCTGCAATTTTTCCATATTTAATCCTTTTGTAACTAAATCCTCAAAGGTAGACGTTTCCTGCGTCAACAAGTACTGACAAAGATGGGGATTGTTAACACCACCCCTAAAGGCATTCTTAGCGAAATCCTCCAGCTGTGCGTTTGCAATTATACTTACCTCTGAGCCATACTTAACCACAGCAGCCTCCTGGCATCGCTTAAGCATTTGCCTCAGACGTGATGTGTAGGACAATACTGATTCCGTGGGGCTTTGTTTGGCTGAGATGAGTCCACTCACCAATTCCTGGTAGGTTTCCCTTGGCAAGTAGACGCGGTTTAAGAGCTCCTCAGCCGCCTCTAGAGTTGAAGGGAACTTTGATGATATCAGCTGGTAAGCTTCCCCTCGAAGACGAGTCGGAAAGATCTGCATGAAAGCTACCTGCTCCTGGCTAATCAAACATTTCCAAACTTGCCTGCTACACCCAATAAAGGTCTGCAGGTCTAAAACTATTGACGGGCTTGGGGCTCCCGAAAACAAAGGGATCATTTGCCCCATTAACTTAGCTACCTTAGCATAATCGGCCATATTGCCTGCAAAATTCTTAACCTCTACCCCCTTACCAGTCATACAAACAGGACTAGAATGATTGGCTTGATCAATTGAAGCGTTTGTGGATGGGCCTGCCTCAAACGATAAATTCCAATCGTGAGACGTAATCAGCGTCTTTAGCGATTGCGATAGATCGAAAGAACTGGTCTGGTTTAGCGAGACTCCGCCGAAGTGTTTGATCTCTTCTTTAAATTGCTTCGTTTGTTCGCGGAACTGACTCATTCGCTCTAAACGATGCACATGCAAATTATCAACCGTATTCGTTAATTCGATAATTGTATCCAATTCAACGGGCTCGGTTTCTCGCTTCACCTGTTGATTTGAGGTAGAACAAGAAGATTCAGACTTACTTTTTGGAGTTGAAAGTGCTCTACCGCTTCGTAACACGAATCCGTCGCTTTCTTCTGGAGTTGTCCGCTGAATTCCTCCTACTGCCTGATTCCTATCACTCATTCGCGCGATTTAACAATTAATAATGACCGTGTCTTCGGGTTAACGTACAAGTCGCTAACGACACACCTCCTTCTGTGGTTGGTAAGGACTACAGTTTCTATAACACCAACTGGGTGGTACTTGCTACCATTCCAAGGATATGAAGCCCAAGCAATCAGGATGCGTGGATGAGTGCGTTTATATCGAGAGTGTAAGTGTAAGATTCCAGTTTCGAACGTTTCACCAATTTAGTCTGTACCAAATTGATCACTCTACAGCGAGTCGCCGTACTAGAGCTGTTCGGTAACTAAAACCGGCTGCGCCAATGTAATATTATGCCTTACCTCTCGGGGGTCCTGCCGGCCTCTTCCGGGGAGCCCCGTGATACTGCCAGCACCTGCACTCACCTACGCACCTGTAAAACCTGAATTGTCTTCCTTGAAATGGAAACGCAAGTGTTATGTTCTCAGTTTTTTCTTTATTTATTCCTTTGTGAATCTCTGCTTATAATAAGTTGATCGTCGGCGGGCGCTGCGATGTCGTCTGTGGTTGGAGCACCAGGACTTGCTGCCGTGCGGTGACGGGTCGCGATCTCCCGACGAATCCCTCGACCTAACTCCCGTGCTTGGCGGCGAAAGAAGGCCCGCTCCGTGGGTGTGACGGCTAAACGGGCTAACCACCTCAGCTCGTAGAGCTCGTGCCGTTGACGCTCCCGCCGGCCTCCTCGTGGACGTCTCTGTTTGGCGGTGTTATCCCTGGTGTCCAAAGGCGCCTTCAACCTGCGCAGATATTCGTCCTTGCTAATGGGACGCGGGCCGGCTCGGGGTTCTTCCTTGAGCACCTGCTCTAAACTCCGAGTGGGAGCCTGCTGCGGTCGCTTCGATTCCGCCACCTGTCTGGTACCACTGGCCGACAGGGGATAGAGCGGCACGCAGACGCTGTTTAATCCAGCTCCTGTTGACTTCGTACTGCTCGCTGCTGCGTCGGCTGCCCTGCCGCGGTGCCGCTCCTGTGATGCCTGCAATTATTGAGAAGATTACCAATGGTAGCCAGCAGCGGTTACGCTATAAGACATTGAGGAACGCGGTTAGTAATGCCAACAACTCACCATTTGATTCTTCGTTTCGGTACTGCTTTCCGTAGATGCTTTCCGTAGATGCGCGTCGTTGCGCATTCGGCTTCCAACTGCCTTTTCCACTTCGCTCAAGAAGTTTAAGTACTATTCTTTGACCTAAATTGCGCTGAGTAGTCAAACACGTGCGCTCTCGTTCCACGAACGTTTTTCCTCCCCGCTTCGTCTCGCTTGCTCGACTGGTGAATTTGCGAAACTGGGGAAATTGAGCGAAAGAGTGTTTCTCGCTTAAGCTTACGACTTCGAAAGAGTACTTTCGGGTTAAGCTTTCGGCTTTCTCACTATCTCCTGAGGTGAAATAGCGAAACTGGGGACATTGAGCGACAGAGTGTTTTAGCCAGAACTTTCGGCTTTCCCACGATCGCTCGTGGTGAAATAGCGAAAGTGGGAATATTGAGCGAAAGAGTGTTTATGTCGGAGCTCTCGGTTTTCCTCTCCGCTTACCTCACTTCGAAGCACCCCGTTTGTTCATGATGTAAATATTGTTACGGGTTGAACTTTCTCGTTCACTTAACTGCTCGCTTATTTACTTGCGCATGTGTTTTCATGGCTAATTTTCATTGGCGAAGTGCGAGTACATAGGCTTTGTTTGCTCGCTACTATTGCAGTTATGAGGCGGGAATATATCCGAGCATGTTTTATGTGTTCGCTCGAAACTAATTACTAATTGCAGTAGTTTACCAATGCAACAAGGTGATGCTATCTTTCAACACCCATGCTCTTGGGCTTCCACATTTTGGTGCAAAATTGGTAGGATGGACGTCGAAAGGTTTGCCGAGACTCCTATGGTAGATGGGCCGTTGCTGAAAGATTCGCAGGGGACTGATGAGCTTTCAGTTAAAGATGTAGTGAACCCAACCATGAGCATCATCAATTCAGCTTGTAATGCTGCTATGCTTCGCTGCAGACCTCGGCACAGCAAGCCTTCAGTTATTGGTGGTCAATTGCAATCACTAAAAAGTGAAAGTATCAAAAAGCATGCAACTGCGAAGATTCATGCAACTGATTAGCAGTATATAAGTGAGCCAGAAAATGCCTTCGAAAAATGATTAAAAGCAGTAAAACTTGTTGCTCATAACATTTAGAGGAAAATGTGAATGTGGACCATGGAGACTTGGCTACAAGCTATAATAGTTATTCGGAAGCTTCGTGACCTGTACAAACCTTGCATACATGAGTAGAAAAGATGGACAAGGTGGTATGGGTGCTTTTTCCCGCCCATCTCGTCTGTATTGACACTGTACACGGTAAAACAGTGATTGAATGCCCGGTCTTCAAGCGACTAAAACTGAGATAGGCAGTCCTATCATTAAAAGCAGGGAAGGTTCCAAACTTAGACGGCATCCCAGCTGAGGTGTTGCAGCTCGTTTCTCGCCATTGTCCATACTTGCTGCTCAATACATTCATCGCTTACATACGGAAAGTATTATTTCCGGAACGTTGAAGGGTGGGGAGGCTCCTGGGTGGCCGTCTGCATACCGCCCGTGATGTATTCTAGAAATGGCAGGAAAAATGCTACAGAAACTCATCAAAGGAAGACTCACTGACGCAATTTGTGCTGATGGTGACCTATCTCCTTGGCAATACAGCTTTAGAGTAGGATGTTCTATTAAGCTGTTGGTGACACTTGATATTCAGAATACCTTTACCTCCGCTAGATGTGTGGATATTCTGAAAAAAAAACATTTAATAGTTGCAGTGCTAGCTGCCGGACGCACCATCGAACAGGTTCATTTAAACCAGGTATTCTAATGCGCTGACTAAGAGACTCGATGACTGCTCGCGTATTCAATTTAGTGCTGGCAAAAACCGAAGTTGTCATCTTGAAAAAGAAAAATTCCCCAAAGAAAGGATGATCATTGGAGAAGTATTGGTTGAATTGAAACCATAAATTCTGCTTTTACATGCTAGCAAGACTCTCTGACAACAAGGATATGAATTTGACAATTTTTTTTAAACTCCAATATTTTTTCTTCTTTTTTACTCATGAATAACTGCCTTGCTTCTTTTTTTAAGTCTTCAATGTGTAACGACTTTAAATTTATAGTTTCCTCTGTATAAGAACAATTTTTTACGCCCATCGTTATCGAAGAATATCATCCAATGATCGCGCGTAAAAGTGAGTGGAAAAGTAAATTACAAAGATTAACCCGCTATGCGCTTCACACGATTATCACATCATGAGCGACAAGCTTTGAGTGTGCTTCCAAAAGAGTTAATCTGAAAGGAAAGCTGAAAGTTCAGGCAAAAACGCTCTCTTGTTCAACTACCCCAAAAGATCGTGCGCTTAAGCGAAAAGCACCCCTTCGTCTAATTTCCCCAGTTTCGCATATTCACCATCCGAGCAAGCGAGGCTGAGCGGGGAGAGAAAATTTTTGTAGAACAAGAGCGTACGTGCTCGGCTACCTTGCACCTTTTAAGAGAATTGAGGTTGAAAGCTCATGAAAGAACGGTATTTAAACTTCTTGGGCAAGCTATGATGAGAAATCTTGTTCGAGTCCAAAAGGAAGTGTGCTGCTGCCCATTGGTTTAAACGTACGTGTAATTACGCGACTGACGTTTTAGACGGAAGTGTTCAACGAAATTGTGAGGGGTGAGGTGTTGGCTTGAGCCGCGATCCTTAATCGGCCTTTTGGCGTTTCACGCCGTGTAGCAAACCCGATCCATTAGCTCGTCAAGTTGTTTCCCTCTTCAGGCTGCCGCTCACATGTGAAGTGCAACAAGTCAAGGTGAAAGTGAAAAGCGCTTCACCCAACACTGATGGTTTGAGGTTTGAAATAATTTAAAACGCGAAGATGTAATCAACCAATTCGGTCTTTATTTATAAATGTTTTGAAAAAAAGGACGGCGAAATAAAGTTAAGCCCTTCAAAATAAACTCTCTTCTTTGTAGTCCGAGTATAGATGGATAGAGTAGCAAGTAAGTGGCGTACAGGGAGATCTCTTCCCGGGAGCCTCGATGGTGTATACAGGATACACATCAGATCGAGATCCCAGTTCATACCAGTGTACATAGGGTATACTGGTTACGTAACAACGAGTCAACACAATCTCTGTTGTGATTTAGATTGATGG